>JAWWEU010000005.1:12766412-12782663 GCA_035583155.1 Acropternis orthonyx
AAGAAAAGAAAAGAAAAGAAAAGAAAAGAAAAGAAAAGAAAAGAAAAGAAAAGAAAAGAAAAGAAAAGAAAAGAGGGGAAAAAAAAGGTTATTACATAAAGCCCTAACAAGTACACTGTTTTGTATGGATTTTTTTATTTTTTTTTACTATTTAATTTTTATTATCTATTTTGTTTGAATAAACAAAACCACAGTATTTCCAAGGATAAAAGAAGCTGAAGGCAATGATAAATACAATCCAATGTGACTGTAAGTTTTTGTCTGCCTTGTTTTTACTCCAGATTGTTGGCAGAATTTATTTATATATCATTTGGAACATCTCATTAGGATTCTAAAGCCTTAGTGAGGACAATAGAAGCCTTATCTTTTGGGGTTCTGTATTGAATAGAGCTCAGTATTTTGCACACCTGAATGCTAGCATCCATTTTGTTATCACTAGGGAAAGGTAACAGTGTAGTCATTTGAAAATGTTCTCTACTTTCGTGTGTTTAAGTATGCATACAGGTGCTGTCTGATTTGCTGGTATTTTCATTTCATACTTTTCTAGCAAAACCATTCTATGTAATTTAAGTCGAATGTGAGGTGGGAAGGAGGGGGATTGCCTTTAACTGTAAGAAAATTTAGTCCTTATCTGCAGAATTTCAGACAATGAATGCTAATGTTGATTTGTAGCTCAATGTCTCGTCATAGGATATCAATTTGACACATATAGAAAAGATCCATCAATTTTAATAAAGTCTTGCCTCTCCCTAGAGTTAAACAACCCATAAAATTTTCTTTAGGAGAAAGATGTAATGATGCTAAATAAATTCTATTTTAAAACAATATTTAAATGCTATAATACTCAGTTTTGTACCTCGTGGTGTAAGAAAGCCAGGTTTGTGCAGCAGTTAAATGAGGTAGTGGAAGTCACTTGCTTGCATAACTTGATATAGCTTTAGTCTATTTGCGAACAGCAATATAATCATTGAAGCAGAGAGCTGAGTATAGGTTCAAAACCGAGTTGGGAACACAGGCAAGACTTTTTCTTCCATTATGTTGAAGGTAGCAGACATTGTTGGATTTAGTTGTAAGACCTTAGTTTTTTAAGCTTGGTCTCTTTAGAGATGCTACACAGTCAAATAAGAAATTGATCATTACACACTACACAACTAACTGTGCATTGCAACAAAACTTCTTCTCAGTGAAATTAATAAGATGATGTGTTTACTTTAAAGAAATGGAATAGTAGCAGCTTTTGGATTGCTATGTCCCCTGTTCCACTTCACAACCCTGGAACAAAGTTATTTAAATATACTTGTACTAGGTCCCTTCACACTGAAATATTCTATTTTATTCTAAATAAGTCAAGGGAAAACATAAATGCACTTTTTGAAGAAAGCAAACGAACACCTGAAAGGTGTGACGTGTGGCAGCAGAGTACCAAATTAAAACCTCACACCAGTAAAACTTACTGTTTTTCATTTCTTCAAGGATTATGTTCTTGACTGAGGGCATAGTCGTCTGAAGATGAGACAATAAATTGTTTCTAAAGTTCCTTATAGGAACCAGGTCCAACATCCTGGATTTTTAATTTTTTTTTTTTAATTCTGCTTTTGATTAATGATAGACGCTTCACTGTTTTCTTGATTTATTAGAGAATCAGAAAAGTTATGCAATTAACTGCAGTTTATCTCCATGACTTTGAGCTTTTTAAATCAGCTAGATCAAAAGTTCAATAAGTGTATACAGATAAAATAGTATATATTCTTTCTGAATTCAAGAAATCTGTTAATTTACACTCTAGACCTTGAAATAAGGTTTGAGTAAATTATTCAGTGTGAATTATTTGTTCAGTTCACGTCATTATACCTTTGGTTTGCTTGATTACTACTAAACAGACTTTCCTAGAATATGATATTTTCAAGGACTGAATCAGAGTATGAAGGTGACTTTAACTTGCACCACCAAAATTAGGACACCTCGAAGTATCAATTCTAAGTCCTCTATCTCTTTGCAAAGTTCATATACTCCTTTTTTTTTTTTCTTTAATGAGAAAAAAAACCTCTTCACTTCTTTTTTTTTTATTAATATATTACATATACAAATCAATGCCAGCAGTCAGCAATCATAAGAAACCCTAAAGTAACAGATCAATGAGCACAAGCAGTAGTTGAAGAAAATACTTTTTCAAAAAGCAAACTTCAGTTTTACATTTCAGTTAGTATTTTATAATGAATAGTAGGGAATGAAAAACCTCCTAATGTTATGAAACAAAAATCCTTTTTAATTCTTAGTTTTTAAAGTGTAAGGTAAAGACTTCTTTTAACATTTTCAAATACTAAACATAATCAAGTTTTCATCTTTAGCTGAAAGTACATATTAGTTGGCTCCGGAAAAAGAGGTACAAGTCTGTTTTGGGGGTTTTAATGAGATTCGACTTTATATCACCATTATTTTTCCTTTTTGAAAAAGTAATTTCTTTATCTAGAAAAAATCTTGTTGCTTCTAATTTAATTAATTTGTTGTGAATTTTAAAAGAGACCTGGAGTTTTGGGGAGGGTATAGATGGCTTAAAAAGCCTGCAGCAGCTAACACTAACCTCATTTAAGTGGTTGCTTTTTAAACCTGAGATAGTCCAGTCCCGCTTGATGGACTTCTTGAGGCTGACAGGGTTTGAGTTGAAGCCAAACATTAAAAAGAAAAGTCAACTGTTTGGTCTTTGTCCTAAAGTATCCTCTGTGTATATAATACAGGCAAAGACAGTGTTAGAAGGTAACTCTAAATAGGGATCAAAAATTATTATTTTTACATGCTTTTCTTTTAGAAGATAGATGCATTTACATCAATTCCTCAGAGTCATCCAGCAGAAATGGAGCTTCTAGGATTTAGTAAGTCACTGAAGTGCTGTCTTTTGCAGGTTGTCTACAGTATTTTATGAAAGACAAAGAAAGCAAGGCATCAATCTTGAATTCTACAGGCCCCTCCGAACACCTAGTGGTTGAGGAAGACAGATAAAACTAACAGTGTAAGAAAGAACAATGAGGAAAAAAAATGGGTTTTGTTCAAGGTTCCAAGTCTTTATACCCACTAGTTACTATATTTTTAAAGGATTATAATAAGATACTGTCATTTGAGTTAGTAGCTTGATTTCTGCATACAGATGGCAATATTTATTATTTTTAAACCAACAGTAACAGAGACTTACTTTGTTGACAGTTGAATAAATACTAACATAGTAACCATAGTCCCTATTGTTTAGAGTGTACTTTTGGTTACTCTTGGTTCTTTAATGGGTGATACAGATATATCAAAAGGGACATGACACCAGCTGGAGGAGGGGCACCAGAGGAGAAGACAATGTCCTGAGCTGAGCTAGGTGTGGAATGAGACCCCAATTTCCTAGACAATAAAACCACCACCTGAAAAAGATAAGTTGAAGGATTAGTAAAATAAGTGTGTTTGCTTAACTGCTTTGGCAGGTGCTGGCAATCAGCATTAACTTAATCATGGCTGTTCCCTGAGGGCTGCTGAAGCTGGTCTGCTCCTTTTGGAGTCTGAAGCTGCTGAAGATGGACTGAGCCTCTGCGTGTGGGCTGGCTGTGCTCCTGCTTCCTGCTCTGGGCAATGCTGGCTGCATGCTGCCCCTGCCACTAATCCAGGGATATGCTTTTGTCACTTTGCCTCTTTAGTAATCAAGGAAAGATGTGTATGCATTTTGTGCCTTAGGTATGTACTGTACAAGCATGTGTGTTCATTTTGTTTGCTGAGACTGCTTGAATTGCTTAAATATATATATATATAAAAATATATATTCATCTTCTGCCTGGGGGAGTTTTTTGTGTTGGGTTAGGTGTTTTGGGGTTGCTTTGTTTTGGGTTTTTTCTTTGTTTGGGGGGGGATGTTTCTTCTCCAAATAAAGATTTTGTAGAATTGTTAAAAAAACTGCTGTCAATTACTGGCTGATTCTGTGTTTTACATTCTGTTTTCAACTTGGCATAAATCCTAAAATTAATAAAATGATGTGGTGCTCCTCTTAGTAATTAAAGCAGGATGATTATTCTACAATAATAATCCTCTTAAATAGTGAGGCATATAAACAATGGGAAGATAATTCTTTGCTCAGCAACATAATATATTGGTAAATAATAAAAAAATAGATTACTTTTGAATTGGTAAACAAGTAATCTTGTTTGCTTCAGTCAGAATAATGAATCTCCATTTGTGTAACAAATCTGCATTTGGTTTCTGACCCTGAAGATAAGGTAGAATTTGGATAGTCCATGTGTTCAGAAATAACTATTTTATCAACTGGCTGATTCTGAGCCTGAAGCATACATCATAGCTAAAGATAACAATCTGTTTTATCCTCCTGACTTTATAAATAAATACTAAACAAATAAAGGTGTAAAATTCTCTTTTTTTTTAATCCCAAAACTTACCACTAAGTTACCTGTGCTATAAATATTACGCAGATCACAGACACTTTTTACCCGTGTATGTTTAATGCTTGTTTCTTTTATCTTAGAAGAGCAGAGCAGGTTCCTTAACACAGGGAAAATTACTTCTAGTGCAGAGGCAATCAGCCTTAGGCATGAGTACTTCCCAGATGTAAAAAGCTCTGAGAGAAGAGAGGAGGAGAAGGGACTAGGGCAGCCACTTTGGTGCATGATATGGCGTGGGTATTTTTCTGGTCATTGCCAATGGAGAAGGGACTAAGGGGCCTAGCAGTCCCATTCACACAGCTGGTTCACAATGGACATCGGTGATGCTGCCATTACAGTGCAATGCAAATTGACTCTTGGGTTTTGGTGATTCAGGTGCAGCATGTCCAACCCCTTCTAAGTAGCTGTGTGAGCAGAAAGCCAAGCGTGTCCTATAAATCTATTCTTCATGGGCCCAACCCAGAATGGAGGTCACAGGACCTGGATTCCTCAGCTATGGTTGATGTTTAGATTTTTAAATTTTAAATTTTTATGATACTAATCTATTTTATTATCCACTGTGTCCACAATACTCTGACAAAGTAAATAAACATACAAGAAAATGTGGTAATACATTATTTAAATAAACCTTTCATCATGTCTCACATTGATATAAATCAGAGCAAAATATTTCCCCAAAATTTTTGCTTCTTATGTAAATAGGATCACTCAAGGTAAAAAGATAAAACTGAGGGGTAATGGCCATGTGTGTGTTAGCTATGATAGTACTGTTGCAGTTGTCAATAGTACTGAGAAATAGCTGAAAAGCTGATTTGCAGTGAAACTGATGTAGCACTGAACTCCACTGTGAAACAAAAGAGAATAAAATTAGCCCTGGTCTAGTATTGTCTGTTTAGGCTTCAATATTTTTCTTTTTCAAACCAGATAAGTATAAATTGCTGCTAGATCTTTTCAACCCTTTTCTGAAAAGTGAAAAACAGTACAGCAGGAGGGAGCCAAAACAAATTGTCACCTGCAAATCCCAAGTTGCATATTTATCACTTTTGTGACAAATCCTTTCTCCCTTTTTGCCATACCACAGATTACTGTTTTTGGAGCAAATGAATGTGTGTGTCCTATCCATTCCTGGATGAAATCACAGTTAGGTTTTATTTGTACCAGTCAGGGTTTTATGCTTATGTTATTTGAAGAAGCACACTCAGGTTTACACAAAGCAACAGGAATTCTGCTCTTTGAAAGCTCCAGAGCTGGGCTCCTGTAGCTGAAAAGTATTGCTGTACTTCCCAGTTGTCCTTTCCCCACTCTTGGAATAAAGGTTTCACTGACAATTTGTATGTGTTTTGAATGTGGGAATGGACATACTGTCTCTCAACAGGACTTATTTAATCCAATTTCTGATGCTATTATCACTGACAGCTTTTAGGGGAGCAGCTGTAGTTTTGATTTACGTCCTCAAAGAATTTGTTCTGTCAAGAAACATTTCCAAATATGTTGGGACACATAAATCCTTCTCAAAAGGGATCCCTTTCTTATGGAATATAAAATGATAGGATCAAGGGATTACAAGTGTTTGACACAGTTCTCATTTAAAACAGTGTATAACCCTTTGGGTTCTTAAGTACACTTCTGTCTATTCCAATCAGTCTTAAATCAAAAGCCCTTGAAGACAATGCTCAGAATGGTAAGTAAAGGCAACTTCTCAGGTGAACCTCTCAGGGAGCAATTAGATTGATCAATTTGATCTAAGTAGTTCAGTTTCATATCTGGATCCTGGCAAAGTATATATTGGGCTTAAATATTTCTGTCAAAGCTTATGCTATGTGAATTACAGACTTAGAAACTACTGCTTATACAATTTACTGTGTAAATTTTACAATTATATTCAATATTCTAAATCATGAATGGGAGTTCTTAAATAATGAAAACAGAATTCTCTTAGTAGCCAGTGTCACTTGCACAATTCCCTCTGACCACTTTTCACACAACTCTTGAAACAGACTAATCAGAAATCTGTAAGGCAGTGTAACTTATGGGTCAGTGTAGGGAGGCCTTTGAAAATAAATTAATTTTCTTGTAAAACTCCTTCTAACAAGGTGTAACTATTACAGTGCTATAAATCAAAACTGAGTTTGTGTGAAGGGTTACTCTAGAGACTTTTATTGTGTAGAGGTTACTAGTGATGGTGCTACAAAAATGATTAGTTAAGGTTTTTAGGAATAACAACCTCCGAATGTGTTACCTTATTTAAGTTTTCCCTAGTCAAAAAACACACAAACAATACTAAGTGGCTTTGCTCAATTGATCCAGAATTGAAAGGGAACAATTTAAGAAATTATTTCTTTGCCTTTCAAATAAAAAGTAGTTTAGAGACCTATTGGTCCCACATATGACCTCACTCACAATGGCTTACCACTGCAATTGATTGAGTTACTCTGGATTTATGGTAGTATAAAGGGGAGTATATTTAGCAGAAATAGGCATAGTTGCCAGGGTTCTGGAAGCCAGAGCCTAGCCTTTAACTGCCTGTTCCTGCAGCCCTGAAGAAAGCATCTTCACCATCTCAAGATTTCTTTTTGTTCTGTTTTGTTTTTCTTTCCTTTTCCTTCAAAATAAGTAAGTAAATATCTCAAAGCAGTGAGCATTAGAACCTTATTTAATCAAACTACAAACCTAGTGGAAGTAAACTGCTTTAATACTTTCCATAACATTTTGACCCTGCACATTTTTTTGACACACTCAAGTTCTCATCTGTGTGTAAAATCCAAGACAGCAGTTTGCAGAGCTGGATGTGATGCAGTTTTGGATGGGCTTCCCCCCTGACCCTGGTCTTAACAGAGACTACTAATCAAGATAACAGGATGACTTGAATCTTTCCTCCTAGAAAAACTGGCTGCCTGTGGCTTGGATGTGTAGACTTTGAAGGCTAAAAAAGTGGCCGGGTGACCAGGCCCAGAGTGTTGTGGTGAATGGAGTTAAGTCCAGCTGGCAAGTGAAAGGCAACAAGCCTTGTGAAAGGTCTCGAAAGCATATCTTATGTGGAGCAGCTGAGGGAGCTGGGTTTGTTTAGCCTCAAGAAGAGGAGGCTTAAGGGGGGAACCTCATCACTCTCTACACCTAGTAGAGAGGATGTTGTAGTGAGGTGGGGGCCAGTCTCTTCTACTGTGCCTACAGTTAAAGGACAAGAGGAAATGGCCTTGAGATGAGACCAAAGAGATGCAGAACAGCTGTTAGAAAACATTTTTTCACTCTTAGGGTGGTCAGGCATTGGAATAGGTTGCCCAGAGAGGTTGTGGAGTCACTGTTCCTTGAAGGTGTTTAAGAGGAGTCTGGATCTGGCAGCGGATGATATGGTTTAGTAGTTTAGGGGTTGCAGTGATAGTGCTGGATGGATGGTTGGACTGGACAATCATAAGTCTCTTCCAATCCTGATGATTCTACGACTCCTGAAGCACAATGCTTTTATTTTTTTCACCTTTTTTTTTTCCTTTGCTCAAGTCTTGGTATCTGTAATAAGGTAAAAAACTGAGATATTCTGCCTTCTGTATAACCAAGACTTCAGTTACCTGAGGAAAATTGCAGTTCAGTTAATAGATATTCAGTATTTAGGAGATGGTATTGTATTTGTTAAACTATCATAGGACCCATAAGCCAAGGCAGCATTCCAAAATTTAATTATTACTCTTTCAATTAAAATAGTCTTTCCCTCTTATGAAATTACCCTGGGTCAATATGGAACAAATATCCAGTGTGCTCAAGACACATGTTCTGACTTGTCAGAACTTGTTTATTTCTTAATATTGGTATAAAGATTGCTGGATAGCAGTTTCATGTCCTTTTTAATTTTGAATACTTCTTTATAAAAACCTGGTGTATTGTCCACAGATTTAGTTACATTATCATATCACAGGCTGGAATGACAACAAAACACAAGCTCAAAATAAAAGAGTTTTTCTTCTCCTGGAAGAAATTATTTTTTCTCTGGATGAATGCTTCAGCAGGCTTCCCAGCGGTGACTCCTCAGGCTACTATCGCCTGCTAGTACTACTGAACCTGTCAAGAACTATTGGGAAGCATCACAGATTTGTCTTCTCCTGGTTCAGATCCCCAACAGAAGACTCCTAGGCTCAGACAATTGCTTGATATCAAATGTGTCTTCATTTAAATACTAGAAAAATTAATTTCTTATGAATTTCCTTGAAAACTTGACAGCTAATAAAGAGATGCATGCTAACATGTATGTCATGACTGCACCACATATTCCTGTTCTCAGGAAAACGGAAAATCTGATCTGAGACATCACTGTAGAACTCTCAGAAAATCCTTTTATGTAGCAGTCATGTTAAATGTTTTATGTTGTGCTTGGTTGTGAAGTATTCAAGTTAACTTTTAGCTGTTTTATATCACATTGAGAGTTTGATGTGAGGAGAAATAAGCAGTCTGTGCTGGTCCTAGATATCTTAATTCATCAAATATTTTTATGTGTGATAATTAGATACTTTTCTGGTATTTTTGATGTTGGACACCTGGTATGCATACCAAAATTATATAAAACTACCATATAATAGATGGAATTTACTTTACACTGTATGCACTTAATTATCTTTACATCAGGCTACCTCTGTGTTCATTTGCAGCTGGAATGAATTTGGGATGTCTCTGCAATATATCTTTTGGTACGGTTTTTTCTTTGAGAAGTCAATGTCACGTGCTCTGAAATTCCTTTTGAGGAGAAAATTGCATCACACATAGCTAGAAAACCTGGAATGACTGCTTCAGAAATTTATTGCGGATCCAGTTCAACATGGTATGAAGATGAACCTTCTGTATTCATTGAACAAATATTAGGATAGATACTGTGCTGCCTGCATTTTCTGATGATTTGCATTACTGATATCTGGTATGCCGAATGTATAACCCCTTCAGTGAAATGTTCAGCAAAACTATTTTTGACCTGCTTCAGTTTTTAGTGTTGTTTTATTCTATTAAAGATTTGTTGAATCTTATACTCAATGTATTAAACAATAATTCCATTTATCACAAGAATTTGTGTGAATGGAATGTGATTACTTCCAGGTTTGTGGAAACCAAGTCTGAAACTGACCAACGAACAAAGTCCTTGAGATTCAGTTCTGGAGAAAATGAGCAAAATCTGGCAATACTCAAGCAGCCCTAGTGTAGTTTGTGGTACTATATTTACCAAGTGGAATTGCTTAAAGTAGTTACCAGACTACAGAGAAAAGACAGCATACCTACTTAAATATATCTAGAGTAATGCTATAGATATGTTACCAAAATGTCTCAGAAGAGCAGCTGGGGGATGCTTGTGGGAAGCATATGTATGAGCTTGAAGAAGCATATGTATGAAGTGAATTTTATTACAGAACAGATGTCAGATATGTTGAACTGTGATACAATGTAGATCATTTTATTGGCTTCCTTGTAAAAGACAGTTTTAAAAGAATACTGACTAATCTCTTTTTCTTTCTTGTACATTACCAAGGGAGAGAGATAAGTCAGTGACCAACTTCTTGAAGGGATGAAGAACTCCTTCAAGGTGAAGGAGGCGGAGAGGAAAAGGTCACTTTCCTTAAGGCAAGGTAACAAGGGGTTGAGGGGGGAGCATCCAATGGTGTTTTGGGGGGATTTTTTTGAAGCACTTGGCAAAGGGGTGCTTGACATTTCTTTGTTTCCTTTCTGAGGCCCTGGCTCCCAGAGGGGAAAAAAAGAGGATGAAAAAACTCATAGGAAACGTAACTGATCTTTATTGACCTGTGACTTTTGTGTAACCATGGCCTCTGGCATGTGACTCTATGTGCATTTCTTGTCAAAACAGGTAAGGGAATTGTGCACTGCCCTGAAGGAACGTATAGTGTGTGTGTGTGGAGTGCTGAAAGGCAAGAGATTGATGTGAGGGCTGAGGTGAGAAGAGGAAGATACAGGAAAGTGCAAGAAGGAAAAAGCACTGTGAAATGAATTACTTTTTGTTTCCTCAGTGTTGGTGGTTTGCCAGACTTACTGGTTTTTGTTTCATACTAAGTCAGTGTTATTCCTCTTTTTACCCATCAAGATGTTGTATTTATTTTGATTCAGGAACCACATAGGTTTATGCTTTCCTTTTTCTAAATTTGATGAGGTTTCTTAGATTCAATAAATATTTCCATCCAATGTTTCTGTAATTGTATGCAGTAATTAGTCTGTGTATGCAACCTCTTAGGAAAGACCTGGTAGTCAATGTAGGAATAGGCAACGTAAGATAAGCTGTGTGGGAAAAATTTTAGCCTTACCTGTGATGGTTGAAGCAGTTCATACCATTAAGGTAAATGTAGAAAGTATTGTCCAACATGTTAATACTGTTCAGAAGGGCAAGGGAGGTCGTATATTCTTTCAAAAGATTAGGTCAGCAATTAAACCAAGCAGTTGGGATCACAGTCAAACATTCCTGGAGAGAGATGGAGCCTGGAAAGGGACTGGAAAGTCTTTCTCCAAGCATTTTAAGCATCTAAGTTAACACTGGCTGTATTTCAGGTTTATCACCAGCGGCCCTGTGTTGTTGTGCCAGAAACACAGGCATATTCCAGAAAACTGCTGAAAATGTGCTGGAGCATCTCTGGATTCTGCCATCCACGGTTGATAAAAGGAGACAAAAAGAGGTGATATTTAGGACAAGAGGTAAAAGAAGTATAGCTTATAAATTTTGATATGTTGTTCCTAAAGCTTTCTATTTTGTAGGGAAAATAAAGTATGTGTGGTGAAACAGGCTTGTACAGAAAACCTACAGCTAAATCTAGAAAATCTGCAAGATATGCAGGCACCTTCCTCCGCTTTTTGGGTCAATAGACATGTCAAGCAATGCATCTTTCTGCTTCGCTGGAGGCCCAATTCTCTTCTTAAGAATGAGTTTTAAGATAGCAAAAGCAAAATACAGTGAGACATTGGGCACTTGGTAGAGAAGAAAATGTGGGCCATCTGCTCCCTAGATTGCCAGAAAGCTTCTTTGGAACTGGAATGAATGGGATAGTTTTGATCAGGTGGGAGACACTGATAAATGATGAGCTGTCAGCAAATTTTCCATACAGAGCTTCCATTGACATGGAATAGCTCAAAATGATTCTTGAAAATCTTGTCTGTGAGAGTCAAAAACTTGAGTAAGGCAGTTCTAGTCAGGATTTGTGGGTAAAATGACAGACTAGATTGAGGCCAATTTTGGGGATATGACCTCAAAGCACCTGAAATGAGGAATGATTTATTGGACAAGACTGGAGTGATCTGAGTTTAGAGGAAGCTCTCACAAGAATATAATAGCAGTCAATTGCCATAAAGTCTGCTAGAATTATGTGAAAAGTAGATTGGGTTCTTTCCGTACAGCAAGCCTGAAAGAATTGAGCAAGAAAGCTTCATACAGAAATTATATTCTCTTTTATGTTGGATTTTTGGTGTGGTTTGGGTTTTTCTTTGATAGGCTTAAAAATATATGAGAATTTGATAAAGAACTGGTGAAACTGGACTAAGATCACATGTAGGGCTCAAACTACGCCTTCCTAAAATGACTGGATTAGGATTTCATACAGAGCATGCATGCCTGTGAACTAATTGATGGCCAGACTTGAACTGAAGAAAAAGCATCAGATTAAGTCCCACAGTATATGTCATTTTGTTGTTTGACTTTTTTTTGGTTTTTTTTTCCCAGCACTCACTGCATTACATTTCTCTTCACAGGGCCAACAGTCTTTCCAAATTGTGTAAATGATAACATGCATATTTTTTCTTGTATTTTAAATACCTGAATTACTGTGTAGTTCTTGGCTTGGGGAAAGAATAAGAAAAGAGAACATTCAAAGGACTACTTTGGAAATAGCTTGAAGAAAACAAGGCATGTGCATAATATTAACACAAAAATGTTGTGTGGAACTTTTGACCTTTTTGAATGAGTCTTCTGTGTACTACTTTCTGAGATGAGTTTATGTATTTACAGACCCTGTCAAAGAGAAAAAGAAAGGATGAAAGTGGTGGGAGGAGGAAGACAGCTCACTGGTCCCTGCTGTAAAAAATATCATCGGATCCCTATGAGGTTATTTTCTGGTCTCACTTCATAGGAATATTTCACAAAATAAGACAATTTCTCCTTGTGCTTCAAGCTGACTCCTGATCCCTCACATCAGATTTACCTAACTGTTTCATCCCAGGAGCAGTGAGATCAGACCTGAGAGTTCGTGTCAGCGGCAGCAGTCTCTCTGCCAGATGCGCCTAAGGGGCAAACAACAAAGTGTTTGCAAGCTTGCAGGGGTTTGTTTTCCACATCTCAAAAACTCCTGAACAGCTGACAGTAGCAGCTCGACTTAAGTGTCCCACAAAACAATCAATCTAAATTGTAAAATATCACATAAAACAGCTTTACTCCCCCTGGTATTGCCCTCTGCTCCACGATTCAAATCTAATTTGAGAACGCTTTGAGGAATGAAAATTCAAAGGATTTTTCAGTGCAAATATATTGAAGATGTATTTATAAATCAGAAATGGTTGTGTCCGTCCTGTTTCTATGCCTCACAAGCATCACCCCACCTTACAGAGTCAAGCGCTCTGGCTTCAGTGTCTGCATGCTTTATGAGCATGTCCTGTGTTAGGTGCCTGAAGATAAGGTATGCAGAAGGTAAAGAGCCCAACAGCAAACCAGGAAAAATAAGTAAAAAAAAAAAGTGCTGAAAATAGATGTGATGCACCACCATGAGTCTGCAATCCCCTTTCCTCCATTTAGGTTTTGAAACTGATGGCTATCTCCTGCAGTTTGGTGCCTAAGCCATGCTATTCATTTCTCACAAAAACATAATGAATATTGCAGGGTAATGCTTCATTTTTCAAAATTTGAAGAGGCTCTTTCCTACCCCACAAGGCAGGTTTTATTTCTTCATTTGAAACTAAGAGTTGGTGGTAGATCTCCCATTTCTCAGGGAAGTCTCCCAGGTACTGGCTTACTGGGAATTCTGTCTCTCAGAGTTTCTCTCCTATTAAAACTGTTTCACTTTGTGTAAACAATTAAATTTTAATTAAGCTAGGGGGAAAAAAAAGGGAAGAGAGATTGACCTTATAGCCTGGTGGTTGGAGCAATCATGTGGGAAAGTCAAATTCACGTCCTTCTTCATTTAATTATTTATACCAAATGGAATACTGTCAGCTGGAGGGAGTGAAAGATTTACCTTTGACTGTGCTATTGCCTAATGGTTACAGCAGGCTCTCAGGAGAGTGACAAACTGGACTGAAATCCCTTTGTCAGACTCAAACAGGCAGGGTAATGAACTTGGGTCCACAGAAGCTACCTACTCTAACTTCTGACTATTAAGTTATTGACAGGGGCACAGAGGCAGCTTTTCTACATTTTTCTTTTTTTTTTTTTTTTTTTAATTAGTGCCTGATGTTTTCAGATTGTTATTTGTTTACTTTGGCAGATGTTCTTATAGCTAAGATAAGCAGAGGAATGCTTTTATTTTGAGGTACATGTGATGTTTGTTGTTGCTTTTTGCTTTTAATGATCTAGGAGGGCTCCCCACTATCAGGAATTTACTGATTATGTGGTAGTTTGACCAGGGTATCTTAATTCAGGAACCACTTAAGTGCAGAGAAAGGAGTAAACATGTTTGAGGTTAGCTAATGACAGTCTGGCCAGCAGGAAGTTTGCAGAGCAATGTTTTCCACCCATTGTTGATTTTGTACATTATAGCAGAAGTGTAAAATACAACTAAAAAATACAACTTAGAAATTTGTGCAGTTAGGGAAGTTAAACGTTGCCAGATGAGGAAGAAACAAAAAAGGCCTTGGTCACTAAAATTACAGTAATGCATTAAGCCCTTTGTGAATATAGAATTTGAAAAGGTTTTAACTTCCTTCTTGTGCTGAAAAGTGTCCCAGGTAGCTGTGTCTCAAACCTGAAATATGTAGCACTGGGAAGATTTGAAAAAGTATGAACTGAAAGTAATGCTACCTGAAGTACTTTTGGTAGTATTTGGGGAGCATATCTTCTTACACTAAATCAGTTCTAACATTGCATGTTATGTTAGGTGAAGTTACTGCTTTATAGATCCTACTTAGAAAACTATAGCTGGTCCTTGGGAAATAGTCTTAATTTTATTTTGTCTAAAAGAAAAATGTATATGACTGTAAGCTGTGCTGACTTTTGACTTCCAAACACTTCCTCCTCCCTCCCAAAAACTCTAGTTCACTTATTTTTAGCAATCACTGATTCGTTCCATTTGCTAGCATACTAGATTGTATCATTGGGTCACCTGGCATTGTCATAGTAATTCATAACCCCAAGTATTTGAGACTGTCCCTCATATGACAACAGCTCTATTTATCCATTTATCTATTTGTTTATATTTTATGAAAACTGACATGAGAATTCTTATGCATCAAGTATTCTGAGAAAAATAACTGTAAGCTATACTGGCATTCATATCCTACAGAAAATGGGTGTCCTTCAGATGGCCAGCTACTCCTGACTTCCAAAAACCTCTACAAGCTGACTCATTCACTGTCCATGACTGCACTCATAATACGTCATGCATATGTAACCCCCATAACATTTAATGTAATCAATAAACGGTTAGATTTTTTTTTTAATAAAATAAAGCAAAATTAAAAAAATAAAACAACAGAGGGAGGAAGCCTGTTAGCCCTACCTCATGTGCTCTAAATTGATGTGTTGCTTGGGCCAGGACTGTCAGCACTGAGAGTAATTTTCAGTTTTAACTGTGGTGTCTCATTCTGACGACTGAAGTCATAAGGAGAAAAATGAAGTGCGCTATTATCATAGCCAATATTATTACAACATAACTGAATATCACTGCATAAATCTACATTGCTGACATTTTAAGATCACCATTTTCTATGCCATCTCAGCATCTCACACCTGTTTGGAGAAAAACAAACAAATGTGCTATGGTTGTATACCATGGTAGAAATTCTTGAAAATAAACCACAGAAGAATAAGCCAATCTTAGATGATGAGACTGAGGTTTGTAATGGGTTTATTTCCCCCTTAAAAAAAAAAAAATCACCACCAAAATAAAGAAAAAGCCAAACTCAAAATAATAGCTTGAAATTGAGTTATGAAGAAGTAAATTAAGACATTTTGCTGTAAGATTGAATAGAAAAGACTGCAGACTCTTCCTTTGCCAAGGATTTTGTACAGTGCAAACAGACCTGGACTAGAGAATTATATGATTTAAAGGGGATTACAATGGCAGATGTGATATCCTTGGGAGACCATATTCCAACTGCACTAGATTCAGGAAAGGCTTTTGGGAGTCGCCATCATAGAAGAGGAATTGCCAAGAGTAGAAACAAATGGACATATTATCTGTGCTTCCTTGAAAATAAAAACACTGCTCTCTGAAAGCTAGTGCTTGTGGTGGCTTCTAGTACCTTCTACTTCATTAGAAAGAATCCAACCTAATCCTCAACTTAGAGTAGCTCAAATACATTTAGACAATTTATTATTCTTCAGAATTTATTGACATTGTAAAAAAAGTTGTAAGTTTGAATTAAAAACTCACTGGATACAATTTTTTTGAGAAGTGAAAATTAAACAAAAATTCAATCGATGTTTTTATATGATCATTAGGCTACCTTGAAGACAGATAATTTGTTATCTTCTTTAAAAGGATACTGGAGTATGTGATGGGTTTGATAAATCCCAAAAAACTCAGATTAAGGTTTCAGTTTTAGCTAGGCCCCAGTTTCATGGGTCATGTGGTTAAGGACAAGTATCAGCTGATTTAAGTGACCAGTGAGGTATTTCATCCCATCTGACGTCAGCTCGTCTATAAATCAAAGA
>JAWWEU010000005.1:12782763-12829804 GCA_035583155.1 Acropternis orthonyx
CACTTCTTTTAACTGAAACTCTGTCACATTGGGAGGTAGTTGGCATTTTGCCAAGAGTCAAACCAAAACAATAACAAGTATTAACCTAAGCTTCTAAAAGTAAAGGCAAAAGGAGGGAACTGAAGAGATATTCTTTGACCAGAGAAGAAATGTATATTGCATGTCAAACACCTGCGTATCAAAAGTTCTTAGAACATTGTCTTTACAGGGAAGAGAGGAACTGCTGACATTAGTTCTGTAAGTGCACAAGCTCACAAATCCCACCTGAAATAAACACAGTATTCTAGCTTGTACTTGTATAGCATTTTCCTATCCAGGATTACAGAGTGTTTTATAAACTTTAGCGGTTGAAAAAAATAGGCAGGAATGTGTAAACTGAAATCAGTCATGTTCAGTTTATCTCTCTTCTCAAAATCCACTAGAAAATCAGTGGCAGCAAAACAAACAAATAGAACCTTGAATGCCAGTTTCTTGTCAGCACAGGGAATGATAAATGTCCGATAATCTCCACCATGAACTTCCTCTTTGATCATCTGAAAGGTAAATAAGTTTAAGAGCATTATGGTCAAGGATAATTACAGTGTGACATTGCATTGGCCAAGGAAAGAGGTGTCAGCCTCATCTAAAGCATCCTCAGATTTCCAGATGTCTGTATTCCCAGATGCACCTGCAACTCCAGCTAAGCCTCATAGCAAGATTCACTGTTTCATATCTGACAGTCTTCCCTACTGAGGAAAATGTGAATCTTCTCCAAAGATCATAGCTGCAGTTTTGCAAGATTATACTTTATACAAGTGGAAGTGATTTGGTGTTCTGCAATTGTCCTAGATCCACATAGGTGTGTGATAATTGCAGTAAAATGAGCTTTTTGCAAGCAACCCTTGTTAATATGTCAGTAGTAATTACTGTATTTTGAGCTGGAGGAGAGTAACAAAAATATATGATGCATACGTAGTGAATTGTAATAGGAGATGTATTGAGACTGGTGAAACATTTATCTACAGAAAAGTGAAAAATCAATGAAGCTGTTTTAGAAGTAAAGATTTTTTTCAAAGTTATTAAGATATATGTAGGTAATTTAACTATTGTTAATAATACATTCTAACATTATTTAGTGCTGTGTTTATGGTTCTAGCTAGTGAAATATAAACTGGTGTGCAAAACTTTGGCTGAACTGAGACACTTAGTTTCAAGAAAGAAAATATTTTGGGGTTTTGGTTCATATAGAACAGCTACTGCTACTTTACCAACTTTCCACACCTTTCAGCTGGGTCATTACTAAGGCAGACAGTAAATTCCTGACTTCTCTATATGTATACCTTTCTATAGCATAGCAACGTCATCTCTCTTGATGCACCTGCATTATGTCTGTGTTTGATGAGTTAGCCATAAGAGCAGAAAATACTACACAGAGTTTATCCACAGGTTTATTGTCAGAGCAGATAAAAATTTTGTATCTTATGCACCCAAAAAAAATTTGTGTCTTTCAAGGCAGGGACACATAACACTGGATACATTTTCACAGCAAAAGTATTGCTTAATGTTCAATACCAGACGACTTAATTTGGTAAAGTCAAGGAGTGTCTCTGAAGTGTCTTCGCTGAAACCGCTTATGTGGCCTCACCCACTTGAATGAAGGGACTCATAACGACTGATATGACCTCATAAATATATGTCTTTAGGTTTGCTATAACCAATTCATTTCTGTTTGCCACATAACATTTCTTCACAGAAAGACAGTTTGTCATGGAGTACATTAACTTGACCTTCTTATAAACCTGACTAATAAATCACAGTGTTAGTGTACAGTTTATTGCTCTCTGTAATCATGAGTAGGAACATATTTGTACACTGTAAGGTTAATATGGAAATACTGTACTCTTTGATAGCATGAAGAATTAGGAAAGATAAAAAAATGGTTGAAAACCTTTAATTTTTTAGTATTAAAACAAAACCAATAATAATAGAAAAAAAGATCTTGCTGTGTTTCTCCCTGTAGCTTGTCTGTAGAGCTGACTTGTCATGTCACTTTTGCCATGTGACTTAAAAACGGCATGGGATTTAGACCTGTGCCTGCCTTATTGTAATAGAGAACTTAAATTCATGCGCTTTCCAAAAAAGCTGTTTGTTTTAGTGTACATAATACTGCTTTAGGTTTAACTTGCATTGTGGTGATGTTGTCATTTTTGGGAGAGAGCATTTAGTAGTTCCAGCTCAATGTTTCTGTGTGTTGTGTTTACTGTTCTTAATTTTTCTTACTGCTCAATCATGTTATTTTCTGCTTGGGTCATAGAGCAGATTATTTTCAGGTCGCTGAAGGTAATTGATCATATTTTTTCCTCTTAATGAGCACAAAGTAACGAGTAGATTTCATGTGTGTGTGCGCTTGCCTTGGATGTTTTATCAGAGGTGTTGAGTGCTGGATAGAAGACTTCATGCACACAGGGCAGCATGAAAAGTTGAGATAGCATTGTTTGCGATTGTAATGATGAGCAATAGGCGTCATGTTACACCGAGTTATGACCATGCTCTGTACTGAATCTCTATTTCAACATGAGAGGCAGGGCAGAAAGAGCTTTTTGGAGAAAAACATCTATAGCAGGTGTTTTTCTGGAGTTTCACTTTGGACCAACTCTTTCTCTAATCTGCTCTTCAGACCAATCATCCATTAACAGTTAAAGTGTGTTAGCTGGGCTCTCAGAAAACATCTTCCCATCCTGTCTCATCTAAACTGGGTGCAATTTATGTGCTTCAAGGCCAGTCTGAGATGTGAACAGAAAACTGAAGTTGAGATGGCTGGAGAATTTGTTTTGAGACTCTGAAAGAAAATGCTAATTTAAGGTGAGCTCATGAAGGCTGAGTGATTTTAACTGCACTCTCTATGCTCAGCAGTTCAATAAGGACTAGCTTGGTTGGGCAACCCAAATTTTCCCCCTTCCTCCCTCTCTTTCTACACCTATGAGGAGGCAGCCTCCTCTCTTGCCTTCTGTCTAAGACTGCAGTTAGAGTCTTGGTTTAATTACTTTTTCTAGTGAATAATTTCTGTATTAGTTGTTTTCTTTTTGTAAGTCCATTGGGAAGCAGTATGCTTAAGGAAACATATAGCTAAGATTGCCAGTTTGTTGATTTCTAGTTCCCCAGTTGCTTTGTAATATCATCAAATGATGAGGTAGAGAGATTTGTATCCAGGAGGCCCACAACTTACTTCCCTCTCTCATATGTCCTATTTCAATTCTCAGCAAGTCATCAGAACTGTTCTTTCCTAGAATGAACAAAAATCTGAGTCTCTTCACACACAAGTAATCTCATAATCTTTGCTAGTTTGTCCTAAATGTACATATTCACTTGTGAGCAGAAATTTGATTTATATCTATGCTGTTATTTTGCAGTAGCTTTTTTTAGTTACTTCCCCTGAATAATACCAAGACTTTGCTCAGTTTTCAAGTGCATCCATAATATAAAGCTGTATTAAATACTAAGAATGCTTAAGTGAAAAAAAAAACCCACTAAAATTCTCTGTAAAATAAATCTGTATTTTTAAAAGATTAACAGGTGTAAGAAAATGTTTCATTACTCTAATGTTTTTCATTGTCACAAAGTTGTTATTGGTTTGAAGGGAGCAATGACATCAAATTTATGGGTGTGAAATCTGAGATCAAATTCCTCTCACAAGACTTATGCAGTGATAGACATTTACATTTATAACTGAAGTACAGTGAATGAAAAGTGATTCAGAAATTAAGCTTTTAAGTGCTGTTGTCAATAGCTTAGTTTTTATTTCAGCTAAAAATCGGAAATTTTCAGATATCATGAGCAAAAACATTCTCACTAGGCTTAGGGAGACTGTTCACTTCTGTTGCTATGCTATATAATTTCTTTTAAAAAGAAATGCAGCACAAAAGAGTTGATCACCATCATTAAGTGCTTCACTGAAGCATGTGGTTTTAATGTCTGATGCAATGAAAGTATTGGAAGAAAAGATAAAAAAGCATTCAGATTATTTCATACTTAGTTTAAAATTGTATCACAGTCAAAATTCATTAATTCCATCTATTTCTGGATTCCACCACAAATTTTCCCCCTAGAAATAAGGTGCTCACAAAGGTTAGACACATTTATTCCTTTCTGTCTGAAAATCTTGTGATATCTGCCATAGACGTTACCTGCACAGCTTCTCAGAAGACAGGTTTTTGACACTGCAGGTCACCATTGTAGCTGGCATGAATGTGATCAAATTGCAAACCAAAACATAGGTTTGGAAACCACTGTAGAAATGACCATCATGCAACTGTTTTGAAGTGCACTGTTTTCAAATTTGATTTTACCAGTAAGTAAAGTCTTGAATTGAAAAGAAAAATTTCTGTGTGGTGGTTTGAATCTCTTTGTGTGAGTTCACATCAGAGTTATTGATTTCTCTTTTATTGCACTAGATTGTCACTTCACTTCCAAGACAAGCAATGTGACAATTTCATTTTTGAAAACATCTAAGTAATCACAAGTCATATAATTAAAAATAAAATAAAAATCAACAAACCCAAAATTCACATAATCATGTAATTTTCAAATATCTGGGGATAGTAGAGTTCTTTTCATTGGCATAAGAGTGAGACAAGATCCTTAGCAAGAGTAAAAGCTCAGTTAAACTCTAGTGGCACTATTTTTAACAAATAAAATAGAAAATACTTCTACTCAATGTCAGAAGACTATTCAAGGAAATAGAAGTTGTTTTTCTCTCATGCAGAGTTTCCCAGAACACAAATTAACCCAAGTACCTAGTCTACACAACTTTTTCGTAGACAGAAATTTACACATTGAAAGAAAAAGTTTGCCAAATGCTTCTGTGAACAACTCAAAACCAATATTATCAATCATTTCTAACTTCCAGGAAAACTTCAAACCTTGGGGTTTTTGCCCTGCCAAACAAATTTTTCACAAAGATGTATCAGTGATTTAGAGAAGCTGCATTTCCATTAGCTGTTCTGCTGTTAGGTTCCCAGACTTGTCAGTCTGCCACCTTTCACAAATTATATTTGTGAATTAAAAACAAAAGCAATTCCTGCTCATTTCTTTTGCTGTCTCGAATACCATTATTAATTCCAGATATTATGCTGATTATTTGCATTACAGTAGTCAAAACAATGATGACGTATTTCCCTTCAAAGATTACATCTCATTCAAAACACATCTAACTCATGTTTTGAAGCATTTGCACAGACTTTTAACTATTGGAATTTCATGTCTGGCAATATTTTAAACAGTTGCATTCCAATGTAACTGCATAACCTGGAAATTCCAATACAGCTGAATAATCTGTTATCTGCTGAAAACAGCTTAATTTTAATATGCTGCAGTTGACTTAAAGGTTAAGCGACCTCTTAAAAGAATGTGAACTTGTGAATTAGGGAGTTCTTACACTCTCAGGTGGCATTTTATTCACCACAAGAAGTAACTGCTAATGAGCTCCCCAGCTAGCAAAAGCTAGATGTGAAATATGTAAAACTTGAAATGTCTAGTGTTTCTGAAAAAAAAAATACTCCATGAGTTTGGCTTATTAGGTAAATTATAATAGATCAAAGAAGGAGAGGGTAAAACCAGGTGTCAAAAGCTGAGAATGACCAGCTAATCTATTTTCTAATGTTATTTCATGGTCTGCCCTTACTAAAGTATTTGGTTAATACCATTTGCAAATAAAAAGTTACTTCATCTATAATGTGTGTTGGATAACATACATAAAAACCTCAATATGATGCCTCAATATGCCAAAGAGCAGGCTCATTACGTAGGAACCCATTTATTTATTTCTGCTGTCCAAATCAAGCTTAAGCAAAGTGAAGAGTCCTGATTTGGAGTATTTAGGCTAAAAAAAACCTCTATCCTTTGAGAGTTTGTCCCTGAGATAAGGGAAAAGGGGATTCTAATAAGAACTACAGAATGTGCTCCAGCATGCAGCACTGGAGAGCTAAATCACTGACAAGTGCAAGAGAAAACCTCAAAGGACAAAGTGCTTGTAGGAACAGCGATGTCTTACCCCCTTGAGCATGCTAAGCACTGCTATTCTGAGCACTGAGGTAATAATTATTTTGAGTCCCAATTTTGCAAAGCACTAAAGGAATTATATAATCTCAAAACTGTACCAAAAAGTATCTAGGCATGTGCAGAGTTTCTGCTGGCTCCAGAGAGAACTGAGCAGTTGGCTGTATGGCCCCGAAGGAAAGCTGGTGCTTAAAGGCAGACGGTTGCTTGAACAGTTTGGTGCAGCCTCACCTCAAGTACCGTGTGCAGTTTTAGGGACCACAAAATGAGAAAGATATAAAGCTATTAGAAAGTGTCCAAATGAGGGCTATGAAAATGATGAAGGGCCTAGATGGGAAGACATGCAAGGAGCAGCTGAGATCACTTGGCTTTTTCAGTCAGAACTTCAGTGTCAGGCTTTTTCAGAGAACAGAAGACTGAAGGGAAACCTCACAGACTTCTACAGCTTCCTCACAAGGGGAAGTGCAGGAACAGGTACTAGTCTCTTGTCACTGGTATCACTTCCACAGGGAAGTGGCTGTGGCCCCAAGCCTGGTAGAGTTCAGGAGACATTGGCACAATGCTCTCAGGCACATGGTGTGATTCCTGGGGCTGTCTTTCACAGGGTCTGGAGTTAGACTTTGTTCATCCTAGTGGGTCCCTTCCAACTCAGGATATTCTATGATTCTAAATCAGAAAACAAAATTATAGAAATGGTTCCATGTATGTAAATGTTGACATTTCTGGATATTTTAAAATATCTACACTAAATTAATTATAATATTATTGTTTTAGTTAATTGTACATTATGATTAAAAAAAAAAAGTGAGTGTAACTGTACAAACTAGTACAGCACAGTTAGGTTTTGCTAAAGTACAGTTAAGACCATAATCAAAAGGAGATGTAGATGTATTGAAATGGGATTTGAATCCACGACACCCAGAATGAAAAGGAAGGCACTGGGAAGTCACAGTTGATTGACATTTAACTCTACAAATGTTTAAGTCCTCCACACTATTCAAAGTTCCAGGACACAAACTTTCTGCTATTCAAGATTTTTTTATGTTTTTGTCATATTTTCAGAAAAGCACTGTTCATCCTGCAGGTCATGTCTGGGGCTGGACACTCCCCTAGCATGCAGTAGCCTCATCCTGCAGGTGGTCATTGACTAAGGGGAAAAATTTTGTTTCGTTTCTTTCTCATTGTGATGAAGGTTAAATTTTTCTCTGTCCTTTCTTGGGGACTGAACCTTAATTGAACAGATTATATATTTCCCATTACAGCTCTGGGACCACCACTCCTTCAGGGAGTGATGTAGCTCCTAAATTAGACCATCTCACCCTGACTGTGCAGTAGGGAATCTCAAAATCCCTTATGCAGAGTGGTGTAGGCAGATCCAACATCTGACCACCACCTGCCTGTAGTCCGGTGACTATGACACTTCTCAGAGAGACAGAAGCATGATTTTGAAAGACTTCAGGAAAGGCAAGCACAGAAATACGGTGTTTTGTATATGAAGAACACTATCTCTGGCTTAGGCTAATGTTTTACTAGAGAGCTTCAAATGCATTTTGTGAGGTGCTCGCTACATCTGGAATGCCAGCCACCTCTGAAAATCCACAAGAACCTTAACCTCTAGCTCAGCAGTAGGATGTTTTTAAAGAATCCCCACTCAGGCTTGAGCAATTTTAGAAGTGCAGGAAAACTTCCTGGTAACAATCTTTTGCTCCATCACACTGGGTGAAATACACTTCTTGTTCTGCCTCTTTTCAGTGGAGGGAACAATGGCGGCGTTATGGGGATTAGGAAACTGCACTCTGAGATGTGAATTCCCATGCTCTTCCTCGGGCAGCCTGTGGATCTGACTTCTGCATCTGACAGATTGCTAGAAGAAAGAGAAAGCATTAATTTATGTTAACCAGCAGCTCTTGTAGCAGTCATAAATAGTGTTTTAGGTATAACAGATTATGCTGATTTATCACTGCTTTCTAGAATAGGCTCCTTTTATCTGATGCTAATTACAAATGTGTTCTTTCCCCTCAGTACCAGAGAGATACATACATAGTTTGATGAAAGTGCACACCATGGTTGATGGTACAAATCGATATGAAGGACTTATTGGAAGGTACTAATTATATGGTTTACTTTTATAGATATATCAGTGAAGCAGTATTGCATCTTTATAAAATGGCAAGAGAGAGACTATCACAGAAATTAGTGAACATAAAGTATTTCTTTATTTTCTCATATAACCTACTATGTCTGATAAGCTAAAAGATAGTGAGTAGCATAGTTCTGTGTTTTTGTTATAAATCATACTGGTTTGTTGTTATATGAACCTCCTGAGGTAGTAATATATTTGCATATATCAATTTATTATAGATCTGTATCTATTGAAAGATATCAGAAACTTAAACAGAGTTTCTTATTGAAAAAAAAATCAAAACTAATTTTTGAGATTCTGTGTAGCTTCCCAGTCCATGAGTTAGCAATTTCTGATTGTTTTGGACATTGTACATCTCCATTGTGTATGTTACTATGTTTGAAGAATCATAATTTATCAAAATTGATTAAAGAAACGATCTGGGCTGCTTAATCATTTCCTGCCAAGTGCAACAATGTGGTGATTTCCAAGTGAGATAATTTGGAAATATAAGGTATAAAATAGCTTTTGATTACTGCCAATTAAATGGAACAGCTGATAGGGAATTTTCTTTTGCTTAGTTTATCAGCAATAAGACTTCTCAGAAAGGTAACTGTAGATCATGAACGGGTTGGAAGCAGCTTTACATTTTGTTGTTTGCTGATGGTTCCTGACTGTCAACACACACAAGCTGGATTTAACTTATTGTTTGCACAATAGAAAAGAGAATAAACTTCTGCTACATTTTGTCTCCAGCATCAGTATTGCCTATTTCTATTCTTAGTTTTATTTCTTCTTTCTATATCCTTCCTCATATTAGGAAATGGCCTAATTGCTAGTTTACCCTATTGTAAGATGGCATATAACTCAGGGGCTTTCATTAAATTATCTATGAATATTCTTCATTTTCCCATATGTCTACTGATGAGCAATTTGGCTTTCAAGGTGTGCAGTAAACAGACATTATTTGCATATACATTACTCTCCAAAGTCTTCATCTAGGGAGCACCACTACTTGCATCACATGCCCACCACTTTAGACAGCACTTTGATTTTTAGCCTTTAATTACACAGCCCATATTTCAAAATGTTTCTACCGTTAAAGAGAAATGTTAACAGATAATTGGGATTTAAAAAAAAAAAGGCACAGTGAAAGACAATGTAAAGTTAGCATATTTGTTGTTAAATCTGTGTTCTCAGCAGCAACAGCTGCAGTTTAATTAAACTCAACTGTTTGCAGGTGTTTAGAAGAGAAAATTGTATAGATATGCATGTACATATACAATTCAGCTGGAGAGATTTACCTTTGTAAAAAATCATAGGCCTCTAACAAGGAGGCATCTTTCTCTGTAGTCTTGTGATTAACATTCAGGTTCCTTTCTGATATGTAAGGATGAGATTTTATCAGAGAAAAATCCACAAGAAAGCACCATAAAGCAATAAGGGAGGAACACCAGCTGTGTTCATATATTTAGACAGTTAGTATAGCCGAAAAGCATTATCCAGCCTAAGACAGGCATTATAGTTAGGTGAGTTTAGTGCATCAGACAATACAAAAGGATTTAATATGTGTTAAAGAAGGAAAAGTAAATAAAAAAAAAGAGAATTTTTAAAGATCAGAACAGCTTTAGATATTGTGTGGATCAATAGTAGTCTCATCACAGGTAAAAGTTCACTAGATAGCATATTGAGCTGCAAGTTCAAAATGTCAATAAGGTGCACAAAATTTAAAACCAGGACATGTTGTAGGGTAGTTGTACTTAAATTTTGGTGCTTGTATTATAAATATTTCCCCTCAGCAGAGGTATTTGTGAAAGGTAACAAAAAACTAACACCACTAAATCATTTAAAGTTCATTTATTGCTCACTGTCTAATGATCTAGTCCAATGTGGAATTCTATAAATATACTTGTACCCACAGAGATTTATAACTAGGTCAGAATGCTGCTTCCACATCTATTACTAATTAATTAGGTGCAAATAGCAAAAATACCTCAATGACAAAATCTATAATTTCAAAATTTCTGTTTTACTGTGGCCATATCAGCAACATTTACAAGTGCTTAGTTAAAGGGGGAAAAAAAAAAGTAAAGGATTAATTCTTACAGACTGTACAACACTCTACACAGTATGTGTTCATTTCTGATCTCTAAACAACGTTTCTAACATTTAACTGGAGTAAAGCATATGATTAATGCTTGTGGTCATTCTGAAATAACTTATTAGACTGCTGCAGAATCAACAGATTTGCCCATGAAGAAAATTATTATTAGTGTTAATTTGAAGGGGAGGAAAATCATGGATGCTCTTTTCTTTTTTTCTTTTTTTAATAGTTTCTTTAGTAACACATTTAATTATGGCAAAAATACAACTTATTTTTGCTATTGTTGAACTTAAGTTATGAAAGTTACAAACAGTAGGATACAAAACCAGTCAAATTTATCTGAAAACTTTTTAAACTTTGTATGAGTGAGACATATATTCAGTCTGGTGATTAATAAACAGACACTTGCATAATAAAATCTCTATTACCCATATATAAAACATAATGCATTCTTTGGACCTGTAAATGGGCTGTTTTAGGAAACTAAGGAGTTTTAACCAAGATTAGTTTTGAACTATACACCTTTTATATTAATGTCAAAATTTAAAAAACATGACCAAACTAACTTACTTTTAGGTAAGTCAGTAGCATAGCTCAGACTTATGTTTGATCATATAATGTATTTTAAGATTACAACACAGTTGTTTAGAAACACTATTTAATAAATTGAGAAACTTGAAGTATTTATCTTCTAGTACAAACACACATATAATTTTTAAGGAAATATAGATTTTTATATTACAGGTCTGTCCTCTAATCCTTAAAAAACAAGCAATACTCTGTGTTTTAAAGGATTAGTGTCTTTGTTGAGAGGCTTGAATTTTCAGTATTCTATTCTTGATAGTATTTCAGTGACTTCAACTGGACCCATGGTTCTGTTAGAGTCCCATATTTGGAGGCATCCTGTTTTGGGGGTTTTTTTCCTCCTGAAAAGTGTAAGAACAAGAAATGACTAACATTTAAAGTTTGAGTTTTCATTGTTTGAGTTTGGGTTTTTTCCAAGTACTAAAATATGACCACAATATCCAAGCAATAACGCTCATATGATTTGAATTTTGTTCCTCCCATAGTGGGCAGAAGGGGGTCTTGCATTTATTAGTAAGTTAATGTCAGCAGGTTTGAGTTTTTGATTGTCAATGAAAATGCAATGTGGGATAATTAAGCAATAATGTAGTGTGCAGAGCTTTTTTTAACTGGATAAAGTCATGATGAAGATGAGCAGAGTCAAGGGACTTAATGTTAAAGCAGAAAGCATTTTTCACCTAATTTGCATTAAAAAGAAGTTTGCTATAATGCAAATTAAATGATGTGAAAAAACAAATGAAAAGGCAACTTTTAAATAAAATTAGTTCATATAAAGTTTAACTAAGGTAGCTATCAATTTGTACATATTCCTTATCTTTCATTTTACCAACTTCTCAATGGTGCTATTCCATCCAATTCAATAGGGAATAACACAGAGAAAGAGCTGAGAATACACTCAGGGCAGAGCCGTGACTGCATAGGGGATAACTTCTACCATTTAATTCCAAATTAGCCTTGAAAACAGTTCACTTGAGTCTCTTTTCTTTCTGCTTGGTAAGATCAAATCCTTTGATGCCTTTAAGAATCCAGAACTTACTGGAAGTTCTGATGTTTCAATTCAGGCTAAAGAAAATGAATTGCTTAATAGAAGGTGGCACTTGCTTCTCCCTTGGTAATGTTAAGAAATCAACTCTTCCATAGGTGCCAGCCTGGTCAGAAATGGGAATGACTGGGGAAAGCATTGTCTTGTATATAGACTACTTTTTCCATCCAGTACCTCTGACTTCAGTGCAGTGAAGGGCTGGAATTGCAATTTTCCAGACATTTTTTATACATTTCCTGTAAAAGCTATTGGAACAAATCCATCTTATATTAGATAAAGCAGAAATAAATGAGGAGAACAAAATATCAATGATCTTAAAATCATACATGTCAGGCCTCTTAAAACTGTACTATCAGGGACGTAATTCAGGTTACAGAGCCTGGTGTGACTGAAGAGCACTGCTATGGCTGGCAGGGCCATGTTGCAACTGTGATATGAGACACAGCAGTTTAAGCCTTCCTAGCAACTTTGATTCCAGCCCACATCCAGTTTCTCTAGCCAAAATTAAAAACAATTAATTTACTTTAAAAAGGTTCAAAGATATATGTAGCTGTACCTATCTGAAATAAAAATGGTATTTTTTTTAAAAGATGGTATAATTATAAGAATGTGCCTGAAATGTGGAGATATCTTTATTGCACTGAACTAGGGAAAATGTGAGTTTGGTTTTCCAAATTGTTTTGACTGTAGAAACACAGGTCAATGTTTCAAGTTGTCAGTACAATATCATCCACAGCAGTCTGTATCTGATGGCTGGAGACAAGCTTTCTCAAGGCAAATGAAGGGAGTTTGTCTTATCTTGTTTTCAATGCTATCCCTCCTAATATTCAAAGACGGTGAGCTCACTGCAAAGAGAGTGCAGGAAAAAAAGGCAGCAGTTATTTCCCCTAAGGCCTACCTGGCAGGGAAATGATGAAATAAAATGGAACTATAGATTGGTAGGTTTAGAGGAACAAGGAGCAGTAGGAAAGAGAGCTTGAAGGCAGAAACGTCGTTCGCACGTGAGGGTAGTGGGATCTCTTCTTTGTGTATGGTCCATTCTGTTTCTTCACTGCTCCTCCTTTGCTAAGACATCCAGGTAGTTCATTAGTTCCCATTTGGATCAGTCTTATCATTACAAACACACTGAAATGTGGCATAATTATGCTATTTGCAACTGTGATAGCTAAGAGGTAGCTTAGATGAAGGCCTTATTTTAGTACACAGAGATATTCTGAAAGGTATTATTTTGATAAAAAATACATTTTCAAATTAAACCAAAGATAGAACCAAGGCTGGTTTAGGAAGTGAAATAACTTTGTATTGCATTTAGAAAGTTTTTTAAAAGGTCTAGAATGATCTGGGGAGGTTGTAAACTGATTTAACAGCTGAAACATACTGGCTTGGATTTGTGATGTGTTTATCTACCCAGCTTCTCAGCTGTATTTCCCTGCATAATGCAACTGAATTTAGAAAAACACTTCTTTGTAAGGTATTTTATGCATTTGCATTCATTCTGTCAGTTGCTAATTCAAAAGTGTGGGTTTTGAACAAAGTTGGATTCCATGTATTGAAAAAGTGACTGCAATTTACTCATTCAGATTAACTATGTGATCCATCATCCTATAGCGTGTTTTCCAGAGCAGTGTCTTAAGTGGTGACTTATTGCCGGTTTGCAAAGAGATGTGAATAGTACAGAAAATGTAATTTACTTTTCTCTCTTGGACTGAATTTATTGTTTACTAATTGGAATGTCATATACAATGAATTATTCAACAAAAAAGACAGTCAAAAGGAATGTCAGTAATGAAAACCAAACAAAATCATTGCATCATTGGTTCAAGTTCAAATAATATTAATTGGGCTAAATGTTTGCATTTCTGGAAGACAGGTAATTATTTTTCAAATAATCCACGATAAGTCTTATTGAACTTATTTTCTCCATAGAAAATAGAATTTTTCTGAAAAAAGGGAAGCTCAGTAATGGTGCATTAATTTTTACATGTAGTAAAAATGTTACTGTTCATAAAGGATGTATTAAAGTACTTTGACTGATACTGTCACAAGATTCTTGTCTTCTTCTCCTTAACTAATTTTCAGCCACCAAAGCTTGTTTCGTTTTCCCACAAGAATGTGGTATATATTGTAGCTCTATGGGTTATATAGGGAGAGAATACACCATGTAGAGCATAAATATGTGAAAAATACAGAGAAAATAAATTTTTCAACATCTCTTTAAGCAACAGCATTCTATGCACTAGAATCTCCTACTGATATAAGCAAAATAAAGACATTCTTCTTTTTCTTTGTTTCCTCTCCCATTCCTAAATGTCTATATAGTCTTGATTCACTGTTGGAAAAAATCCATCTTGTTTTGAAATAAAAGCTATTGTAGTGTTATGTGAAAAATGAAACCTATTCCTTTACTCTGAAAAGAACATATTACATTGTATAACTGTTGGATTCAGCTACGCACCACAGATTTGGCTAAAGATCTCAGAAACTGGCAGTCAGGTTATGGCAAACATAAACTTTGCAAGCAAATAGACTGACTGTACCTAAATGAAACGTTTTTTCATGTTTTCATTCACTGTTGTAAGACTGAAAATCTGTATTATAGGCCCAATTATCAATGGTTCATTTCCAAAGTGGATATGTAGTTTTGCTCAATATTTTAATTTAGGACCCAGGAGATGGAGATTTGCAGATAGCAGCTACCTAATGTCACTCAAGGAAATTAAAATATATGAGGTTTAAAATTCAAAATGATGTGGACAAGTTGGAAAAATAGTCTGAAAGAAATGAGACAGCAGAGCAATAGGGACAGGTGCAACACTGTGAACTTGGACAGGAATGGAGAACAATGAATTATGAAAAAAATATGCAGAAAAACACTGAGGTTTATCATTTATTACTAGTTAAACATTAGACAGAATATAATGTTATCAAAACTTATATCTCATACCTGGGATTTAAAAATAGCAGTAAATACTTAAGTCAATATAAGTTGGTTTTTTTCAGGAGAGGCGTGCAGGTTGTTTGCTCTCTTTTAAAGCAGGTTTGGCTTTTTATTTTTCACATGGTAACTCCTCCTTCCATTGTTCATTTTTATGCCTCATTCCTCTAATCCTTTATGACCTGTTGGAACAATTTTAACAGAGATTTAACAGATGGTTCTGCTGAACCAAACCAAACCAAATCAGTCAATGAAGCTTTCAGCCTAGTTGTTAACTGGAATATTACCTGTAGGATGCTCAAGTTAATCCACCGGAAACAGGATAGCCTCAACTGGACTACTATGTGGACCAGCTGAAGGAACTGCACAACAGAGAGAAAAAGCCAGAGTCCTCATGAACAGCTGAAATAACTTTGTTAAAGGACGTGCATAATGGCCCTAAGGAATAGCAAAAACCATTGCACAAAAAATGAAACAAACTATTCCAATTCTAGAGAATAAGATGGAAAGCAATGGACTTGAACTGCAGCAAAATACATTTAAGTTAGATGTTAGGAAAAACCTCCTAATGGTAAATATTCTTTTAATTGTTGTCCTCAAACAGTAAGAAATCTTCCCCACATTGACTCAATCCAAACTCTAATATTGCAGCATGAAATTAGAGTGGAAACACATCTTCAAATATCACAAGGTCAACCTCCTAAAAATGCCTTGAAGAACTGTCCTATGCTAAACACAAGCATAACAAACCAATCATCAATTTAATAGCTAAGTTTAATTGAATTTTTTAAAAACAATCTATTACTGACAGTAATGGAAAAGCTGCGATTCACAAAAATATTTTTAAAAAATCTCATTTTCTGGTCTAAGAACAAATTCTGTAAGATTAGGAATGGTGCACAGTATAATTAATATGTAAAGAAGAGGACAAATTCTAACCTTCAGTTATGGAATCATAATCAATGCATTAGTGCGCAAATCCCAGTATGATAAAAAACATAGTTTAAACTACTTTGGGATTATTCTAGCTAAAATGTACATGAGAAATGTAAATCATCTTTAAAACATTTATTCCCTACTTCATTAAACATGCAGTTTGCTGTTTTTTATTTTAATTACTTTTTAATAAAAGGTAATCACCCTGAAAGATGCTATATTGATATCAGAAGAGAAAGAAGATCTTTGTTTATCTACAAAAGAACTTCAGGACAGGAAAAAGAAAAGTATTTTGCAATGTCTTAATCTGATTTAAGAGATTACCTAGAAATTGTCTTTGCTGAGACTGGGAACAAAGATGATGGTGCTTTTTGATTTGTGTGTATGGATTCTAAACAACAGCCACATGGAACAAAATCAAAGCATTTTATAAAATTTTATGAACTATCATTTTTGAATTACATTGTATCAAGAAACCACCAAGGGGAGAAAATTAGAATTATTTCATTTAAATGGGTTGCAAAACAATTTTATTTAATTTCTTTTTGTACCTTTTTTTATTTAATATTTTCCACTGACAGAAGTGGTAGTGACCATTTAATATCCTCTGCATGATTTTCAGCCTTGTTTTCAGGTATAACACCCAAATAAGATGAAAGATAGCTAAATGCTGTGGAACAAATTTACAGCAAATGTCAATCACCACACTGATTTTACATTGATTTCATACTTGAAACTATGCATAAAGAACTGAAAGCTCACTACAAATCTTCCTATGTATTTAATATTCCAAGACTGAATATAATTTAAATTGTTTGACTTTCAGCTCACAAAATCTTTGTACCATAAATAATGTGTTATAAATATTGATTTTAAAATATTGTTTTTCTGTAAATATAATAGATGTAATATATTTTCAGTAAAACTTCTGTTAAAAAAATGATGCCCTTTTCAAAGTTTTTGAATGGATGCTACAAGTGATTTTTGTATAAACATCTCCCCATTCAGGCAAGCTTGTATCAGTTTTTCAACCTGAGCAAATCCATAAATTGTATAGCATAAGAAGAGCATCAATGTGAGACCAGATTTGTATTTTCTATTTGCTTTGCTTCTAACTTCAGAGTTTCTCTAGTTCTGTTGTCTATTAAAATTTTAACATGTTTGAAACTGGTAGTGATTATCAAAGTAGGAATCAAACTCACCACTTGAACTGGGATGTCAGAAAAGATTCCCACTCATTAAAAAAAGGCTAGTATTAGTAAATGATAGGAAAAGACCTTTCTCTTTATGAAAAAAAAGTTCTTTTGTTAAGACTGAATCTAAATTAGTTTTACTAGTGTTAACTGTAGAGAGTGCTTCAATGAAATTAAGACAATCATGCTAAAAGCAGAGATATTGTATATTGTCTTGTGTGGGTGGGTACATGAAGGCACATACATGTTTTTAATAGTGATTCCATAGGAAAATAACCAAGGCAAAATTATCTCTTAACAAGAAGAGAAACCAAACTTGGTCTCCATACTCATGGTTCCTTGTATTTATGTGCACTGTGGATGTTTGAATGATAAAATTATGAAAAAAATGGAAGTAGAAAAGCTAACACAATTATGTTGTACATGTAGGAACTGGGATGAAAAATCAACATGGTACCATCTGTACTGAGGTCCCACTGTCTAAAATGTGCAACAAAGAAATTGTGTCCATTCTTATTGTCCAGCTTATCTAGAGGACTACCTTGATTAGCAGAAACGCGTGACAGTGAAAATTCCTCTAGACTTCCTGATTATTTTTCCCCTCTTCTTTTGTCAGCAAGAGTTTGATGTATGAGATTAGACATTGAAACTGAAAATTCTGGTTAAACTACTTTTCTAGTCACAATAAACCCAGTATTACATACTGTACAAAATTTATCTAACTGGAAGCACAGCATTTATTACTCGTACTATCTTCTGAGGACTTGTGCTCAAGAAAAAAATTGATTAAAGCAAGCTTTGTTGGTAAATATATGCTGAAAACTGATCATGCGGTATCTGAGAACAAGGCACAATACCACAGCAGTATAAATAAGATTAAGTGGTAGGTCCAAGGGAAAAAAAGTAGGGAGAGTAATTGATTATATATAAAATTGAGACATTTGTGTGATGAATTTCTTCTTTAACAACCTACTGTTCTCTCTTTCTAAGTAAAGGATAATCAACAGCCATGAAGAGGAACTGGATCTAATTAATAAAATGACTACTCCATTTCCCAAACATTCAACCTCAGAAAGCAATGTGCTATTGATAAATGTGAAATGTGTTTGGGTCTGCTGATCAATTCTCTCTTTTAGATACTTACAAGTGCTTTATGTTCCTTAGCTTAAATTAACTTTGCCCATCCAAATTGGATGAGTTGCTTAATGTGGTTATATAGTGCTTTCTGAATTACTGTGTTTGTATGCAAATATTCATTGGACGCTATTCCAAAGTGATTATTAGCAAAGCTTGTGTCACTTGCACGGTCACAGTTCTTTTGAAATAATCAGGAATCTAGAGAAATATTTAATCTTGTCTTCAAAATAATTGATATTGCTGAAATCATGGATATTTTGCAATGCTGCAACGGGTTTTTTAGATAACTCTAGTGCTAAATGTAATTAAAGTGACACGTTGCAACTAGAAGAGTTAAGAACCACAAACTGGGCAGTTTAAAATAGTTAGATAGTGTTAGCACTGGCTAACAATACTAAAAGGAAGAAAAACTTGTAAATTGCCTTCTTTAAAGAAGTTCTTGTTAGATTCACAGTCTCCAAAAATTGTGTTAAGGAATAATTATGTTATTTTATTTATCAGCAGGCTGATGGAAAAATACAGTTTGGCACTGAAGCAGGGGGTGCTTCTTTACTGTGTGGGTAACCAAGCAATGGAACAGATTGCCTGGAGAAATTGTGGTCTCCCTCACAGGACATATTCAAGAGACGACTGGATGTAATCCTGTCCAATGTGCTCTGGGTTGACCCTGCTTGAGCAGGGAGATTGGACCAATGATACACTGTGGTCTCTTCCAACCTGACCGATTCTGTGAGTCTCTAATCCTATATTCTATTCTGTAATTCTGTGAAATAACCAAAAGTATGTGCTTCTTAGAATATATATTTTTATATACATATGTATTGCAACATTAGCATCTACTAAAATGTGTTCTGATAGTAATAGCAAGGTCTGGAGTTTTGAGAACAGACCAGTTTTTATTAGCCAGTGAAAGATTTGTGTCACATTAAAGCAGCATGACAACATCTGCTAGCAAAAGTTATGAGTAGGAAATTGTGAGTAGTGAAATAAGCCTGATGTCCATGGGTGGGAATATCATACCAATTTCCTTCACTTCTTATTCCTGAAAGCAGCATTTATCTCTACATCCTCTTCTCTCTGATGGTCAGATGATATCTTCATACCTGTTTTGAGTTACTGCAGCTATCATTGATGGTACATGTGACATCTTGGACAAAGAGACGGATGGGAATTTGTTAATAGAATATAATTAAATTATAGAGTTGGATTGGGTTGTGATTATATGGACAGCTGGCATTGGATTTAAGGAGTCTAATATAATTTTATATTGCAAGTTTAAGTTTTATAAAAGGTCTCTGCAACTGCACTAAGCTCCTCTATTATTTGTATTTTGAGTATCACAATAAACAGATGCACTACAGAAAAGTTATAAGCAAGTAAAGGATGGGCTAAGAGTAAAAAGTTAAATTTTTTAATGCAGTTTTATAAACATGTTAATAGAGCTTAAGAAGTTTCTGGTGTATTAAGACATTTCACCTAAGGGAGACATACTTGTCAACATCTACCAGAAATTAGCATATCTCCATTCAAAAATCCTTTTATCGTCCCCTGGATTACTTCTGAATGAATCCTATTTATATCAGATTGCTCCTACTCTGGAGGCATCGCTCATCAACATCAGGCACTGATAAGGACTCTTTCTTCTGCCACATCTTATCCATAGTTCTATACTCAACAGTCTCACCTGAGCTTTGTCTCACATATCACCCGGGGGTTTGGGGGGTGATCCAGAGAAGTTTATTAAATTATCAATTTAATCTAGTTCTGAAAAATGTTTTCCATACAAATTATTTTTAATTTATACTTAGTTATTCACACAGCCTCACTTCCAAACAAGTACTTGAACTCAAGATAGTAGCATTGCTTTAAGTAGTCTGTTTAATTTAATAACCATCACAACAAAGAAAAACTGTGTTTGGGATTCCTGATTGGTGTTGCACAAAATGAGCTGTCATTTTTAATATCCCCCTTAAGGCTTATAGGATAGCAGATGATCTTCAGTTTGTCACTAAATAAAAACAACTTTCTGTAAAAAACAGCTTTGTACATTGTCTGTAGCTGGTTGGCTGTTTGGTTGGTTTACAAAGGAGTCTAATTTTACAGATACAACTATATACAGAAAGACTATTCATCGAAGTTTCCCTGGGTGGTCAGGCTACAGGCAGAAAAATGGAGCTACCCATTACAATAAGAGATGGAGAAAAAGTTTCTCCCTTGCCCTGCAGTGCATACCTGCCAGAAGTGCCCACCTGCTTTTCTTACTTGGTTGTATTTGACACCAAATCCTGCCCTGGACTGACTAAACGACCAGACCAACAGAAAAGAAGGCCTCAGGATCTTAAGCATCCATTCAGGATGGAATAAAATGAAAAGAATCAGGTTATCTATACAAGACTGTAAAACTTAAACTCCTTAATTTCTAGGAGCTCTCACAACATAGATATTTCTCAGTCCACCCTCCAGGAGATGAACTGTAGCCAGGTTATCCTTAATTATCTGAATCATACAGTTTGTCGCAATGAGTATCCTTGAGCTACTCTGAGAAGATATTGAGACATAATAAACTTTACTGTAGCAGGTATTAGGAATGTGGTGCTTCTTCCTTGGAATGGAGAGCAATCTCTGTATCTGCAGACCAGGAAATGTATGTGGAACATCTGCAAACCTAACAGCTGTTGAATGTCACTTTGGCTAGATCAAGGGCTTAAAATGTGCTTAAGTAATCTACTGCAGCTCTTACTTTTAGAAAGTACATCTGTGCTGACAGTTTTTCCACCAACATGCTCCCATACATGCTAAAATGATAAACAAACTAGCCTAAAATCAAGGTGAAAATGGAAGATACTGGAAAGCTCAAAGACATTTCAAGTTGAATTGATACTTGCATAACACTTCAGTGTAATTAATGACTTTGGAAAAAAGGTTTCTCTCAAGCCCATAAAGCTGTCTTGTTTGTGATGTGCCTCACTAACACAGAGTTGTTGAAGTTTTACCTCTTTCAGCTGTATAAAATCCATTGTTTTGTGAGCACCATGAGCAAATTACATTTATGCTTTGAAGTTTTAAATGCTGTCTTGCCAGGGGATAATAGACATTCAATTTTCACTCACCATATAGAACTCAGTAAAATAGTTAGTAAAATCAGTAGGGGGCTTCTGTTGATTTAATAGTTCTTGTTTTAAAATTATAATAAACTACATACAGAAACTAAACCATCAGATTTCTAATAATTATTTTTCCTGTAATTATTTCAAAGATAGCTCCTTTGTATGACATACATTGATTTTATCTGTTTCCTAAATGATCTTTTGCAATTTTAAAGTGATTAGAAAGCTATTTACCAATGCAACCATGCAGGGAATGGCATACTCAGATGAAAAGCCACTGCTAGGCTGTATTGGAAAATAATATCTTGGATTAAAAAGGAGTGTAGTGTCAATTATTAGTTAAAACAAAGGGGGGAAATTATAAAAACAAACTAGAAAATTATTTGTGTCACCCAGTGAAAAGAGATCACTTAGAAAAAAAGGTAACTTTTTTTAATGGTAACTTACTTGCTCTGATTTGTCTCATAGTCCTTCATGCAGAGTCACACAGTCTCTTGTCATCTAATCTTTGCATGAATCTCATCTTCTATATTACATATTGGCAAAAATTGCTGGTAAGATTTTCATTTATTGAATTAATATTTGTCTCAAATATTTTCAGATTATTTTAACTGAAATAGTGTGTCAAGGTTTAGCAGTTGTTAGTTTTGAATATTTCCATCATATAGAATATAAGGAAATTTACATACTAAAATATAAATTTAACTTCAAGAAATAAATTAAATGTGCGATGCTAAATTATTAGTTTTGGAGGACTAAGATTAGAAACTGTTTAGGGATTTCAAAGCATGAAAAATATTGAGTAAATATTTGATTAAACATTTTGTCTTTTAAAAATTAGCCAGAGTAAAACAGTTTAAAGCTAATTTCTCTAAACAAAAAGAAAAAAAAGATTTTTTGACCGTTTCTATAGGAAATAAATAAATAAATAAACAAATTAGTAATGTGGTTGAGTTTTCATAAACCGGAAGTGCTTACAAAGCCAGACAGCTTCAATTCAATGATGTAGTATACTGTGTTGGGTTTCAAGAACTGAAAAACCAAGGAAATAACAAAAAAGCATTGTCAGTTTGGGACTGTAGGAAAATGAAAGCCAAAATATTTAGTTCCAGGTACAATTACAAAATCACAGAGAAAATATGTGCACCAGGAAGTACATAACTTAGCCAAAGGGAGACAATAAAATTAAAGTAAGGGTTGGTGGGGAGGGCAGGATAAAGGGAAAATGAACTTATGCAAACGATGCATATAGAAGGTGAGCACTTGCTTGAGAAACCTGATTGCCGGAATAGATAAAATTTCCAGATTAGTGAATGAGGGAAACAATGAAAACATAAATGATTTAATGCAGTGTTTTATAAATTTTACATTCAAAATTAATCTAAACTATCTTGGTTGACAGATTTGCATTAATTTTAAATGGACTGAAGGACTAAACAAAGAACTATAAAAGAACACAAGATGATAAATTAAAAGGAAATACTTAGCTTGGAACTGTAAAAATAGGTGACGGTTACAGTCTTAACTTACTTCTTTAATGGTTTGGAAGAAGAAATATGCACTATATAAATGGCTTTTCCGCTTCATACTGAATGACACTAAAATGCAAACTTCCATAAGGATAGAAGGAAAAGTACAAAGGTAGATCATGAAACGTTAAATATGTAGGAAGTAAGCCTATAGAAAATCATTAACTTAAGAAGAATATATGCCACAATCTATTTGGAAGAGAAAACATGATTGAAATGGTGATTTAGAAAGGGAAGAAAAAAAAACCTTAGAAAGCATATACAGCTAAGCACACACAACTATATGGGAATGCAAACAAAGGATGCACTTGAACAATGGTTCTCTCCAGTGCAAGTGACAACTGCTATGGACAGACATACTCATAGGAGCTTATGGTCTCCAGAGAATTTTCAAAGATCTCTTTGTTGTTGTTGTTCCAGCTTTTACTTTCACAGGCTGTGAGCTAACCAAGAGCAATGTGGCTGGCCACAGGATCAGACATCATCTTTCAAGCTTTGCATTTTGTTAAGGGTTCCTTTATACCCTTAATCTTTAGAATTACTTTTCCCCCTCATTTTATTCCCACTGTAGAATCTGCTCCAATTATTCTCTTCTTGGACAACTCCTGCTAGCTAGTTCTTTCCTATGCATTCCTCATGTTTGCTACATCTTTTGTAAAGTTTCTTATCTAATGCTTTCTGTAGTAGTTTCACTGTCCTTTCCCAGTTCCTTCACCTTGAACCTCTGAGCCTTTCTACCTGTTCTTCTCTCCTGAGAATAACATTTTTCAATCCCTTGAAAGGATTTTACTCTTTAAAGGTTCTTGTGTAAAACCTTTGAACTTTAGGATGGTCCTGTAAGCCACAAGACTTGCAAGCAAGAACAATCATTTTATTTGAATTTCACAGAGAAAAGATATTAGGGCAAAGAGAAGAAAGTAATTTCTTATTTGAGTAGAAGGAAAATAAAACCTCTGAACTGCAATGAAAGAAAAATATGCAAAATTAAATGTTTTAAGATGGAAATTCTCAGAAGAATTAAATGGGAAATTGAAGATCTGCTACCAAGGTATTCATTCATGGATACCAGGGCATTCATTCAATGGGTAGCTTCTCTAGCAAAAAAACCTAATCACTTTCCCAGCCAATCCTGACTCTGTCAAGTGAGATTGCTGGGCATATGAGATGGTTCTTACTTTGCTTGAAACCTGTAGCTTCTTTTCCCACATAACAAGACTCAGCTTTCATAATTACTTTTCAATTGTATTGTGACAAATTGCTAAACCCCAAAATAGTGTGGATATAGTAGCTTTGCAATCTTGCATTCTAGACATCAATACACAGACAATATTTGTAACATTTTCAAGAGAAATAAAGAATATAATGAAATTACTTAAACTCAGATCTTTGCATATTGCCTGAATTTAATAAAATGTAAATCAAGCAAAGTTTGATTTATATATCTTTATTTTATTTTATTTTATTATTTTATTTTATTTTCTGCATGGGTTATCGTGATTGAGGAACTCCAGCTTTGTGGGAGTCCTTACTAACTCCTCAGGTAAAAGAAAGCAGATGGTCATCTCCCTCTGTTTCTTGTTTTTTACTTTATATTTTAGAATGTGTCACATCTTCTGAAAATGGATTTTTTGTGATTGATTTTCTCTGATTTATCACAGAATAGCTTTTGGTGTTTTAGGGCTTAACCACTGCAAAATATATCAATTAAGAGCCTGTGGCCTCCTGCCTGAAAACATACCTGAGGCATGTATTAATGGACCAATACAACATGGCCTGTCATACCTTCATGTTATATTCCCATTCCATGTGAACAAGCCTGCTTCCAGAGTTTGCCACAGGCAATCTGGTATTTCAACTCTGTGTCTGTTTTAATCTCTGATAGATTTTATCCACTTTCTGTCAAATCCTGAAGACTTGTATTATGAAGTGGTTTTTTTCATGTTCATTAATGCTCTTCTTTAGTTCTGTTTGTTTTTGCAATGTCTCTTTATCCAAATCCTTTAAGCAGGATTCATTTATATAAAAATCACACACTTGCTTCTCACTGTTAACTGGAAAAGTTAAAAAATCACTTGCTTTATTTCACTGAAATTTTGGCAAATATCTGATTTATTAACAATTCAGATAGTTCTGCAGCTCATGACTTTCAATGTATAAGAAACATTTGCTTGCTAATTATGACTCTTAAAACATTAGCTTACTTTGGCACCTATAACTATCATCCTTCTATTATGACCCACTCCTGAAGGCAGGGCAACTGAGGGTCTTGTTAATACATCTCTTGGGGCAGATGAGAGTGAAATGACATATATATGGCAGGTTTATTTTAGAACAGTTTTGTTGCAATAGAAAGGAGGTATGTAGCAGTTTTGCTTATTATCTATAGTAATATAACAGTCTAAAAGTAAAAGAATATCACTTAAGCAAATACGTAAGGAAAGGAAAGAGAGGAGAGATATCACCACCCATGAATCCAGCAAGGAGACTTGATTGTTGCAATTTAGATGTCCATAGGTCAAAGTGATGGTCACAGTCTTGATCCATCATGGGTGGGGGAAGCCCACAAAACACAGAATTCAATAGATTAATATACACTCAGGTTCAGATGGGAATGCCCATGTACTCCCCAGGGGAGTGTTTTACACTGTCTGATGCACACATGTGCAGTCCACTGGTTGAAGACCACAGAAATGAGTATGGGAGTGCTTCGGGGGTTTTTAATGATTTATGATCCTTTCTAAGGCATGACCACTGCCTTTTGGAACAGCATAATTGAGCTAATTATGCCCTATCAGAAGCGATGAATACCTTCAGGCCTACATGTGAATGTGCCCGTACCTTCCCTGGGGGAGTTTTACACCTGAGCCAGCTGTGTAAGGGAGGAAATTGGCATTATAAAAAGAATTATCCCACCTCACAGGATCTGCTTCTTGTTCGCCTTTTCCCTTATCTGGCTCAAAAATCAGCTTGTTGCTAAACAAATGTTGGTGTGTTGTGGTTATTCTCCGGTGTTGGGTGGCACCCCCTCTGCACCTCTGTTGTTCTTATGTGGATATGAGATACTGCCACCACACACAAAACTCTCCTGCTCTCCTTCAGTTGTGGGGTGCAAATCTGGCCTCAGCAAAGCACCATGCTGCTTTTGCAAATGGCCAGTTGTTTGAGTCATTAACCTTTAACATTTCAGTCTCTCACACTTTCTCAAATGACACAATTTTGGATCCAACAGAAACCCAAAATATCAAAAATTCTGTATCTAGGGGTCATGCCAAAGAGTGACATTTCAAGGACTGGATTGAAGAAATACTAGAGGAATGCCCCAAAGCATGCTCTGCAATATCCTCCAAATGAAAAACACCTCCTTTTTTACTGCTACTTTTTTCAGGTCTGTGAGTCAGACAGCTCCAGGTGGAAAATGCAGGAATAAAATCAATCACCTCCCAAAGGCCATTCTGACTGTGGGTTTATCAGATCTGATCTGACCCTGCTAATTTGATCATTAGCAGTAACTATGAAAACACTTTATTTTTCAATGCCCACAACGATATACCTTTTGATTAACACCTCTTGATTTTTAAAACTGGCCAAAGATTCAGCAGTTGGTGTAATGATCCATTGGAAGGTAAGCAGAGCTGACCCGAAGTGGCAGGGACTGGCCTCCAAAACATTCCCCCTGCCCTGAGCACCTCAGACACTTTGAGGCCACTGTTTTGCCTCCAGCAGGCTCCTTCCCATGTGCTGGGGTCAGACTGATGCTGCATGGTGTTGCAGGGTACAGGTGTGGAGGATACCCCCTGAGCATACATCACCTGCCTCCTCTGCTTCCCCAGACTACAGCAGCAATCAGAATTAATATACTAACCCTGGAGTCAAACTCAGAAATTCCCATTACCTTCAGAAGTAATGGATAATCACATTTTAAGCACCAGCCTTCCAGAGAGCCAAATATTTTCTCATTCCAGCCTCTACCTTTCAGTTTTTCACATGGCAATGAAAGCTGCTTTCCACAGAATAGCAGTTTTTTCACTCTAAGAATTACTCTGCTTCTGTTTGTATTGGCAAGTGGGCATAAAATATAAATGTGAACTATTTGGCATAAAAGAAATCTATAAAAATTGCTCATAATTATTACTATGACTCCAGTCCAGAACTCCTTATTCACATAAACCTGACATTGCTGTTGTAGCTGGTTTTCCTTCAAAAAAGAGCTTAGAAAGGCTCACCCACACTGGGCAAGTTTTGTGATATTTAAGAAGGCACAATTGTGGATATTTATGCTTAGACTGAAACAGTATTAAGTGTATTAGTGTCAGAACAAAATAACTTGGCCCTGTTGCCGGTAAAGTGTATTCATGACTGCAGTCCTTCCTTGTTCATGTGTTCTAACCAAAGTACTCCAACAATGTGCTGGTGAGATATGGGCTGGCTGAAACTTGTGTTCAGTGGCCTTCCTTTTCTTGTCAGCTTCAGAGCAGAATATCACAAGCTATACTAACATGAGATGTATTTCCAATTCAGAGTATTGAATTGAATTGTAAGTCTGAAATGAGATCCTTGTCTTATTAGGAGGTATATTTCCTCACACATCCTTTACTATGGAATTTTTCTATAAATCTCATAATGAGTGATAGTTAGATGAGAGTTCCTAGCATATGTAGGTAATTTTTCAGTGCCATTTACAAAGTATGTCTGTTGCACCAAAATAGTGTGTTTGGTCTAGTAAATATTTATTCAACGAATATTCCCATGATGGTAAATATAAAGATTATCAAAAGACCCATAGCACAAAAGTTCTTATGACTTCAGGTAACTCATGATTTATGGCATTGTTCTTCCCATCGTTGAGGAAATGAGCCTTGCAACTGACTAATGTTTCTTTTTATTTTGTTTGCTGGAAGCATTTATAACTTCCTCCTGGGATTTTTTAGAGCTACATTGTATGATGTTCCCAAAATATTTTTGTACTATTGTTTGATTTTAATTATAGTTGAACAGAAATAAAATCTTGGGAATATTTCTAATTTACTTAACTACTTGCTGCTATATATTGCTAAAACTTATCCTAATTGATTATTGAAAGGAATATGTCTATTTAAAATCTGCAAGACCTCAAGGATAGCTGCTCCCTGCCTGTATTAACTGCCATAAGGAACGAGCCATACAGCACATATGAACAACACTGCCTGACACCCACAGACCTTCAGCATAGGTCAAAGAAGTCCAAGGAGTAGAGGAAAACTCAAGAGGTTTTCTTGATGGAGTTTATCCTGTGTCACTCTGCTGTTGGCACAGGGGTGAGACTCTGGTCACCCAGACACTCTACAGTAAATTCACTCTTCAGCTTGCCCCATATCTGGCACCTCTGACCTCAGGAGCTCTGGGCTCTGTCCTGCCTCCAGAACTCCTTGCTTGGCAGCTATCTGTCACCACTGCCCCAGCCCTGCCTGTACTGATGAATATCTCCTTCACAGATGCCTCTGGGACTACTAAAAAGGAAGAGGAAAGAGTTCTATATATCTTTGCTCAGAAAATAGGAGATCTAATCTATATTAACTAATGAGCGCATTCCCAATGGTACAGGTGGGTGGACTAAATTGCCACACAAGATGATGTGGCACTCAGGTAATGAACACACATTCTTGAAACTGCTTTTATATCCATTGATGGTGTGAGAATCAGTTCTGCCTTAATTTATGGATTGTCTGAGTTGGGAATGAAAGTATAATAACTCTTTTGTGATGATTAGCAGTCTGAGAGAATTCTTCCACCATGGCGAAACGCTGATTTGTTTATGAGGTCGATCAGGAGACACACACCCAACACTGCCTTCCTAGCTGAGCTTTCAGTTACATTCAGTCATTTGTTATCTTACATTGATAAAGTTAATGCAGAGAATCAAAGCCAAGCTTATAACACCAGTAAATATTATGATCACATACATCTGCAGAGCACACAAACTCTGTCCTCACTTAACTAGAGCTTTTAGAAAATCTAAACACAGTACTTGATTTATGAACACAGTGTGACATGTTTTGTCTATTGATGAAACACAAAACATTTATTTTAATAAGCTTAGAATAAATTATTAAACCAAAAATTATTTTTAGGTGAGGTCATCATTCTTAATGATATCTAGCTCTTTGATAGCAATCTTTGTTGATGTATTTCAAAGTATTTTATTTAGACAGCTGAACTTATTACAACTCAGGGAAACTGAGTCACCCAGTGAGCTACACCTACTTTTTTATTACTCAGTGAAGTAGTAATAGTGTCAGTTCCTCAGACCTGCATTCTTCCATCTTCACTGGAAATTTGTCTAGACTAGCTTGCTACAACCTGCAATATGTTACCACCAAACACTTCATAAGTGATTTTTGCAATTAAATATACTGACTAAATGCCTGTTTGCATTTTCTTGCCTAAGTTTTCTTAAAATTTTTAGGTATTCTTGACAAAAGTGCTCTACAGATTACCCTCATCTTCTTGTGACCTTCACTCCCTCTTGGCATTAGATCCAAGGTTCCTCTAGTCATTTAAGTGTTCTGGGAGGGTCTCTCTGTCCTAGTAGAAATACTGCCTCACTCCATGTCAACCACTGCCTCACTCCATATCAACCACTGCCTCTGTCAGTTGCTCTGAAAGTTTTTTATTCCACTTTGAGCATATTTCATAGGATCTTAGAATTTTGAAGTTCTGACATTCACAAATCATTTTTGTTTGTTTGTTTTATTCTTCTATATAGGAATATTTCACTTTTCAATGTCCTGTGAACGTCTTCTCTATGGGACACACCTGCCAGAGTAATGTTCATCAGAATTTAATAATCCTTCGTAATTACAAGTTAGGAAGAATCATAAATAGCCCTAACAGGCTTCACAAACACCGATGTACTCAAAAAATCAGCAGTTCTAAAACTGTTTTTAATCTGTAAGCTGAAATCATCAAATTTTGGTAGAAGTACAATAATGTGCCATGATGCTTTTACTGGTATGGTAGATCTTGGATTAATGGAGGCTTTTTAAAGAAATTTTACCTCGAAGCCCAGATGATCCCACAGTGAATCAATTCACTCACACTCTATTTATAAGCTATCTCAGCATTCATCTTGGTAACAAACAGCTGCTCTCTTTTTAGGTTTTGGTTAATTATTAATAAAATTACACCTGTATCATACCAGAATGAGCAAACACAAAGTATTTTTGCTGTTAAAAAGAAAACCTTTTCTGTATCTACAGAGATTAATTTGAAGAAAGGGATATACTCTTAGCTGTATGAAAGCCCACTGTGACTTTCTGGAAAACAAAAATCTTCCTCATGCTCTTCAAAGTTTAATGTCTCAATTTCCACTCTATGGATACATAGGTATAAATTTCAAGTAAACTCAGAAAATTTCATTTCAGACTTCTTTTTTTAATGAAAACTGAATTTTGAATAAGTACTCAAATAGATAAGTATTTTAGTTTTGTAAAACAATTATGCTTTAGACATATTTCAACCCCCCAAATATATAAGCTTGCTAATAGAATCTCAGTGCTTTGCCTGGGTTTTGCTAAATTTTGTTGAATTATTCTTCAATTTCCAGCTGATTTGTCAGTCTCATTTATTTTTTTCAAAGCTAAAAATGTTCTTCTCTAAAGCAGCTGCAAGATGAGATGTTCCTCTTACTCTGAAAATTTATTTACAACAGCCAATACAACTTGTCTTGTTGGAAATTGCAAGAATAGTTTATATTCTTTGTAGACATAGGAATACTTGACATGGGTTTTGAAATATACTTTATAAAAAAACCCTCTTCGTTTCCCTTTAGGCCAGTCCTGTTAGCTATATCTAAAAGGCATTTGCCAATGGCCAGTAAAATAGGGACCATATTTTTGGTTCTCATTTAGAAAAAAAGAGATTCTCTTGGTTAAGTGTCCTGATGCAAAGGGTGAGTTACTGCATGCAAAAAGTTCACTAGATGAAAAAGAATTCACACTCTGTTATGCACAGATGCCCAAATAATGTTTCAGTTCAAACCTTATATCATATGGTACAGCTCCTGGTAATATGATTGAGTCACTTATAACCTCTGCTTATTTTATTAAATAACGGACAGACTCTGGTACTATAAAGGCAGATTAAAATAACTTTGTTAAGAAGCTAAAAAGCTCTGTCAGAATAATACAATTAAAAGCCATATTTCAAAGCAAGACACTGTCCATTCATAATATTTTAAATGCAGATCAAGACAACAAATGTGTTAAAATACAAAAGGATCTTTAAGGCACTTTTCCTAAAGCAGTAATCAATATCTGAGAGTTTCCAGTCTGTTAAGAAGGTCAGCAGACAGTGTCTGAATAAGTAGATCACTTGCCCTGGTCTTTAGATATTTTTATTTGTTCCATGGAGATTTGAAGGACTGATTGTTAACCTTTTATTTAATAACTTCCCATATTTTGGCTATAGTTGAATTTTAAGTACAATCAGGAATTTTTTATGTGAAAAAAGGACCACACCACCTCAATTAATACTTCTCCTCTATTAGATAAATTACTTCACTTTGCCCGTACTTCTCTCCTTCCTCTTGAGCATAGTTACAAATGACTACAGCATCGGAAAGTAGCACATTCTTTGGGGACCTGACTTCAGAAACTGCAGTAATTTATAATTGCCTGAGAACTCACATTCCCACTGCTCGCTGGGTCACTTTCTGCCACTTTTGCCCTAACAGGGGCCAATATGAATGCAACGTACACCCTATTTACTCCATGGAAGTTCATTAAGTTTTGGTCAGATAAAAGCTAAGATTCTACATAATAGAGTGGTAGCTTCAAAGTAATGGGCCAGGTAATTCATTCTGAATTTCAGTGGAAATTCTACTAAAGTTCTACTGAAGCCATATTAAAACCAAACTAGTCTATCAGAATTAATATTCCTGCAAGAAATATCAAGGACTTGAGAGTAATTAAGCAATTATTGTTAAATGTTACACGATAGAAAAGACAAAAAAGCCTTAAAGAAGTTATGAAAATATGCCAGGTCTTTACATCATACATGGTAAAATCTCAAGGCTTGTCTGTACAGTGCAGCTGGTTAGAGGAAATGTGAATTTATAGCGTACTTGAAAATCAGCTCACTACATGCACAGAGTATAGTTAAGGTTGCTTATTCTACTTTTGAGTTATAATAGGTTACTTCACATGAAGGCACTCTCCGTGCTCTATGCTCTGGCAAGTCAAAGAGAAATGCACTGCTCAGTGTGAGCTGGTGAAAACATTTTCCTTTACATGACTTTTCAAAGAGCAGGAAGAATTCAGTATGGGTCACAAACCACAAACTTACATTGTTACAATTCACTATAATGCAGCTTTGAAATAATTGTTAATCGACTTGTCTTCCTCCCTCATAACTTTGAAAGGATTCTGAGGACTTACGGAAATTCACATTTTAGTCTACATCACTACAATGAAGAGGGAATGTGGATCGGGAAATCAAGCAGCTACATTCCAAGTGCATCCTTCATTTTCACTGAGTTGAAAAGCTACAATAGGCTGTACTTGAGCTAGGTTTACAGTGACCCATAAATGAATGTATAGGAAAATCCAAGGTACTGTACCTATTTCAGTTCCTGCTGATAATGTAAGTCTGGGCACCTACTTCTGTGCTACCTTCTAGTTCATGAGTCATTGCATACACCATGATATATATGCAAGATGTAGGTATTAACACTCATCACAAAAATTGGCTGTGATTTTTTTCCTACAGAGCAGCTTGAGTGAAAGTCATGGACCTAACTGGTTAGAGAAGATTTGACCCAATTTAATTCTTTCTCAGTAAGCACGTATTTCCAGACTATCAGTCTTCTTCAACAGTTAGATTAATGTGTCTCATCTCATCCTATATTTAAAAATTTTCATTTTAAAATGTATTTCTGCAGCTGTAATTAAATGTAATAATAGTTATTTCTCTGGATTTTCCTTGGGACTATTTCTTATTCCCTATCCCTTTCATTCCTTGTTTCTTTTTCATCCAGACAAAAGAATACATCAGATTATAGTCAAACTATAAACTACTAGTCAGTACTGGGCTTTTTTAATGAAACGTGAATGCATTATTTCCCTATTGAAACTTGCCTATTTTGTGTTGATAAATTGTCACTATGACTGTACCACAGATATATGAGATAGTCTATCTTAGAAAATTCTGGCCCCTTGGTTGTATATCATCAATCATTCCAGCTACAAAGTTTGGAACAGATATTAAAAATGTTTGATATTTTATGCATTTTGGCAGTATCATTAACAAAACAAGAGTCACCTGGAAACCAGAAAAGCAAAAGACAGACATGATCTCTTTAATATTCAACCAAGAGAAATACCTTGTCTGCAAAGCTAAATTATCTATATTCATCACTAATTTAAAGTTTTTCTGTATGGCTCAAAACTCCCTTGTTTAAACATAAAATCTATGTAAATACGCCTCTGCAAAAAATGCTTAACTTTGCAAGAGGAAAAATAATTTTAAGAATTGAGAGTCTGAAAAGAGAAAGAAGACAGGAAAAGTGGAAAACTCAAAACTCAAAACAAAAAAAAAAAAAAAAAAAAAACCACCACACCAAAAAACCCACAACCCACCAAACCTAAAACCCTCAAGGAATGTAAGAGATATTGGACTGATCTCCTCAAGGCCATAGGCATCATGACAAAAAAAGACATTATAAAGACCGACATCAGAGGCTGACTAAAGAATTGTCAAAACAACATGGAATTAAACAAAAAGATTTGCAAAGGTTGTGAAAGATGGGCCACCAGCTGTGAGAATTCCTTCCATTCCAAAGAGGGCAAAGAAACAAAGAAATATATTTGAAAAAAATAGTCAATTTGCTTGCCAGAAGAATTGAACTACTGTTGATGTGTTATGGTGATGGATGGTAGAGTCATCTAAATAATTTGTTTTCACTTTCCTGCCTGAATACTGTGTGTGATCAGTCTTATAAAAAAAAAATCAAAACAAAACAGATTAAGCAGTGATCGGAAAGATCATCTGCCCCTTTAATCCTGGCACTCCAGATACCTTGCTGGAGGCAGAAACTCTAACTCATCTGAAAACCCTCAGTTTGTTTGAATGGGAGAAGCTTCTGGAAAGTTTGTGAACAAGACCCAGGAAACACTGGGCAGGAAAATACTTCTGAAGACCCATAGGAGATTCTGTAGAGTTTAATGCTTGTAAGCCTCTGCAGAAGCAGAAGAAAGGGGGAAAAAATTTAATAATAAAAAAGAAACTCTGGAAGAGCGTTGTTTGCTTTCAGAACTCTATTTAACCTTTTTTTTCCCCATACAAAAAGTTTCTGTTTTGACTATATTTCTTGCATGTTTGTATCTAAAAAATTAAAGGAGAGACTCTACTAGATTCTAGGCAAAAATCAGAAAAGTTTGATTTGGAACAGCCAGGATATATCTACCAAAACGAGATCTGTCATGAAGGTCAAAGTATATTCCTTTTCCCTGGTTAGATATCTTTATCTGTGAAACTTAAGAGCCAACTACTTACACTTTAAATTAAAAATTATTTATACAATTTGTAAGTACCTCATTTTCTGTATGTTCTTTTCCACAAATTCATTAACTATAATATTTGTGGAAAGTAATCACAAAAGCAGTGTGTACACAATTTAAATTAATTCCTTTAAAATCAAAAGAATATTCATATAAATATGTTTGCTGTATTCATCCAATTATAATTATTACTTACTTTTGACATCTGTGAAAATCAGATAAAGTATTAAAATAGTCTGAAGGAGTAAAATATCATTCTTCCACTACTATGAAATTAACATGCTATCAAGTTCATCCTTTAGAAACTATATAAAACTTTAACGACAAATATTCAATTCAATTATATTGCAGGAAGTCATTGGCCAGGTTATTAGTATGATAAAAATATGGAAATTATTGCAGTTTAAGAACACATAGGGGGGTACTAATATGTTAATTGTAATTAAAGCCTGATATCAGTTCCATGTAGGAAGTCCAAGTTTTTGGTGATTTTAATGAGAGCAGAAATGTTAATTAAAGGCTTTTATTTCATATTGCTAAGTCTTGCTGATGAATCTAGCAAGTAAGATGACTGTTGCTGACAAAAAGACATCCAGCCAGCATACCTCATCATGACCCCAAGCAAAGATCCAGAAGTAATGCAGTGACTACTCAACTGGGTGGTTGGGTGTCTTTGTGACCCAACTACTAAGGCTACCTCTTAAGCCAACATTACTTTTCATTACTCCTTCATTGCACCAATGAAGTACTGCAGTATTAGGCAATTATGTACTAAGTGGCTTTTGGTACTTCCATCAGAGCCAAAAATACAAATGCTGTGAAACAGTGAATATACAGTAATTTTTGCTAATGTTAGGGTTGAATCAAAAACTTGCCTCCTCCCTTCTCAGTGAAACAGACACATCATGCTTACCAGAATGTCCGACCCAGAAGTCAGTACTGCTCTGGCTTGAGCTGAGTTCTTACAAAATATACATGTACTACATTGGCTCTTATCTATTATATTTCCCTTATTCAAGTAGCTTGTACTTTACAATGTAAATTAATAAATATCTCCACATCAAACTGCCCTAAATTATATCACACTCAAGCTAAATATTGATCAGCATGATTAATTATGCTCTATGCAAGCTGAAAACTATTAACTACACATTATAAGCAACAATAAAGAGAATATTGCAGGCAGCAGCTGCATTTGCCCAAAGCAAACTGTTGGTCCTTGCTGTGACAGCATCTGATGGAGAGCTCTTGCCATTTTTTCCTTAGCATGTATAAATAACATAATCAAGGGTGCTTTCCCTTTCTTCCATTTATCTGTATCTCTAGTATAAAAGGCACTGGAATGCAGAAGAAACATGTCCTAGAATTAAAATACACAGCAAAACATCATCCAAAAGATCCAGTAGCAAGCAGACTAATATAGAGAGATATTGCTAGCATATCCCTCCTCTCATTTGTCTTCATGCAATCTGGCCTTCACAATGGGCTGTGACTGTGCTTTAAATATAGTTAATAATTAACTTCAATGCTCAGCTCTCCAGAACCTGCATAGAGGAGCTGGCAATCTTTAGTGCAAGTGATGCCGGGTGTCCTCCTCTCTTTGAGCTGTCTGACACTCTCCTCTCCACACACAAACCAAGCTGTCATGTAGGTCACTGTTAGATGACCTGTGCCACACAATAACCTTGTGGCTAATTCTGCATTTTCTCAGCTACTAATCAAGCATTTGCAAATAGTGGTCTCCTCCTTTAAAAATTATATAGTCAGTAGGGCTAGGGGTAAGGAGGAAACAGTCAGATACTAATTCTGCCTTCCTGCCATTTTGTACTGCACCCCTCTCCTTCAGTTGTGAATGCTGATGTGTATGTGCGCTGCAAGTTCCAAAACTGCACAAATGAAAGTGAATACTTTTCCCCCCCCATCTGCTTTACTTACAGTGTTAGTAACTTTTTTGTCCTGGGCCTTTCATTCTCCTCTTTAAACTCAAGCATATAAATAGATTTCTTTGTGACTCTAACTAACCCAGTTATATATATATATTTTTTTTTTTTTTTCAGCAGTAGTAGGTGTTGAGGAATTTGAATTGAAATTTGAAGGTTCCTGGCTCCCAAGCCAGCAGGATATGAGGTTTAATTGCTTGGAAATACATTTTCACAGCTGATACTGGGGAACAGAAAAAGTGTGTATGTCAAGAGCCTCTAAACTAATCATTTAGCCGTAACATGCACCACCCCATACCTGGGGACAATGTAACTGTTAACAGCTTGAAGCTGTTGAAAAAATAACCAATGAGAAGGTTTCCTCTAATTTTCTAATGCTATTCTTCACCCTGAATAAACTAATAGAAGAGAAATGTCTTATTTTCAATTCTGTCAGTTCAAATGAAAACAATTGTGTGTTCACCTAGTTTTAGCATTGGAATTTATTAGATCTGAGGTTGTTCATTAAGGCAACAATTTTGAAGTTGGCCAGTTGTTAATACACTGCCTATATAAACTCCAGGCCTGCCCGGTGTATCTGGTTACACTCTGGAGACTGAGATTTGGTTTCCAGCACTACAGATCAGGTCAAGAAGTGCAATAACAATTAGCCATTAGTCACTAGATCTCACCTTACCATAACAGAAGGTAATTTTGTCTGAGCATTTTCTCCCTGGAAAGGAGGAGGAAACATAGGAAACTGTTAACATTTTGAAGATTGGGATATGGAAAAGCTGGTTATGACTTCTGAGAAGATAACAGGGATAAAGCTTTATATTTCTCTTTGAGCTTACTGTTTTACTGTGGAGCAGCATCTGCATGTATTGATTGTGCCTAGTATAAGTTAGTATTCTTTTTTTCAAATACCAGTGAAAGGGAAAAATCTATCTAATCCCACTAAGAATCAAACAAATTGTGCCTAACTCTACACAGGCATATGAGAGACACAGAGAAATTTCAGCTCTGCAACATCCCACTTCTCACTCTTATTCCTTTCCCATCACTTCCACGAAGGACAGAGCAGAGACATGTCTGCCTTTTTCATTAACTTCACTAACCTTCAGCACTCACCAGTGAAGGAGCCAGCAGCTCCCCTCCCTGCTTGGTGCTGCAGAGGGGCACCAAAGTGCATCTGTAACCACAGCAGAGCCTGGACTCCTGAGCTGTTGCAGATTCAGGCTCTGAAGCAGAGAAGAGGGAAAGGACACTCATGTAGAGGTTTGCTCTCCTGCCACGCAGGAAGCCCCACAACAACTCCCTGACACAAAAAGGTATCTACTCTGCAGTGCCACCTGGGCTTGAGCTTTTAAGGTAGCAGACAACTGTGAGGTGCTCAGGTTACATGGCAAGACTTTACTTCCTGCTCTCCAAAAGAAATATTTTATGTTAAACCTGTAAGTGGCAACAAAACATGTAAACATTAGATATGACTGAGCTGTTGCTGGATAATATTCTAATTGAAGTTGTTCAAAGAACAAAGATACACATGAACATTTAACTCACCTCTGGTTACCAATTGAGAGTATCAACTTGGCAATGTTCCCTTAAAATAAAGTGAAAATGTAAAATGGAATTGTTTTTCATAAGGAATAAGCTACTATTTGCCTATGAACTGCTCAAGGTGTAGGAGGAAAAATTGTGGTGAAACTCAGTTTTATTAAGTTAATCTTTTCTGAAGAAAGTGGAAAAACTTGACCAAAGAAATAGTGGATAGCCTCTGAGACCCAATCCCTATTTTTAGTGGACAGTAGCAGCTGAAAAAGAAATTCCAAGAGAAGCTTCGAAACTTAGAGGATGTATGTTGTGAATTGGTCTTACCTAAGACTGGTATTTGTAATTAAAATAAACAGAGAAGGGATGCCCGCTGGTAGCCTTGTTAACAATCAGCTGACAGATAGTTAAATATAGAAAGGTCAAAGTGCAGGACTTTTAATCTATAGGTTGATGATCCCTTGGGGACAGTGTGGTGTGAAAAAGAATTTGGTATACTTGATGCTATTATAGGCAGGATCAGCCTGTCAAAATCCATTAGCACTCACTTTTCTTTCAAATAAGCATTAAGCTAGCTTTTTGTATGATTTTTCCAAGTATCATTCATAGCAATCCTTTATAAGCATGAAACATATAATTTCTTATATGATAAAAAGTGATTTTTCAGGAATTTTTAAAATGCATGCTATATTCTTCAGTTAGATCTATTTATCACATCGAATATATTTCTGATAGGCTTCAAGTTAAATTGAAAAACCTACAAAAGAAAAATAGTTGTCTTGAAAGTGCAGCTTAATGTGTGGGGCACAGTGTTATCTTGTGTAAGTCTCTTGTTTATACCATGACAATGACCAAAACAAATCTGAATACTCTATTTAAAAGAAAAACAGAAATAATTTTAGTCCTACTTTACTGTTTTTAGATCTGAAGTGTTTTAACTTGACATTTCCTCTGAATATTTTACGAGTCGTTCTTTGACTCTCTAGATAGCTGTAAGGGAGAGAAACTTCATTTGCTTTTCACATTTGTTCGTTGCAGTTTCAAAAACACTTCTTATAATGACCTTGAAAGTAAAGGAACTCATGGAGGTTTTTTGCTATATGACATTCATTAGTAAGTAATGTGGAAAGAATGTTAATACTATGTTGCTGAAGTATAAAAAGAACTGTATTTTTTCATTATGTTAAAGACCAAGATGTGTAACTTAAATGATAATAAAGTGTGGCATATGTACTGAGAATATTCTGAAAGCTTTTGTTAGAGTTAAGATAAGTTAGGAAAATGTAATAAAAGTAAAATGAAAACAAATTCCTTAGCACATAATAACATATTTATAAGTTACATGATGCTACCTTAAAGGATGATTTAAATCTCCTAAGTAAAAAGTTATTACGTGCAGCTTTGAATCTGACTTCTGTCAGCTTCAGAACATGCAGCCTACCATACATTTCCATCCCATATGTCAAACTTTAAAAAAAGGTTTGGAAAATAGAATGAAATCTTTTGATGTTCACTATCATAGTTTGGCTGTTTATAAAAAAAATAAAAAAAATCAAATCAATGCCTCCCAATATATGATAAATCTTGACTTTACCTCCCCACAGATTACATCTGTATCTTCAGAAAGGCTCAGTCAGTGTGGTTCATTTGATGGGCAGATGCATGTCATGCAATACTTGATGAGAAACTTGTGAGCATCCTTTGGCCATATCTACTTTGAGCTGTCAGATGGTTTTCTCTTGGGTATCTTTCCTTTTGCTGTGCATCAGAGCAAAATAATATTTTATTGTTGGTCATAATTAATAATTCATTGAAATGCACCAAATGAACACACACACACACAAAAGGCTGGATATAAATCTTATTAGGTCCCTGGATAAAGTCAAAGTATGCCTTTGCATTTTGAATTTCCAGGCATATATTATATCATCCAATATTGGAACAAGCTGAAGAATGTAATATAAAAATTTGATAAATTGCTTTCTGCCTGTAAATGAGAAAACCGACTTGTGAAATGAACCATTCTGGCAAAGAAGAATTTGAGTTTAGAGTGTAAACACTTGAGTTAATGGCTAGGGTATCTCTCAGTCTCAGAAGCTGTGGTACACAGGGAGGGTGAAAGTGAGGTTATGGAAGCTCTTCAATATTTTACTTTGAACATCCTTACAGGCCTTAATTAGACAGATTACCTGTTATGCATGGTGCAGTGTGCTGAACAGTTTTAAACTGGCTTGTCCTCAAGGCAAATGGAAGTCAAAGTCAAAAAGAATTACACTCTACACAAATAACAATGAACCTGCTATTAATGTTATGGTGAAAAAAATGAAACCTTCCCAGCCCATACACTATTTAATTTTTAACTTCGGCTAGTACAAAAGAGTTTGTTAAATATTTACTGGCCATTTGAATTTATGTACCTATCCTGTCCAACCCTTCAGTGCCTCTATCTGCATGAGACCATAATGACATTTAATGCTGTAATTACTTGAATTTTTCGGATTTGTGTTGTTTTGTATCTAAGAAAATGTGACAATATAATGAAAACTTTTCTGACATGAAAATTAAGAAGTGTTTTATTTATTTAAAGTGGATTTTTAAAAATCTCAGTTCAATTCCATATCTCTAGTAGAAAGCATAGGGAAACAGGAAGTATGTGTACTAATGGTTCCAGGATACAAGTGTTAACTTGCTGTATATATGCTAAATTCCTGAATCTATTTAATCGGTTTATTCATCCAGCCACCTACAGGGAAGGTCAAGAAATGTCAAGAAATCCTGAATGGTATTTTGTGTGAATTGGGAACAGAACTTTTAAAGGCCAGAGGTTTAGGAACATAAACCAGATGTGCTCATTTGAAATAGTCTGCTTATTAAAAAAAGGTCAAACACTTAGATCTTTTTAAAATCTTACTGTCAGACACACTCCATAGAACTAAGAATTTTACTGTTCTGAATGGTATTAATTTTACCAATTTCTTAGATGAAATATGTCTTCTGATCTTTTCTATAAATACATTACTTCCCTATTTATAGTCTAATATTGCAAGTAAGAATTTTATTAATTCAGTCAGATGAATATTTTTCAATAGAATGATTTTAAAAATCCCTTTTCATGTTTTTGTTTTTATAGTTCATAATTATTGCAAGCAATTAATTCATGCATTGGTTTACAAAACTGTTTATCCAGTCAATGATTTACACAGCATACATCTAGGTAATGATGTGGTTCATGTGAAGATGTTTGTTGTTTTGGTAGGAGGTTTTCTCTCCAGATATATGTCTGAAGATTGATCTCTTATCCATAGGAGTCAAATCAAATGTCATTTAATTATTAGTGTAATTAACACCATTGGTTGGTCTGCTAAGCTATTTTACTGAACTGCCTATGGTGATTGGCAGGATCTCATTTATTAGTCTGCTCAAATCTGCAGATAGGAATTTTTAGGACCTTTCAAAAAGAAAAATATTGAAGTGTGAATCAACCAACGTGCAAAATGTATGGGAAGAAAGAGTCAAAACTTTTTCCAGCTTCCACACAGGATATGGAATATTGAAGTGACCTCTATCCATTCTGCTTGACCAACCAGTCCACTGAAAGCTGAGAAGTTGCTCAAAGCAGCAGAGACTGAAATCATCCCTTCCCCTCCCAATCTGAGTCACACCCTTCTTGCTAGTACCTCTCAGAGGAACAAAGCAGAGAAAAAAAGAAAAGTAAATACCTGACAGAGCAATCGAAAGTTGCAGCAGAGCAGAGAAAATGAAACACCTCTCTTTGATAACATACAACAGCTGATTGATTGCCACTAAATGTCTGCAGTTCTGCTTTCACTGGTATGGATTATGGAGCTACAGACAATTTTCTTATTTCAACTACTTCATGATCTTGAAGGTGGTAGGAACGCTGGAGTTGTAAGGAACAAAAAGCAAATCCGCTGGCTGGAGATGATGTTTTGCCTTCTGCTTGAGCTACATTACTGTGTCGCTCAGAGTAGCTACACTGAACAGGAACAATATCAAGCTGATAGTGGACTGCTACAAAAGCAAACAAACAAACAAACAAAACCACAAAACCCAACTCACCACCAAAAAAAACCCAAAAACAAAAACAAAAGGCCAATCAGAATTGAGAAAAATTTTGGTTGTATTATATTCAGATGGTTTACTCTGTTCTTCATTTGAATAACACTTTTTGCAGAGTGCTCTTTATTCATAGTCAACTGCAAATGACTTTCCATTTCTAGGTCAAAAACATTATTCACCCTTCAGTGTACATCTTTTAAGAAAAAAAAAAATCTTGCATGAAATTCTGGGCCATACCTATTGAAATTTACACAGGAAAAAACCCTGAGCACTGGTACATATTTAGTAAATGTTTTCCTGAAAAGAATTTTTTTTTTCTCTTAAGGGTACTGTGACTTGTTTTAGTACCTTATGAAAGGTTAAACAAGTGTTTTGGAAATGGTTTTGTCTTTCTGATATAACATCTGAGTAGAATATATCTAGCATAAGCCATTTCCCAAGACAGTCTTCCTTGTATTGCTAGTAATATTTCTTTGAATAGTAATCACAAAATTTGTCATATTTAATAACTGCAAAGCTTTCTTCTAAACTGTACAAAAAGAAAACAAACTTTAAACAAATTTACTTACTGATTCTATACTTTTATGGAAATTTCATAGACCATTAGTACAAAAATATTTAATAAAAAGAAAGAAAATGCTATTTACCAGTATTAATATTTTTATAGATACATGTAAACTTTTAAAATAAATTTAAAAAAGTAAAAATAAAAAAAAAACACCAAGCACAAGTAAAAGAGGCAGATAGTTCAAAACCCTCCTTCTGGAAGTATTTATCTTATGACTACTATTATTATTTCTTAAAAAGCAGATCATTTAACTGACCTTTTTTCTTCTTTGGATTGTTTATTGAGATAGCATATTTAGGTGTTAAACACTTTTACACTCCCAATGATAAATCTTAGAAACTTTTCTTTCTTTTAATGAATTTTAGTAATTGGAACTGTGTACACCTGACATATAACTTTCAGAGGCCGAGTGCATGAAATTCTCTTTTAAGCATGCAAATTATAAATTGTTTCATTACTACACTAGTATTAGTTCAGTCTTATATTTAAGGATTAAACATGAGAACTTATTTAAAGTCAAATATACTACTGAATATTTAGGAGAAAAATTTTTTAACTACATTCTTTGTACTTTTTTATTTTATTTGCTAAGTTAATAGTAAATCAAAGACATTGTTCTGTTTTGGAAAGGTCTGTTCAAAGAGAATTTACAGGAAAAAAAATACATAATGTATCAAAATTTCAGCACTGTAGTACCTGCAGTGGTTTTGTTCCTCTTAATATGTTGACTTCACTATTTCCTTCTTTTCCCAAACAGACATTATATTTTAATTTTATTTCAACCTAATTTAAGTAGCAATATCAAAATTCATCATGTTATATGAGAATGTGTGAATGAAACTCGTTAATGTAAGTTCATGAGAAAATGTAAATAAATATTTCAAATTAGCATATACATCTTTAGTTTATTAATCCACCATTATTTACTTCATTGTTTTCAAAAGCCTATTTTGCTTCTCAGTCATGAGAAAAATTAATTGACTTGGTTTGCAAAAGAGAGGTTATATTAGCATGAAACTTAAAAAGACATCTGATGGAATATTGCTACTATACAGATATCCAAGGACAGAGCTTAAACACCCAGAGTAGTTCAGTGATGAACTGTGACTAGATAATGTGAAAAGTCTCAGAGGAAAATTTAAAAGTATGTGAAGCAAAGTGACATTTTATAGGCTATGCTGGAAAGCTGTATAAGAAGTTGGACTCAGCAGGTCCATCTCAGCTGTATCTGCCTTTCTGTGAGGAGCGCCTTGAAAACGGAAAAGAAAATGCTGCAGTAGCTTGGATTTTCTGACAACTCCACCTTAGCAGTGAAGATATAAATTGCTGTTTCATACTCTCTGACCCATGAAACCTAATTATCTCCTTTTCTTGGTTAAATTGATATCAAATCAAGCACCTTCACATTCTCCAATATTACTTCTGAATCTCTGCTTCATTCTTGCTTTTGGGTAGGGAAAATTGACCTTGCTGATATGAATTTGGAATAACCTCAGTGAAGGTCAGAAATAGCTGGAATAACATCTTTTCTAATGCAATTTAATTGGTGTTGGTTGTTCAGAGGATTCTGCCAGTATAGTGCTGGCCTCACTGGGTCAAGGTCTTGATCTGAATCACTGGCAAAATGCTCACTGACTTGCCCAGAACAGGGATTTTTCCATGTAGTTTGTGAGATATTAAATTCTTTGAACACATATATGTATAAAATATTTAAAAAACAAAAAAAACCAGTAACAACAAAAAACCCAAACCGAAAACCCAACAATTTCAAGCATTTTCTGTAATTGTGTTCATAATTTCTTTATCATTTTTCGGTAAGATCTTTCACTTTAATTACCTTAATGATTTGTGAGACAGTAGAGCATAACATGCCGGAGTTTTCTGGTATTAGGTACTGTGCAATGGGGAAAAGGTGTGTTTTTACCCAAAGTAATGTTCTTCTCTTCCACTTTCTCTGACAAAATGTTTTAGACTATTCACAGTTATCTGCCACCTGTGCAGTTTAATACTGCTTCCAATTATGGCAAAGTAAACATATGCTGTAAAAACCTCTGCTGCTTTATATTCTGTGTGTCACCTAACAATCCTCTGCCCTGTTTGCCTTTTATACTGCTGTTATGCTCTGGACTGATGGTTTCAATGATTTTCCTCTTCCTGATCATTGTGCTGGATGATTGTTCTATTAAACTCAGAGTCCCTAGATTGGTTTCTTGCTTCACACCTAATTATATTATATTTATCTCACGCTTATATGAACTCATCTGAACTTTTCTGGCTTAAAAAAATTTGTGGGGTTCACAAATAAGGAAGCTGAGAAACTCTCTTGGTTAGTGATTTCTGAGTTACAACAGGATCCTCTAGCAGGTTCAGATAATTTTGTTGACATCAAGGAATTCATTCCATCAGTCAGTTAGAACCTTCCTGGATTCAGACACACTCCCAGTTCTTGTCTCCTTACCTTTTGAAAAGCATTGGCTTTTGCATGAAGAGCATACGTATTTTGGAGCTTCTACGTTTTCAGCAGCATATTGGCAAAGAAGGTTCTGTATAATTTTCAAATTTTTCTGATTAAGCACAGAAGTGTGACATAATTTTTTTTCAGATAGCACTAATATAAAAGAAAGTGGTTCTACAAAGCACAGTTTTGAAAATTCTGGTTCTTAATTTACTTTATTGTTTTCATGACTTTCTGGATATATGAGAGACATTTAATATTGAGCTAGCTACTTCTAAAGGTATTACAGGCCACACACTTTACTGGACTCAATAGGTTTTATTTGATTTAATTATATTGTTCCATCCATTTTGAATTCTTGAGAATATTACTACTATTAGATTCTAAAAAGCTGTAAAGCATGAATGTTACCAACTCCAAGGACAGTACACATTCTCTGCATTGGATATACTCATTTGTCAAGCAGAACCTCTGAAAACCCATCATACCAGAAAAGGTCTGGGGGGAAAAAAAATGCAAGATTGGAGCTGCCATCCAAGAAGAGAAAAATCTCAATCCTACTCCCCAAAGTATTACTGATGAAAAGAATATTTTTCGCTGAAGTACTGCCTAATAAAACTGTCAAGTGCTTTGTTTATGCTAAATTTTCTTATAGTAGTCAAGCTTATTCCCTTTCTTTGTCAGTTTACAAAATACATCATCCTTGAGCTGCCTTTTGAAGAAAGTCTACTGCGCTAATATATATACTTCAATAATTAATGGAATAACAAAGTGAGCTTAGATTTGACTGTGTTTGCACTGAAAATGTAAGAAAGAAAATTAACAGTAGCTGTTTTCATTTTAATAATACAATGGAACCAATTTTTAAAACATAAATTTAGCTGTCTTTTTTTTTTTTAATTGAGATTAGGCAATTTAATGGCCATTTTAAGATACTTAAAAACACACTTGATTAAAATGTCCTTTATGCACTAATATAAATCGAGTTCAAATTAAGGTTTTGTGAACTGTGAATCAGTTTGGATTAACCTTATAAATAATCACTAAAATCCTTTATTTAACAGTGATTTGCTCTTTACTGATTTCAGTTATAAATCATGTTTTCTGTTGAACAGAGTTTAGAAACTTCATATCCTGAGAGACCCAGAGGAAAAACTTGTAAAGAAAGTCTCAAAGGACATCAGAGACACTTAGAATTAGGAGATAATTAAAGAGGGAAATAGACTGCAGCAGAGACGGATTGTTGTTTTACTGGTTTGGCTTGGTCTGCTCTTTCTAGAAAGATGCTCCTTTGGAGCCCTGCTGTTGCCAAGATCCTCATTCACCTCTTTGCTCTGGAGATTTACTACTGTTGAAACGCTGTCTTTATCTCTTTGTGGTGAGATACTGTGTTCCATTGTGTTTAGGGCCTTAGGTTTTGATTCTGCCCAGCATAGTGCAGAACATGTAAATGGCTCTTCCATTGGCTTCATTGTAAAATTACACTTGGACTTCAGTGCCTCACTGGATATGGGCTTCCTGTGACAATTCAGGAATCCTACTTGAGAACTGAAATAATTTCTATGAGGAAAATACATTTTACTCATCAAGAAGAGTTCAGTTCATAGTAATTCTTAACTTTTGACCCTTCTATTCCTTGTTGAAACCTAATTTGCTTAATTTTGTTTAACCACTTGCTAAAGAAAAAAATGTAGCAGATATACTTGCAGTGCTGTTTAGAATGTCTAGCGTGTCTTGACATTTTGCACCCTAGCAAAATTGCCATTATAATGCTGTAAGTATACCTAACATTCCTTGACACTCCATTTAGAAGAATGAACATGGCATTAAAGACTGTTTTCCAAAAACATTTATGTTCCTGCAGTATGAATAGAACAAATAATTCAGCAATTTAATTTGAATTCAAACTTCAAAGGGTTTTAAGAAAGTTTTTAAGAATGTTTATTAAAGAAATGGAACGTGCATTTAACAGGATAGAGATTGTTACAGGGAGGGTTCGGAGGGCACATTAGAACTGAAACTCAACACCGTTGTGAATGTAACTTAAGCACTATTTTATTGCAACAGGTGGCCAAGTAAGATAGAAACCCCAAGCAAGGGAGAGGGAGAACAAGGGAGAGAGAGAGAGAGAGAAAGACCCCAATGCCCCGTGTAAGGACCCCTCCAGGTGTTACTTACACGGACTTGTCTTACCAACTTTAGAATGCCCAA
>JAWWEU010000005.1:12832457-12855461 GCA_035583155.1 Acropternis orthonyx
CCTCCACTTCACTCATCTCTTTTTAAATTCTTCCTTATATTGACTTGTCTTCCCTCTCTCTTTTTATGTTCGTCTTTTTTCTTTCTTTCTTTTTTCCTCTCTTTTTTTTTTTTTTTTCCTCCTTTGGACTTGGGGAAGTTTAGTACAAAGACATAATTTACTTTTCAAAAGTCAATCTAATTCTCAGTGGTCTAATTTTCAGACTAGAGAACCCAAATGAACCATCTGAAATGATAGCTTACACTCAAAGTCTCTGGTCATAGTTTCCATTCCTTTTGTCATGACAAACCTTGAGATTTTTTACCTTTGGATTCCAAGACATGAGAAGGAATAATCAAATATTGTGTTGTTTCTCAGAGCAGGAGTAGAGAATGTCTGTGGTCTGAGCTATTACAAAAAAACAGGTTTCAAATTATTTCAGAAAGTAGTTACTTCAGGAATGGTGAGAATTTCCAGAACAACATGAAGGGCAAAAATAAAAGGTAAAGAATTGAGTTGTTCAAGGTGTTCTTCCTGTGATGAAGAACTGCTCCATTTGAAAAACGATCACAAATATTTAAGTTCTTTAGGCTCTGAGGTATTTGTTCAGCCCAACTGTCAATAGGATACAACATACACTGTATGCTATGGTGTCCACCAGTCCCCTACACGGTACCCATCATATTAAATGATGATATAAGTAAAAAAGTCTCACCATTACTGCAGACAGCTAAGTTTTATAAGTCCTTTACAAATAATGAGGAAGATGACTTCAGGAGGAAGGAACACAAAACAAAAGGTAAGTTCAGCAGTGTCTAGTTTTAGCTTATTTGTCTTTCACCAGTTATGCTGTCTATCAGGCTTCACTTTTTGGCTTCACTGACTATTCAGGTTATAAATATCAAACCTGTATGTCTCAGGTAATGGTACTCAAATTATACATTACAGAAGGAAATTTGTAAATAAGTAAAGTCAGTTTGAAGAATTACTAAGCTATCATCTTCCTAATAAACTACCATATGAAGTAGGTCACATATTAAAATTATTAAGCAGAAAAAAATTGACACTATTTTCTTTTAATTTGGTTTATTGTGAAAAAAACTACAAAGTGGATATTTTAAATAAATGAATATTTTACAGAAAGCACAATTTGACATCCATTCAGATTGAATCAGAGCTTTGCAGCTAAGTTTGGAAAAGTGCATTTTCCCACACCCTCTTTTAAAAAAAATATAAAAATGTCCAGTCCTATCCACCTGATTAATACAGTGCTGTTGCTGTACCATAATGCAGCCAAGGGTAGATGGATTAATATGTCAGATAAAAATGACAGTAGGATGACTAGTAACCTGCTCAATATAATTCCACAGGGTTTCGGACCTTCTAGGTGAATGCTTATAGCAAAAAAAAAAAAAAAAAAAAGTTTTAAGTAAAGATATGCAATTGCTGAAGTAGCTTTTATTCTGACACAGAGTACTAAAATTAGGGGTTTGTAAAACAAAAAAGAAAAAAAGAAGTTAATTCTCTTTAACAGTTATTGCAGCACTTTTCCCCCATCTTTTTCCAGAGACAGAGGTGCTTGTTTAAAAAAGACACAATTTTTAGACTAAAAGGACTGGTGATATAAAATGTATTGATCACAATGTTAATGTGCATAAGAAGGGACTTAATTTTTAATCCCAGATGACATATAGAGAAAATAAGAAAATGGAAACAGATACAAAATGCCTATAGGAATGGGTGTTTAGTAACATTAGCTAAACATGCAAGCAGGTGACATTATGAATGCAAGTGCTATCCATGTAGTAATGTGTCAAGTGAGGTTTATAAAACATCTACTTTCCATCTGCAATACAGTTGAATTCTGGCCCCTACTGTCCTGTCCAGCCAGGTGTTACCTGTCTTGGAATGTGGCTGGGATCCAGTTCCTCAGGAGCAAGAGCAGGGTACATACCACATGGGAATCAATTCTCAGAACAGTTGTTTTGCCCATCATTGCTTCCTAGTCCAGACGGGTCAGATAGCTGGCTGTCTAAGCAAGAAAGTGAAGTGCAAGAGAGACTGGTTCAAGTTCAAGCCCTGCCCCTCAAGGTAGTACCAAAGCATTTGTAAGAAAAGTCAGTGAGGTATTACTTCAGGCTTTCCCTACTATGGTTATTTTATTCTAGTGTTTTAGATGAAAATCAATTCCTATGGATACAGTCTCATATTAGTAAGGTTTGCTTTATTTTTATTTAAAGATAGTAGCTCATATGGTGCTAAAATGTTTTTGCTTAATTATATAAAATATACTGCTATGCATGAAGAGGCTCCATCTCTCTCACACAGGAGGCCAAACGCAGTCCAAACACTTCAAACAAAACCAAAAGATGTATGCTGCAGAGTAAGCCTCACAACATTAACTGTGCAACCTCACAAAACTTAAAGTTTTGCAAGTGCGCTGATCAATACCTCCCGCTTATTGTCAAATATTAAGTCTTCTGTCAGAGCTCCTATTTGCACTATCTAAACAACTATGTTTCACCTTTCATTCAGAGAATGACCTTTTTTAACTAAGAAGAAAATTAGCAGCAAAAACTTCTTTTAAATGGTGTGAGAAAAAAAATCCTAATCTGCAGTAACATAGGTTTTATTCCTAAGAGTTTATTTTCTGAAAGATACGAATTTTTCACCTATGGTGTTCTGACAGGCTTATCATACATGGACATAAAAATGCAGATCTTTTGATTAGATAATTGTATAATAGGTGATAGATCCCAAATTAATTTAGTACCCACTCTCATGGAAGTGCCCGGAGCATGTTGCTAGTGTCAGAGCTGCTGCTAGTAATGAGGACCTGCCACTCAGCCAGCCAGGGCAGGCACAAGGTACCTTGTCCTGCCACTCATATGGCAGACTTGGAGTTTCTAACTTGAAGAAAGGCAATGAAGTGCTGGCAAAAATGGCCCATGAAGCGGTAGTGGATTCCTTGACCCTGGGGCAGATAGCACCTTTCTCTCTACCAGGCCTGGGAACACTGAGGCCACTTCTGTTTTCACCTAAGTTTAGTTAAACCCCAAAATTAAGCCCATCATTTCAAGATTATGATTTTTATGTGTGACAAAGAGATAAAGTGTGGAATATCTGCAAGCACAGGAAGATTTTATAAAGCCAAACATTACCTATTGATTACAACTTGGCCTCTTTTCCCATGATATCCCAAGGTGCCTCTTGTAATTGTGAAGGTCAGAGCCTTGGTATGTCTCCATGAATAACTGTAAGCAAAACAAAATTGGATTTGGTTTGGATTGGTCATCAGTGTGGAGGGTGGTGGCTTTGGCTACCAAGAGCTAAGGTGTTCAACCTGGGGAAATCATTTGCGAAAGATTCAGCTGGAATTAATCATTTGACTGAACCTAAATATGTATAACATTTCATTTTCATCTTGGTTAAAACAGAAATATCCTAATTCAGAGTGTAAAATTAGTAATTTGCAGTGTTTGAGCAAAGGGAAAACATTGGAAAGTGAAGAACATATTAATGCTGAAGATGTCTCAGGTAATAGTTTCTCTGGAACTCAAGCAAAAAAACTTATAGCAAGACATGAATGAAACCAGAAGGTTCTATGGAAAAGTATTAGGCTTCTATAGAATTTATTCCTAATTTTTAGAATTTCAAGGCAAATTGTGCCTTTTTTCATATTTGTTAAGCTGACTACAATAATCTATAGCATTGCATTGTTCTGTACTTATATCTTGGGTGGTTGAAAACCTGCCTTGGAATAGATCTTTTTGATTACATTTTATAGGACTTTCCCATAAAATCTGACAGCATATGTAGAGAACATTAAGATGCACTAATCATGGCAAGGACATTAACTTCAGAAATTTTTTTCCAGATTTCACATACACAGCAAAATGGCCAAGATCAGAATGCAGTTCAGATGTCATAAGGTCCCAGCTCTCTTTATCCATTGGATATACAAATGATCCATTATTAGCAGTATACTTAAATGTATAATATATTAGTATTAATTTTGTAGAATATACAAACAAAATTGGAAGGTACATCTAAACAGGAAAATCATTTCCTGAAAAATGCAGGTCCTGATGGGAAGCCAACAGGTTAATCCATTTCTTCAAGTTTTTGACTGAGAGTAATGCAAACTGTTTAGGTTTTCAAATGAATACAAAGATTCATCATTTCTTTTTATTCTTCTTTGACTGACTAATAAGCTAGAGACAAGGCCAATACTATGTGTCCCTGTGGGTTAACTGACTATCAACACACCTAAACCTCCCTTGCTCCCTTCCCCGTTTCACCAGCAGCAGAGATCCAATGGACTGGTAGATAATGGTAAATTAGAAGTAGTGGTTTGATCTGATTTTACTATGCAAACCTCACCTGTAGAAAGCCTTATATTCCAGTCTGTAAAACCCTTTGTCTCTCCAGCTCATACAGCATTTTATGCAGGGAACGGGTGAGGAGCATTCAGCATGTCTCAATGGTTCTTCCAAGGCAGCTGCTTTCTAGATCAGTTTTGGTGCATCCTTTAAGCCTGGGGACCACTTGTGTGCCATGGTGACACATCCAAAATGATCAGTCTCCACACTGGATGCAAATGCAGAAGTGCAAGATATTCAGCTTATGATGGCGGCAAAGGCTGCAGTGGAGGGGCCAGCTGCTTTACCAAAAGTTTGCTTACTCAAGCTCTAGCAAATACTGTAAAACTGCTGCCTGCCTGAAATATCCTGTCCATTATGAAATATATGTTAATTTTGCTGTTTGGATCTTCAAACACAGTTCCATGGTGGTCTTGTCATGCAAGATTTAAGGCTGAATTTCAATTTGTTTTCTCTAGGGAAATAAAAACATGACATTGTCAAGATGGCACTTCCTGACTCACATTAGTAAGTGCTACACTCTTGTCCCTGCCTGCGCCTGAGCACCTGAATGTTATGTCACGGGAGGCAATGCTGATGAGGATGATGTGGTGACAGGGTAAATGAGAAAAGATTTAATGAAGAATGATACATTTTCTAATATATACTTTACTGTTTCATAGAAATTACAGATTGAAGAAATCTTGTGGTTTTACCCCCTCCTCAAAATTGTTCCTATTCCCTAAACTACACTGATATATCACCTAATTTAATTTTAAAGGAGTAAAGTAATAGATACTCACATTTTCCCTCTTTTTTTTTCGTCTTACTTATAAACTTTGCACACCTGGGATTGCTAAAAGCTTCCCCTTGCTTCACTGAGGTGTTTATCTTTTCTTCCTTATTACTGTTTTGGGTAAGAAAATGTGTATCTGGGGCCAATATGGTGATTATTCACAGCACTCCCTAGTTAAACAATTTCAGTGGTGTGGTTCCTCTGGGTAAAAGTTTATGAGAATGCCTTTGAACTTTCTCTTGAACAGGGTTTCCTTTACTTTTTTTTTTTTTTTTTTAATACTGATAATTATTTATCAGCGTAATCCTGATGTGGTAACTAAACTTCAAGAGTATAATTAGTGGAAATTAAAATTTCTTTTTCTGCTGCTAATATTGTAGTATATAGTGTACAAGCATTAATAAAAATTTTCAACTACATAGAAATATATTCCTTATATACAAACTTTCTCTAGTTCAGAAACTGTTGGTTATGTTTAATGTTGCTCTGAGAAATTATAGTGCTGAATACCATACACATTTTAAATATAAAATATTTTTATTTATTCAACTGTGCTAATTGTCCCAAAGCATTAAATAATGAAAACCTTTTCCATTAGACTCTGCTAGCAATTCCTTATAAACTGCACTATAACATGCTTTAAAGAAATATGTGTTTTTCATGGTTCAATTATTGTCATGGCAAATATCCAGACCAGTGAACAAAGACAATAAAATACCTTATACGAAGTTAGAGGCCCCTGAACACTTTTATTATACTGTACACACTGGAATCAGTGAAAGAGGTTTTAGGTACTATAGTCTGGGAAACCATCTGGTTTGCTCTGTTTTGAACAAAGAAAGCCATTTTTATATTCCTACTTTCCCCCTTATTGGAGGGGAGGACTTCTGCTGCTGTAGCGAAGATTGTGTCAGCACTTCCTTTATTAAATCCATTTTAAGAACTAAAGGAGAGACTGGAGAGTCATCAAGTGTCTACAGGTGGGCAAGAGGGAGGCGTGAGATCGGAGCAGTCAGGGACCTTCTTGCTGGCCCAGCTGTGCACGTCAGCCCGGCTGAACTTCACAGACTCCACTGACTTCACTGCAACATCCCTAAATGAATTTCACAAACGTAATTAAAGTATTCAGTCAGCTCTTGGTGCAGCAACCATCAAAGGAGCATGAGTCTATCCATTGCTATCAACTAGGCATGTTCCAGTGACTAACTCTTGTCACTGGGTGAGATCACCTCCCATAAGGGCCATTATACAGGCAAGTTGCTGGGCTGGGTTTGAGGACTAATACGTGATGGAGGAAGGTGGGTGTCTGTTGAACATCTCCTTGGGGTCTTTCCTGAAACAATGCCTGAGCTGGAGTGGGGCATCAGCACAGCAGGTCTCTGGGCTCTGCAGTCCCTGTGGTCACATGGCAGGCAGCACAGAGTGCCATCCACACCCCATCACCCTGCAGGCAGAGGATGCTTAGCTATAGTGAGGGCCTGTGCTGGAGCCTTACAGTTCCTGGTACTTGGTGGTATCAATACAAAATAACAGAAAACAAGGAGAATGCCCATGGTATTTGAAAACTCTGAAGAGAAACACTCCAGCTCTAAGATACAGTAGAAAAAGGTGCAGAAAATGTTGAGATTTGTTTTCTTGTTCCACCTCAGAATTAAATTTGGAACTCCTATTTTATACTGTGGGAATTTTTATCCCCATGAGAGAGACAATCATGTTAATTCTAGCTTTTGTTTCTTAGGAGAAATTTTAACTGTAATTTGTATTCAACACATTTTACAGGTAGATAAAATCAGTAACTGGTATTAAAAACACAGACAGTTCCCTCTCAAGATTCCCATTTCGATTTTCATTAGTGGCATAAAGTTTTCTAATACATTATAGTTTAATTTTTAAAAATTAAAGATTGACTCTTATGTCTAGTGGTAGACCTGAAGCTCTCTCTTGCACGTACTCTTTTAGACTGGACCTAATGCAAAGACAGCGAATGGTAACATGATGGGAGCCTTGCTTAAAGGTATAAAGGGAACAGCACTTTTTAAAATGTCCTGACATTATCAGTCTTCATTATTGAAGTACAAAGTAATGAAAGTAACAAAGGACTTTTATGCATAGTACACAACTTAGAGTATTTGAGAGAACCAATGAGTTTTGTTCAGCCTTGCTGATTGTCAAGTCTTGACAACACAGAGAGTGTGTACAGATCACCTACTTGATGTGTAAGTTTAAGAAATTACTTCTTCAGCTGATACTTCCTTCATCATAAATAGCTTGCATAGGAGTTTCCGCACAACTTCTGGGACAAGTCAGCTAGATCAGCTTGAATGACTACCAAAGGTGATTAAAAATAACTAATAACATTTGTGTTGAAAGCGGCTTTCAATTAAATTGGCAGTCAGAATTGCAGAATTTTGCCCAAGAAATAAAAATCTGATGAGGTTAAACTCTAAAAATAGTTTATTTTGATTTATCAAGTCAGTAAGGAGTCTTCTCCAGTTTAATTCATGTGTGTCATTTTTGAACTATTTTCTGTGCCTGCACAGAAAATTGCACACTTAACTAATTAGATTAAAAACTTTCTATGCTTGCAGCTGGAAAATCCATCACTATGACACAGCTTTGCATGGGAAACTGCTTTCCCATACCATACATTTTTATACTAAAAATAAAAAATCTGTATCCCTGCAAAGATTTTTCGTGAGAAACGAGCAGAATCACTAGCCAGAATAACCTCACACAACTAACTTTAATGAAAGCACTCCAAACTCATGTTCACATCAGGCCAGGAACTTGAATTTGACAGTCCTCTAAGAGCTACAGGAATGCTTTTCTCTCTGTTTCAATAGATAGCATCTTACAACTGAAAAATCTTTCCAATAAAAGTTTTGAGGAAATACATTGTTTGGTGCTGCAAAAAAAGTTCCTGATCTCAATTTGTGTCTTACTATATGTTTATATTTCTGCTGCATTTTCTCCACTTTTTTTTCTGTATATGATTTTATTGCATAACAAAAAAAAGTTTTTCTCAATGGTAAAGAAGATTGGCAGTTTGTAGCACTTCAATGCCACATTCAATTAGTAATCTCATTTCTGTATCCCTGAATCTGGCAATAGACACTCATGAAGTTCCCATACTTATTATTCCTTTTGGATTTGCATAGGGCTGGTATCAAACCATGTACTGATCCCAAACTGAGTGCTGCTCTGTGTGAAAATCAGCACAGCAGATTTATATTGTCTTTGCCATACTTGAAGAATGCCTTGAGATAGCATCAGCTCTGTCAGGATTTGATTCCAATCTTACTTCAAAGGCTTCTAGAGCACAACAAACAGTGGGGATAGGAGTTACTGATATGGAGGATAGATAATAAAGCTTTCCTGGATTGCTGAGATTGCTTCATCACATTCCACAAATATTCATAATTCAAAGTTTTTCTTTTTGCTCAAGACCTATGACTATCATGGCACAGCTTTATCACCAAGCACATGAGTGACACAAAGCGTTCTGTTCTCTGGGAAATGGCTTACACAAAACACTTTAACCCTGAACTTCTTTCCACCTATCAGTATTATCCTGGAGAAACAAATAAATGGTGTGAGTTACATTTTTTCATACACTGGGTTTGGAGCTGTCTAGTAATATTTACTTCAGCTAAAGTCATTTTAAGTCATCTTTTTGTATTGATGAAACACACTGAAATATTATGATCTGTTTATCTGGGTTTTGGAAGAGAAGTCATTCTGGTCTGATCTTGCCAGGTTAGGTACTGAATGGTGAAGTCACCCACATATATGAAATTGCTTGCAGATGGCTAAGCTTGGAAGTTGAGCTTAATCTTCTCATTTCTCTAGCTTTTATGAAGCCTATTTTCAGACATGGGGATATTTTATTTTATTGCATTTACTCATCTTGATTTCTCCTGTGACTGAAGAATTCTTTCCCCAGCTGCTTTGTTCTTAATTGTAAGTGAGCAATTACTTCAGGATGTGTTACTTTTGTAGTATAAGCTATTCCCAGAGCAAAAGAAACAGTGGGAAAGACAGGGTGTTTCCAAAACTCTACCATCACTATTTTTTTTCTTTTTTTATGCTGCAGTTTCTTTTACGGTATTAGTCTTAGCAGGGTGAATGCTATGTGATTTTCACAAATTTCATTTTCTTTTCCCAATTATGTTGTACTCTATTTATTGTTGTTTCACTAAAATTTAACTTCTAATGTTGTGTTTGTAGAGTTGATAATTCCCCTGTCTTTCTGCTACTCATGAAAAATGCAGAAATACAGATACACTTCTTTATAGTGTCCATTAAATTCTTTAAGAGATTCATGTGAAGTCTTAGATACTCACTAAAGAGGTATGATTATCTTATCTTGGCTGAATACTTAAAGAACCACCGAGGTGTTCATTGTAAAATCTGATTTGGAAAGGTGTTGCATTTATATCTTATTTAGAAAACTCATAATTCAACCAAACAAGGATCTTACATAAACCTAAAATGACACAGGTAAACACTTTCCGAATGAGGATTCCATAAAATGAAGAAGTTTTTTATAAAATCTATAAAATTTGTTAGGCTTTCTCATTTATTTTTGATCTCACAAAATTTGTGCAAAGTCATGCCATTCAGGAAGCATCAATTAAGCAATTTATTTTATGCAAATGGTGAATGTAGTAAGTTAATTAGAACAGCAATGGGTGTTTGCTAGAGATTCCAAGTTTGGCAGGCTAATCACTCCACTCTGGCATGCTGCATGCCATTTGTCCCTTAGGCTTCCCATAAAAATCAGTCAAAACTCCTCATAAAAATGACAGATTGCTTCAAACTTAGGAGCTGTGTCCTGAATATGTTCTAAATAGGATTTGGTGTTTTGGGGGGAAATGGATTTGTAATCAGATGCTGAGACCCAAGAGAGAGAGGACTAAAGCAGACAGGAAGAGAAGATTAAATGAATATATATGAAGCATTCAAAGAGCATTTTCAAGGTGTATGACTCAGGATTCAAATATTCTTTATATATGCACACAAGGCCCAGACTCCTGCTTTTCAGTATCATACTGAATCTATTGAAACCCTCAAAAAAGGGCAAGGTAAATGTTTAACTGGAAAAAAAGAAAAAAAAAAAAAAAAAGAAAAGAAAAAACCACACCAAACGCCTTTATGTGTTTACCTAGCATTTCATTGCTTTCCACTTCAGGAAGGAGATGATCCTAGATAAGGCTGGTAAAGAAAGTAAATCTCTCTGATACTCCAGCCAGAGAACATCAGTGGTAATCTCTGCTTAAATGTTTTCGAGCTTTCGGCTTCAAAGGCTGGCTACCAACCCACTGTGTATGGTATAATTTTAATCCTTTCCATCATGCAGTGATGGGGTAGAGCATTTTATGTGTAGTTGCTGACTCTTTAATTTGGTGTCATTCATTTTATTTTTCCACAAAAAATCAGTTGATCATTTGATTATTATTTATCCATTGACATACTCAAAACGTGAAGATGCTGATGGTCCAGATTTTCTATTTTTTAGCTTTGTCAGTTCAATCCTTTTTTTATCTCTGATGCAGTAAAATTGATACTTTTGGTGCTGCATTTACTAACTATTTTTTTCAGTTTTGTTTCAGTGGCTTCTGTTACACTTCAAAGGATGAAATAAATTCCATTTAATTGCTCTTTTCAGCATACACTTGTGGACTGAGAACATACACTTCATATCATCCATCCATTAATTCTGGCAGCATTCACTGAAATAGCAACATCATGGCTCAGAGATTTGGAGTAAGCCACAATTCACATGGCACAATCGCTGGAAAATCGGGTTGCCCACAATGCATGTGTGAATGTCAGTGTGGTCCGTGTAAAAATTATTAATTGATCCTGATAACATGTGGCATAGGAGTAGGAAAGGCACAGAACAGCCAGTGTCATATCCACAAGCTGTAAGGATGTTACAGTGGATTTAATGTGTTTTCATAACATCATCTGTAACTTTAATGAAAATGTTATGTGGTTCAGGTTTGTGGGTTTTTTTTCCCTAAATTATATTTCATGTTTAGAACTGCACAGAGAGAACTGCAGAGAGGTGTATGCATGAGGGAGTACTGAAGCCTTTTAGATATACCTTTTTTTTTTTTAATTCTAGATATTTTTCTTTTTTTTTTTTAATTTCAGGAGAATTCTCACAATTAGATATTTTGCCACACTGATAACTGCCTTGCTGCTCTGATAAGATAATGGTCAAATGTCTCACATCACTCTGCAAATAAATGCTGGTTTATTTTTATAAAGAGAATTATTACACTCCCTCCTTTTGCTGGAATGGGCCTGTTTCTTCACTGTTTTCAGCCTGTAGGGTGGGCAATATATTTTAGTCCTTCCTTTCTTTCTGCAGCTTTTCAGTTTCAGTCCATCTGCTAAATGGGAACAACATCATCCATTGTTCTCCCTTCTCACGTTTTTTCCGTTAACACTGATTTGTTTTAATGTCAAGAGATACTGAAGATTTTCTGTTTATTACTGATGAAATGGCTAGTCATCAGTTCATCCCAGGGGGAGAATCACATATCCAAGTGGAAGGAACATATCACATTTTAAAAGGAATTGATGATTGAAATTTTGATGAAATGTAGTAATGAAAGTGAGGATTACACCTACAATGACCTTCCTGAGAAATTGTCAAGCTCCATATAAATCTCCTAATCCCACCTACAGTTCCTCTTTTATAACTACTACATGTTCTTATGTCACCTTCTCCTGTAACTTTGTCTATGCTCTCAAGAAGTCTGCGTAATAGCTGAAAAAGAAAAGTGATCCTTGTTAATGTGTAGTCTTTCCTCCAGCTGATAGTGAGTACTGGCACAGAAAAGTTCTTGCAGAAGTGTTCATTGCTGAGTAGAACCTGACTGGCAAGTGACAGCAGAGCTGCAGTGCAGGTGATGGAAAAAACCACCTAGCTTATGGTTTGCTGATGAACAGAAGTCTAAGAGATTTGGATCCACAGAAGTGGCTATGGTCAATTTCTCTTTTGTCATTTTCCTATTTTCATTATTTTTGACATTTCAGAGGTGAAGCTTTGTTATGTATCACAAACCTATGGCAGTGGGCCAGTGAGATAAGAGTTCACTGAGATACAGAACATACAGCCTAAGAAAATGTGTGAAAAATTGAAATGACAAGGATGGATTGGTAGCTTGTTGCTTCTGAGCTGTAGTTCTTTGGCTGGAGAATTAGGTAGTTGGAGACACAGTAAAATAAAATATGTGCTATCTATGCCTAGAGAGAAAAAGCTGAAATATTTAAACCTCTCAATTCAGGACTTCTAATAGACAGTCCAATTCAGCTTTCACATAGGAGTACTACAGATAAAGTATGATTTATATAGTTGATGAAGTATCATTTTAAACATGTTATACTGGGCTTGTATAATTCAGTAAATAAAATGAAATGTCAAAAGGATGTCCACACAAATACCAAGTAAAATACAGCAATGTTTAATCAAATATGATCATATATGAGAAAACTATAGGAAGGAGAAATTAGAGATATTAAGAGCTAGGAAAAATTTGTAAATAAGAACCTGTAATACTGATCTGATTTAATCTGTGTTCTTTTCTACTAGTGTTAAACAATCTCATAAGAATTATTTTCAGTTACCCAAGCTATTCCCTCTTTTTTATTGATCTGGCTTCCCATAAACTAAAGAATTAACAGGGTCATATCTCGGCACTTCCTTGACAGTTCAAAGAAAGTTTGTTGCCTTGTCTGTTATAAACTAGAGCAAATATCCTATGTTTAGACAAGTATAATTTTCCTTGTTTCGCATAATCAGCCTGTTGTACAAGCTCCATTGGAAAAGGTGGTGATAGGGCTGTTATTCGCCCTGCTTTTCCACCCTTTCCATCACACTCCAGATATTAATAAAATCCCAGCTGTGTTCCAAAGCATTTATTTTCTTCTACAAGCACAGGTCCTACAATTAGAAATGACCCTGGCAAAGAATGTTTCATCAGATGAGTTAAAAAAAACAGGCAAATTACAGTTTGAGTTATATCAATTGATTCTTAGGTACGATGAAATAAATCCAATCTAACTTCTATCAAGTTTCTCTATCAGCCTTGTTCCTCCCATCAGACTATCCTCAAGGAATATGTCACATCAAAATGCCATGCTGTCTGAAACAGCCATATTCTAGCCTGTCAAACTCTGCACTTACATGTGTAAATTAATTTCATTGGACTTAGAGTCATTATACAATAACCTCATAGCATAAATGTCATCACAATGTGTTGTTAATAGATTGAGTTTCACTGGAATCTTTGATCTAAGTCAGAAACCGATCTTTTTTTCTTAGATGCATACTATTGCACAGTGCTAAAACTAAACAAATATTTAATTAAATAATCCTTTCAAGCATAGGAAGAATGGTATTGATTTTCCTCTGGGAAAAAATCCAACCCAATGTGATGAATTTTTAAATGTGATTTAGAAAACAAGTTCAGATCTGTGTAAATGTTATTCTCAGAAATCAGGAAATTTATTTTTCTGAATAACATATTTTGTAACAAAAAAAAATATGAGACAAAGTAATTTGGTTAACCAATACCTAAAATAGCATAACATTTGTTACAAGTATCTACAGACTAATTCTGAAAATGTTTGGTCCTATTTTACAGGCATTATATACTTAACTTCTTAGAAATACCATTACATTTCCTTCTGCTGGTGACTTAAGAAAAACAACTTGTCTTTGGTGTCAGATGAGCATAAGACTTGCAAATATCAATTTACAAATAAAATGACAAGGGTTTATGTCTTGCATTTCCATTTGCTCATTTAAGAGAGCAATTTCACCACTGAACCTGAAAGAGACCCTCTGTTACACTACGCTGTGAATAAAACAACAAGCAACCTACCCCCCAACAGCTTTCTGAAACTTCTTAATTTAATACAAATCTGCTGGAATTGACAAATTCAAATGTATTTTCTGTGGCCTCTATGCTCTTGTATGCTCTTGCACATGAAAAATCTTTCAGTAAGAACTTGGTTAGCACAGCATAGAGTGCACTGGATAAATACAGCACGGCTGGCTTCCTACTCTACATGAGCGGGTGCATTTACATACACAAATATTTCCTAGAAGGTTCCTCCACTTTTTATTTGTTTACAGCTAATATTTGTTGCATATGCCCTTTTCAGAAGCAACTTGCTTTTCCAAAATCCTTTCTGAGTGTAAAAATACAGATTAATATTCTGCTGTATTAGCACAGCTGTGACCATTGGTAAATCAAATATATGATGCAAGTCCCTGAGTTTTTTCCCTCAATGATATACTTTGTGGAGCTCTAAAGAAGCACTTTTACTGAAATGAAAGAATTTTTAAATAACTATTTCTTTTGCCTAAGAGAATGAGTCCTGTGAGAGCAATGTTCAATGTTAAAACTTGTTTTGCATGGCAAATATCACAAACAGTACAGAGATCTCGTAATGATTCAGTCACATTGAGGGTGCTGTCCAGAGGAGAAAAAAAATGAAGACAGAGTAATATTATCCTAATCCTCTTGAAACCATACAGATTGAATAAATTGATCAGTAAGTGTGAGCAGTAATTCCTGAAAGGGAGCATTGGGTCTCTCTGGCTTTCTGACTGTTTTCTGCTCTCTGACAGAGGGAAAAAGGAAGGCCCAACAATATTATTCACAGTGCAAATTAATGTATTCAATAAATAAAAGTGACTGCATCAGGGGATTTGAACCCTTCTTCCTGATGTGCCAACTTAGTGTGCTACTATATGCCATTGCTTTGTCTCTGCAAGAGTTCCTCAGCTTCAGCGCCCATCCTACAGATGGACGGTGGCATTTGAGGAAATTTATTACTAGATCACCAGACTGGTGTCAATACCCGCCACCCACCACTCTGATTTAGCAAATGACTGAAAACACAGTGAAATGAAGTGAGCAAAGTCCACTTGTTAAAAGGTTACTGCAGCAGATTTGATCACAATTATGCTAATATATTCTCATCATATTAGCATTAGCATGTTAGTTGCATTAAATAGACCAGCATGGAAATCTTAATGAACCACATTCCAGTGCAGTACAGTGTAAGCATTCACCTGCTCTTAGAAATACAACTACATGTTGTCCAATTTTCTTACAACAGTTACGTACAATGATGGGATTAGTTGGAGATACCATACAGCTTCCAGTATTGTAAATTTTTAAGGAAAGAGTAGCAAGATTAATCATCCTGTCAATATTGACACATTTATAGTTGATATTGCCTGGAATAGTGAATGGAGACTTGCTGAGATCCCTTTCAGTCCTTTTTGTGATTATAGGGCATTTATTAATTAGTCTCCCAAAAATAAATGAATTAGTCTCCCAATATTCTGTTTGAAATGCAACACTGACAGATATTTCAAAGACATGATACTAGAGCGTGTAAACAAAAATCTAAGAAATTAAGGAACACATAGCTCAGTTTTAAAAAGTCTTTTCTCATATTCAGGGACAACAGGTTTTCAGTAGGACATGAGAAATTAAAAAGTAATTTCCCCTCAATTCAAATAAAAATATTGCCTAAAATCCTTGTAGGGTTTCTACTGCCTGTGTACACAGTGAAAGTGCAAGAGGGCAAAAAGACCTAATGGACTTTACTACTCTCCCATGTAATCCACTCTCAATGGCTAAGCAAAATATAACCTAAAGTAAGTTTATTGTAAGTAAATCTAAATGGAAAGCTTTTGTCTGTCAAAGGCCTGTCAAAAAAATCTTTCTTGAAATTGCTAATTCTTTACAAAAAGTCTCCTTTTTAAAATATTATACCCTAAGAAACAGTTGTCTCAATATAAATTGTGATATCTATTTATAAATAATATCGCTCAATAGTGAAGTATTTTTAAAATGCAATTTAAGAAACAATCCAAACTACAGTGGCACTTAATTCATCACAACTTTCCAAAACAGTCTAGCAGTTACCGATGGGCAAGGTATCTTCCTGAGATAGAATTTCTTCACTTATTAGAAGGATTTTGTTTACTATGACTTACTTCTCATTTCTGTACTGTAAGACCTGGCATCTGTCCCTGTTCTTGTCCCCTTATCTTCAGAGTTTTGCATGCTGTCACAGGGAAATTTCATTGCAGGTGATGTCCGTTTGCACACAGTTCATGTTACATATGATGAAACTACATACTTTGCTCCTGTAATTTCATTGCTGAAATAGAAACCTTGCAAAGTTCTTCCTGAAGTGTGACTTCTTTTCTCATCACGAGTAACACCGATGGTCTACATGGTCTATAGCTGGTGACACAACTCCAGGTTTGGTCACTGTTGGCTTGCAATCTGTATGTTGTATTGAGTATTCATCTAGAGCAGGAACAGTAATTTGCTGGGAATATTTAATGCAACCTACACATACACATATGGTACCATTGTCCACCAGTGTGAACTTGCTTAGCTCCACTGATTTGAGTAGTACAAGGCTGATTTAGACCATCTGATGAGCTGACCCTTACATTCTTACTTTTTTTTTTTTTTACTGCTGCATACCAGGTAATTTTTCTTTGCACTGTTATTTTTTGACATACAGTCTGACTGACTTAATAGAAAATAAGAACTAATTGCTTCAGTTTCATGCCTGAGGAATCTTTAATATGAGAACATTTTTGTTAAAACATTTGAACACATTTAGGACACCCTCTCCTTCTGTCACCACCTCCCACTTTAGAACACAGGCATTTAATTACTATTTTGTGTGAAAAAGGTAAAACTGAATGTCCTGCCATGTTTTTTTGTTAATGATGTTAAAACCAGTAGAAATGTAAGTCCTGGTGGGTGTTTTGTTGTGTTTGTTTGGGATCTTTTACCAGATTGCAAGCAGTGACCACTAATATTGTTACAATTTGAAGAGGCTGCACTTTTTCCTGCTAAGGTAGTAGAAACACAGTGTTGGCAAGACCCAGGGTTCAAAACTGAACCACAGCAAAACTAAAAGGAAAAAGACTGTAGAGGGCCCAGTTGTGCCATATGTAACTCAAATCACAATCCAGATGGTGAGGTGGGCTGACTTAAAATTTTCTCTAGTTTTTTTCTTGCTTCACTCACTTTTTCTGCTGTCTAGTCAATGATTTATACAGGATATATGAAGAAGAAATTGACTTCAAGTCAATTGATACATAGATTTGATTCTTCCACAAGTATATTAATCTTGTGAATTAAATTGTAGAATTCATGATTGATTTTTTTAGCCAATTGGGTCAACTGGAATATAGGCCCTCACTTCAGGTTAGGATAAATATTAGGACCACTTTATCATATCAGAAGAAAATAGATTCTAGTTTCATTATATGAAAAGACAGTCTCATATTTCTGACTGTTGCCTATTTTTTGTGAGAACAAGGTAGGAACTTTGTCTTCAGTAAGAACCTGCAGCAATAATCACAGTCATGAAATGTTTTCTGGCCACCCAAAAGAACATAGAACAGGACAGAAGTCTTTAGTGTAAATGGCTCATTGTTAAAAAATACTGGGAGCAGAGTAGGAAGACAAACATATTATTTAATGGTCCTTTGAGGGCCAACTTACTCATATTAAGGTTACACAAATTTCTTTTCTGGCTTCTTTACTTGATTCATTGGCACCCTAAGTATTTCACAACTCTTTTTCCATTAGCATCTCAGAAGATGCCACAAATTTGCCAGGTAATTTCTCAGATCTGTAGCTGATCTAGATCTCATCCCATTTGAAAATTAAAGGACAATGAACAGGATTTTTTCTCTTGACTTCATAAAATACAGTTTTCAAAGGTTGTGTTTATGCCTTTTTGACCAGACAAATTAGTCATTTTATCTTCTTAAACAATTCATTAGTTACTAATGGCTGCAGTGACATCTGCTGATGACAGTGAAGCTGATCAAGTAATGCTTTCAGTGCTGCTAAATACATCCCCTCATAAATTACTGGGTTTGCAAAGAGCACAGAGAAGCAGGCAGAGATTTACTTGTGAACAATTATTTATTTATCTAGAGTTGGAACCTCTAACTCTTCTATCACAACTTGAATGCAGGAGTGTACTTGTATGTGAGCTTTGTGGCCAGGAGCTAAAGGGGAAAGTTGTAGAGAATTCAATTTGCATTGGCCACCTACCTTTATGTCCTCATTGATATTTGAGAGGTCACTCTTTCCAAGTGTGGATACTAAGGGACCAGCAAGGACACAGTCAGTTTGGGTTACTTGGCTCTTCTCCACACAGCAAGGATTCTGCTCAAGCATTGCAAACACCCCAAAGCGTGAAAGATACTAGGTCTCCCTTGCAGCTTTGCTAGATTGCTCCTATGCTGGTTTTTTAACCTACACATGCAAATCCCTATAAACAACAGCAAAACCCTGGATAAGAAATGTTATCTAACTCCCTCAAAGCTTACCTGTACTGAGCTTTCCTCTCTAAAGAGGAGAGTGAGAAATCTGCTTGTATGATACATGCTGTTCCCTCCTACCACCCAAACTGAGCCTGAGCATTTCTGGGAAATGCTGAGCAGTGAAGGGCCAGAAATGTGTTCGCTATTGGAAGAGTGCTTTGACCCTGTTTAACTAGTAGAGGTATGAGTACCACTGGGGACAGTGTGACAAACCATTCAAGGTGTACATGTTCATAAAATAGCTCTACCGCTATGGGCCTGGTCTCTGCTGTCCTCAGAGGGTAGGCTAGAAGACAACAGCAGGTCTAGAAGGTCCTGCTGTCTTACAGGATTCATACAAGTTATTTCCTTGCCACTGATAACATACCTGGTAAAAAGCAATTTTTAACTTCTATGGCTTCTTTGAGCTGTAAGCCACCATATCACCTTATCCTTATCACAGGGACCTTCTGTGAGCAATGGAAAAACTGGAAAAAAAAAAAAAGTGGAAAGTGAGGGAAGACACTTTTAGTGTTACACATAAATATGTATGTATATCCTGTATCTTTGATTCCCAAGTCTAAGACTGCTCCCACTCCTCTAATAATAGCTTTTTTCCCCCCAGTTTGCACATGGCCTCAGAGTACCTGCGTGTGTCAAACTTCTGATTGTGAAAGGTACTAGGAGAGAGGATGTTAAGTTTCCCCATGATTCAAGATGGTTAAGTTATGCTTCAGGGGACAACTCAGGCACACTGAAACCAGCCCTTTTGCTGCCATTAACCAGCTCCAGAGGGGTTGCAGATAGATTACAGACCCATGTGGAGGTTTTCTGAGCATTCTGAAAGGATAGCACATAATTTACCGTGTCCAGCAAAGGCACAGTGGTCATAAACTTATTACGTATATCTGATCAAAGACTGATTCTGGATTTATTTGTACAAGGATTATTTCTTTCCTAACTGGTAAAATACTTTCATAGAACCTCAGATTATCAGAGGACCAAAACAGTCTTCATGCCCTCTGTCAATAAGGAGACTGCATTTTCAAGGAGACACTAATTCAGCATATGCTATTATGGGAACTTTTTATTGCAGCAACATTTTTTACATGTAAACAGCTTAGTCTGTGTGCCCAACTCCAAGAATTTGTTCCCATGCAAACATGGGGATGGAAATGAAGCCCAATTACAGGCCCAGATCCTGTCACCTCTCCTGCACAAGCAGAATGTGTTGCCTGCATGCTTCAGTTTGACAAACCTCACTTGTCTTCTATAAATTGAGCCTCAGGCCAAAGTGTCTGTGACCTCAATGTTTTGTCTCACCTCATGCAGTCATTAACATTTCAAACATTCATAATTTTCCAGTCATTTTACTGAAATGTTAAAAAAACATTTCTATAGAATTTGATTTCAAGGTGTTTTATTGAAATAAAAATGTTAGTGGTCAATCCAATACCTACATTACAAAAAGCTTAGATTAAATATCTTGATAGAACTCTGCTTTAGCTTTTCCAGGAACTGAGGGTTTTTTCCCTTGAAAATAATTTCAATAAATAAATTTTTCATTTTAGACAGAAATTCATAAGCATTTGGTAATTTTCAATAGTTTCACTTTTTTCTACCTCTGTAAATTCTTATGAAATAGAAAACCATTTCCCATTCAGCTGAATTTCAAAGTATTCAGATAATAATTCCACCAAAAAAATTATTGAAAACACAGTGAGTGACCTAAGAGAATCATTCAGCATACTGAATTTCCTCTTCATATAGCAGAGAGCAATTAGATTTTTAGAAGAAGAAAGAATGTATCTATTACCTGTTCATGCTGCTAATGGTCATATTCACAATCTAATGCATTTAAACAGTTCCTAGATATTTAATAATTGCCATTATCTTACAAAAATAACAATTTTCTCATACCCCTGCAATACAGAAATAGTTTTCTAGTGTGAATGTCTGCATCTGCAATTATTTATATTCAGTGACTTGAATTTTTGTAAAAGGTTTTTCTAGCAAATCATTTTAACTCAGTTGTAATCCTGCTTTGCAATTTAAAAGCTGAATGAATGTTTCTAGACTCCACATATACTATGGGAACTATAATGGGAATGATTTCCCAGCCCACTGAATTTAGTAGTAGAATTTTTCTTTGCTTGTTTCTTTCTAAACTCCTAGTCCACAATGCTGGATTAACCTTTCTTCATGAAAATAGCTCTTGTATAGAGATTGACTTCACAAACAAGGGAGGACCACACATCCCTTCAGCAGCCTGTTACATTCTCAATAGTGTTTCCAATCTGCCATTTCTTTGTGCTTTCTTTGAAGTTAGAGCGATCCTGAGTAAGTTAGCTCCATGACAACCAATTTTTTATTTTCTTTCCATATTCTGACAGAAAGAAACTCCCTTATTCTGTTTGCAACTCAAGTAGAGGCATGAGGGCAAATCTTTAATTGCAGACACACATGTTGCATTGCTCATAAAACACTTTCTTTACAGAAATTTCTACACGTGGGATTTTACTGTTGCCACACACTACACTTCACCAAAAGAAAGAAGGTGACAAAAGTCAGCGCTTTTAGTATCTGGGTGAGTAGCAGAAAACACAGATGTCTTTTTGATTATGATGAAAGAAATACATAATGACATATATGTTCTATTTGCTTTATTCGCTATTCAAATAATCCTATTCTGATCCTACTTTAGTCCTAATTAACTCATTATCTTAAAATTCAATAGTCCCATTTTGCCTAAAATGCCACTCATCTTGAATTCCCAATTCCACATCCTATTCATGAACTAGAATTACTATTATCTTGTATTCAGTCCTGCAGATTCTGCAGCTATGGAAAATTGGGATCAGACAGATTTTCCAATTTGCCTCTCCCACAAACAGTAATGCTTGATTAAATGCTGTATATGCCTTGCTGAAATGTCACTTGGGATAAGATTGCCCACTGCTCTTTGCCCAAGTGTGCTGCAAGACCATTGTTTGGCTCAGTAGCATTCCTGGACAGGAGAAGTCTCTTAGTTTGCCTGCATAGCAGTATTTGTGGCTCTTTGAGGGCAAAGTAGTTCTGTTAGATTTGTGCACTGATCTAGACAGATAAACAGGGCCAGTGGTACTGAGGCGCTCTCCACCCCAGTACAGTCCCTGAGGCCCTCGGTGACTCAGCAAGGTCAAACCAGCAAACAGAAACTGTGTCAGGATTGGGTTTAAAGCTATCCCTAAGGCACAAGCTTCATCCATCTCTTCCATCCACTGGAAAAGTGGGTGAAACTCATACAGGGTGTTGCTGAGAGATGCTTGGGAGAAAGGGAGCATATGTGAGAAAAAGGCATTTGTTTTTGTCTTACTGAAGGTTGAAACATTTCCTGTGTTATTAAAGAACAGAATCAGAAATGCTTATTGTTACATTAATGCTAATCATGTTTCCTTTTGATTGTATTGAGCTTTGGATGATTTTTAAAATACCTTAAGTAATACAGTATGGGATGGTTGATTATATTTTAAGATTGCAGTATTTACAATACTTTAAACAAACACACAGCTGTCACATTTATGGCTTAGTGTCCAGATTTCATACCAAACTAGCTATCGTATAACTCATACAGTATTTTGGAATAGTTCTTGTTTCTGTGCTGCTTAATGAGGGAAAAAATAGTTAAATCATTGCAAGTAAGGAGGAGAAAGTGTCTCTGGTGCAGAATGACCTGGCTAAACCAGGCATGAGTAAATGGTATGTGTTTGAACATATGAAAATGCAGCCTTCAGAGCACTGACAATTTTGGAAATGCCTTAAAATCAGGTTCAATAACTGGCTGAATACGAGCTTATTGTCTGATTTCCTGACCATATGACCATGGACATCTTTAAGTGAATAAACAGTAGAAGTATAGTGAAACTATAATTAACCTTTATATTTGATCAGAACAGTATGATCAAAAAAATAAGATTAATTTTATGATAACCTGAAGGATCCACATGTAGAACAGAAGTCTGTCATAAAACAAACTGCTCGGTCTAGTTGGTAAAACAACTGAAAGTGGAAGTGAAACAACTTTAGGTAATTTTATTCAGTTTTATTTGCCAGAGTAATTAGCTCACTGATGACTGTGATGTAATCTCTCTCCTTAAAAATTTGCAAATTAGGACTGGTAGAAACTTTATAAAACTTGGATTCTCTTTCAGATATAAATTAAGAGTAATTTCAGCTTTATGGGAAGCCAGTACAAGTGGGTAGTCAACTCTTCTGTTCTTATAGGAAGAATTTTAGAGTCTAAAACCTTCTCCCACTGAAATCAATGGGAAATGCTCCACAGAATTTATTAGTAGGCAGAAGATGAGACACTATGGTTTACTATTGTTTGTGCTAAAACATTTCTGTTGAATGGAAGCTTTTACAGTTTGGGGGGGGGAGGCTGCCCATGCTCCAGAGAGACCCCCCTGTGCCCAGGGCTCCTGTGCCCCTCGTGGATACCCCTC
>JAWWEU010000005.1:12855561-12949899 GCA_035583155.1 Acropternis orthonyx
AATAATTTTCAGTATGACATAGTGCCAACAAAAACATGGCACGATAACTTAAGACTCAGTATTATTTTGTTATTTCAGTTTTTTCTTCTCTCAATAATGAGAAAAACAATATTGATCTTGGATGTAACCATGAAAGAATGATGATTAAGAATTACAGAAATCTTTTGTCCCAGCAAGGTCCTTAAAGCACTCATGAAATTTTGAACTAGTGTACTTTGTTACCTCACAAATCATTAATACAGGCCAACAGTAAATTGTGGGTTGGCACACTGCCCAGCATAGCACCACGATCAAGCCTCTGCTTTCTAGTAAATTAGAACCCAACTCTTGATATCAGAGGTACACACATTTATGGAGGCATTAGGTATGAAATAATCTTTATTTGCCATTTGCTTTTCTACATGGCTAGCTTTAAACTACGTCATGTAAAGGAAGTTATTTGTGTAATCAGGGAAAACTACACTAAACAGACCTGTAAGGTCCTTTCAACAGCAAGAAGGATTTGCTGAGATGCATCTGAATGAATACCTGAAGAGGACCTTAACTCTTCTCTGGGTAATTATAACTTATGTGAATCAGTATGTGTAGGCTCACAGGACCATGGATTTTGTGTGCATGACCACAGAACACACGAGAGGACTGAATCCTCTTGAAGAAGCAGGATTAACCCTCTTGACAGAAAGGCATATTAATGAAATTAAACCACTGGAATGAAGCAGAGAAAAATCACACCTTTTAAAGTTGTTGGAAACACTTCAATCCATTACTTGTATTCTGGTGATTACCAGCAATTTCTTAATCACAGTTTGTGTAATTACTTGCCATTTGCTTTTATTTAAAAAGAATTAGCTCAGATTGTTTCTAGCAAGTCATCAACATTGCTTAAAAAGTAGTTAAACAGACAGACTTACCGAGTTTGTGATAGATTGCCTTTTGTGATCAGTAGATGTGAAGGTATTTCATAGCAGCCTGTTCACTTCAGGTAGTTATGCAACACAAAGCAACTATTTCCAAAAACTGTTATTTTCTTTTGTTTTCTGCTGTATTGCAGTGGACTTCTGGATGTAGCTTTCTCCTCAGTATTATCATTTTAATGTATTTCTCTTAGGGGCATGAAGACAGGGTATGAAGAGAAAGCAAGTGATAATACAGCTCCTGAAAATGCCCATTTGTGACTAGTAATAGTCTAGGAAAGGCAATCCTGGAAAACTGGACTCCAAGGGAGCTTCACAGATTTTCAGTCAACTGTGTACTCTGCCTCTTAAAGTAGTTAGGTATGTTCTGCAAGCCTATCATTTTCATTGGGTGTAGGCAATTACTGACAACAGTCCTAACCCACAGAAATAATTCCCTAAGAAACATCTTGGCTTCTCAATAAGAAAGTAGCCTCTGATACCTTTGATGTTTAAACCTGTCAGCTGCTTCACTTCACTCTTACTTTGTAAAAGCAGTATGCTTATACAAATGTTTTAATTAACAGTGAAAATTTCCTTCTCTGTTATAGCCTGTGTTATGCAGTATCTCAGTACCTCTAAATTCCTTGAGCCAGAGAGGGAAGGGCAGGGGACAGGTTTCACAGGCCCTGTACTTCAACTCATCCATGCTACACCAATCGTCACTGTCCCCAGAAGGACTGGCTGCCACAGGGGTAGCAAGCAGGGGGGTCAGGGTTGTGCGCTGTACACTGGGAGGCTGAGGCAGACACTTAACTATGCTTCATTTTCGGAACGGACACAACAGGCTTCCATTTTGGTGCTGTATTATTAAATCTGGGAATTAAGTATAATAAACCCACAAGTGATTAAGAGAATACAAATAAAATTAATGTAACTACACCTGTTTAAACCACCTTTCAGTTTGGCAGAGTATAATTACTCCAAATATTATTGTTAAATCACTCTTTCATGTTTATGCCCAAAGATGGATGTATACAGATATAAACTCTTTGGGTGGCGGATAGAAAGGGCCTTCTTTAAGTCTTACAGGCATTTCATATACAAATATTTTCTATGGTTTCCCTCCTCAGACGGAATAATATTGCTTCAGCCAACATAAACATGTGAACTCACCAATAGGTGGAAAATGGGAACTGAGATGTGAAAAAAAACCCTCTAAAAATTTTGACTCCAATAATGAAATACTAAGATTTTTGCCTTAGATAAGACAAATAAACAATTCTGAAAACAGCCCATTACATGTTAAATCTAGAAAGACTGAAGTTTTTACTGAGTTTTTGAAAGATTTTTGTGCCACGTCCTAACTGTTAAGAGGCAAAAATCATCCAGGGAGACCACAGCTATGGGAGCACAGCAGAGTTTGGAGTTCAGGTTTCTTCTGAGGTTTCCCTCCGCCATAGCTCTAAAACCTGGGCTTCTCTCTTTGCAGGATACATCCTGGGCAGTGGCACAAGTGTCTGCAGGAGCTGAGATTCACATGTGAAACACACTTTCTTCAATGTATGGCAATATAAGAAGGGAAGCAACAGGAATATTTAATAAGTAGAAATGTCAGTAGTTCGATTATAATGTAGATGACCAGGTCCAGAACCAATGTTTTTATTGATCTGGTTTGGTTTGATTTCAAGACAACTTATCAGAAATGGCCTTTAATAGATTTAAAAAAGGAGCGTAGGTGATGAGATATAGAGGTTAAAAATGAAATATACTGTATATACAATGAAGAATACCAAATTATCCAGGCAGAGCCCACCTCTGCACTTCAGTACTTTCACACATGAAAATCTTAAATTGTGGTAAAACATCTTTAAAATGCAGCACATTAAAAAAATAGTGCTTGGACAAGGACATAGTGTTTGTGTCTTTGTTGCAAGTGGGGTTTTACAACTATTCCAATGAATTTGGAATCTGATGGAACTTAAGCTAATAAGAAAATTAGCTCAGAAGAAATGGGTTATTAAAAAGAAGGTTCCAGCAAAGGTTATTCTAGGTATTATATTGCTGAAAAAGAAAAAAACACTACCTCTTAGCAAGGAAAGTGTGAAATGTGAAGCTAAGAAAGGAATAAATGGGATGCTGCAAACATTTAGAAAATTTTGGGAAACATTTAGAAAACTGGTAAAGTAAAATGTACATATTTATACAAGGCTGAAATTCATGAGCCTGTTTGGTTTAATTTTCTCAGAGAACATGATTAAAGATATACTTCTGGTTCTACCAAATACATAAGTCTATGGCTACTAGAACTACACTCCTAATGGAAAAACAGAACTAGGCAATGATTTTGGGGGGATTGCTTATCATTATCATGCAGTGATGAATGACAGTCCATAATCATAAAACCTGTTTTTTCTGTGTTCTATACTAGTATTCAAGATGTTAAAAAGCAACAGTAACACAAGAATATGGAGAGTGAATAATCTACTTTGAGGGACTGATTGAAATAAACTTTGCAGAAGCAAAAAAAAAAAATTTTAGACAGTGTCAGTTCATTTGAAAGAGAGAAGAGGTGACAAGAGTGCTCACAGTGCTTAGGGAAAGAGTTTGGCTGTTAAGAGTGGAATTGTTCAAGCTAATAAAAATATTAAGAACTGAGACTGCAAAAGAGTTTAGCAAAGTAGAACAAGTATCTACTTCAGAGTTTGTCATGAATATTAGCATTCAGCTGTGCTAGGCTATATGAGATGGTGATAAGTCAAGCAAGATTTGGAAAAGTCTCTGAAATCTCTATGTGGATCTAAGAATATAAAGCAGTGCTAGTGTTGCAAGTAGGGACAAATGCTCAGCTGGATAGTATTCTACACTACATAAGGAAAGGCATATGTTGAACACACATTCTTAGAAACCTAGTTTTACATTTTTTATTTAAAGAAAATCAAATAGTTTTCAGAAAGCTAATCTAATAAAGTAGGCAGTTTCTTCTTAATAATTTGTATATGAGTGAGAGACAGAGAAAATAAGATCTGGGTCCACAGGAGTAACTTCTATCTGCAGATAGTCTTTGTCCCACAGCAGCATTATGTTGTCTGACAAAGCCTGCATCAACTCAGGATGCTCAGGAAAATTTCCTGGCTTTACCTGACTTTCTTTTAAGACACAGAAAAGACTCTAAAAGAAACTGTAATTCTGGATTTGACAAGTAATGTCACTAACATTTGGCTTGAATTTGCACCCTCAAGAGCAATATCCCCAGGTAGTCATGTTTGTTCTCTTCGCAGCCCTGCCATCAGCTGAAGAAGAGCTGGTGTTCCCTGGTGCCAGGCTGAGCACTGCCCAACCCTCCAGGAGGCAGGAGAAGCCGAGGGCCCTGCTTGCTACATGAGCACTCTTTGCTCCACTTGTGTCCAGCCAACAGGATAACTTCGTAGTGACACTGCCAAGTTAAACTGTTTGAGAAGTGTTAACCTCAAGCTGAAAGTCTCAATACTTATGACATTTAATGTAGCTTTTATTCGTGGTGTGTTAGATAACAAATAAAATGTCTGACCAAGGATTAAGTTTCAAAGAGGTGGAATCCACTGTATTATTTATAGCACATAAGATGGAGGAGATAATTTGAAGAGGATAGACTAGTCCTACTGTGAGAATAACTGTGGGCACTGCAATAAAAATCTTACTTTTATTATTCAGTGTAATTGAATATTAGAATAGTGTCTGTAATATGAGCATTTCCGCATTATTTCATGTTATGGAAGAGACATAAATATATTTTTGTCCTCTCGCCTTTATTGTCGAGACAAAATCCTGATGCCAACCAATGGGGGAAAATTTGGCATATTCCAGGTTCAAATAGAGTCTCATTGCACACTGATGTAACTTTGAAATATATTTTCAAGACAGGGCAGATTTGAGAGAAAATATTGAGAGAAAATATTGGAGAGAAAATATTGGATACAATTGAAGGACCTGTATATCTTTCTTGGTAATTTATTATCTGTTCGAAATAGAAATATTTCCTTTGACTAAGTCTGGGAATGAGACCATCCCAATTACAGGATGTCAGATACTAGAGATAAAAATGCATAGTAGTGGGCACAATGAACAGAAATGGAATTTGTCTTTTTTTTCTTTCTTTTCTTTTCTTTTTTCTTTTTTTTTTTAGTTCTGGAAAGCCAAATAGAATTTTGGATCAAATGAACAGTTTCACTAATCAGTTGTGTATTTTAATAAATTTTATCTAAAAGTCTATGTCTTCTTTAAAAGGTGTTTTGTTTCACATCCCCTGTTCAAACAAACCAAAAAACCTGAATGCTCTGACAAACAGACTGTATTTCCCTGAGTAGAGATCAAAATATGTTCATTTATTTTGGTATTGTGGTAGCATTGAGGAGCTTGACTCATGGAACCCACTGTGCCAGGGATGTAAAGTGACACTTACTTAAGATAAAAGAAGAGAAGACTCACAAAAAACAAAAGTGGAGTGTTCAGCAGAAAGCAGAATACGTATGTGATTCTCTAAAGTTTTTTAAGAAAGCAAGCTGTCACTAAAAAGTGAAGACCAACAGACAGTATGTATTTTCATAGTTGCTATCTAACCAGGACCAAACAGAGATAGGAAAGAATATAGGATTAGTTACAAAAATATTTCCCCCTTACGTTCTAGCACAGAGAGTGTTTTCCTGCACCTAGGATAGGTACTATTTCTCTTTAGACCAGCCAAATGAAACATGCTGTATTACCAACAAAGTGACAATGTGTATTATGAATAGTTTCGTTAAAATAAGAAGTGATCAGAGCCTTTGGCCATCCTTCAAACAAAATTGAACTCAAACCTTTGACATTTCAGTTACATTGTCTCCTGCCTCATCCTGCATTTCTCATGGTATAGTGTCATGCTAAAATGCCCAGAGGTCTGATATTCAAAAAGGGCAGCGATAGGCACCTTGCCACTTCCTGCTGGACTATGGATTTGTCAGATAAAGAGAGTTAAAGCTGTGGGGAGGGGGCATTTACTCCTTCAAGGCAAATATTGTTGGTAGGGAGAGGGCAGGCCCTTTTTCCATGATGCACGATAACCTCCAAGGAGAGCATTGATGATGGATGACTGCCAAACTTCCCTGAAAGAATGTTGTTATGCCCTAAAGAAAGGACAATACCACGCTCAGCCTGAATTCACAGACAGTTCACTTAGTTTAGATACGATAGACCTAAAAAAGATTCCAGTAATAAAACCACCAATACATTTTCCATATTCAGTTAGATCTAGCTGGAAGAAAATCAGTAAAATATTACACAATCATTTCTCCCTGGATTTGAAAAATTCAGACATTAAATTTCCTTTCCCAAATAAACCCAAGACTTTTATAGTTGAATCTAACAAAACAGAAACTGATCTGTAGCTTGCACTAATGCATCTTTTTAAGTTCATGAGAAGTATTGACTGGAAGGATATCAGGTATTCTGTGATTAAAAGTGTATTAATCATTTACTGAAGATTATTGAATGATTCAAGATGAATTGTCTGTTTATATCATTGATGCCAGTATGATTAATTCAAATCCCCTACTAGGTTTAAGAGGACAGAATTAGAGATATAACTACAAGAACCCTCTTGATGCACAGTTAGTATGTCAATAGCTTTTACATCCTTTAGCTAAATGAGTGGCAGAAAGTATTTCAGTAATTTCTGGGTTCTTTTTCCAACAATCATGGAGTTTATATAAATTGATAATGATGTGACAGATGGAAAATCTTTAATGTTTGTGATACACACACACACACACACACACGCACACCACATGCACGCACACATACACATTTTTCTGAGTAGAAGGATTCTTCATACTGACAGTGTAACACTACAAGTCTTACTCAGATGTTATTACTAAATCATTAGGAGGCAGAAGTTCATCTTAAAGCTAAGCGAAAGTCAGCACAAACCTAGAGAGGGTCAGTTAGAAACTAAAGGTGGATATTTAAGATGTATCCATACCTACATGTTGATTTAGTTCAGATTCAAAGCCTTCTTTTTTTCATAATTCCTGAATCAAAATTTTAGAACAGACTAGCAGCTGAAGTATGTCACAAAATCTGAATCCTGCTTCTTTCTGTCATCAATCTTCTTGTGCAACTTAAAGCAAACAGTTTAACAATTAGTGTCTCTCTTCTGTAACCTCCACCACAAAGATTGCAAAGCACTAGGTGCATGAAAGTAGGGTAAGATAAATTGCTGATAGTTGTAAAAGATTTGGAAACTTTAGGAAGGAGCCCTTGTAAAAGTACGAAGTATTGGTGACTGTGTGATAAATTAAGGAGAGGGTCACATTCCTAGTGAAGTGGCAAAACTGCTGATGATTAAACATTCATTGACTTATTTCTTTCTCTGTGGGATTTAGACTCATTAGAAGAAAAAAATTGTATTTATTATAAAAAACAATCTGCCTTTATACACTTTATATAAATTGGAATGTTTGCATGAAGAAAGTTCAACATCCTTACAGAAGTATAAAATTAAAATTAAGACAAACACATGATTGACATTGAAAGTGTTGTCCTATATGTCATGTTACTATCACCGTTTCTCCACATTCTCTAGAGGGTTACATTTGTACATAAATTTAAAATGCAGTTATTAATAATTTTCATTTATTGTCAAAATGAGTATTGATTTACTTCTGAAATTTAGTTTATTTCACATTACTGCTAACATCAAACAAGATAACAGGATGCTATTGGCATTGCTGAAAGCCAAATGTAGGATTATGCTTGTTTATTATCTTGAGCAGCCATGCAAGCTAAGCTACAATGAGTCCTACACAGGGAGCAATAGTCATATATTAAATCTGACGTGCAGTCCAGATACCACAGGAAAAAAAAAAAAATCACTTTATCCTGCTTTCCTCAAGCGCGGTTTATGTGATCACAATGTCTTCCTGCCTATATTTTTCTGCCTTCCACCCAAAAGCTTTTGACTCATTTGGCCTATTAAAAAAGATATTCACTATCAGATGACCATGAAAACGTCAGGGACAGCTCCTGAATGTGCCTTATGACTGCCCCACTTGGCAGGACTTTGTGGGATCCTTATGACATACAGTCATGTGTTGAAGAGATGGCTTCTAGGGTTAGTGTTTTGCCACGACATTCCAATAGTCTCCACTGTCCTTGGCAGAAACTGTGTTACAATGACTAGGGTGAAGGAGATTTCTTTCCTCTGGCAGTCTCAGAGGGCAAGGCAGCATTTGTGCATTATGTGTTGTAAAAGACAATAAAAGAAAAATTAATTTTCTCTGTGGAACTATGACCCAAAAAACCTACTTAGTATAAACTTAGGATCAATATTTTGAAACAAAAGCAAATGGATTTCCAGCACTAGTTCAATATTTTAATGGTTGTAATGTAAGAGATAAATAACAGAGTTGTTTCAAGTTGTTTATATCTATGTGTTCCAATTTCAGTGAAAATATATTCTACTATTATTCATTGCTGGTACAAAACCTCTAGTGCAATGTACAATGGACCGGGTCAACTTAAAAAAGTTGAAAACTAGGACATATGGCAAGTGTTTTGTATTTCAACCAGTGTTTTGAAAGAGATGAAGCTCTCTTGCACTAAACCCTGATTGTGAACTGAAGGCAACAACTCCTGTTACTATGCACCACTCTGGTATTATTTTTGCCCTGCTAATATTCTTCTGCAGCATTTTATAGTGACAGGAATGTATTGCAGGGGTCAGCACTGTGGTTATCTTGAGCTCATTCAAATGACTCCTGGGTATATGTGTATAGAAGAGAGCTTTTCAAAAGATTCTTTTGAAATTCTTTCCTAAAGGGTTATAATTTCACTATTTCATTATATTAAACACAGGAAAATGTCACATAGAATTTACTGTTATCAATATGTGCAATAAATCTCGTATTCTCACTTAAACATTTGTATATTTTAGAAAATTAATTTAATCAAATGTGCATTAGCAGTGATAATTAGTTATAGCAAAGTTCATCAGACAACATATACATGTTGCCAAATGATCGCCATGATGTTCTTTTGACAGAGTTGTTACAGCACAAATGTTCACACATTTTTATGCAGACTTTTCACCAACACATGACATACTGGCTATAAATCTGCATTTAAAGATTTATAAATTACAGCTGCACTAAATATGATTGAAATATATTTTACTTTCATTAATTTCATAATTTTGAATTATAAATGCATATTCAAATACTGTATATATTATGTCTGTATATATTATAGTAGCAATTGATTATTTTTAAGGTTAATTATTTCTAAAAAAATCCCAAAGATTGTCCACAGGAATCATGTGTTTACTAATGTATCAATAAATTGAAAAATTTTCAGAAAGTCTGCATATTTTATCAGGAGTGGCATGACTTGAAATTCTTGCTGCCTGAAAAAGAGGGATAGCTTTTTATTTAGGGCAGATGGCTTGGGGGAAGCATATTCACTTTGCCACAGGTTTCCTGTGGCTTTGGGCAACTAATTTTGTTTGTCCATGGTTCATTCTTTTATTTATAAAATAACAATAAGAGCCTCCTCTCTGAAATACTGGTTGCTTTACCCATTTATATTTTGAGGCATGAAAGGGGGGAACATCATTATATCTTTCTCCAAGACCTAACAAAGTGGGGCCAAATTCTTAGTTGAGGCTTTTAGATACTGCCATGCTGTATTGTAATAATGTAACTATTATTGCTCTGACAAAATCGTTAATTTAACTGCCATATCTGATTCGTGAAAGTGCTGCTGGCTCCTGAGTATTCCATGCTCTAATCTGGTTGATGAAAACAGAACAGAGTGCTCAAAATTATTCCTGCTGAAACTGAAAAGTTTGTCTGTTTTCCTTTCTCCAATGCTCAGTATCTCTTCATATGTTTCTGGGTGAAAAGTCTCCCTTGTGCAGTCAAAGCCTTGGTATTCCTTGAGCTATAAAAGAATGTTTCTTGATGTTACATTAAAATTTGTCAATGATGTTGGAGAATAGTGACATTGTGCAGCTACTGCAGCTGTCAAAAGTGTGTAGGAGTAATTATTGGCAACTAATAATCTGGGAGACAGCACTATTTTGTTGGACCTTTTTCAAGAGGAAATTATAAAAAAATTATAAAATTATAAAAACCTTCCAGAAAGACAAGTAGGTCCATCTCATGTTGTCTGTACCAAAAATTACCAGAGGCGTGACAGACACAGGCAAGGGCTCATAACCAAAGTGATTGACCTTAGTTTGGCTGATCTGCTTTTTTAAACTCAAATCTCTGTGTGGACTTGGAGCTGGGAAACTACATGTAGCAAATTTGCCTACGAAGCCCAGCCAAAGAAACCAAGGATATTTGGCTTAAACCTGTGCTGTTTCTTCACAGTATAATGACAGGTTCATCTGTACTTAAATTCTGGCACTGTTAGAACTGGAAACTTAATATAGGAGTTTGCCTTAGCTCACCCCTCAGGAGGCAAAGATACATCACGGCTCTTCAGTGAACATTCTGTTATATTAGAAAACCTTGCAATACCCAGACACAACATGGAAAAATTAGACTTGGGAGAGTTCTTTGGCTCTTTAGATTTTCTTGCTTGTGGGTATGACTTAGAACCATGGAGCACAGTTTTCTTTTTGAGATGTTTTACAGTTCTGCAATGTTGTTTTTCATCGTGAAGTCCATGTATTGGAGAGCAAGCCAAGAGTAGCAATTAGCTACTTAGCCCGTCCAGTTCTTACTCCAACTGGAGTGTTAGATGAGACTTTCAAACAGTGGTGACAACATCTCTCTTAAAGCTGGGGCCTGGTTCAGTAAAAACAGGTCACAGCCATCTGTGTTAAGTCATTTTGCTAAGTCTTTCTCTTTTTATTACACTTCTTGTATCATCCCACTGTCAACACAGAGCAAATCAGCAGATTTCAGGTGCAGTTTTGGGAAACCTGCCCACTTTTGCTCCCCACAGTGATAACTTATAATGACAAATCTGCTTTGCTTTTTCTAAAAAAAAAAAAAGAAAAACCAAATGAAAATTTATGATGATGGTTTTATTAAAATGTCAGGCATTCCTTTAAAATTAACTCAGGAAAAAACACTACAGTTTCAGAGCTCTTAAAAGAGTGGGTAGTGCTCACAAATTGAATATTGTTCTTCTCAGGTTATCAGACAGAAATCTATTTTTCCACTCTGGCAAAGGAATTTAACGGATAATTCTTGTTAATTGCTATCATCTTTCAATAGGATTTTTTCTGTCAGCGTATGTTGTGCAGCAACTGTATAGACCAACTCTATTTTTATTCTGAAACACTAAATTGATGGAAATGCTAATTTTGTGTCAACAGATCTTGGTTTTGACTTAGAAGTTTGGGAAGAGAGAGAGAAAAGAAGTGACCAGGTAGGAAAACGAGGAGTTTAGACCTGTAGTCTCCTAAACGACAATACCAGGGACATCTGTTTGCATAGTGCAGAGTCCAAGACCTTCCTTTTATGTTTTTTTTTACAGAATCAGATAAGGAAGGATATTGTGCAATAGTTGACATGCAACTATCTCAGCCACAGACTGAACCTAGTTAACTCAGCTTTTAAAAAAACATATCTATGCAGGACTAAAAGCAAAATGTTCCCTTCATTGATTGGGTCTTATCCTGACAGACAAGTAAAAGATTGTAAATTTTGCAGAGTGAAAACAGAGTTAAATGTAGTTGTATATCCCTTTCTTCTGGCTGAAGACAACCCCTGAGCAGGAAGCCCTGTGTTACTGAATAACTCTTTTGATGTATTTCAGGAGCATCTGGTTGCCTGTTACTGGCTGAAGATAATGATCAGTTACATTTTCACCTGTTCCTCTTCCACATCCCTGAAGTTTCTCATTTGTCTAATTATGAGGCTTTACCCTGTCCCCCATGGGCAGAGGATAAAGAAGCAGCCCTTCCACTGAGGAATTAACACTTGGGTCACCAGTTTTTCAGGCTGCATCTTGACTGGATGTAGGTTGTTAAAAAGGCGCAATTCCTTCCACCTTTGTTTTGATTATAGAAATCTCAGGTTTGATCACCAAGCATCCCTGTGGGAAAATGTTTTCTTATGTAAGAGGGCATGGAAAGCAAAACAGGGAGAGAGAAAGAAATAAAAAATACTGTTGAAAAAGGGACTAATCAACCAGTAAACATAACTGTACTTAAAATTTTTAGTACAGTGTACGTGTTTTGAAAATGTTCCCAAAATTTCCTCCTTTTTGTTTTTAAATTAAGATTCCTTCATGTAGCTTTGAAGGCAAAGGCAATTTCATTTAATAGGAAACTGTGATTTGTGGAAGGAAACAATATCAAGTGTGGGTGAGAAATAATACAAAGTTCAATAATACAAAGTTAATGCTATTATACTGACAGCCTATTTACAGACTGAGCTGAGAACTTCTGGCACAGGCTTCTTTCACTTAAATTGATTGTATTGTGATAAAATTAAATATCCTAACCCATGGTTTCACAGGAGCCTTGATGTCAGCAGGCACTAAGGACTATTTGTTCTAGCAGTATACAGAGACTTGTACTTTTTGGAAACCATCTGTGGTCTCTCCTAGGAATAATTCCCCGCTAAGAAACTGCGGGTTATATGTTACCCATGTTTCTGGTAGTATCTTGTATCTATCTGTGAGCTGGAGCTTTTTGAGCATAATTCCATACTATTTGTTTTGTAAGTGACAGAACTTGTAAACAGATCTCTGCTTCTAATAAATGAGTTAAACTCTTAATGAGTATTGCAGTAATGAATCCATAGAGAAGGACATGTCTTATTTATATTGTTACCAGATTAAGAACACCATCAGAAAAGCAGTTAAGTAAGGTATGTAAAAACTACAATTATTATCATCAATCATTTCTATATGAAGGCAAATATATAGAGGATAGAGAAACCCTCATATGCCCTAGAGACAAGCTTCACAGAGACAGGTGTTAATAATGAAAGGTGTGCCAAGATTATTTTTCAGGGAAAACAAGATAGGAATTTCTGTGAGAAAAGAAGTTTTATGGAGGGATTAGAAGGTGATAACAGGTGGGTGTGGGGAGAACATGAATTGGTTCATTGTAGCCTCAAGAAGGGGCATTAGAGAATGTAATAAAGAATGCTGTAACATACAGGAATGAAGAAAGAGTAAAAAAAATCCAGAAATGAAACTGAAGAGACAGCTTTATTGTGTGATTTATAATGAAGTTTTGTGGAACTTCAAACAGGAAATGATCTTGAATTTGATGTTGTTAAAAAAAATAGGAAGGAAATTGAGAAAAAGATTCAAGGAGTGATTTGATATGATTGAAGCAGAATAGCTGGAGATAATTTTATCAGTGGTCTTTTACACAGACAGTTCCAGGAATGGGAAGATGGGGGAAGAGAGAAGGCTGGTGAAGAAGGTTTTATTAAGTTATATCAGACAAGTTGAGAGAAGACAGAATGAGAGAACCAAATTTTTGGTAGCTCGCATTTTGAAATGAGAATAAGAGTTGCTTGTGCTGGACAAGACAAGACAAGACAAAAGTTATTCCAGCCAAATTTATTGTGGATTCCACAAGAGCCTTTTTCTTTATTCAGTATCTCATCTGAGGAAAAAGGTTCATTAAATACCTTCACCAATATCTGCACTGGTAATGAAAATGGTGTGTTTCCTAGGAAGGCTTTGTAAGAATGTACATAGCATCCCCTTGAGAAGGGAGGATTTAGTGAATATCACAGAGGCAAATCTTGCATAGGAGGCTTAATTTTCCAGGTTTTCTTATTTTCTGTCTTTGGTCATAGAAGGGGGTTTTTTTTGTGTGTAGTTGTTGTTTCCTCCTCCTCTTCTTCCCACAGGGAGTAGGAAAGAAAATAAATATATGCTCACTGGAGTCAGGAACATCAGGTTTTGAGCCAAGTCCTTTATGACCTTTGTATTCATGTGAGCTACTTATGCTCACAAGGAGGTGGGAAATAATGGTCATGGGTTCAGTGAAGGGAGAACTTCATACCACATTATTTTATAACGCATATTTTCTTTCCTAATCACAGTGAAATATTTGAAATAAAAGGGTTGAACTAGGTCTTATGAGTCATAACCACAGTGCAGAGCAGCCTACACATGTGCAGGGCTTATAGTTTTAAAAGTTATTACTTCACCTCTAATTTTTGGGGTCATATATATGATTTTCCTTTTCTTTGTTGAAAATGTGCACTTGTGTAATGGAGACGCCTGTCTGGTGCTTGTGAAAAGTACCAGAATGACAGTTCTACAGGGCAAAAGTAGGTCAGTTCTGTGCAGCAAGAACAACAACTTGGGAAGCAGCATAAAAGGTTCCCCTGATCTGACAGTATGTTCCAGTTAATGGTAGACCTAGTCTCATGGCTTCAAGGACAACCTGTAGAGGTCAGAAGGAAATTTTCGGGGGCACCCCTGACCTTTATGCTGGTGCTGTAAGAGCGGGAACACCAGGCATTGCTGTGGTGGACCCAGTTCTGCCCGTGTTGCAGCCCATAAATGTTACCAGCTTGCTGCAGTTCTGGCAGAAGCCACGAAACATCATTACTTTTCTGAAATAAGGAAATGAGAGCAGGAAGAAAACAGAAAACGGCAAGGACATGCAAGAAACCAAAACATTTTTGCAACCTGCTTTTTTGCCCCTGTAACTTGGCTTTTTTTTTTTTTTTTTTTTTTTTTTTTTTTTTTTTTTTTTTTTTGTTAATGCCAAACATGGTGACATTATGTTCACATTAAGCATGTGCTGTAAAATTGCACTTGTCAAGCATTTTGTTTGGCAGAAGTGCAGAGGAGGAGATGCTGAGCCAAGAAATGCTTCAAGAGCATGGGGGAGTCTGCTCACTCTGTTATATGAGTGTGTGTGGGACTGTCAGTTTTTCCAGTATGTACTTTCATTTTCAGATGGTTTTAAGTTAGCAGTGGACATTTGATAATGGCTGAAATCAGGCCTTAAGAAAAGGCACTGAAGATATGATACAGCTTCTTATAGTACATTGTTTTTTGGAGCAATCTTATGTCTTTCCAATACCTTGGCCAGTGGCAGACTGCAAGTTTTCAAGAGCAAGGACAGTCTACATTCTGTTGGAGCACATGGCCCATTCTAATCCATGGCCAGAACTGAAAAGACAGTACAGCGAGATATCAGACATAACTCCTGGACTGCTGTTTCTAACACATCAGCAAAATTGTATATCTCTATGAGATTTGGATGGCTGTTACATCCAGCAGTAGTTTTTCTGTAAAAACAAAGGTGCATAATAGGAACATGTGTTAATCCATGGCTGGAGAGGACCAGGAGAGCAGTGGTAAATCATCTCACACTCCTGCAGCAGAAGGAATTGTACCTGCCTCTCAGGGACCCTCAATAGGGCTTGCTGTGGCCGGCCAGATGTGTCCAAGCTGTTGCAGTTGACATAATCATAAAACACATCTTGACTCAACAAATAAGAAAATCATGACAACAGAAACTCACCGAGAAGCTCAAATAAATTTAATTTTGTTAGGGTTGCGCCTGATAATACCAGTCAACTATGACTCTGCGGTAGCTGTGTACTCTGTGTATGGTAGCTATGGATATGTGTGGGGTGAAATTTTCATTGCAATTAGTTAGAAAAAGATTTTTTATAGAGTTGAATTTCACTCATGATAAGTATATGTGATAAACATTACAGTATTATTTTCCTTTAGAGACCAACTGTCCTCTTTTCTGTTTTGTCTTACAAGCTTAACAATGCATAAGTTTATCCCCGTGAGTATTCCATTTAAACACCTTCATAGTTTTCCAAATATTTTGCAACCCAGATTACAGCACCTGAGTAAAAAAATCACAACAACATTTTCTATCTGGGTGAGAAGAATTTAAAATTTATTTTTCTTGAAAGAGTGTGAGGAAAGTACACATTATTGTTAAAAAGTAATAATTAAACATCCTCTGTTCTATCTGAAAGTACAGACTCATTATAAATAAACAAATGCAGTATAAAACACCCAAACATTTATTCTTTTTTAATGGACTTTTAAGTCCATTTCTCTAGTTCTCGATGAATAAAATAAAATAAAATAAAATTAAAAGAAATGTCAAGAAGAAAACAAATTTATAATTAACAAAGCCCACAATAAATTTGCAATTACTTGCCCATATGAAGGTCTTGGAGAAAGTTCTTTTCAGCAAGGATAGCATTGACACTATTGGAGCTTTAGCAGGAACAATCATTATCATTGCAAATTACTTAAACTATTAAACTGAGAATAATTCAGAAATATCATTAGCAGTCAAATTACTTAAAAAACCTTGTTTTCTTTCTCCTTTGTTTAATTTAAACTTAATGTCTGCTTATTCTCACACAAGCAGAAAATGCTGATAAATAATTCCAGAGCATGCCTAAACATCTCCCTTCACAGCTAGCTTCTAATTTGATCTCAGGAGACCCTTCTTGGTAGCTGAATAAAATATTTTCATTTATTCTAGAAGAGCCTACATCACCATACGTTTGTAATCTCATGTTGTTTGGTAATGCTGCTAGATGAGGTCCTCAGCAAATCATTAAACTTGTTCAATAACAACATTACAAAACACAAGAGATTTGCCCTTAGTGAAACAAAGAAGTTTTTCAAACGTGGGGGAAAAAAACAGAACAAAAAACTCTAATAAGCTAACTTGAGCTTCTAGGGCAGTTTCAGATATTATTTAACATTTTAAACTTGCTGGTGTGCACAGCACAAGAACAAGGAGACGTCAATGCAGTGTCAAAGTGGTTTGAAAAAGCGTTCTACTTCCACATTGCAGAAAATACAGGTGCTATTGTTCTTCTGATAGGATCAAATGTTTTGTCTTGGTCAGCTCACTCTGCACATTACATGTTCTCTGCATTTGAACAAAATATGGCCTTTTGAAATTTAAGTGTTCAGCCTCCCAATCTGATCTTCCCAAGAACTATATTTCCTGATGATATGATAATGTAAATGACTTTGCTATGGAATTCATGAATCATCAAGATATGATTTGAAGAGAGGAAATTAAACACTTGATTCAATTAATCATTCTTATTAAGCTAGAAATTCATGATTTGCACTCCTAATAAACATGATGTGAAATTTCATATGCATTAATCACATGCCATTAATACCCATTATTATTCTTTATATTAAATAACACTGTATTCAAATGACCCAGACACCAGCTCCCTGATCAGGAAGGGATGGAGAGTACTGTGGAAGTGGTACACTCTCCCAGAGGAGAAAATGCTCTCACTGTTTGACAGATCATCCATCTTCTTTCTTGGCTTTATTGTATTTCTTCCATATTGATGGAATGGCTTTCTCTCTGGGAAAAGTTTGTTGGGTCAAGCGCTGAAAATCAAACTCAAGTTCCTTCATGCAACAGTAAGGATTGAAAGTGCAGTGGAGCAAAGTACAGCTATGATTCTGGATTAACTGAGGTCTGTAAAACTTCTAATCACCTGAGATCATAGAGAATTTTAGGCTAAACATGTCTTTATTATTATAATTATTATTTGCACCACATTTGTAAAGATTATGTAATTTCAACTTTTTATTATTAGTTCAAGATATGTGATATCTGGTCCATTTCTTCTACTTTTTCCCTAAGAACACAATGCAATATTATTTTATTGACACATAGAAATGTACATTTTTTTCTATCTATTCATTAATCTACCTGCTCACCTGTCCATCCATTCCTCTGTAACTCGTACACCACATAAAAATATCAATTATTTGTTCAATTGTTTTTCCCCTCCTAATAACAGAATCAGTAGTACAGAGCTATTGCTATGTACCTAGCTTTATGATATACACACATATGCAAATGTACACATTTGAAAACACATTTAGAGAACTGCAAGGAGTAGGGTAGATAAATCTATCTAGGCATCTATCAGTTTCCAGATTTATAAAACACATGGCTTACCTTGGTGTGTGTCACAGACACATGTAGGTCACGATAATAGCACCTTCATCGTCCAGTTGTCAGGGTAAAACCATAGAAATCGTCTGGGAAAATATCCTCTTTCCCTGGTAACCATGAAAGAGCCCAGGTCCTCATTTGCTTGCCTTGTTAGAGCTGCACAGGACTAACTTTGAGTAAGGTTAACAACAGACATTCCTTTCTGTTAAAACTTTGAACATAGCTAATTTTACCTTCATTAGGATAAGGCATGTCTATAAGTGAACTACCTAAACCTTCTGAGCCTTCAGAACTGCCCTTGAAGTGAATGTCCATTGAAAAAGACAAAATATTTTCTCTATGATTTTTGCTGTGATATTTTAAGAAAGTGTTTTTGGCAGTCTGGACTTAGCTGGTAGTTTCTTATGAAAAGAAACTGCCAACACAGTCCTGTATTATTCTTTGATTTTGGTTGAGATAAATTATTAGTAAAAGCAATACTTTTGGAGTGCTATATTTTAAGCTGTTTTAAAAAATAGACAGTTTTAAAGCTTTGTTGTTAATCTACCTATATTTTAAAAAAGTCATACTATTAACAATCTTATTAAGTGATTTTTACAAGTGGTAAGAGTTTTACTACACTTAGAATCTTGAGAAATGAAAAAAACATATTAATTGAGCGAAATGGAAAAATGACAGTTATTTCTAATTCTTGTAAAATACTTATATGCAGTATGTTGGTGTATTCCATAAGGATAAGCATGTCCAGGAAGAGACACTTCAGTGAACAGCAGAATATCCTTTGTGGTAGTGGACTCTTCTATTTTGCAGAGGCCCATTTACCTTGATACTAATTTCTAGTTTCTTAGAAATATCACTGGGCAGAGAGAAATCAACATTTTAGTATACCCATATAAACTCTTTTCCACCATGACTATTTCTTTGGTTTTGCTTTTTCTTCTTTTCCAAAGGATACTGAAATTGCCATATATGCTGGAACAGAGTTATCTTTCAATAACAAATTAGGAAGACATACAAAATCTCCACAGCTTTGTCAGATTAGTTAATTTATTAAAAAATACCTGGTAAAGATGTCCACATAAGGTATTGAATCATGAAATAGAGTTTTCCTTTGAAGTATCTGCAATTCTTTGAACTTTTTACACCTTTACTTCTGCCTGCAGTCTCTGCCAGGTGAGTATATTCCCTAGACACCTTTTGCTTTGTCTTATCAGGAAAGGAATGTGGTTGATGCTGGTGTACACAAGTGAGGAAGTGTTTTCTGTTTGTTTCTGCAGTCTGAGTTTGTAGTAGTATCTCTTTGTGGCTTGATAATGATGGCCATTATATATAAAAATGCCAATCACAGACTACTTTACCATTGTGTAGCTACTACACAGTCATTATAAAAAGTAGCATCTCTCTGCTCCCACAAGTAGATGACAATTAAAATGGAGAAAAAACAATGAACTTTATATTGCTCCCATTTTTCTCTTTTATAATGCAATATTTTGTATACGCCTTTTTTTTTTAATCAGGGAGATTTTCAGGGCTCATCCTAATATGACCAGTGGAGAAAAAAAAATTATTATTGAGAGAAGAGGTATGAAATGGTGGGCTATTAGCATGATATCACTATATTTAGAATCTCGTGCTAATTATTGTAGTTCTTTCCTTTTGTTTGATATGGTATGTCAAAAGGTCTGAATGAATTTTATTTCATTGAGTGTTTATTGAGCAACTAACATGCCTCTCTCTTTACAAACTAATTAGCTTTGTTCTTTCTGGTTTTTTTGTTTTTTGGTTTTTTTTTAATGTAAAGTGTAATAGTCTGAAACCATTTTACACCAATTCTGTCCTTTACAGTGCCATTACTTTGCACTTATAATAAAACTGACTAGTTAAGCTTTAGTTTGTATGCATCTATCTTTCACTTTCTGTTTTAATTTAAAGTCAATTCTGCAAGGTAAAAGTGATGAGGGCATCATAGATGGAGATTCCCTGTAGTCTAAACTGGCAGTTTTGCTGAGCTTTAGGTACAAGTCACCTTGGAGCAATTTGGAGGAGGGGTTTGGTTTTATGTTACCTGTAACGCAGCCTGCCAAAGAGTAATTTGAGACAGGAGGGTGGGCACTTGGCAACTTTCATCTTGGAGGTGACAATGCAGAAGCTGCTAATTAGTGAATGTTGTTCGTATAGACTTGATGTAGGATTCTAGTCTTGCATATGAAAAATGTGCAATTTTCTTTGTGCCAAATTGGCCTCCATGTGAGGATTGGGTAGATCCAATTAATGTCAAACAGCCCTGTTGTACTGTGTTTGTATAAACTAGAGTGTGATACGCTTACATGTGGCATCCTTTCGAGGTGATGCGCTCAACTATGAGTAGGGATGAGATAATGAACACAGAGCATATTCCTTTCATCTGAACCAGGCAGAAGATTTACCTTCTGAACTAGATCAGAAACTTCCACAGCCACCATACATTCCTCTTTATGTGGCATGAGGACTCAACCAGCTATGATACTCCTATCCAGTTTGTGTTGGTCAGTTATCCAGTGGATTTTTTAATACATCTCATTTAAGAATAAGGTTTATTTGCCTCATTTCTGAAAATCAGGATTATTTTTGAAAGTGTAACAAATAACTTGTTACTGAAAAACTTTGACAAGCCCCCAATTTCTTTGTTTTCCAGAAAGAAAGTATAGCAGCAACAGTTGTCTTGCTTATTAGTGACAACCCTAATAGAAGAAAAGGGGGGGTTGTCTTGTTTTGCTTTGCACTGGAGAAAAAGAGCTGGGCAAGAAGAATGTGATGCTGAGATCATCATTCTGTGTGAACCAAGATGAATAGTACTGGTGGGATATATGAGCTCAAATTGTAAAGAAAAGTTGACAGAAGAGGCACAGGGAATTTGAGAGAGAATCTGGACAGTGATATAGATTAAGGTGAACAAATACAGTCAACCACAGAGGCTGAGGTGAAGCTTCAGATGGTTAATTGTTTAAGGAATGCTGTGTATGCTGAGCGATTTACAAAGTGGCAGGTCAGGTCAAGAGGACCCTCTGATTAGGAATTAAGCTGTGGGCTGCATGGTTAAGAGGTTCAGAGAAACAAGTGAGAAATTCTTGCTTCACAGAATCATACCATACATGGCTCTAGACCCAGGGTTTGAAGTGAGAAATGCCTGGTGAAGATCTGAGTGCCAGATACTAGACATCTCATATTTTTAACCTCATATGACTTGTGTTTTGTTTTTAGCTTTTAAACATATATTGCTAAATGCTCAATTTAACTTTATCAGAAGGAAAAAAAAAAGAAAAAAAAAAGAAAAAAAGAAAGCCAGATAGACCAAGTCTGTTTCTGTTGATCATGATTTATTTATCTTTCAGTAAGCCCTTTGGTAGACTTGGGGATAATCCATTACCTCTACACTTTTCTGAACATCTGAAGTCCTGAAGTGACTGAATTTTGAAAAATGTACGAGGGGAAATGTGTGACTTACATCCTGTATGAACCTTAAAACCATTACACATGCCAGTATATAAAATGAAGATACTTACCTCCACTGTTATGTTTGCTTTTGGTTACCCGATTTTAAAAATGGAAATATCAAGAAAAGTAACAGAAAAGGAGTGCAAAAAGAAAAGATTTCTTATAAGAAGAGATTAGAACAATTATACCTACGTAGTTGAGCGAGGAGATAGATGAGAGGAAATATCACGAAGTGATATGAAATAACGAAATATGATAAAATTGTGCTAATACTACAAATTGACTTATTGGATTTTTTTTCTTCAAATGTGCTTCTAAAAAGCAACTGTCTTAATACTATTAATGCAAAATGGAAACCACTTACTCTATCAGAAGGACTTAGAGGTTAGCAGCAGGTGTCATCCCTATATATGTGTGTAGCAGGACATACACGCAAAACTTCCAATGCAGTGTGAGAATCTACCATTTTATTCATACTTATAAAACAAAGGTCTGTCTGCAGTTTAAAGGAGCTGTTGCCTCAGTTGGGGAACTACATGACAAACCCCATAATGTACATGCTTGCAAAATACCCTGTAAAAATTCCAGATTCACTGAATTTTCCCAAGTTTTTACATTTTCTATACTCTATTTATGGATGGAGATATAGGGTAAGATCCTATATGGGTCAAAACTTCAGAAATTTGAGGAGGGTTATGCTCTAACCAGGTTAGCATGCGGTGCAGGCACACTTTAGAATCATTTAAGTCAATATACTTAAGGTCATCATGGGAATGACAACAGCAACAATACAGGGGAGTTTCTCTTACAAAGCCAACATTTAACAGTGAACCCTATGGATGAAAAGGGCTTCAAAACCAGATAATCAAGTGAAACCTCCTTCTGGAAAGGGCACCAGGAAGAGGCATATGCACAGGAGGGATCTGATGAGATCCACAAAGACTATGACTTGCTGAAAAACTCATCATTGACATCAGAGAGCAACATGGGGTATCCTGTCCTGTGCTTCACGAAACGTTCTGCTGCTTCACCTAACTGATCAACACGTGCAACAATTTCTTGTTCACACAGTTGAGATTCAACATTGCTGTTTGGGTATTTTGATAATTGCTTCGGTCTTTATTTCACAGCTGATTCAAGCCTATTCTGAAGCAAATATAGAGTTAAACAGCAATGTTGGATCTTCCAGACCCAGACCGTGACAGCTATTCTGCCAAAACCACAAGGAAATCTAGCCAATTATGAGTACTTACAAAATTGTGAAAAAGTTGGTGGTGAGAGCAAAATGTTTTTCTGAAAGATCTATGACACCACTAAAAAGTTCTTTAACCAATAAATAGGAATGTATCTGTGACTGGAAATAGCTAGATTATAAATGAATATGAAAGATGACTTGCATGGAAAGCAATTGAATTGGGAGAGCTAATGTGCTTACTTACTTAGTTCCCACAATTTTTGTTTATTTTCTTTTGTTTCTTGGGAAAATTTCTGTAATTTTGGGAAAGCCTTTTCTTCTCTACTTTTGTTAGAAATAGGCTGAGCAGAACAGCCTCTATGTAGTGAATAAGTTCAAAAGAAATATATTTAGTTGAATTCAGTATCTTAATATAACTCAAATGAGTTAGAGCAAAATATTACATGTGGTATCTTGCATCATAGATCTTTCTTTGGAGAGCATCCAGACATGTTGCTACTATTATCTTAAGTATGTTCTTGTTAAGTGCTAATATTGATATCTATGCCTCTCAAAAGAGATATATAAATATATATGTGAACAGGTTTCCCAGTATGTGTCTCATTGAAGGAGACTTAACAATCCTTTTTTACCTGACCTTTTAAAGTAGCATAGTGGGCAATAACCATTAAATGATCAAATACGAGAAATGTCAGGTGTGGAATAAGCACTGACAAGGAAATATTTCATCTCTTTAAGCTCATGAACAATCATTGAAAAACCCTGACTCCTATTAAGGGTACTTTTTTTTCCCTTCAAAATATTCAATAATGGTATGATAAGTTGCCTCATGAAGCATTACTTTACAAAGTTAAATTTAAAGCTAAAAAGAGATCAAACAACCTAAAGTATAGTGTAAGTCTGAGAAATTCATCATTGTTGCTTACCCAGATATTTTCATTTTCATCACACAGTACCAGGTCTCATTTAGTAATACATTTAATAATTCTAATAACCCACTTATCTACTTTTCTTTTACATGTACTGCATAATCACTCTCAGATCATCATGTGTCACTGTAGATTCATTTCACTTCTCTTAATCCAAATAATTCAAGTTAATAGTGATTTTTAAAAAAATTAGATTTCTTTGTACTTCAAGACTCATAAATGCTGCAAGCCTTTGGTTAGACAGACAGCATTCTGTAAGAATTTGCTGGCAATGAGAAACATGGAGTTGAGATCAGAAACCACTGTGTAGGTTGGTGGGGGCTAATTCCTCCTTTATTGTATTACTTTGTAGTGTTTTACACTGGCAAAGTCCACCACTGCACTTACTCTTTATGACCAACTGCAAAAAGTTCTGATGATGAGAAGTATCACACTGCTGTTTCCTTAGGGCAGTCCTGGACAGAGCACACTCTGCACCAAAACCAGTGCCTGCACCCAAAATCTTCACAGTGTTCTGGATAAGTACGAGTTTTTCTGCTTCTAAACACTGTCAGTTATGCTATAAAATTAAAAACCACCTCTATGCTAGTTTGGAGTTCATAAGCATGTGTAGCTCTCAGGATTTGACTGTATTCTGTCTTTAATGTCTGTTTATAATATATTTAAAAGTTTATATTATGTGGGAAAGCTAATTAAAAATTAGGCCTTCTTCATAGACTCTGACTCCAGCTGTTCTCTTTAAAGCAGCTGGTAAACTTCCATAAACAGTCCACCAAAGATTAACCCTGACAAACACCGACTCTTGAGGTGGGAGGCATCATTTCAGTGTACAAAGTTCAGCAGCAACAATTAACCTTGCTAACAAAAAGAGGGATTATGTCAGGATCTGTGAGTGTGGTACTGTAATGTAAGAGACACAGACCCAGTTTTGGGGGGTTTTTTTGGTGAGCTTTTGCTGCCTCTGCACTTTTGGAGCAGCCTTTAAGCTGCTGTAGGTTCAGTGGTTTCACCAGTTCGAATCAGGAGTGCAAATCAGGCTGTTGAGATCTTGGATTTTCTTGCTTGGGTTATTTAAAAGTTAGAAGAATGTGACACAAAAAGAACCTATAGGCAAGAAAATTTTGCAACTGCTTTGCAAAAAGTAAAACTGACTGTGGGGAAAGAACCTCAACAGAATAAACTCTCAGACTTCTCTGTCATACTTGGTGAATATTGTCCATCAACTTTCTGGCACATCTTTCATCATCTCCAAGTGTAAACTTGGCACAGTTGTGGGTCAGGATCACTGTGCACTTAAAGCATGATAGTGTAAATTCAAATTGATTCCACATTCTGCACAGAGGAGACAGGCCTTGCCAGAAGCAATATAAACTAAAGGTCTTTGGGGTACCAGTTTAGGTTTGGCATCAGAAAGACCAGAGAAGTGAGTAGTAAAAATGAATAGTAACTTGAGGATATTTTAATAACAGCTGCTCTGTTTTCTTTCTCAGTGCACATTTATTTTATTTGCACTTTTGTAGTTTCATCTTGATGACATGGCTATTATTTTATAGCCGTTTCAAGCAGTTAATTAATGAACTGCACACATGTGACATGACACCACCTTGCCCAATTATCTCTGGCATCTATTTTTATGGTACAAAGCACTGGTGCTTTGTGAGTTGTTTTAGATTGTAAATTGGCTCTGGAAGCTGTTATTTTAATAGTCAAAACAATACAATAGTAATGCTTGATGGCTGACATGCATCAATGACAAATTGCCATACATGATCTCATGGAATCCACCAAAGGACTTGGAAACATTTGATAATGCTTCTCTGTTCTTTAGATGTAGAAATCTCTCTTGTTAAATTCACAACACCTTATGAAGTCCTTAAAAAACAGAGTGCCATATTGCTGACAACCTGCAAATGACTGAATTATGAAGAGAATATATAGCATAATTTTGGACTGATTTTTCACAGGATCTTTAGTAGTAGACCAAAAATATTTTGTATGTACCGGAAATTAAACACAAAGTAAAGACAAATATTTTAGGGCCAAGTTTTTTCTGGCCCTGTAATTTCAACTTTATAAAGGTAAATGTATAATACAAGCTTGGAGAGAAATCATGTTGTGATGTCCCCCATTCCCACTCCTGCAGAGTGAACTGGAGGGACAAGGGATGTATAGGTAAATCCCTCTGTCTTGCTTCTCAGTTACATCAGAAGTAAGCTATGGCTGGAAGATGTGGTGCACCCTCTCTAAAAATGCAATGTCTCAGTAGTCTTTTGTATGAATCATTATGCCTTGGTCATCATAGATGAATACACTGCCCTGTCAGACTCATATATCAAACAAAAGCGTAATCTTTTTGTGGGACCTGAATTTGTTTTGAAATTCACCTGCATCTAACAAAACCATTGCTTTCTCCAGATTTCTTCCTTCAGAATCGCACAACTTACAACCAAATGCCTTCCTCTTAAATAAAGCTGTAGCAGAAACTTTGGTCTGCTTTGGTAAAAACCTGCTTGAAAAAAATTCCTAGTTTTGAACATCTGGCCAAAGGAAAGCACTTTCAAACCATTCCATACTTTTTTGTCTATAATGAACCCTTACTTTCAAATTCTATATGATATCAATGAAACACATCACCTAAATCTTATTATTTTTATGTGCTACATTACAAATATATTAGTCAGTTACTGTGAATAGATATAGAAATGTTTGTTCATCTAACCTGATAAAAACATTTCCCCCAAATTAACACATTTTAATTTTTATATAGAAGGGAAAACTCCTTTCCTGTGACTTTACAAGCTAAAACGTATGCTTTCAAAGTTAATTTCAAATATGTGCAAGAATTGCTGATTATGTGTGAGAATAGAAATACATTATAGCTGAAGGATGAATTCCTCTCTTTGCACATAATGCAGAGGAAACATTCTCTGTCTCTCACAAACATCTCTTTCATGCACAAATATACACATGTATTAGAGTACATTCTCATGCAAAAATTCTGAGACAGAAAGAAATGAAAATAATGTTTTCAGTTTAGAATGCGATCCTTTAATAGGAATTTCTCATTGTAATAAGATTCTATACTTGAATATGTTTATGTAGAATAAAAAGGGATAAATATTATAGATGCAAACATCTATTCAGTAAAACAAGTAACACCTAGAGAGAAAATTCTGTAGTTTGGTAGCCATTTGGGACTCATTTTGGAGAAGAAACCAGAAGTCCAGATCCATTCCCAAGTTGTCTAATTTTTTTTCAATATCACAGAAGCTTCTGTAATTCATATCCATGAGCCTATCCAGACTTTTCTCAGGTCCATGACAGTCCCTCACTGCCTTTTTCCATTTCACCATGCTTTCATGGTCTACTATAGTTTTCTTTCTAATTTGTTTTTTTTTTTACAATTTCCAATACTGTAATATCTGAGCAGTTCATGTTCTCCACTGTACTCATACTTACAATACCCAAGTGTAACTGCATGAGGAGTAAGTGAAGTACAATTATCCCCATTTTATAACTCAATAATTGAAAAAAGAGACTCACACCCATAGCTGCAATGGTATTTAGGTAGCCAGTTCCCTTTGAAGTCAGTGAAAGTTAGATATCTAACAGTAACTGCGATGGAGGGAGACCTGGAACCAGACATTCAGCTAATGACCTGCTCATTAAAACATCCTTTCTTATATCATTAATTCATTAAACCTGATACTTTCTGCCCCCTTTTTATGTTTGCCTATCACTCATAAAAAAATTATGTGAAGGTGTTTCTCACCTACTTATATATATGTGAATATCTTCTGAACTATAGCTAGTTCTTTTCAATATTTTCTGTGCCTTGAACTGCTAGAGAATTTGGGATCCATGAAGTAATAAACTAAACTAAAACAGTGGGGAAAGCAGCTATGGAAACTCCAGAGTCCTACCAAAGAGCAACTGCTATTTTCAGTTCCTCTTTTCAGGCAACAGATTTTTAAAGTCAAAAGCAAGGGAACGATGACCCCTGAAATTGGGAGAAGAATTACACTGGAGTGGAAATCACATAGATGTTTGCAAAACTGAATGGAAGAGATAGGCCTTCAAAAAACTCTGGAGTATAATTCACAGTACTCCATATAATTCCTCTCTCTAGCATTAATTTAATTTTCATAAGTTATTAAATTAACACTCTGTGAGGTTTAAGTCAGGCCAAATGAGAGGCAAAACAGACTCTAGAAGTGTGCATACTGACCAGAGGAAAAAGGAACTTTTGAATAAGTGAGTCTTTCAATTGTTCTATGCAGTCCTAAAAAAATGGGTTACACAGGTAAGTTATTTCAGTGCATAGCTAATTACAGTATTCTTCAGAGAATCCTTTAAGAAGAAAAAAGCACATGCATGACTGGAAGCATTTAGGGAAAAAAAAATTCAGACTATTTTAATAGTTGTGTTTGTAATGCATCTGTTTTAAAACAGCAGAACTAATACACTGTTCAGATGCAACACATCTGCTTGGACATCTCTGCTTTTCAGCGTGTTAAAGCAATTCTAAACTCTAACTTACTGTTTTGCTTGGAGTCATTTGAACAGGCCCCCTGGTATCTAAAAGTAGGAAGTCTGTTTCAGCCTTAGAGATTTGGGGTTTAGCTCCATATTATACTCAGCCTTACCACAGAGAGTTTTGAGGTTTTGTGGTTTTTTGTTTGGTTGGTTGTTGGATTTTTTTTTAGTTTTATTTCTCTCATTTGAAGAGATTTAGAATACTTTGCTCTTATTGTCTTTACAAAAATAGATATAATAGATAGCATCACTGCACGCTAATACCAGAGATGCTGAGTGGACAATTTAGAAATGGAAAGTAGCAAGGTGAGAAATTTCTAACACATAAAAAAAACAACCCCACAACCACAAAACAAAACAAAAAACCCAACCAACAAATCAAAACCCAAAACCTAAAAATGCCCCAAGACTGGTTAGGGCAGGACTGTCTCACACACTTTCAGTATCAAAGAATAATGTACAGAGTTTAGATAAGAAGTCAGATATTTCCATACTCGAGTCTGTTTATCCAACTAAACATCAAATGCAGCAATTATAAAAATTAATCTTCCTATATTCGCTCAAACAACTTTGCAACTATTCAGACAAAGAAAGCCAACTTCAGAGCTAAAGCAAGAGTTCCAGATAGGCATGAATTAAAATGAGAGATTCTGAGCAAAGACCTGGGGTAATTTTATTGTAGATGGATGATCCCATTGTAAACTGCAAGTTGAAAATGAGGAGTTAGTGATGGAGAGATAGGAAAAATTAAGAGACCAAGTAATACAGAATTAGACAAAGTTGCCAGTTAGTGCACATACTGTCAAAAAAGTCTTACTTTGAACAAAGAAGGAGAAAGTAAGCACAGAAGAGAAAAAAAAATCAAGTCTCTAAGTCTTCGGAAAATGTTAGAAGTCATTGATTCAAGATTATTCAAGTTCATAAACAGAAGAGCTTAAATAAGATCAACCGGATAAAAACTGTGATATTTGTCATTTCTAATTCCAGTAATTAAGTGCTGTTCTAATTCTACTTGAGAAGGCCTCAGTGGGATTATAATAGTGGCATAATGATGGAAACAAAGACAAAGAAAGGATCAGAAATACTACAAAAAGGGAGGATATTGAAAAATTCATGACATACAGAAATGACTGTCCTTAAAAGGTTAACCTTTGCCGACAGCTGCTGTAACAAAGGTGTGCATATCTTGTTCCCTATGTATTTAAATAAAAAAAAAAAAAAAGGAGGAAAGGCAGAAATAATTATGTTTGACAGTGATATTTCCTGCAGTTGCTACTAATGACATTCTTCATAATGATCATAATTTTTTTAGATGGTTGATTTCTAAGAAAAAAAAATTTATTTTAGTCCAAATATAGCAGCTTAGAGAGACTAAACCTACCAACCTTGAAAAGCAGTGGAAAAGGGAGAGAGAAAGACATAGAGGGGGAAAAAAAAAAGTGGACTACCTCACAATGAACTGATTACTAGGACAAGTATCAGAGTCAGTATACTCAGTGTAAGTGACATGCATGTACTTATGATAGAGAGATGCTTTAGGTCCTCCATGTTGCTTCACCACAACTGGGCTAGGTTCATCTCAGGGAGGAATGGGGAATTTGAGAAAGCTCAGAGCCTCTGGCAAGCTGGAAAATCATTTTCCTTGCCAAGCCTGGTTCAGAAAGGAATCAGGCTTTTGTTTGTCTCCAAGGGCCTCTGGAATGGAATTCCCTCCCTTCAGACCTTGAAAATCACATTGCTTCCCACCACCACATTGCTGGGAAATTTTATTATATGTAAATTTCCATCATTCGTATTCCAGTTTTCTTCTTTTCGTTCCATCCAAGGTATTTTGTCATCTCTATATTGAACCATTATTCAATGTCCCATAGAGGGTATAATGCACAGTCTTTATTAAGATACACATGTTCATGGAATAACCCAAAGCTCATTAAAAAGATAAACTTATATTAGAGTATTTGGTGCTATTCTCAGAGCATGCACAAAATATGGAACAAATATTGTACTTATAATTGCATTTTAATTGAGCTATATCTGGTATAAAAAGATAGTTGCATATGGACTGTCAACTTGAATAATATTTTAAGGTACATCTTTTAATTTTACTGCTTTTATTGTTCCTATTACAGTTTGAGAAAATTTCCCCACAGCTGTTTTTATTTTGTGAAAATCATTCATCCCATGAGCATGACTGTAGCTGTGTGCAGTATACATAAATCCTTATGATCATTAAACACGTGTAGTTAAGGATTGTTGTGTATCCATACATGTTTCATTTCCTTGCTTTGTGTTTAATTTTTCAGTGACTGTCCTTATTGTTTCTGTATCTCTGCTGTAGCACAAAAGGGAGATCTTCAACTAGCAAACAGCTTAATGCCATTTTGTTTGCTTCCTCTGTTATTGTTTAAAGGTTCTTGGATACTTTTTTATGGACTTGCCAGTGGTTTTTGGCTCAAAACCAAGAAGTGTTGCTTACTCCTCATCACTTTCCCCAGGCAACTGAACCCTAGTGACAGAAGTCCTGTCCCACTACTGCAGGTGGTGCATCTCTCTCTCTCACACCAACTCTCTGACAGGTCTCCAATTCCTAAGTTGCCTTTGCTTCTTGCACACAGTCTCTGGTACTGTCAACTTTTTCTTCCTATCACAGAATCCCTAATACTTTTCTCTTTCCTCCTGCTGTTCCCCTGACTAACTTCTCCCTGCTCTCCTGGCTTTTGTTCCAGTTTCTCTGCTCACATAAACACCCTGGGCTTCCTTCCTGCACTGCTTCTTCTCCCCAAACAATCCCAGTTATTCATCACTTCTCAGGCTCTCACTTACTTGTCTCCCCTTCCTAGAATTCCTAGCTGTTATTTGTCAATCCTCAGGCTGAAACTGATTTTGACATAAAAAGAGTCACATTTTCTAAGAAGAATCCAAATGAGAGGAGCTAAAATTTACTGTGTTTCACATGAAACCCAGGTGAAATAGTAAATTTTTCCCGATTTCAGCACAGAACTAGAACGCACTCTTAAAACTTTCCACTAAGTGATAGTAATGAAAAGAAGAAAACCTTTCTGTGAGTTCTGCCTGATATGACACTCAATGCAGGTAATTTTGTTTTCTGTCAGATCTTGCAGAAAATATTTTACAGGAGTCTCTTTGGTTATTTTCACAAACATAGTCAGAAGAAGCCGCCTCCATTTGGCTTAGGCTTCACTAATTTAGCAATTAACATTTAACAGCCAGATTGTTTTCCTGAGCCCAGGGGGACCAGTACAAGAAAATATCTGATCTATAACCTCATTGCAATCTCAGAGCTCCTAAAACTCAACTTTTTTATTCTAATAATTTTTGCTGATGCAGGAGCCAGTCATAACTATACTGCAGGTAGCAAATTGCTGTGCAATACTCTCTAGTCAGACCACATTTATTGTGCTCTAATTTGTTCTAAGACAATAGGGAAGATGCAAATTCTAGAGAGGCATATTAATCTGTAGGTCAAACAATAACAAAATATTGAAAAACTGTCTTAATGATTTTTTACATTCTGGTGGAAAAGCAGGGAATTCCATAGAGGGGTGCTGGTGATCTCATAAACCAGGAGAATAAAGCTGAGAGGTTTATTAATGCCACCAAGGCACTGAAATAGAATTTGTTTTATATCATGTACAACTGTATAGGTGTTTATTATTTATAAGGGCTCCATTCTAAGCCCTCTTCTGATGCTTCATATCTTGCTTTTCCCAACTGGTTTTAAACAGCAATTGTATTCCAGATGCAGCTTTAAATGGTGCTGTGTTAGCTCCCACCTTTCACTTTTTATTACAAAATTTAGTCTATTATATGGGCAGTATTTTTCATTGAAAAGTTAAAAACTGCTGACTTCTCAGGAGGTGTGTGGGAAGAGGTTGCTCTGTGCTCACCATATGGCACTTAGCACCTCTAGGATCAGGCCCTAAGCACAAGTAAATCCTGATTTCCGGAAAGTGTGTGTTGTGTAGGCAGAGGCAACACACTGATCCTGCCCAGACTGGGTGATGAGCCTCCTCTCTGGCTTGGGGGAACTGGTACTGACACTGAGCACCAAACCAGATGTCAGTGCCACTCTCTGCAGTCAGAATTCCATGGGGCCATGTTGTAAAATGGCGGATGGGGTAGGTGGGTTCCCAGTACTACTGAGAGCAGAGAGTTTGCATGAGTTTTTATTCTAAAAATCCACCACTGAACTTAAAGTGGTACAGAAGGGTCAGTGATGAGATGGTAGGGGCAGCTTTCACTCAGAAAAGCGGTGGCACAACCATGTGAAACAGTACATTCCAGTTTAATGGCTCAGTACTGTTGTTAATCCCTCTTGCACACAAGGCAGCTGCTCAAAGCATCTCCAACAGAACCTCCAACACATCCAGCTCATCCTGTCCACAGCAGAACTGTTAATGGCAGAGTGAGAGCCAGCCAACACCAGGGACAGGGAGCAGTCCCTGTCTGCAGGGGTTACCACTGTCAGCCTGACCCTACACCTCCTGCACTCTTCTGCAGCTGGTTGGTGCTTATAGTGTCAGTTCTGAGTGACTGTGTCCTTTGTCATCCCTGATAAATTAATTATCTATTGTACAATAACCTACCATTATAGGAAAGCAGATAACATGACCCTTCAAGCATGGTACTCCTAAACCCTGCTGCTGCACTGCTCATGCAACAGCTCCCTCACTACCCATGCTCTAACCAGTCGAGGTCTGACACCTAACCTGGCCTCTGGCAGCTGAACACTAACATGCTTTGGAGCCTCATTTCATGGTGTGGGCAGGATGAGCAGGCTGGAGCCTCCCTGCATGGCCAAGGACCAGCCCTGGGAGCAGAAATCTTGCTGCCAACTAGCCCTTCAGAGAGGTTTCGCGCTCACAGCCCGGAAACCTGCAACACATGGGGGCCAGGGAACATGGCTTTCTCCTGTACTGAGGATTGATTAAATAATGTTTCTGTCTTTTTATATTCTGCTTGTGCAGAAAACAAAGGTGCTAACTACTTGTGGTAGTGCTGCTGCTGCTGGCAACACCTCTCCACAGGTCTGTCAGGTGCCAGGGAGTTGCAGATTGCAGGTGAAAGGGAGAGAATGAGGGGCTCCATATAGAGCTGTCCAGTGATCTCATGAGCCATTTAGTCCGCTTGAGATGATGACTTTTATGTTAGCCTTTTAAAATGTACTGTTAAGGGCTTACTAAGAAAGTGTTGATATTTTTAAAATTTATTTACAGCAGTAGCATATTTTCTCACAATTGTTTTAGTACCAGTGCTAAGTCATCATAGTTTTCAGAAGTACAATTGTTTGCAAAATATTTTCTCTACCAGTTGTACCATAAGTACAGAACACTATGATAACGAGATCCTGTTTGGTTTAATATATAACAATTGCTTTATTCCTAGTTGTTTTTTTCTCCCTGCTTTTCAGCATAATCTGTTGAGGGGGGTGTTGATCTGTGGTGAAAAACAACTATAACAAAGCTCTGTCTATATATATAGTAGTCATAAGAAAAAGCAGTGTGTCTTAATAGAAGCAGGAAGAACTTCAGATCTTTAGTGTGATCCAAAACATCTATACTCAGTATTTCTGCAGTAATTACCAAGGGAAGACTGTGCTGATCATCAGTTATTCTCTTAGTATTCTCTTGTCTGTAGAATATATCAATCCCTAAAGAAAAAAAAAAAAAGATTTTTTTTCCCCTAGGAAAGTTGATGTCTTTTTTATTGTGTCTCAATCTACATCTTAAATTGCACATCCAGTTGACACCTGGTACACACAAACAAAGCACCGATTCACACCCCTATGACTTCACAAAAACAGATCTACCATGGAAAAAGTAAGGAAGGATTTACTAAGACAGCCAGTAGACCACAGTAGAACTTCCCAAAAGAGACTACTCTGGCTGGCTAACAACAATTTTTTCAGTTTCTATTGCCCCTAGATCTGCTGGGGAAAAGCAGTAATAGCTGTGCATACCTACAGGGTTTTCAAACACCCCTGAACAAGAAGTCTTTGAACTGTATTTCATACTGTTTCCATCTCTTCAATGCCTCTTCTCCTGCCATCCTTTTCTTACCTTTTCCAGACAGCTCATTTGTTGTGCATCATGCTGCTGCAAGCTGATCCTTTGCACTCCTTGAATCAGGGCAGGATTTGTCCCAGATTCTGCTAGCATACCAGAAATGTTAATGTTTAGTCTAAAAGTTTTAAATGGCAATGGTTTCCTCTTTTTTTTTTTTCTTCTTTTTGCTTAACACCTTTGTCTGCTTATAAAAAATGCTAGCAAGGGGGAAAAAAAAAAGTGTGTGACCTATTAAAATGAAAGATTGCCCATTCTTGTAATTACAAGTAACAGGAAGCCTGGTAGTACCTTGTTTGTTAAATTCCTCTGACCTCTTCCAAAAAAAATTGTACAAAAAGTCATAGTTATTAGTACATCTAGAGCTAAGGTCCTGCTCTGTGCACATGTGTTAGTCATTTACCAGATTTTTTTTCCCCCACTTCTTGGTAGAACTGCGGTGAATTGATAGCTGAATATTCAAACACTGGTGGACAATCCCCTTTAGGCTGCCTTGGAAGAACTTGCTAATAACTAACTGCCGTTCCTCTCTGGCTCGGGTTCCCAGTTGCTGTAAGCTTATAAGGGGGCCCATTTCAACCTGGTTTGATAAAAAGGAGCTGTGAAAGAGCCCCAAAGATGCAGAGTCCTGGGGCAACAGCAGTTTTAGGTCTAACTGTGGAAAGGGAGAAGGAGACTTAAAACTCCCTGTGGTTTTCAGAGTGGGCTCTGTTGTGAAGGTTTAATGTGAAAACGCTGTATTGCCAGGGCTCTTTCAGACCACGGTGGAAGAGGCTAAGCCTGCATGCTCCTCAGTCCCCCAGGCCTTTGTCAGGGTCTGTCAGGTGTGAAGATTTAGCTCCTATTACAGGGAGTAAAGGGATCAGCTGCAAATAAAATATATGCTGTGGATTAGACAAAAGGGTTGTTCCTTTGCTAGACACACATCTATGCCAAAAGTTAAGTACCTCGGAGGACGCCCCTCAGTACTATTCTGTGACTATAGGGTTGTTCTAAAGCCCAGTTTTGGAGTCTTCTCCAGTAATTTAATTTGCACACTCAGAAGCACTGAAGCAGTTAATCTAATATGGACTTTCAAATTCGAAAGATTGATCACATCGAAATGGAAATTACCATCATTTGACTCCAATTTATAAAAGCAAATGTTGTCATTACCACACTTATGCATCCAAAATATTAGGTAGTTGCAATCTGGGATTTTTTCCCCTCCTGCAAAATAAACTGTCAAACTTCTGTTCATATTTATAGGGCACCTTTTCACAAAAAGTTTTCATGTTCTGGTTCTGAACTTCTGTTAATAGGGTCTTACATGCTAGGAATGCTTATCTGCAAAATCACAAGCTAACTTTTGGAAACCTAAGGGAAAAGAATAGCAGGGGGAAAAGAAAGAAAACTGACTTTGAACTGAAAATGTAATTTGTTATGGCTGTAAAACTGACTAAAATGAGGAAATAGAAATGAGAAATGGAAATCAATGAAGTTTCATAATATGTATGTATAGAACATAGTTGAAAAAATAACCCAGAGTTTTATACCTCCTTTAGTAATAATATGATTGCTTTCTGATACATGTAGGTAAGCACATTTAAATACAGCTTTAAAAAGTATATCAAAACTGCTTGGTCCTAAATGAAGCAGCGATTGTAGTCCCTCAAGAGAGTTGTTAGAGGGTCTGTTTGCTTATTCAAGTGACCTATGCCTGTGGTAGTGAACCTCAATACCATGGAAAGCAACTCACGTATGTATAGGCATAGGGAATCAATGGTCTTTATGTATGGTGAGACTCTTGGTTTCTTACGTTTCCTTTCCAAGTAATAACATTATCATATCTAGAAATGTCACCTGTATGTTTTTTTTCTTTCCCCGAGAGAACTGTACTGTAATTTCTCAGGTAATCTGCACCCATTGAAATGACTGTTCATTGAAAAGAAACCTTTGCATAGCCTGAATTGTCAGACAGCTGTGTAAAATTTCATTAATGAGGCACATATAGTGAGTAGGTTCATAGATGGGACAGCTACTAGAGAAGTGGAAGAATGTAGAGGAAGTGCTCTGTAGAGAAGTGAGGTCTGGAGTAGTTTCCACTTATAACCTACAGTGCTACTGAATCACTGCTAATAGCTAAAGGAAAGGTTCTAAATGTGAAAATAGAGCAATAAATAATCCAAAGATGATCAGCTGGCACTGCTTGCCTCATTGGTTTGAAACACCACTTGAAGTGGGAATTGGTGAGAAGACTCAGGCTGGATGCTTGTGCCACCACTTTGGTATGTCTCTTGGAAATTGTCATTCATATCACAATCTTTTCTTTAAGTCAGTCGCTGCATCCTTGTGTGCTTGTTGCTAATGGAGACAGAAATACTATTCTAGTCTGGATTTAATACATTTCATGCACAGATTCATCGTGTACTACTTTTTTCATCTGAATCAGAATTTCAAAATTTTTGTGACTTTTGACACATAATCACTCATAATGGGGTCTTACTTACAGGAAATAATGAACATATTCTTGTGCCAAATTTGAGGATGTCTTGTTCACAAACACTATTTGTGGTTTTCATACCACAAAATCAAATGACTTCATGCAAAGGGATGATTATGAATAGTCCTGTCATTTCTCTAGCTTCTAACAGTGCTTCTAATAACCTTCAAACCACTTCATTATTCCTGTTCTCTATGTGCCCATTGAAGTCACATAGCATCTAAATATTTTAGAATAACATATGTTGAGCATGACAGAAGAGACATTAAAGAAAAATATATTGGTGACAAATTTTTGGACTTAGATCTTTATGTAGACCTAAATAAATGTCCTGACTGCAAGAAGTAATAAGCACTACCTTAAGCTTAATTTTCCTTTGTGGTTTCAACAGTAGGTGCTCTGGGTTCCTTATTTTGACCTCAAGTCTGTGTTTTATATGAATATGAACGTGTCTGTGTGGATACACATGCATACCTACTAGAAGAAATATCTCTGCCCCATGAATACACCCTCTGAAAAATCTATGTTTGTCTGGTAGTAGTTTTAAATCAATTCAGGGCTGAACTGCCATCCCAAGTTTCAAACTTCTCATAGTAAGCTCATTTTGTATGATAAAAATTGGGCACTAAAGTGTAGTTTTCTTGGAATAAAGCAGGACACGGGCAAAATTCCCTACAGATGGAAAAGGGAACACACATGGAAAGCTGAATATGAAACGTACAACACAGATGAGCCCAAGGAATTTATCCTCATTGATGAACAGGGACAGATCCTTAGTGGGTGTAAGTGGGAACAATTGAATTTGGGAATAGCTGAACTGTGGATTAATTAGAGCCAGGTAGATTTAGAGCAAGAACTCACCATGGGAACTGCAGTTCACTGACCCAGGCTGTGTATCTGGTTTGTAGGTTTACAAAGTTTGAAGAGCCTTATAGGATATACAGGTCTGCAGCTTCCTCCACGTTGATGAGCACTTATGGGCAGCCCTGTGGTGGCAGCAAGGCACTGTTTATGTAAGGTCTCATGAGTGTGAATGAGATTTGCACTTACTGCCCCAGGATTTTTTGGAAATATGTTTTGTTTTCCAACAGGCTTCTGAACATCTGGAAATGCTGGCATTGTAGTGTCTCAGCATAAATCATAAATGACTGGAGGTGACTTTTTTACTCCTAAAACTGGTCTTTTTAGACATTATTGCACCACAGCAAAATGAAATGAACACCTTTCCCTTTGCTGTAGGAGGAGAAGGAGCACTTGGTCTCTGGGGAAATCCCTTCCATTTCTTTTTCCTAACTTCTGCCCATCAAATAAGGAGATAGAGAAAATTTCTTGGGCTGGTACAAATAAAGGCCAATTTCTGAATCTGTTCTGGTCAGGTGAAATTGCTTCTGCTGCTGCTGTTACCACTTCCATTCTTAATAACCATTCTGTGACCTTCACTCCCCATCAGTCTATCCCTGAATAGTTAATCTGTTTGCAGCTTTTCTTCTAGCTCCCTTGTCCCTTGAAAGACATCTGTGAGATTTTTCAAGCACTGACAGTTTCCACTGCATGGCTGATCTTCCCAGAGGTGTCAGGGTCTGCCTAACCCTCCCAAGGAAGCTCATGGGGCTGCTATGCTTGGGCCGTGTTCTCACATCTGAAGAGCTGCGAAATGCCTGGGTGTTACTGGCAGTGCCACCAAAGACTGCTACTATGCTGGGGCAAATTCTCTTTTGGTAAATCTCTTTTCATTGTTTTTCTTAACAGACTGTGATAATCTTATATTACCTTGAGAAAAGAAAGGTGTGACAGAGTACCTGAGAAGACAGTCACAGGTTGGAAATGAATAGTAAGTATTTCCAATCGTATAAGAAGATGACCCAGTCTCTCTATCACCTCTTCAAGCACTTGCCATTCTGTTCTACAAAGAGAATCTAACTGAATAATAAAATCACCTTCAACCACTCAAACCCATAGAAGGATCTGAACTAGATCTGTGGATCAGAAGCCTCCTGAGACTTGGAGCAATTCCAACCCTGGATCCTGCATCAAGTGCTGTAGTCAGCCTTATCTCTCACTCACTGCTGTCAAACATTTGCAGGATCGCTTTTCTAAATGTCTTAATCCTTCCACTTTTGCTGATTTGTAAATGAAGCCAAACCTGCTCTTTGGTAACAGTCACCTAGTAGTTCCCATATTTGCACATCCTAGCAAATGTGGGAAGTTGCATTCCTGCTTCTCACAGGGGACCTCAGCTTAGTTCCACAAAAAAACTTAACTCAAAAGACAACTGAGAAAAATCTCATCGACGTACTAAGATGGTTAATTAGTATTTGGTTTATAGTTACATGCTGACAATGATTAAACTAATTACAAGGCATACTGTGCTAAATTGCTAGCTCTTTGTGTATTTCTAGCATAGCTGAGAATCAGAGAGGTCCTGGCTCAACCTCTGAACATGTTAAACAGATTCTTGTTAAGGTTACTTGCAGAACTTTCAATGTGTATACACACACACCTAATGTATATGTCTACACGTATGTGTGAGAGATCTGTATTCAGAGATAAATGAATATAGAATTCATTCTTTCAGTCAGAGAGGATGGACAGTGTTGTGCTCTGTTAAACATTGCTGTGCTCCTGTCGAGACTGTGTCAGCGCAAAGTGGTGCCTTTACCTAGAGCGTGTCCTCTGCAGTCTCAAACTAAGGAAATTACAGACCCAAACAAACTCATTTAGAAGAGTAGGAAACATTTCTGCCCACCAAGAGGTACCATCACCCACACTGTCCAGATAAAATATAATAATTTTCATCACAACAAACAATGTAGCTTGTTTAGACCACATTTTATTTTTTTGGGTCACTTCCAGTAGCTAAACAGGAGAAAAGTTGTTGCACTAGTAATGTTTAGGTGCAGTTTGATGCTAAAGGTTACTAGCCAGAAGCATTTTTTGTATACTAGAAATACCAGCAAGGACCTCTATTCAACTCCCACCTCTTCTGAGCCTGGCAGAAGTCCTGGATAAAAATACATGGAGTGGAGTTACACAGAAAAATGCCAGTCATGTGGTGTAAGCAAGGAGTAGAGATAAAACTTGAATCAAAATGAGTGTCTATTAATTTTACTTATTAACTTAATTTTTGAAATACAGGTTATTAAAATTGTGGGGTTTATGTTTGTTGAACATTTCGTCTTCTGCTGTGTGCTGCATGAAATGTTACATGTGATATTCTGATATTTAGTCTGGTGGTACAATAGTTACATGTATTATATTTAATTATTCTTGAAATATATTTAATAGATTCTTGTTATATCAAGTACATTAATATGCAAACATTAAAGCCAGCTAAAACTGAGGAGCCATTGTTGCTCAAGTAATGCTGACAAAAAACACAGAGAAGCTTTTTAAAAACTGTCAAACAGGATAAGTTGTGTTCATCCGCCACTGTTTATAGAAGAAAAGAGGATGTCTTCCAGCTTTCAGGTTTATTCCACACTAAAGACAGGAATTATGTCCCAAGGAAGGGGATTACTGTCAAACTGAAGGCAATCAACTGGCATGGGGAGATGGTTTAAAGGAGTGTACACATATGTGTTGAGATCTGAATATTTTCTGTGTGCTGTGGAGAAAAACCAAATGCCTGTAGTAGGCTCTGTGCTAAGGACAGAGTCACTTGTAAAACTACTGGAGTAGGAAGATGAACTAGTGTCCCTTAGAATGAATGCTATTCACTGCTAGGAGACCAGGACCTTTTAATGCAAAACTTCAGACATCTACCATAATTGTGACTTAGTACAAGTCATTTCTTACCACATTTTAATACTTATTCTAGTCCTAGTCCCACAAGGTCTTGGGAACTCAGAAAGTGGCCATGACAACTGCCAGCACTTGAAAATATGTATTTGGCTTACTTCAAGAAATAGGGTGCCTTTTGTTTCAGTTAAACCTTTCTGCCTTTCCCTTCTTCAGTCCATTTTAGCTAGAGCAGAATGAAACTCTGATAAAGCTTAAATTAGTTGTCTCTTACCCTCTATATTCAGCATAAGGTCTGGCAATGCTGTAGTAAGGCAGGCCAAGTTCTCCTCTACATCATGTTGATTCTAATAACTGAGCCTATTAGCATGTGCCAGCCTTCATCATCACAGTGAGTCACTGTTCTTCCTCTCAACCAGTGCAGTGCATTCAGTCGGATTTCTGTTTGTTAGACAAGTGTAATGTATGGGTATGAAAATTACCCATTTTCAGTTGAACTCCAGATTGTACATTCCCACAGAGTACTTAGCGTGGGAGGCCAGAATCAACAACTGGTCAGATATTTACAGGCTGATTCAAATCTTCAGACTTAAACCCTCCCAAAAAAGGACTTTAAAAATGTAATAAAAATATAATTTAATTTGAATATTTATTTTTTTTCTATTAGTAGAACAATAATGTGTCTTATGGTAAATTTAGAAACTTGAACAAAAACAATGTCAGTATGCAGAAATATAATGCAGAACAGACTGGCTGAGTGATTAAATGAGAAACTGAGCTCATCCTTGAAAAACTACAAAGTAAAAAGCTTGTAAGAATGATTATGAGTATCAGAATTCTTAGACCATGAATGGATCTAATTCCTTCAGTAAGTAGTGTTTGTTCTTCTGTGCATTTTATATCCTGCAGGAGTCCACTGCAAATCCTATGCCAGCACTACATGGAGTATTGAGAAACACCAGCTCCCCACTTGCTTATGCTGCAAGGACAGTTTGACTGCAAGTTGTTTGGTTCAGTTGTTTCAGCTCATCTGAGGTGGTGTAGCTGAACACAATGAAGGAAAGGGGTCCAAGTAAGTATGTAGAATGAATTTTATTAGCAGTCATGATCACCTGAATTGGCCCCATTAGTGAATAGGTCATGATTACTGGGCAGTGTGCCAGTTACTCCCATTGCTGAGTGGCAATTGGCAGCTCTGCAGGTACTCAAAATTGGCTCAGAGAGGAGTGCATACTCTGAACTCTAGTCTGCAAGGTGATATGAACAAAACAGTAACTCCTCTCTTTGACAAAGAAAGGGCAAAAATAATTGTTGTGCATGAAACATGTCATCTTCTTTCTTAACTAATAGCCTGACCTACAACTGAAGAGGTGCACCCAGTTTACCTTCTCACAGGGGCTTCCCTTCTGCTAAGCATTTTTCCAAAAGCACTATCCTGATGGAAACAGGGCAGATAGCAGCTTGTGGCAGAGGCATATGAAAGGAATTTACTGACAGATGCACCAGAAAACTCAGACCTGAAAACTCAGATAGGTAGGACACATCCAACCAAACTGCAATATCCAGCAGAATCACATCTACAAGGAAAGGGGATGGAAATTGTGAGAACCTATAAGTCATTGTTTTTCACCACTGACTTGAAAGTTATGTTTTAATGATATTTTCTCATCAAAATCATTAAAAGTAGATCGGTTTCAGAATGATAGATTCTGAATATCTGTGTTTTACAAAATCTGACCATTAGGGAACTACAGTTTCTTTGTAGTTGCTGAGAAAATAATGACAACTCAAGCCAAGAATCAATTAAACTGAAGAGATTGTTCTATATCCTTCTTTTATGGGATGAGAACAGGTGTTTAATAATTTACATAAATTATAAAAATTCCAAAGCATTTACAATAACCAAACTCTTAACAAGGGAAATTAATGTAGAGGTAAGTCAGCTGATGATGTTATAGGTCTGTGAGGGTTTTTTTTTTTTATATCCTATTTCCATGGATTCATAAAACAATCCTGAAAAAAATTCTGATTTGCATTTGGCAGGCAAAGATTTTAAAACAAGACTGGACTTTTTTTTATTAGGTTATGGGAAAAATGTCAGTTTAATTGTCTCTAAGTTATGCAAGTATAAAAATAGAATGTATTGGTTTCAGACAGTGTTTTATGCTGCTACAGCTCAAAACTGCATTGTTTTTTTAAGGCAAAAATTTACAAGCCATCAGTCTGAATTGTAGACTAGTCCATTTGGGAAACTTGGAAAAAGGAATGTAGACATGTTTGATTTCTTACCTCTTTATAATGATGTCAGATTTCTAGGTACACACTAGTCCTTCAGCCAAATTTTTTCAGGATGCAGTGCCTTGCTCTGCCATCACTTATGTAAGGCAGCTCTCAGTTTCATACATTTCACATGTTTCAGGTGAACAGTTTGGAGCTGTTATACAATTTACATTAAATTGATCATCTACCTTTCCACAAACCTTCCACACTCTTAAAAATGTTGGCAGGTGTGCCAAGGGAATGATTGTGCAACATACATTCTGTATTAAAGGTTAGAGTCACCCTAAAAGGAAAGCAGTTGGTAGGTGATGAGAAAATGTGTACTCCTTTATTCTATATCTTTCCTAAGACCTATTGAAGTGACAGGCTTTGGAGGCACAGTTCTTAATCCCATGATAACTTGTATTGTGTGATGAAATCCTCCAAGATTATGCCAATTGCTTTCCATGTGTATTGGTTTAGGAAAAAGCCAGAACAATCAGATCCAAGTTACACTGCTGCTCCAAAACTCCCTACAGAGTTGAAGGTTCCTGTATGTTGCAGTGTGTTAAATACGATAATACTAATTAAGATAGACATGAATTGAAATAATGCTATGGTAAAGAAACATTCAGGTAGATTGAATACCAAGTCTGGTATGTCAGGATACTTTCTTCCCACAGGAGATTCCTCCAACAGGAGGGATATCTAGCCCCTTTAGTTTATCCTACAAAACTTTGGCAGTCTATTATACAAAACTCTTTTGGATCAAGGGAAAATATCATTGAGGTTCCAGGTCAGTCAGCACTCTCACCAGTTTTAGTGAGATCACATGGGAGCTTTCACCTGTGCAGGTGCATTGTACATAGAATACATGTACATGTGCAGTTTTGCATGCATGTCACTATGTACAGACTTCTCACTACCTATTTGTGCTGCCAACACTTCCAAGTTAGTAAAAAATTGCATAACAGATTTTGAACATTTACAAGTTAATGAAAAACTCCTTTTATACTTTATGTCAGCAATTTCAATCTTCCCTATTGGTTCCTAGACCTTAATGTGAAATAAAACCAAGTGCAGATTACAATTACCAAGAGTACCACCATAAAAACTCTCAAGAAATGATCAAGCTCTGTTCTTTTTCTCCTGTTCTATTGCTCCCTTTATGTCTTTTGTATAAATGTTCACACAAAAATGATGTGGAGATTAAAACAACCAGCTGCTTATGAACAAACATTCCTATTTGAAGGTCAGAGAGCAAGCCAGGCAAATGAGCATTAAACTTGATTTGACTGTTTACTGGTAATTTTAAAAAAAATTATTGTTATCAATTTTTTTTTTCAGCACTTCTGCATGAACTGTGCTCAACCCATTCTTGCCAAAGACTCAACATGCCAATATGGAAGGCTGCCAGATGACTGCCCAGTACAAGCCACCCTAGGTAGGGTGATTGAAGGACATTTATGCTGATCTAAACAAACCTTTTAGAACTTCCAGTAATATTCATTAAGGAGAAATGTTTCTGCAAAAATATGGAAATTTTCTGGACTATAATAGAGTGTATGTAGAGCAAGGGGGCTAAGAAATTCAGAGCTTTTCTGCAGGTCCTAATGGCATTCTAATGGAGATTTCCTTGAATCCCTGACAGCATATAGCTGACTTAGCAAATCCCTAATTGCAGGCCCTGAAGGCAAACTGTACTTTTCAGCTCTCTGTACTGGATATATATGTGCATATATAATTCAGCGATTCCCTCGGGGTTTTAAAAAAGGGTAAGAGTAAATGTCATCTGAATACCAAAGGCAATAAAGGAATAGCTACTTGGGTCCAGTGGCATTCAGTTGTTCCCAGGATCCCCACCCTCCATTTCATACTTTTAAGCCGAGCTGAACATTAATTCCTACTGCATTCTGGAATGTATTGTTGTGAAAATGTTGTGTTGCTGCTTAGGACTCTGAAGGCTACTGGAGAATTATTTTATTGTTCATCTCTAAAACTCCAGAAGAAGAGAACACCATCGTTGCCCTTCCATTGTTCACTTTTCTGTAGTGTAACACTTAGCATTAATTTTCTAAGTTCTCTTCTGTAAGTTCTCTTGTAGTTCTCTTTGAGTTTTCCTCGTTTCATGTTTTCTTCTTTGCCCATCACATCCATCTAGTGCCACACACAATCCCTTACAGTCTGCTTTTGGTGTCAGCAAATCTTCGGTGTCAATAGTAAAATCTTCATGGACCTCAATAAAATATTTCCTCTGCAATTTTAGGAATATAGGGACAATGCTTTTTCAATATTCTTTTGTATCTGAAGGGTTTTCAGTGGGAATTAAAGTATAAATGTAGATATGTTATGTCCCAAAGTACGTCTAGATATCAAAAAATTTAAGGTAAGTATTTACCAAATATTGCAAATGAAAATCATTGAAGAATCCAGGGAGTTTGTTTCTGTGGTGAGGAAGCCACACACTTAGTGTAGCCTGTCCCAAATATATATTTTAAAAGCCTCTTACAGCCTTTTACATGCCATTTTGTATTCCAGATACAGCCCTTGAAACCTAGAGGAAAAAAATTTAATTATTTAGATTTTTATTTTTGCAGAGGCTTATTTTCATTTCCGCTTGTTTGGAAGGCCAGGTGCCTTGGTTACAATGAGCCCACCAGGGCAGGGCTCAGAGGGAGAAGTAAAAAATGACATGCTAATCCTTACCTCTTTGGGCATAAACTTGTAGTGGTTTTAAAGCCTGACATTTCGCAACATTCCAGAGCTGAAAGTGGGTGCTGGAAATTAACTTTTTTTTTTCAGTGGTATAAGGTGTAATTTGAAAATCTGTGGCTTATGAAACTATGGGCTTTGAGGCCATGTAGAAAAATCCCTGTCTGACTAGGATACTCATGGTTAAAAACCACAGGTGCATCCAGAGTGAAGGAGGAAATATTAATATTATACTTGGATAGCAAAGGAAGACGTAGCCTCCTAAAAACATGATTTTTTAAAAAAGTAGCAGCTGTCCAAAAGTATTACTGAGACTGGGAAATTAGAACAAGTCTTATGAAAATCAGCAGACACTCATCTGGTAACTGTGGGACACATTCCTGATACTAATGGCTTGAAAATGGAAAGGAGAGTGAGGGATAGCTCAAAAGGTGGAACTCATCAGTCCTGCCTTGGACAAAGACCTAAAATGGCATCTAGGAGCAATCACTTCACCTTTTAGCCTCCCTGAGCCCTCATTCCTTATGTCTTCACTTATGTAGTTTTCCAGAGACTGTTTTGTTTCTTCATGTATAAAAATATAGTGGCACTATGGAAAGGGTTCAGGGACCTGCATTGGTAAGATCTTATCTGTTCTACGGTTGGTCTTTTCACTAAGTCGGTAAATAATTAAGAATGACATTTCTGGGCAATAGGATATCATGCTTCTCTAGTCAGTAGAAAATTTGGTAAAAAAGTAAACTTGGATGCTATTTAACATATCAGATGGTCTGAGGAATAAAAAAAGACAGTACTTTAAAATTATTTTTGTATTCTGTGTGCAGATATACATGTAAAGTACTTGTTAAGGCTGAAAATACTCTTTGACATAGATAAAAAAACTTACAAGATTGACAGGCAGTCTTCAGTCTACAATGATTACCCATATTATGTATCAGAGGGGTTAAAAAAATGTAGTGGATTTTTTGGGGCTCACAAGTTACCTGTATCTTAGTTGTCAGTGGATTTTCAGTATCTTCCTTATAAGGGTACCTGTCTTAGTTACTCCGTGGTACCTCTTGGACAGTTTCATGTGCTCATATACTCTGTACCTATCACTGGATAACAAGCAACTACACAAAGACTTGTACAAAAAAATGAGTAAGAAATGTCCTACTGCTCTGACTCCTACAAAGCCACTTCAGCAAGTCTTCTCTATGGTTAATTTTGATTGGGGGGTGTTTGGGGGGTGTGTGGAGGTTCACACTATTTCCCTAGGTTAAGATAATTTTAAAACCTTTTCATGACAGAGGAAAAAATAAGGAATAGAAAGTCCTCAAAGAGACTGTATTTGGGTAAACACCTAATGTTATGACATCTTGAGATCTTTCTTAGGTCTTAAAGCTATCTAGACTTTGTGACACAGTACTGAGTAGTTGATTCTATTTTATTGTTTCTCCTTATGAAACATGGTTTGTGTGATCAGAGTAAAATAAGAATATAGGATCTGAACCAAGGACTATGTCATCTAGAATACAGCCGTGACCAAGAGCAGAGCAAAGTACAGGTTAGAAAATCTGTCATAGGATAATTTGCCCCCCCATTTAGATATTTTCTTGATTTCTAATAATTATTTTCTATTTTACAGAATTCATTCACTAATTATAGTCTTCCTGTTTGTGTTAATATCTTGTTAGTCTGTTTGATGTTTCACTGCACAGATACTCTATATTACATCCCAGATATTTATCTCAGCTCTGTGTCCATGTTCCTGGTCTACAGATGGATTTCTTTGATTTTATTTTTCTTCTTTTTTTTTGTCATACATTGTTCATGCCTGTGTGAAGTCATGTAGAAACTGCACAAACAGGAAACCTTCACCCTTTCCAAAACCATTAAATTTCATATGCCTTCATAGTATTTTACTGTGAGAAATCTTTGTGGACAAAACTGGATTTCAACATAACTTAAAAAGATTTATATAAGTCAAACTCAATGTTTTTCATCAGAAATGGTGATGTGTTTTTCCAAATGCTTATTTCCATTAATATAGAAATCCTCCTTTCTAGTAGTATTTATAGCATGTAAGAGTACATTTGTTTTAATACAGCCACATTCTCTACAAAGTCCATACTGCTACTGCAAGACAGTCAGGTCAAAACCTATGAGATTTGGAAGATGGAAGCTCAAGGTTGATGTTTCTCAGTAGATACCTAAGTGAGTGGAGCAAGCATGTGGCAACAAACAAGATTAGTCATCTGATCTACTTTTCCATGTAGAGTAGTGGTAAATAGAGTTGTGTAGATAATTGATTTTTTCACTTTGCTGGCTGACCTGAACATTTAAAACAAAACATTTTTCCAGATTTCTCTTTGAAATGAAAAGCAAAGAAAATGGCTTGAATGTAATATCTTGTTTAATTTGCATTTTTTAGTAAAAATTTTATCCTCTCATAAAATAGTGTTTTGAAACAAAACATAAATTTTTGACTAATTACTATATTTAGTTGAAACTACTAACTGACTTTGACATAAATTTCTTAAATGGTTTGGGCAAGAATAAATCTGCATTATTCAATGAATAAAACCATTGATCAAATACTCCCTGCTCTAACATAAAATCTGAAGCTTTCTAATTGCTTTCTTCCTTCAGCTATATGCAGTGAAAAAGTGTTAATGAAGATGTTCGATATGGAGGAAACATAAACTTCATGGCACTAATGTGCTATATTTTACTTTTACAATTCACTGTTGTTGGGAGGCAGATGCATTTGCCAGTATGAATCAGCTACTACTAGCTATTACTTAAGAACCTGTCCTCTCTCTGACCTTGTGCACAAATAGTCAGTTCTTCACACCTGTAGGAAAACATCTTTCATTATGAAATTTGCTGGTTGAACTCTGTAAAAGGTTAGATTTACATAAAACGACCATCCATTCTTTAAGCAACCCATAGCAGACAAAATTCCCTATGAACTTTATCCAATTGTACACACAATGTTGTATCTATTTTTTCCCTGAAGAAATGTTTTCTATCAAACTTTATTTCTGTTGAGGGGATGATGAGAGTAAGTGGTTGTGACTGCCCACTGTAGTAGTGATATAGGATATAGGCAAAAAAAAATATATTCATCAGCTGATATACAATAATATTCTAAAACACAGTTACTTACAGCTGAGTGTCAAAACCACTTTACAATGATTTTATATATCCTACCCTAGATTTCAGATTGATTGTCAATGTCACTATTATTCTTGTTGTTGGTGCTATTATTATGATTCTATGAGGCCCTAAAGCCAACACATGAACATTTTGAGTTAGATTCTTTACAAATGGAAGTCTTTGTCTCAAGAGTTCACAGTCTGAAGGACCTCAGAATGATTTAGAATAGTATAAGGTTTAAAAACCAAGATTGGATACAGAATTTAAAATGCCACAGCAGGGGCATAGGTTTTTTTTTTTTTTTCCTAGAAGGTATAATGTTTCTTTGCCAAAGAATTTACATTTAGTTTTGGCTTTTTTTTCCCCCCTCAATTTTAGGAAGACTAAATAAAATCTGTTATAATCTGATTTTGCAGAAGTCATACCCTGACACTAGTTCAGTTGGTTAGAGCCTGGTGCTAATAATGCCAGGATCATGTACAGGCTGTTCACTTAAGAGTTGGACTTGATGATCCTTGTGGGTCCCTTCCAACTGAGAATATTATATGATTCTGGGAAATATTAAGTTCTTGCACAACACTGACTCTCCACCCTGCTAATGAGTCTCACTAAAATGTTTCAGGACTTTCAGGGGAATAAAACTTGACATAATCAGAAAAAGAATTCCACCAGGTCATTCTACTTACAAGTGATCTTGGGTGGTAACAGTGCAGTCTGGTTTGCTAACTGGTTCTTTTCTGTACGCAAATTTTTGAAACTATTTAAAACATGAAAAAGAGAGTTTAAGGACCCCAGATCTGGGAAGCAACAGGAAGCTTATCTGTTAGAATTCTGGCCAATACAATTTCAACAGTTTGACATTCCTTGTTAGCAAGTATTTACCTGATTAAATCATGCCATATAAAACAAGTTAAAAATTGAGTTAATTTCAGCACATTGATTTGAAATTTAGGGCTATATAATAGGACAGGAAATATTTACTAGGAGTACCAAGGAGAGTGCTTAAAAAAATAGTATGTATACTTTGTAATCTGCTTTTCAAACTGCCTTATTTAAATGGATCTATGTTGATTTATGCAAGGTAAGATGCTGGATTCCTGTCTTTCACCAATTTTTTTAGAGACCTCTTAAGAAACAAAGAAACAATTAGATGTTTTCTCATTATAGCATTGTGCTACCATTATAATAGTTATGACCGACAAGGCACTTCCATTATTGGTTTCTATTTTCAGCTGCCACTAACTTTCTGAAACAATTACTATTTTCAGCTGAAATTCCTCATCCTTGTTCTTATCATTGGTGTATTTTTCCATTTATTGTATTTGTTCTTTATATCATAAGTTCTTCTGGACAGGGGTTTTGTTTTATGTTTAGTATATTCTATTGCAATAAAATCTAGACTGCATTGATAATACTATATAAATAAAAACTAGCACAATTTTCCACAAGCTTTCTTTAATGATTTGGTAAGTCAAGTATATTTCTGTTTTAAACTTCAGGGGCTATGGATTTTAAAAAGTGTATGCTTGTTTACAAAATTCTATGTTATATGCAATAAGAATAATGGCTTGGATTCTCAGCTGAAAAATGTTTCATGAAACTCAGTGTGGAATAAGAATCTCCCTACTCTTACGAACTTGTTATATTTATTCTCTCTGGGTTAAGGCTGTTTTCATATGTTCAACTATCTGCCATTTCTGGTGGTAACTGGATTCATAGTGTGAATGAGCTTCTTTGCAAGCAGTGCTGTTGGACCTTCAGCTATGAGGTGGCCTAAAATATGTGTTTGAACTTTCCTGGATTTATAGCAGCTGAAAATCTTGTCTTGTGCATGTCTAGCAAGGCTCGCTCAGAAATTTCACACCTTCTCTTACATTCATTCCTGTCCGCAGTGGGACAGTTTTTGTAGTCAGAAACTTTCCATGCCCCTAACCTTGTCCTCCTGAAGCACTTCACATTCTGCAGCCATAGTTTTACCTGTCCTGTATTGTTCAATCCTTTATGTGATCTTCATCACCATGACTTGTCCATCACTCTCAGCTATTATTCAGTTCCATGAAATAGAATTTGAAGCTTTCCAAACCAATTGCTTCTCCATCCTCATTTTGTCTGTCTCTTCTGAACTTGTTTTACTAACATCTTCTTTTACTCATAAGGGTTTATTTTTCCTGCAGTTCTTGCAGTTTAAGCCATGTGCTACTACTAGCAGACTGTTATCTACTTTTTGTGATGCCTAGAAACTGCTTAACTTTAATGCAAGTGTGATCAGTAGAAACACATTTATTCTTTTGCAAAGTTTATCTGCTTCTCATTCAAGATGAGATCCATTTATTTTCTAGAGCATTGTCATTAGTCTCCTAGTAACTGCTTGCTCTTTGCTCCAAAGAGAAAGTTAAAATCTGTATGTAGAAAGCCAGATTCTGTTTCTCCATCGGAACATTGTATGACTTCTTTATCTTTGATCTGCTTTTATTCTCTTTTCCTATGCATCCACAACCACTTGAAGTGTCTGTCTATGTATGATCCCTTGCTAAATTTTTTAATCACTAACAAATTTTAAACACAATTAAGAAGATAAATAAAAAAATAAATACTTACAACTTCTATGAAAGCAAAAAAAACCAAGAGGGTAAAGAGTCTGTAGTGCTTTGACAGAGTGGAAATGTTGCAGTGGAAGATATATGCAGAAAGAAATCTCTTGAAAAGTCTGCTTTGGACAAAAAGCTTTAGTGTGAGCCCTCTCCTTGACATCATTGTCAATCAACCTTGAAAATATTCAAATACTAGTAAACATTGAGGCCCATACATCTTTCACATTTTGTCAAATGTGTTTGAAACCTTTCAAGATAAGCTCCTGAAAGTTTAGCAACAATGGGAATTGTATGGATACAATTGGGGTGGAACACAGCTCTGTTTGTAGACAAACAGGCACATGAGTTACAGTTCAGAGTGAGGCTGAAAATTTGCAGCCCCCGATGATATTGAGGAGAATTTGGAGCAAGGAGCAGCTCATCACCAAGTGTGGTTGTACATATAAGTTTCGCTGGAAGAGTATTCTTCATAATACGAGATTTCTTGGGATCCAGTTACTGTAATGTCTACTATGCTGACTTTTCATACAAAACAACTGCTATTATCACAGCTGCAGTATCACTTCAAGGACACTGTTGCATTGAGGGTGAAGAACATGTATATATTTATGAGATATAGACAACTTTTCATGTGACAGTGTTCCACCAGAGCTATATTCATCTCTATTAGCTCTGAAGGCTAATTCAGTAGTAATGTTTTTCACCATTATGACTACTTCAGAGGAACTGGAAGTGGATGGTTTTAAGGCAGAGATTTTTAGAACAATTTATACACCTGTGTGGCTGCAAGCATTATTAAAAACACTGGGAAATCCCATTTTTCACAATTAATTACTTAATTTCTGAATGCATTTAATGCAATATTGTCATGTTTTCAGGCTGCATTGCCAGTCAATACCACTTCTGTTAGTATCCCTTGTTAGAGAAGCATGGATCAGACTTTGAGAGCTTACAAATGTGAGAAGGGTAGTATGCCTAGATAAGGTGGAATAGCTATGCAGCAAAGGCTGAATTATGATTCACCTTTTTGTGTAGGTTTTAGAGGTGCCCTAATCTGAAAAACGGCACCTTTGCTTTGGAACAATGAGGTCCAAATAGGGCATTATCGTTATTGCACTCAATACTGTGGTAGTTTTACATTAACTTCCCTGTTATCCTTATGTATGCAAGCCCTGTATGATAACATGATTCTGGCAACATGACTCTCTCTTTTTATAGATAACTGCAAAAATGTGATTTGGGAAGATGAATTTAAATTAAAAATATTTGGAATTATGTTTAAAAACTGCGTATAAATAGATGTTAAATAATACGCTTTACAAGTAACACTTTTAAAATATAAACAATGATTCACCAATGGTATTGCAGTAACTGAAGCTAATATTACTTCAGATAAGAAAAGAGAGAAAAATAAATCACTTTTTTTTAAAGTGCTCTGTGACTAACAAGTGTTGGAAATACAGTGTTTGTGTCACAGGATTTCTGAAATAAATTCCCAGCTGGAAACTACAATTTAAGCTCTTGTTTCTGTCTTAGACCTTTTTTTTTTCAGTCCCCCTCTGCTAAATTACTGCCCTTTCTTCCACCACTTATTTACTATGACCTGGATTTGAATAGCGAGAGAACTATGACTGCACTGTTTTCAGAATACCTGAAACTGAGATCATGTCTCGTACCTAATAAATCCTCCCTCTCATTGCTAATATTGTGTGGCCACATGGTGCCTTAGAACATCTTAGTCAAAATATATAAAGGTTAAAAAAGTACAGATCTTTCCAGCAAGGTCTTAGGCTTCTGAGTCTTTGAGCTGTTTGGCTTTCCTGTTCTTGAAGAACACGCCCAGAGCAGGTGCTCACAGAAGCAGAAGGAGTTGAAGCAGTGGGCTGAAGCAGAGCTGGGAGATTGGATGCTGAACGGCAAATGGACTTGGAGAAACTAGACAGTGTGATAGAATGGGATATGAGCACTTAAATATACTAAACCATCACATATATGGGATTTCCTATTATTTGGCCTTTTTGAGAGGAGAGACTTTCTCCAAAGACATGTATACAGTGTTTCAGAGCTGTATCTTATTATTAAAACCTAGTTAAATGTATATAGCATGGTTTAAGGAAGGCATACTTGGATGAACTTCGGATATTTGTCAGACAGGTGCAAAGACATGCCTATGCAAAACTTTTCCTGAAATTTTTTGGCAGTAGATTCTGCAAGAATATTGCACTCAACTGCTTGTGGATCTTCAAATACTAACCAAAAAGTCTCCACTACACATGCTGAGGCAAGAATGACACGTTGCCTTGATTGCCAGTGTTATAATTGTTTTCAGATGTTTTCACATTGTTGTATAAAGTTCCTATGTGTTTTCTTGTATTTTGAATGTAAATTTCTATGTTCCTTTTTTTGTTAGTATGATGTATGTTGAATTTATTGTATGTACCTTCTTTCATGAGGTAGGGACCATAAATCATAGTTTTCTAACTCAATCCTGAAAGTACATTAAATACAGGAGGACAAAAAGCCCTTTTTTTAATGTGCACTCTCTCAAGTTATTCTACATCTGTGCATGTTTGTGTGTATATGGGAGTAAGTTAAAACTCTGCTTCAGTTTAATTTGGGGTAAAAAAATTTCCCGCACCACATTTTGCAAATGCCACCAATATATTTACATCATTTGTGGTTAAGCATTTGGATACATGTCTATCTATGTTATATTTTCCATATACTGCAATCATTAGAGAAATATTTTAGCACAAAATAGAACAGACTATGAATTCTTTCTCATTAAAATCTTGAAGTGGGAGTTTAGATATAATTATGCTTTGTATGATTGGTAACACACAATCGTATCATTTTACCACATACTAAATGTTGAAGTGATGACAAATCAGAGCTATCATAATTTATGATGGGAATATGAAGTCAGCAGGTCCATACAAGTACACATTTGTTAAGAGAATAGCTACTTTTCATACATGAGTCAAGAGTGGCAAGTATTGCTATAATCCAATGCCAATTAGTTTGCTTCAAAATTATTACAGAATCACAGAATCATCAAGGTTGGAAGAGACCTTCAAGATCATTGAGTCCACCCATCAATCCAGCACCACCATTAGTTTTGATAAAAACTCTACACATTTCTGTAATTATGGGATATAGACAGGCAACTGAACTAATTTTCAGCTCACATTAGAGGTGATAAATAAAACATACATCCTACATTTTAAAGACCATGTTCTTGCTAATAGTGAAACAAGTTAGTCTTGAAGCATGTCATGCAGTCTTTTATGGAAACTCTGTGAGGTAGGTAAAGGAACTAAAACCATACAGAGGAAAATATGTCATACTCAGTTATTTGAGATTATGTTTTCCAGCTACAAATGTAGTAGAGAAATTACCCTTCTGCTTCCTGAACTAATCAAGCTAGAAGTGATTTCTTAAAACAGACAGCAGAAGAGAGTGATCCATTCAGTTTTCTCCCAGTAACCCTGTCCAAAAAGCTTGACTGTACAGTCAAAACTTGGCAAGAGGTGTACAGGACCACATACAATGGAAAACCACACAAAAGTATCATGATATTTATTGTTCTTAAGAGAATACACAGCCTCTATCTGAACCTCATTGAAGGGAAACAAATACTCTTTGCAATAATATGAACTGGGTTTCCCAAACATCACAGTATGTGGAGATAAAATCAAAGCCCACAAAACATCCCATGAAAAATTGCATTTAATATTTCAGTTCAAGGCTTCTTTGCCATTTCTATTCTGATTTTACAACAGGAAGAGTAAATGCCAATAACAATGGGAGTAAATAAAGTCATTTATTAAATATACATGCCTGTTCGCATGGGAATGGAGCTGCTTCCATGATTACATAAATTTCTTGTAACTGTGTTATTGAAGGACTTCAAAACAATGCTTTCAGAGGAACAGCCTTGAATCCTGATTGTTCCATGTCCTGAGGAAAGTTCTAAGAACTACAAATTCTAAGAATTACAGATTTGGAAGAATTACAAAGACTGCAGTATCTTGGGTGAGTTGTCTGCAAAATGCAGTTCAAGACAAATTAAAGCACACATATTACAAATTCCTAAATTATGAGTTTTGAAAGTGGAAGTGACTTTCAATTCTGATATTAAAATCTGGACTGCTAGGAAACATTTAATATTCATTCTTTATCTGGATTGTCTCACAAGATAGCATGAAAATGTGTAATTTGCTAACATTGCTTGTATAGACTAGAACTGATAATGCCCTACAGGCTTAGAAAGCCTCTCCTCAACAACTAATCTTTCTCTAGTGAATCAAGTAAATAAATAAATAAATAAATAATTTTACATTGTCTAATGCAGTCATGTACAATATACTAAAATATCTCCTTTAAGAAAAATTAAGGAATGAAAATAGCATAAAGATTAGATAAGTCTTGATCTGAACGATGAATCTTAACATCAAAGACAACTTACCCGTGACCAGCCAGTGTTGCAGGACCGTAGTAGTTCCAGGCTATAAATATAGTATTAGCTCATCCAAATGATGCATTTTGACATTATCCTGTAGTGCAGTGCCTTTTTGGTCTATATTCTGTAAGAGTTCTTGTGATATTAATACTTGCCTTGGAACTAGGTTTGATAGCTTGTGGATAGCACCAGTATTTAAGTTTTACTATACCTGGTGGATTTTTGCTGTACTAGACAACTCTATGTTTTGCTCCTGTTTCTCTGATTACGTCTTATTTTTATTCTAGCATCAATAAATGCCTTGTTTTCTGAATTCCATTTAAGTTTTTGAACAAGTAAGTTACAGAAATAAAAGTATCAGAAATATTATGAAGGAACCTTAAAAAAGCTATGTCATTTACAAGTCTGTATAGAACAGGATTCAGGGCATCTTGGTACTATGTCAAAAAGATTCTTCTGACCACATACAAAATGATAATTTTTCTCTTTTTTCCTTTTTTTTTTTTTTTTTGGTGGGGTTTTGTTTTTCTTTGATTTGTTGTTGTTGTAGTTGGTTTGGTTTTTATTTGGGTTTTGTTTGCTTGTTTTGTTGAAAAATGCAAGCACCTTGGGAGAATCAGAAGCAAAATAACTTAGCTGAAATCCTGGACATACTATAGTTCACATTATAGTTGGTTTCAGCCTATGATGGGAAATATGTTACTGGCTTAAAATGTTTGTTGCCCCATTGAATAAATTGCACTATTCTGATTTAAAGAAAAAATACAAAAAAGCTTAGTCTTGAGTCTAGAGCTCCAAGTTATTTAAAAACTCATTATCATAACTGAGTGGGGTCCTTTGATGACAAAGAATCCAGCCTGAATGATTAGAGATTTGTGTTATGTTAGCTAGTGATTAATGAAAAGTCAGTGTCTGAGCTTATAACTAAGAAAAATCCTTAGTTAAATTACAGGTTAGCTAACAAACATCAGAGGAAAGAGGCTGTGTGAGAGAAGGAAGACATGCTTTCACTATGGCTGATTAACATGAATCCAGCTGATTGCCAAAATGTTTGTCAGAAGGCTTCAGGAGTATTTCATTTCAGCCAAAGCCTTAAAGGGACAGATATCCTTACAAGGATGATTGGAGGAACATCGGCATTTGACCATAGAACTTCTTTCTATACTATTCAGATACTTGCTGAGTGTCTAATATGCTTCACATAAATTAAAATAGTATATATATGCATATATCTGTAAACTCCTAGCATTTTAGAAATTAATTTATGTATTTATTGCTTTTTCTTTTTTTTCTCTATCCAACTTTCCCTGTGTCAGTTTACAGAAATCAGGTTTCCCTTATTTTTCAGCAACCACAAAGTCATTAAAAAGGCTTATAATATGAAGTTGTTTTCTGTTGCTGTCATTATTGGTGATGAGGTATGAAACATTTCCAATGAACCTAAAATGCCAAGAGGAAGAGACTGCTTGGTTGGATTTTCTTTTAAAGCTAGACTACTGTAATTTTCTCAACTGCTGATCTCCCCATGGGCAAATACAACACCTACGAGTTGTGCAAAATTCTGCCTTTCATTTTCTCACAGTGTGTCACACTAGAAATTATCACTTGTACATTTATTCTGCTCTGTTTTATTCAAGTCCATAATTTGCAAACAGATTTTTACTAGCATATGCTTCAGTTCCCAAAAATAGATAATCGACCCTGAATTGTGAATATTGCATTTTATCCTCAGGTTAGTTGTTCTCACATAGTCATTTTATTTTCTTTTTCCATTTGATTCTTCTGTGTTATCTCTGTTCAAGTGATGAAAGACACAAAACAGATTGAAAATCATTAGAAGATAATGCCCAACCTTTGGATGAGAAATTTTTTCTCCAGTTTCAGAACCATGCAACAGCAAGTTGTGTGTTTCTGCAGTCATTGTAACTGCAGCTGGGGATGCTTTTCAATTGTTTCTAATTACTGTGCTAAGACCTTCCTCCAACACCATATTGAACTAGGGGTACAAACTAAGTTCTTAATGTCTGAATTAATTGCAAATATTATATGCCTGTTTATTTTACACCTTAAGCTAGGTGAAATTTTATTGCATATTTGCATCATGCAGCCAGGGCAAAGGCTGCTGGTTGTTATTATATCTGAAGAAGTTTAAAATAGCTATCTTGGTAGCTGCCAGCAAGATTCTTGTGCTGAGCTTAGCTCCAGCTAATGATGTGAGGGTGTTTTCAGCTCTTGAAATCTGGGGAGAAGAGTCTGTGGCATACTGTGAATTCTGGACTGATGATAATTGACCACTGGGTAAGCAGATGGCTTGAAACCATCTCTGGCATACCTACACGAATTCTGCCTTGAAAACATATGTTGGAGACCCACCTTTTCTTTAGTACCAGCCAGGGTGAGTAAATGGTTTGAGCACAAGTTTGAGGTGTTGTACTAACTCAGGAAGGAAAACAGGTTTGGTTGTCTTGCTCAATCATATGGAAATATTATTGAGAATATCATCCAGAAAACTGGACTAATGAAAAATTTAAAAAACATATTTTCTGTATAGATAGACTAAAAATGTCAAATGTTGATCAGTTGCTTGTGCATCTATGACAGTATCCATGGATCCAGACATCATCTGCGAGGCTCAGATAAGAACACAAATTTTTTTATCAGCTTATATAGTTTAAATTAGCAACCTTTTTCTCCCTATAATTCAAAGGGTAAAATACTTGCATTACTCCCAGAGGGTAAAAATCTCTGTAAAATTTGCAAACCTAAAGTAAATTTCAAACATATGTTTTCTGAACTCATTACACTGTTCTCTGGTAACCGGCCTCATAGCACGTTTCTTTTTCAAACCAGACAAATGGGACTCCATTTGTAAATATTTTGTTTGAGAGTGTAAATCTTGAAGATTAAAAAAAAAAAAACCCAAACCCACCAAAGGAAGTGTACAGACCAGTATTGTCCCAGCGGAGCTATAAAAAACAGTCCTTCAAATGTTTGACTCTGGAAATATGAATTTTTCTGCAAATCTCCCTTTCCTTCTCCCCTGTTTTTTCCTTGCCCCCTCCTCTCTACTAGTTTCTTAAAAGTCTACAAGCCAGATACTCTATTTATGTAATGAGCTTCATATGCAAAGGTAAGAATTTGCCCTTTAGTATATATACTTGATATAACTGATAAAAAAGTACTTGGAAAAAATTATCAGGGAAAAAATTAATATGCTACCTGCTTTCTGTTTACTACTGGTATTTTGTGCCCTTTTCATTTTCATGATATGTCAGTTTCATCATTTATGACATGAAGAGATTGTTTTTTAACTCTCAAAAATAACTTCAACTAATGGGAGGGAGCTCATTTTGAAGTAATTGGTTAAAATCTAGTAATGAACACAGGGAAATGGTTTTGATTTTCATTATGTTTAAGGTCACTCCCAGGTCACATTTGACACAGATTCAATGTTCATATAAATTTAATAAAATCTGTAAAGGAAATTCAAGTAACAGCTGGGAAAAAAATGTGATCAATAGGAGCCAAAATAAGTGTCACTTTGAAATTTGCCAACTGCTGATGGATGGTTAAATGAATAAAACTATTTAATGTCTCTACCAGCTTTTAAGAGCAGAAAGCCCTGGGAAATCTGTCACTTAAGTGACAGAAACTTTGCATGCTAGCAAAGCTGTAACATTTACACTGTTCATTTTATATCAGATTTCTTACCCAGGGTTTAAATCATACTGTGAGTTATTTCATCACACTCCCCTGGTCTTTTGATAACAGTAAAGTGATAAATTTATGTTAAATAGCTCTTTTACCATTCATCTTAGAAAAAAATCCCTAAAGCATGTTTTCTACATTCCAGGTGTTTTTGTGCTCTGATGTGGTGGTACCCAGGAACCAGAGTCAGGGACTCTGCTATAGCTGAATCCCGGGATGACAACAAGGAGCAGAGAGGCACATGGTCCACCACCATTATGGGCACAAGAATGTCAGCATAAAGGTATTTAATATCAACCTGACTTGTATGAGAAGAGAAATAACTATATATTATGATCTCTCATGTACAGCTGTATTTGCATCCTGTTTTTTATTTGTGTAAGTCTACCATTTAAAAAATATTATATCAGTATATTTAAAATAGCTAGAGGAGTTCTCCTCACCAGTTTTGAAGCTTCTCAGCTATGGCTTAGATGTAATAAAATACTATAAGTCATTCAGAGTTAAGACAAGTTAGAAGAAATTTCAATGTCTTCAGCGGTTTTGGACTGAAGAATTAAAGCTCTAGTACTGTGCCCTTTATATAAATCCCCTGCAGATATATTGCTTAAAAACATGCTAAATTGATTGCAGGTGAATAGAAAAGCAGAAGAAAAAAGTGATTTGGGATGTTGCTGCTGTAATAAAAATAGCATGTACAGTAGTAAAAACTATTTGGATTTAATTTCCTTGTGTTTTATTAATTTTGTGATTATCAGTCATTATAAGGTGCTAGATACTACTTAGAAGTTTCTTACTTGGATTGACACTTGTCAAGATATGAAAAGGCATTCAACTCCAGATGAACTATTTTAAGTTCTACTAATGTGAATGTATGTGTGTGCAAACTGTAGTGACCCCAGCATGCTTTTCTCAAAGAATTAATAATGATCCCAGAAGTACCCTCAGGGCCCCAACATGTGTTTATAATATGCATACTTCTAGCTAAAATCAGCATTTGAATTACTGGAATATGCTGCATTATATCCTAAGATAATGTAAATCAGTATAACTCCACTCAAATCAACCTAGGGTAGCTGATTTTCAGCAGCAGAAGAGCTAGCTTGCTGTAGTTACCCTGGTGCTTTCTATCTTCTTTAGCTTCAGAAACATGTTTTTCACAGGCTAAATGGACTTGTACCCATGAAAAAAAAATCACAAAGCTTATGGAGTAATTCTTCATGCGAGGAGTAAGAGAGGTTAGTAAGGCTCTGAGTAGAGCCGGCAGTGCAGCCCAGCAGGAGAGGATTGGATGACAAAACTCATGTGTTTTAGCAAACTTGTTTGGAGCAGGTCTAGTCTGATCCTGTGAACTGAATGAGCATGTGGATCACATTCATGCCATCTTGGGTTATCTCTTTCAGTTGACTTTCCCTTGAAAGAGATCCAGGTTGTGCATTGTGGGACCGTACTGCAAAGTGAACCACAGCACAGTGGCTGGGTCTGAGGGAAATGTGTTCTTCCTAAGCCCTAGCACAAGTCAAACTAAAATGTCAGTGTAGACTTGCTCTAAAACCCCAGTTACTGCTTTTTTTTTATTTTATTTTTCTTTATTTTCCCTTTCTCGGTTTTATTATCACGATTTAATAAAATACAGTTGAACTACATTTAGAATGACAGCTGACTCCATTAGGGACTTGACCCTGTCCTCTTTGAATTGCAACATTCACCATGAAATAAGTGGAAGCTGATACGACTCTGAAAGGAATCTAGGGCTACACAGAGGGATTGTTTGCTGCAGGAGCTCAAATCAGTATGTTTATGGCTTGACAGAATCTGTTCTTGTTACCTTACAGAAATACTATCTGTCTTTGCTATACCATTTAAAATGTGTTAACTGTAATCTACCTTAGATATGATGAATTTATGGATGGATGGATGGACTGGAATGTATGAAATCTTTCAATGAAAGTGCACTCAACATGACAGAAAAAGTATTTGATGATTGAACATAATATATAACCATCTTATAGGCCTCTCTAATTTGAGTTTCAGGTAGTTGTAAAAAAAATGTCAGATATTTAGCTGAAAAAGCTTTCCTTTTCTACAAAGCAGGTACTGCACACAGTGTGTTCTTCAAAAGCCACTAACACTTCTTAGGAGAGGATCTTAGCAGTGGGATATATTGGCATGATTAAACTGTACCAACAGTGATGACTGGGGACTGTGTATATGTATCTAGAGGACCACTGAAGATGCCAACTGGAGAAAAACGATAACATATGTATTCTTCTGAGCAAACCATCGGGGCATTTACCCAGCTGCTTCAGTGAGTTTGAGAGTTCATAACAGGCTTGACACTGTTGTGGCCAGTATTATAAGCACTACTAGCAACAACATTATCTGCAATATCTTAATTAGTGTGATTACGTATAGTTCAGTCTTTCCAAGCTGACCTGTCCCACCTGGTTTGTGTCTGTATGGTTTGGAGCGGCCACAGTGCAACATAATTTATTCCCTGTCCAAGTCTTACCTCAGCATCTTACCTAAATATTTGCACTGCTGACAGAATGGAGACAGCCTTGTCTGTGGGCTTGTGAGACCTGTATCTGAGCCTGCTGAAGACATCATACTCTTGAAAATTAACTGTAGCATATCCATAACCTGTGTCTCTTTGTAGAAAAGAGAAAACCAACCACACTGTTTGTGTCATTTTACAAGTTCAACTAATTATTATTAAATGATGTCTCATAACTAGTTTTGCTTTTTAAAATTCGATGTACTTGTCAACGACACATTTAATGCTCTGTGGAGACCAAGGTAATAGCACCTGTGCCTCTTGTTGTGCTGTACTCTTCTGAAGTTATTCTATTGTAGAACTTCTTAAAAATCTCAAAAGTATGTAATACATGAGCTAAGTGACAGCACAATAGTTAATTCTAAGATAAAATGCACTCTGTTTTTATCTGCCTATGGAAAATGCGCTCAAATTTATTAGGAGAAACATCAAAGCTGAGACAGACTGAAGTAGATTTTACATATCAATAGATATCAGCTAATAGCATTTTCCTCCAATCTATTTTCCTATTGAATTCAATGTCAATGGGATCAGGATTTGGTTGAATTTCCCTCTTTAATCTATTCATTGAAAATCATAAAGATGTCAAAGGAATTTGCATGTCCTTGAACAATAGCCCACGTTATAGTAGAAGACTGAATGTTTGTTGCACACTGGTTAGATGCCTTGTATGTGCAGGATCATGTCAAACACAAAGTGAAAGTACAACTGAGGACATTGTGAATAGGATTTTCAAAGGGTCAGTCAAAATGTGGTTTCATTTTCCAAGTTCGATTATATGGTGGTTTGAAATGTCATACACATATACTGAGTGCAGTTGAATTAAAAGATTTGTCTCTTTACATGGACATAAATATGCATTTTATAAAGGTAATAATTTTTTGTCCTCTTTGTTCTTCTCACAATTACCTTGTTGATTCTGAGATCTTCCCATGAAGGTGGGCATCTCATGGGCCCTGACATTGCAAAACATTCAAATGTTATGCTGAATTGAAGTTTCAGGGGAAATTTGAGACTATTGGTATTGTGGTGGTCAGAGAGCAGTAAAAGCAAGGAAGAGTTTTCACTTTGTAACCTGGATACAAAAGCTGCAGGGCAAGAACCTACACCTGTATATAGGCACTCGAAGTTTATAAAAGGTGTGAACCAATGACCCATGAAATAAGTGAACATATGTCCTTGTGGTCTTGCCTGAGAGATGGTAGACTGCATGGGGTTTGTAAATCTCATTATAGTATAAGTAACTACTTGGAGATGATATTACAGTCAGCATGTTTTATAATATAAGAATCTGTAAATAATAAAGGTTTTAGGTCCTATCAGGTTTAGATTTATCACTAGTCCTATTGTCTGTGCTGTAGGTTGTCGAGGAAATTGGTAAAGCTGTATTTATAGTGGTGCTACATATTGAGTGCTCTTACAAAGTCTTCTTTTATCATACTTTAAAAATAATTCCATAGTTTAACAAAGATACTACCAGTGCTTTTATTCTGTTCATTTATGTGGAGCACGCAAACATTTTTTCCCCCTCCTTTTTTTTTTTTTTTTTTCCAGTGGGTTAATCTTCAGGGATGAAACAGATTACCAGCTTTTGAACTAATTTAAGCAGAATCTCCAGAAACAAAGCCAGGACAAATAATTATTGGCAGTTCACAGAAGGTATTCTGTGCCCACAGCTCTGCAGGATACCATTGAAATCAGTTCACTTGTCTTAATGGGAAACACCTGTAATCTGGAACACAAGAGGGAAAATCAAACTAACCATGCTGGAGACATTGAAAATAAACAGAAAATAAAACAATTCCTCATACTGCTCCCTTCTTCCTTCTTTTATCTGCACCCTCCAGTCCCCAGACTATCACTGGTATCCCTCCCTTTTTTAAAACAGATATGAAAACCTGTTTTCAAAATTATGTTCCATAATAGACATTGAAGGATATCAAGGGATTTCAGTTGCAATGTTATGTCAGAAGAAAACTTACTACAAATAAAAACATGCTTCATAAAGATTCATTTGGAAGTCTTACTTTAACTAGCTACTAAAGTGAATGTAAATAATTTGAAAATATTTATAATAAATAATTGCTTCAAATATTAAAAATATATTGATCTCTAATATTCTAAGATTTTTTGCTTTCCTGTTGCTTTCTCAAAATATGCTGGGAACAATGCATTTCTTTAGCTATTTTAACAGGTTACTGATAAATAACAGACAAGAAATATGTCCTTGATATTCACACGACAAATTTACATAGTTTTCATAATTTTATTTGGAAAATCCAACTGCATAACCATCATATATAAGTGCAAATGTAGAGTTGTGTCACTGGATTGAAAAGTAATTCACAGTTTGTACTGGTTTGCAGCCTTCCTAGCACTGCAAATCACATAAAGTCACAGTTTGAATTGTAGATGCTAGCAGAAATTCAGAAACAAATTTTAATTGAGGAAGTCCCGAGTGAGAAAAATAAACATGCAGGTTTTTTAGTTGTATTTATTTATGTGTTCATGCACAATTTTTGGACTTTTCTCTCTATATGTTACTTTTAATTTTGTCTTTTCAACAGAAATATCAGGAAGCAGAAATCAGAGAGAATAAAATTTGGTTTTACACATTAGCTGTTACAGAGAAGAGGCTGTGACATGGGAAGATGTTGAAAGAAGGCAATTCCTCAACCCCAAATTTTAAGAGGTCTAAAAATACACCAGACTGTGAGGACTACCAGCTACATTTGCAGTTTTGTCAGGTTTAAAAATGTCACAGCACATAATAATATGTCTTCTCTACCTTAAAGACTGGTGGATGGGTTGTTAGCTTCAGTCAAGCTACTGTCATAACCTACATGCTTTCAATATGCATTCACAACATAGAAATAGTATGAAAACTGGCTTTCAACTGATTTTTCATGCATCCAGGAAGCTGATTTATTCCACTTTTTCAAATACTAAAAGGAACCATTTCTGATTTCAGAAATTATTTTAATCACTCAAACAATAAATCTGAAAGATAGCCAGCACAAAAGTGGCATGAACAGGGAAATTAATTCCCAAATATATAAAGATACCCATATTACAAAAACTATAAGGATCCCTGAAGGTATCCTGAGCAGCTGTAGTTAAAGGGGTTTCCTTTTCAATATTATTCACCATACCTCATTGTTGAAAGAATTTTCCTTTGATTATAGGGCCACAAACAAAGGGAGCACTGTTCCATGTTGCTCTTTAATAGAACCTTGCGATTTTTTAGGTAGCTTTTTTGGAAGGCAGGCTGCCCTGTGGCTTGTTCATTGTCTGATACACCCCATTCTTGTCCAGGGAGCTGATACTGAGATGTTCTACACTGTTACATACCCAACGTCATGTTAGTTTGTACCCTGTGGCCGTTTTGGCTTATCTTTTCCTCTCTCTCCCACCAGCCAGCATGTCCAGCTGAACAGGTCAACAAGATAATAGTGTGACCCATAACATGCAGAAAACTCCACTCAAATAGAGAAATGAGGCTTAATACAAATGTATTGTGCAGCTCCCCCTCACCCCTTCCTTCTTCATCCATCTCTTCTGTGTCCCTTCCTACTCACAGTTGTCCAACCTGAAACTGCAATGCCCGCACGGAGTAGAGGTGCAAGTCATTTTTCCTACATCAGGTACTAGTAGATTTAGGTTTAGGAATGTCACAAAAGTACCCTTCAAAGAGGTAAGGACTGTTCTGGTATAGCACTCTGCACTTGGTGGGCCAGCTTCAATGTAGTAACCAGCCGATCGACTACATATTTCATGAGAATTTATATGTACCTTGTCAGAGAGTAGTAAGACAACTTTGGGAAATCAGGAATGTGCCCTATAGAAATATGTTCAACTTAGTAGCAATATTTTGAGTCTTGCTGTGGTGCAGTCGGTTCTGTTTCAGGCGAAACCTGATAGTGCTTTGCAAGCCTTTGTGGAGGGCTATGGCATGTTGAGTTTGGTCTCCTAACTTTGCCTCAACACTGCTATCCCAGCTTTCTGTTAGGTGCCCCATGTTCACAACGTTCACATGGTCCAAGAGAAAAACCAAATGTCTTGGACTGCTCCAAGGCCACAGAACACCAGCACCTGTTCTCTAGAGACTGTCTAGGGAATCAGGTATTTGCTTTCACCTTACTTCTGTAGCAGTGTTTTGTCTTGGACATTAGCAAAAGTCTTTGCTAAGCAAAACTTTCTTCCTGAAATGTTTCCTTTATGTTTAAAAATAATTCTTCCTCTCACATCAGGACATATACAAAGTGGGTTCTTCTGCTTGTAGGTGCCCTCCAGAAATAGTGCCTCTGAGACAACAGTCTCATGGATGGAGCCAATGAATTCCTCGAGTGTGCCTTAATCTTAGGGGAGGAGGCATGGTTCTGTTCTGTGCATGTGTGTTCAGGTGACTGGATGTAAAGGACAAACACATTCATTGTGCCCTTTGGGACTTCTAAATAGCACCCAAAGGCTCCAGAGAAAATGATGGGAAAAAGCTGTAGCTGAAGCTAGATCTCATGATGAAGTCAGTCTCTCCTGCTAACGCAGAGGATTATGACACAAAATGACACCATTTTCAGCATGATGTAGTGAGATCATTGTGTGTTAATGGGTATACTGGTTTCAGGCAGGGCAGGATTAATTCTTTTGTGCTAGCAGGGAGGGAGCATGGCCAGGACCCTAGTGTTATTCAATACCACCTCAGGGTCACTGCCAGAGACAGGGGATAGGGACTCTGGCTTCCAAGGATGTGTTCCTTCTGGTGGTGAAAACATGGTAGACAGAATGGTCTGGCTTTTCTGTGTAAATTGTTTATTTTGTTATTAATATTGTTGCAGCAATGATATTAATTTACTGTTTGTTTTCCTACCTCATTGCTGTTACCAGTAAATTGTTCTTATCAACCCTTGATCTTTGCCTTTTGTGCCTCCAGCTGGAGGGGGAGCGGGGAGTGAGCAGCAATATGGTTTTAATGGGAGTTTAGAGAGCGTTACACTGGAGAATACCACTCCTAAACCAATACAATGGGGTAGCTAAGTGAGGACAACTGTGAGAGTATTTTATTAGGCATCTGCAACAATAGGGTAGAACAATGATCCTGATGAAGTATGCAGAATGGCTATACCTGTATCAACTGGGGACAAAATTAAGGCCCTTATTTTCAGTGTTTCCTGGGATTTAGGCATGAAATTTCACTTCCAGTTTTATCTCTAACATGATCTCAGTTGTTCATTTAAGAGCCAGAGTGAGCTGTACATTCAATTTTTATCAGGTCATTTCTTTGTTGCATTCCCTTTATTCTCTATAACCTCTCTCTTTTCTCCCAGGAAGTACAATAGTGCAGTGCCAAAGCCTGCACAATGGCGAGGATGCTGGAATGCTGCAGTGGGTGTTTCAGAAACGACATGCTAACTCTAGTGTAGGACAAGCTGTTGCTATACTGTAAGACCTTAAGCTCTTATTGATGCTTATGGTTTACCTTAGTAAATGGTCAGCACCTTGTGAAAATACTCTCAGATCTGTAACACCTATTATGCCAGGGTCACCTTATCTGTAACTCTGCTTTTTTTTGGGGGGAGGGGAAGGGTGAAAAGAAGGAAAGAAAAAGTGTTATGAGCCTGAGGAGGCTGGACACAGTCTGTCAGATCCTGCTACTTCTGAGCAATTAGAATTGAAAGTGCAAGGAGAAGCTTAGCTGTGACATAAATTTGGTTTATCACACTAAATTCAGCAGAGTTACACAGACAAAAATTAAGTGTGGAGGAGAGGACAATTACATAAAATTACCTGAATCTAAAGAGTTTTTATAAAATGGTTATGAAAACTCTGGTGAAAATATTTAGGAATATCTAATCTATGTGAAAGACTATTCTCCATAACATCTGGAACTAATTATCAATGTATGGTATAGAATAGGTGGCATAGCTACAATTTCAAGATAGCTGAAATTTCTACTGCTCCAAAAAGTCTCACTGAACCATGGTCTACCTTTATATCAATAAAAAAGAGACATGGCCTTAACCCTGATTCCCCTCCCAATATGGTGCACGTTCACCACTTCTACAGAGCAGCAATTTGTGTAAAGGAGCAGCCACGCTTAGCACGTCTGTGCATTTTAATCAGCTGAAACTGCCACCTAATTTCTGTATTTGGACAAAAAAAAAGAGTTCTAAGCCAGAAGAAGGTAGCAGATCGTGCCAGAAGGAGTTATTGCCTGTAAAATTATTTTAACTTCTGTAGGAATTAGGCATAAATAGTAACTGCATTATCTGATTCCCACATATTCCACAGGATTTTTGCAAAATACCATAAAAAGGAAAACCAAAATACTAATCTTATGAAAAAAATGTGATTCTAACCCTTCTGTTCCAGGTTTGACATTTTGTGTTTCCTGATATGACATACTGAAATTGGAAAACAGAAATATTTCTCTCAAGAAAATTCTGATCAGAAAATTTCAACAGTATTAGGGAATACATGACCACTTTTTGCTATAAAATCATCCCTGTCAACTTCAACATATTTATGATACATATTTTATTTGAGAAAGTCTAATCTACTGGCAGAAAAAGGTAATTGAGACACCATGTAAATCCATACTCAAAGCTAAAGAAAACATAAGAAAGCAAACATTTAAAGCAGTAAAATCAGAACAACCTGAATTTGACTTACAACTGGGCAAAATAAAATGCTTTTTGCTTTGATTTTCCCCTTGATATTCTGGCCAGGATAGTATACTGTGGTATTAGACATCTGGGTTAAACTCTGGAGCTTAGTGGATTTGATAGGCTTTTTCTGTCATTTTAATCTTTTAAAAACACCACCAAACAGATATGGCAAAAGATTACAGAACCTAGTTTATCTGTTAGAGTCTATCCTCTTTTGTTAAGATATCCTTATGCTTCAAAAGTTGAGCAGATACATCTCAGAACTTAAAAAAGATTAATCTTATGGTATTTCTAATTGTGATTTGTGATGTCCAAATAACGAAATTATAAACCATAGAATTATACTTATCCAACCTGATCCAATCACAGGGCACACTTTAATTTTCAATAGAGATGTTAAACTCTTGCTCTTCTTAGAAGCAGCATGTGCCAGCTTCAGGCAGAGATTTGAACACTGGCACTGATCCAGGAACAAAGAGGAACTTGAAATGAAGCTGCTACCGAAATACAGGCACAGCTTCTTCCAAAGAGATGTCGGCAGCACTTGTTCTTATGTCTGATAATGAAGTTTTATTTTTCTCAAATGATGAATTACAGGACACATACACATAAGACATTTAACTCTTCCGCAAGAGGCAGGTACTTGAAGCTGCCAGTGGAAAGAAAGCGTTTAACTCAAGGCATTACTGTACTATTGGTAAACCACAACTTCTTGCATTGCCACTATAATATAAATTAAGTAGAATCCTAGCTTATAAACTCACACTATGACCCAAAATTTATGTTCGTTTTATGTCTCTTGGGTCCTGATCACAATGAAACCTTCTCAGTCTAAAGCAATTTAATGCAAACATTCCTGGGGAAGGCTATAAAATGTGAGTTTTGCAGTCAGTCTTTTATGGTTATTTTTGATGAATATTGTATACCCAGTTGAAAAAAAAAAAAAGGATGATGAATGTAGACATTACGACATGTGTGGGGTTTAGCTGAGTCTGTATTTGCACATGAATATTAACCCTGGTAATTGAGAAAACCTGTCCCTCCACATCTTGTTCATTTCCACAAAAAGCATGTGCATAGATTTAAGAGAGAGTTAATGTCTTGCCTTACTTAATTACAAATTTTCTGGCTATGAGACTCCCCATGCTAGCTACTCTGTGAGGGCAATGGACTCAACAGATGCCATGTTACACCTACTAGATGGGGATAATTCGACTTGCTACTAAGCACTAACAATAACACATGGAGATGTAAGTTGTGAATCAAGTTCAGCAGACAGCATGGTTTCCAATTCTTAAGCATTTTGCAGCAAAACTAAAAAGCACCATCAAAGATGTTCACAAGTGGTATCATTGCAAATGTTTACAAAACATGAAAAGAATGGTAAAATATGTGCTTAAAAACGTACTTGTTGAGATCTTGAGAGAAAGGCATGAAAACACATGATGTTGAGACATAGACTTGTTTCTTGCACAGTGCACCAAGATATAGTCTTTTTAATCAGTAATGGTGAATTCAACATTGTTAACATTTTTACAGGTCACAGGTCCCATGATGTCCTGGCTTTTCTCTGAGCAACCTGTCTTTGTGATCCTGTCTGTATGATTTTGAGAGTATAAAATAAGTAGTAAAAATGAAAATATGATGTCTTTACTATTTTTTGTCTTCCCTACCTGGAGAGATCACAAACTCTTTGGTTTCCTAGCTTCATTCAAATGTTATAAAAGGAAAGTCTCAACTGAAATGTGATAGGCAAACACCTGAAATGATTGTTTTAAAGGTTTAAAACAACAGTATATGAAATGACAGCAATAATAATAGAATACAAATGCTATGTTCCTCTAGTGTCTCTGGCAAAGTGAAGGGAAGCTGCCCTCTGTGACAGTTTTTTTGTGCTGCAGCAATGCACTACAAAAAGTTTCTGTTTCAAAATCATGAGTAAGAACCAACTCAAAGAACAGCAGAAATAAATGAAGCTTATGAGGAAATATAATATTAGTCAATGGCCAGGCATAAGGGTCTCTACAGCTTCTGGTCACAGACAAATTCTTATTTCAATTTTCTGTCCTGCTTCCTCAATATAGTAATAATCTTATCACTCCATTTACTCTTCACAGCTGGCCTGCAATTCTTGGTTGGTTTTCTGCTGCAATTTAACCTGCTCATACGTCCTGAGACATTTACTAGAAATCAGAATGTGCCATTTACAGAATGCAGTGCTGTAACTTCAGGGCTGGTGTGTTGTGTCTAGTCAGGCAAAAATAACTTCAAGGACTCCTTTCTTTCATTTTGGAGGCACACTAAGGGAGTCAATATTTAAGGAAAAAGGGCTCTGGTAGGATCAATGTCTAAGTGTACTTGCCTTACCCTACTGCCTAGAATCTTCTCTTATCTTAGGAATGAATTTGTTGTGCTCTGATGTTGGTATTGTGCTGGGCATCATCTAGCGGGATTGGGAATACTCTTTTCCCACATAACTGCAAGCCAGTTTGAGATGATTATTTTGTCTTTCCCCCAGAAAAGACCAAAGAAATAAAAACTAGTTCAGCTTGTTAGTTGATATCTGTCTGATGCATGAGGTGAGGTGAAGCTGTGTTCGTTGACATTTTTTTTTTTTTACCGAAAAGGCTGGAGAAAGGATTTAGAATTACTTAAATTCAACCAAGACAAGAGGCAAGAGTATTTTTTCTGCTCCTTTTGTCCTTTGAAAGAAAAGTACTAAAAGACCGAGAACTGGATTTGGAAGAGGAATTACTGGCAAAATGGACAGAGGAGAGCAGAGAAGGTACTTGCCCATTATGATGCTCACTGCCGGATTAGTCTTAAGTGTGATGTGTTTATGACCCAATTAATTATAGCCCATTATTCAGTTCTCATTCCTTATGTATGTTTGTAACAAAATGGTGGTGCAGTAGCTATACTAAGAAAGCATAGTCCATTATGGCCAGATTCAGACGCTCTGAAGAGTATTATTACAGTCATGAGCTGGAGCAGTCATGGTGCAGCAGTCAATACATCCACCCAAATCCTCCTCTGCACTTGACAAACCTCTTTATACTGTGCTTGAACATAGACATGTTATGCTGAACCATTCATTTTAGCATAAAAGCTTAATTGTGTACATTAATTACAAAAATGCACATGGTTTAACTGGAGGAAAGCTGTCAGGGATAGACACAGTCAAGTTTCAGGTGATAACGCACTCTTTAACCATAAAGGTTAATGAAAAAAGTCCATTGTAGATGCTTAACTCTGTATTTTTTTGTTATAGCCTTACCTTTATAGAATCAATGGGCAGTGGCCATCATAAAATTGTGTAATGATACAAACTGGTAGATGGTATGACTGTGGTAGTCATTGTATTCCTAACTGTTTAACTAAGTCCTACTTACGTGAATAGCAGTTTAAAATACACAGTATTTTAACACTAGATTTGAAAAGTTGTTAAAAATTCCTGATCCACCTACAATCAACAAAGAAAGACCAATTGACTCAGAAATATCAGACTCTTCACAGAGCTGAATATCTTCTGGTCAGTGTATTGTGGCAGTTGTGGTTGTAAGCGCTCTGCAGACTAGGACTGTAAAAGTGACTGTAGCATGGCTTCCTCCAGTGCTACCATAAGGCTATTTATTTTAATCCATAAAACCTTTTAAAAAGTGCTGATGTCATATATTTTGAATAAAATAAAATCTATGCATAGGCACTCTTAATAGCTTGGTAGTATGTAAAACCCCAGGTACCACAGTTTGCTTGAATGAACCAACCTGTTTCCTGAATGAAGTTGTAATTGCACTAAAAGATTTTTATAATGTCTGAAGAGAGCTAGTTCCAAACTGTGTTTAGATTTAAATATAATATTTTGAGTCCAAGAGAAATGGGTAACTGTAAATGTGTTTCATCTGTCAAAGACAAAAAATAGACATAAAGTTATTTAGTACCATAGGAGTACAGATTCCAACAACTTTCAAAAAGCGGTAAGAATTTAAATAGTCTACCAAATTTTAATAGAAACTAATTTTATGTATAAACATTATGATTTGATTTGTTAACTTTCTGGTTTACAGATCAGGTAATTTGTAGGGTTGAGCAAAATTATAAAGACTTTTGAAAAACATTTGCAATTTCATTTGACAAATTAATTCCTGCAAAACCAGCTTTCAACAAAATTCATGCTGTGAGGCCTCTGCACCAGAATTAGGTGGACATTTTTCTCCATTTGTTTGCAAATCAGTTGCCGTTCAAGTAGAGACCTAATTTCAATTGCAGCATTTTTACTTTTATATGTTAACATGGCTTACATTAATTTTGGGTATTTCAGTGCTGTGTCCATTCAGGACTTGCTATTCAGTCAGAGGCTTAAAAGGACACCCAAGGTCTCAAGAACATCTCTGCGGTACAGACTCCATTCTCACAGTAGATAGTTTTAGGCTGAGACAAGGTTTTGCTGTACCCAGGGGCCTGTGGTTCAAACACTCTCATGTTTGCACAGCTAATGAGGTCAAAACACTTTTATTAGTAATGAAATGATTCTCTCTTGTGTAACTTGCCTCTAAAACAATGCATCACAAATGATGCAGTCAAAACTAGTATAACTACACAATTTATTAACACCAAAGTCTTCAGTGTAAGATTCATGAAACAAAGTGAAATACACAGAAACATTATTAGCGCAAGTAAGATGTAGGTCACACTACAGGGTTGTTCTAGAGAAAGATTAATGAGCAGTTCGATCCTGGTACCCAGGTGTATAGAGATCACTAGAGAGCTTTTGTCTGCCTCAATCCCAGAGTCTGCCTAGTCTTCAAATGATTAGTTGGCAACCATTCTTTGTTCTGATACAAATTCAATGGACTAGACCCACAGTTGTACCAAAGCTGAGCTGGGTACATTCAAGAAGAATGTGAGGAGACAAAACATCTTTAATCCACTACTGCTTTCTGGCTATCTAGTGTGAATTAGACCCATGACTCCTCTGTGTTGTAGGGGCTTGCAATGACTCGCCAGTCCATTGCCTTAATGGAGAAAGCTTAGTGGAAAAGTTCCAGAGTTTCCCCTTGTCCTTGCCCTGCTAGGTTGCTCAGGTAGGCAGTTATGAGAAACAATCCTATTTTTGGGACTGTCCTACTCTGAACAAGCTTGAAGATCAAAAGGAAGGGTCTTCATGCTTATCCCCTGCTAAGTACTTATGCACCATTTGGGTCAGTCCTGTATTAGAAAACCCTGGTCCTGGGCTCGCGTATTTTGCAGTGCAATAAAAATATCCAAATTCAATACAAATCCTTTTCTTTAACCTCTGGACTTCCATCACAAGAGCGGGGAACTGGAGGGACAGTAATGCTAAGGAAGAAGTCTGGAAGTCTGGAAAGGTAGAGGTAAGAACTTGCAGTGATATTGGGCGAGGACTACAAAGGTCAATAATAGTCCATGTTGTTATATTGAACTCTGTTAAAAATACTAAGAGTTTAAAGTTTAATACTGACTTCATATGATTAGGATCTTAATACAAGTCATATCCACTTTTTCTCTGTGTGTCACTCACTTGTAAACTGGCAGGTCTGTTCTGATGAATGCAGTTTCCATAGACCCCCATGAAGAGATTAGAATGAAGGTGTTATCAGATACACCACAATAAAGGCACTTCCATGTTGTATGGAAGTTCAAAAGACTGACAGCATGTGCAACACAACTCTGTGAGGTGAAGTGGAGACAGGCAGCACTGGCAAGAAGGGTACATCAGCAAAACTCACAAAGCAGGGACCTCTCGGAAGTGAGTTTTTGATTTCAATAACATCCCCATTAGAAGCTGGCATTAGTGGCTGCTGAGTTTTCATTGATTTCTAAGAGCAGCTTTCAAGCATACTTCTTGTCGTTTTTATCCAACCTGCAATGTGACTGCAGGGCACATCCCTTTTATTGTGCCTGGATCCTTTGCTGGGTTGCATGGCTGCAGCCTTCCCTTAAATGTGCATGGTTTGCCTCTTGTTCTCCAGTGAGTAAACCAGAGTAGACTTGGAGACTTGCTCACTTTACCAGTCATTATGCAATTTCCACTGTACTGTAAAGAAGGATTTTTTGAAAGTTATGGAGCAAGCACAGTTCTGAACACATTTCTTTCAGTTGTTCATATGATAAAATCATTGTCAATGAACAGTCCCAGCTAATAACAGAGTTTATTAATCATTATTACATATTAATCCTATATTTAAATTTCATGGGACATTAAACAAAAAGTCACTGCATAAAACAAGCTTTACAAAAATACTTCAGGGCATATGCAAGCCTTGGTGGAAAAAAAAATTTCTTTCTTTTCAGATTCTACAGTTCAATGTACTATTTAATGGAATCAGTCATTTAGAAATACCTTTCTTTAGACTCTTTGATCTACTAGGACAATACTTTGTCATATTAATTCACCTGTTAACCAAAATTCAATATGTCATAAACCCCAAAATCGATACTAAAAAAATCATGTGGATCACCATGTCCTATATGAATTTATTTTTGGGGGGGCTTGAGGGGAAGGTAGAGGGGAAGGGAAGACAGAGCTAGAAGTGTGCATGGAGTCATGGAATAAACTAGACTGGAAGGGACCTCCAGAGTTCTTATCCAAAATTCCGCTTAAAGCAGATCAGGTTACTCAAGGCACTGTGCATTTACTTTCGAGTATTTTCAAAGAGATGCCACAGCCCCTCTGGATTTGTGTTCTGATTGTCCTTACACTAAAATTATTTTGTCTTTATACAATCTTGGAATTTCCCATGTTCCAACAGGTGTCTGTTGCCTCTTGGCCTGTTGTGCACCTCCAACAAGAGGTCTTATGTATGCCCTGCCATTAGGCAGTGAAACACAGGTATCAGACCTCCCTTTAGCTTTCTGTTTCTAAGATTGAATCACCATGGCAGCCCTTGCTTGCAATCGCTCCAGTACATCTATAGCTAAGCTGGATAGGAAAGATGAAAACCAGGCAGAGTGCTCTCAGGAATCTCACAAATGCTGAGGGAAGTTGAAGAGCACACCATATCAATACTCTCAGGCACATGATGTGATTTTTGCAGAAGGTCCTGTGCAGTGCCAGGAGTTGGACTCAATGTTCCTTGTGGGTCCCTTCCAACTCCGCATATTCTGTGATTCTGTGAATTGCTCTCCAACTTTGACATCATGTGCAAACTTGCTGACACAGCAACCCATTCTGTTGCCCAGGTCATTGAAAAACATTAAAATGTGTTGGTCACAGTACTGATCACTGAAGGGTGCCTCCAGTAGCTGGTTGTCAGTTGGACTTTGTACTCATTTTCATCCAGCCATTTAGTCAATCTTCTGCCAAGTTCAAGTAGTCATCACATCACCAATTCAACTGTGAGGTTACTGTGAAAGACTGTGTCAAAGACTTTCTGAAGTCAAGGCATACAATATCTATTTTTCTCAGTCGCTAAACTGGCCCCCATGGCAGGAAGTTGGGCTGGTCAGGAGCAATTTGGCCTTTGTAAATCTTCCCTGGCTGTTTCCAATTAAATTTTGGCCTTCATCTGATTGCAAATAGCTTCCAGGAGGACTCCACTCCATAACCTTACCAGACAATGAAGTTAAGCTGACTGACCCTGAAGAGAGGTGTGTTTTGCTTTTATTCCAGTCAGCAGGAGCCTCCCACAGTCACCATGACCTTTCAAAGATGAGAAAAACATTCTTGTAATGACATGAAGCTGCATCCTCAGCCTGGCTGATATGATAACTACTACTAAAATAATACCAGATTATGAAGAGCTTTGAGGACTGGGAATCATAGCAGTGAATGAAGAAAACATGCCAGATTTTAGACTATTCACTTGTCAGAGTTAATGAGAATGTTCCTGTGTTACTCCTGAATGACTGAAGGCTATGCTCCTGTCACAATTAATGAGTCAGCTTGAGTACAAGAAATCTCAAGGCTGTATCAGCTCAGACCATTGTCCAGTCAAGGATACTTACCTTGGATAACTAATGCTAATCCAGACATATTGCTAACCCATTTGGGAATGGCTCACACATTTCTCCCTGCCACTGCATCAAGCTGTGTAGCTATGCATCAGTCCAGAAACAAGAAGATTGCATTTTTCTCCTCAAGGAGCATTTAATGTTTAGCTGATGTTTCCTAACAGAGCATGGTAAAGAAAGCCCAGGAAACTCTTTATAGATAGAAGCTAGTCCTTTTTCTCTAGTTTTTAATCTGTCCACTGGGCATTTTACAAGCTTTTCATGCTTTGAAATGAGCTTAATATTTTATGAAAAATCTTCAACCTCTGGAAGGCTCTAGGGTTTGAAACTTCTTACTTAAACGGAAGTGACACTCTGAGGACTTAGAAGACCAATATACATTATACCCCACCCAACACAGGCCAGTAGAACAAACACTGCGTATTAGAGAAAAAAATGCTCTAAGTCATGCAAAGCCACCTAAACTTGCAAGATATAGACCTGCAGTCCTGAAGGTATTTTGACTATGCCATGGGGCATGATGATCAGATACCTAAAGCTTCTTGATGGTGGAACCAGACTTCAAATCAGTTCAGTCTGGACATGAGAGCTGTAATCATAAATCTGGTCATAGGGTTAGGAAGTCAATGAGTTTATATAGTTTTGAGTAAATATCACATAATTCTTTCTCATATGCTTCTGGCACAGAAATGGGTGTCACCTACATTAGCCTTCCAGGCTAGGCAAAATCAAGGGGACTTTTCCTCATTTGTTCAGTTTTGGCTCCAAAGCTTTTTCAGCAACTTCCCATTTGGCCACTTTTTCTCTTTGTATGCCACTGTTTACCTTGTCTTCTACCATTTCAGAGAATAGATTCCAGAAGACCTCTATCATAATGCAAATGCAACAAAATGCAGACTTCTGATTCCATCTTTTTAGTACTCTAACCATCCTTCAACCTCATAATTTATCCACCTGGGAGGCAAACATCCTATAAAAAAGCTTAGTGCTCTGCTTCAGCTTAAGTATAATTCTTCTGTTTAAAGATGCTGAAGGTTTTGGTTAGCAAAATTAGCGTTTATGTAATTTCAGAATACATTTTAAAAACCTTAGTGGCTTTCTGTGAACAAGTTTGATGACTAGAACTGTTTTCAAAGGATTCAGAACTATAGCAAGGGGGAAAAAAAAGAGAAGAGATTATTTTCCATTAAAAGCTAAATTTTTGCCTTCCTGTCTGATTTCCCCAATGTGACAATACAGTCAAAGTGAACCATTTGTCTATACAAATTAGCTTTAGCTGACTTCAAGTAAATTAGATAAGACATAATGTCTCTAACTCACTATGTTGAAGCAATTTTACTCAATTCCATCAAATTCTAAGGATTTATCAATGTATCTACATAAACTCCATTAAAACAATTAAATTTCAATTTTCAGATGGAAGATGACCCTTCAGTGAAGTATTTTGTTCAAAATTCTTGCTGAAATTAAATATACGGAAAGCAAGTATATATAGCAACATGCAGCTAGGTACAGAAAAGAGCAGTTTTAACTTGGCCTCTGAAATTATGCTGATTGAGCATAATTTTGCAAGTTCATAATTCACAGATTTACAAATATTTATGCTATTGAAAATTTATACATATTTATTAGGATTTACAAAACCATCTAAGGAAGTCCAACCTAATCCTGTGGATTTCAGTAGAAAATCCTGTTTATGGACAATATATGTTTGTCTTTATGTTCTTATATGTTTCAACTCAAGCTGTGTTGAATTTAATTTTCCATTACAAATGATGAATGCCAAAACTTTGATACCTATAAAAAGCACACTTGGGAAATAAGTCTGACTTAGAACTTTACATGCATTCCATCCAAAACTTTTCTCTTTGTGGATGCATGAATGTAAAAAGATGACATGGATGCCAATTTGGATAAAACCAAAACAAATGAATATCTGATTAGTCAGTTTTGGAAATATAACTGAATAAGACCTAGTCTGCTTCTGTAGAAGAGTGCATATATTAGTGTAGCAAATATTTCTGACCTGGATTTGTTTAAATAGGAACCACTGCTACTAGCAAAATCATTGGAAGTCTTTATACAATAAAAATCAGCAAAACTAATGAGATTTTATATACTATTGCAAAACCGAAGGAAATAAAGTATTTGATTACCACACATTATTAAGGCCTTATCAGGTCTCTGACCTGATTCATAGGGTATGTCTTCCAAAGAAGCTCTCAACTTAAGTGCATCTTGAATGAGTTAATAAAAAAAGAAACTAAATAAAGGAGTACATATATTTTCCATTTAACAAATCATATGCAGATTGATATAAGAACATAAGAATGTCCATATGGAGTCAGACCACACCTCTGTCAAGGCTAGGATTCTCTCTTCAGCACTTGCCAGTACCAGATGCCTAATGAAAGAGCAGGAGAGAAGGACAAGTAGGTAGGGATATTATATGCTGGGATACTCTGCAAAATACTTTCCAGACATCTGTGGCTCAGGTAGTTCCTGAAGTGCAGAAACGGTGTCTGTATTTATTTGTCCTAAGCAGATTTTTCTGTCATGAATTCATCAGCAACCATGCAAACTTTTCCATCTGCAATGTCTTATACCAGCAGTGTCACATCTTAATTGCACATTCTTTGCAGAAGTACCTTTTGTTTGTTCTGAGCCTGCCACAAGCTAATTTTATCTATTGTAACTCCCCTTTGGGTTTTTTTGTGTGGTGGGTTTTTTTGGTTTTTTTTTTGTTTTGTTTTTGGGGTTTTTTTGTTCGTTTTGTTTTTTGTTGGTTTTTTTTGTTTGTTTTTGTTTTATTTTTGTTTTTTGTTTTTGTTTGTTTTGGTTTTTGTTGGGTTTTTTTGTTTTGTTTTTGTTTTTGTTTTTTTTTAGGTGAGCAACCATTTACGAATTCACGTTCTTCGTGCTACTCATGATTTTGGTGATCTTTCTACAACCTTTCAGACTAAGGGCTTCTAGTCTATTTTATCATGGCTCTTGCCTGTACAGAAGCTGCTCCACACCTCTGTTCATCCTTTTCACTTTCCTCTGTGTATAATTTCTGAAAGTGGAGGAGGTGGAAAGAACATAACGTTACATGCTTAAGGTGTGGATGCTGCTTCATGCTTTTCTCTCAATTAATTTCTAATAACCTTTTACATTTTACTTGATTTTGTACTACCCTTTAAAAGAATTAGCCTGATTTTTAAAAATAATTACATACATTGTAATACATATTCTTCTTCCCAAGAGTAACTGTCATTTCAGAAATAGTTACTTCATAAACACTATTAGGGATTTTCCCCCCATACATCAATTCACATTTGCTTACTTTACTTTTATTTAATTGTTTTTAGTCTCCTGACCCTTCATGGTATGAGAAACTTTTGAAGTCTTTCATAGCTCAATTTCACCTTCTCTGTCTCAAGTATCTTTAGTGTCATCAGTGAACTATTTGCCTCTTTTACAGATCATTTATGAACATGCTGAACAACATAAACTTCCACTTGGGAATACCCTTCTCACTCTCTATGAAAATTTAAATTTTAACCAGTTATTTATCTATCTGAGAATATGCCCCTGGTAGCTTAGTTTCCTTAATAGCCTTTATGAGATGCTGTATCAAATACCCTTGGGATTTGTTCTGCCTTGTTCAGTTTCCTGTTAGCATCTTATAAAGCATGATAATGTGAGTGTAACATAGAACTGGAGTACTAAAACTTTGCTGAGTGACTGAAGATATTATCAGCTTTTATCCAACTTACAGATTACATGAATGAGAAAAACTGGAAAACAGTGGCTTGCTCTTTTCCTTTGTGCAAAACCAAAATTACTATGTTTATGTTAGTCGAATACAAGACCTTGCATTAAGAGTTAGTTTTAGCTTAACACCTGCTAACAGGGCATGCGTTATTGCCAAGCCTACAGACTTGTATTTGGTACATTACAATTGAAAGAGAAATAGGATTCTTCTATTTTTTTAAGCTATTTCTAATCTTAATTGTATATTCTAATTAACCTCTCAATACATGAAATAAAAATGATGAAGCATTTCCTCTATAGATACACAGATTAAATTTAATCTATGTAGTCAGCATTCAGCTCCCTATGAGGATTTTCCTGAGATTAAAAAAAAAAATTGAAATGATAACTCAATAAAAGGATTTATACTGATACAAAAATTGTAAAAATCTAATTATTAATGAAGTGTATGATTAGACAGATAACTTGCAAAGAGATTAAAATATACATATATTTTAAGAGTATTGGTACTGTAGGTAAATAACTGCAGTTATGCATTTATATCAGCAGTACATTTGAGATAGCCTTAAAGAAACCTTATTTTTATACAGTTTGAGAAAACCAGCCTCTTAAGTGGTCAAGATACTTTATATTTATCTGGAGCAACAGAGTTTATATGGGCAGCTGCTTTGAAAATACCTATTATTTAAAAATCTACTATGATAAGGTTAGAAACTCCAGTATAGGTTGGCCATACCAAAGCAAACTGACAGTGTCTTCAAGAACTGGGAAAACGCTCACAGCTCCTTTGATTTAGCCCAATAATAGTCAGTCTCACCTTGGATAAATCCAGACTCCATTTATCACATTTTCAAATGCCTGTCTGTCAGTGCCTCTCACACTTTCAAATGTACAGTCTGCTTGTTTGTATGAAGCTTTCAGCGTGTGATTTGCACCAGATTTATGCTTAAAGCTTCACCTCTCCATTCATGTGTCAAATCCTAAATTAAGTCTCTCAGTTACTTCATGGGAACTTGTTGGTGTGTTCATACTGTACATCAGCTAAGAGAGTTTCTCCCTTGTCAGATGTGTCAGCCAGACTTTTTATTCCTTCCACAAACTGCTGCTCTGAAGTCTGTGCATGAGTCCCCAGACATGTGTGACACCAGTTTGCCCAGTCTCCTCTCGGAACAGGGAGATGCCCAAGCTCCACCAGCATTTTATCTTTTCTTGAAGAAATGTTGGACAGGTGCCCAGATGGTCTTTTTTATTTATGAATATAAACAGAGTTTATAGGCAGTGAGATAGGAATGACAAAGCTGATTGTAATGACAGAAAATCCACTAGAGAAAGTAAACCATGTAACTTGTGACTGATGAGGTGAGAATATTTTCACCAGCTACAAATTCATGTTTAAAAGTTTTAGCATTGAGAGCTTTATCCTAATATAAACGGAATATAATATATTTACTCTAGATTTACACCAGGGCAAGTGAGATTGGAATTTGACTTAGCATTTTCATTCACAGGTCTGAGACAGGTTGCTTCTAATAATTAATTTAAACACTGTGCATACTCTTTTTCCATTGCAATTCCAGTCTCCCACTCTGACATGTCACAAGGAAGTCACAGTTCTCTTACACTGAACTAAATGTTCTGTGGCTGCCCAGCACTGATCTACCACAGAGTGGGCATGGGCAGTTCCCTCCTGCAGAGCCCTCAAAGCTGGCACTCTGATAAGTTATTCTTTGACTGAAACTGTAAAGGGGAATTTCTTCAATTTAATTAACTGTAGGAAGGATAGTATCAGTATGGGTAGAGTAGCAGACAACATTTTGAAAGCTTTGAGCCCTTTTTTCACAAACTATTAACCAGCTTACACCAGAAAACAAGCACTAGGTCATGCCACAAAACATTGCTTCTTTTCTTTTCTTTGTATAATTACAAAAAGACTGTGAATCTGTTTAATATCAGTTATGTAAAATAACAGCTAATACATTTATGCAATTCAAAATCAAAAATTGGGTCATTAGGTGGCCCAGTAACACCAGTGGATGTGGAAGTATGGTACGCTTGCTTTCTATGCCTGAGAGTCATATCCATTTTGTTTTCTGATCTGGCAAAGTTGTTAAAGACACACACGTTGTGCTGTCTCAGTAAGTTACTCTTGTTTTCTTGCATTATTGAATCTGGTACAAAAGCAATACAATACTGAATGTGTAGATATGGTTGATATTATTTATTTGAAAAACATTTGTAGGAAATATAAATTTATGGTAAAAGAATTAAAATAAGGAATAGACTGATTGATGCTGCTAGTGGAAGAGTCATACATCATTTTTCCTGTTAGACAGTTGGTTTTTGCAGTCCAGTTAACTTAATGCAGCTTAAGCCTTTCAACACATTGTTGAATTTAAGACCCTCACATCCTGGAGTCATGTGAGAAGCATCTTTCATTTACCCACAGAAAGCACAGTCTAACCTTTGCAGTATTACTAAAAAGCCTGCAAATACAAAATGAAAATTTCAGAAACCAGAAGAAACCCCTGTTCTTAAAGTAAACTTGATTATTCACTATAATGTATATCTCAAGATCTCAGGGAACCTGGATACAGTTTGATTTGATTTCTTGCTATTGAAATCTTCTCACAGCCAGGGATACATGAGTGACTATTTTTGACTCAGATAAGAATTTTAAATTTGTTTGAAGATAATTAAAACAAAAAATTCCTAGTTTTAGTAATGCGCGGCATGGTACACAGGATACTTATTGACATCAATTTCTGCTTACACAGGAGGATTTAGTCTTCCTAAGACAAGAGTGGTTTGGGCGTGAAATGAAGAGCAAATGAAAGAGAAAAAATTGAATAAAATTAAGTATACAAAATCTTTCAGTTATATGTTATAATCACTTAATTAAAGAAAAAAAAAGTGGAACTGGTTTCACTTGCTTCATTTACCGTGCTTCTTTGGTAGCCCATATTATTTTTCCCAAATATTTGCTTCAGTTTTATTTGTCATGTCCACTATAATCATAGCATCCTTGTACTCCTTATAAAATCTTTGATTTTATACATATGGTGAAAAACTGTCACATTTGATTACTAGCAACTGAAAGGCATGTTATACGCTTTTAATGCTACCTTCCCCTTATCCACTTTAACACGCCATCCATGGCGTTTAGACAGAACATAATTCTGAAAAATTTTGGCAAGCTTGCACTGTCCTACAGCTAAACTGCCTGGCAGAAAGAACCTCACACACTGGCCTTCCTCCTATAATCTCCATTTATTAATTTCTTATATCTGCCTCTAGTTCAAATAACTGTACAATCTTATAAAATGGAAGTGAATGTGACACCTAAATGCATTGTTCGAACATTAAATATTTTTTTAATATAGGTCTTTTTTTTATAAAGGTCTTTAAGCCCATATTTAAGTCTGAAATAATTTTTTTCTGTAGATGTGATCTTTACCTTGAAAAGACCATGAATATCTTGAACAAACAGAGTTTCCCAATATAGTAGAAACACTTTGCTGCACATATAAATAATGAATTGAAATGTATGCAACTGGTTCCCCTAAAAGCAAACACAGGTGACAACAGCAACAAGAGAGATCAAGTTCCCTTTTGCTGGGCAAAAGCTGCTTCAGCAACTGAGGTAAAGTCCAGTAAATACTGGAGATGCAGGACTGGCCTCCTGCAGTAAAGAACCCTGAGATGGCAGCAGCAGTGTGGCCATCCAGGAGAGATGGGCAGGGCAAACCCACATAAAACAGGCTGTTGCCACCACTGATGTGCAGGAGCGCCTGAGTAACCCCTCCTGGCCCACGACCTTGTACCCAGCCAGCACAGCAACCTGGGCCTGATGAAAACTGAAGATTAGGACAATTTCCAGCACTCAATAGTTTCCTTTCTGTCTAGGATTCTGGATAATTTTCCTTTGGTAATCCTAGATATGCATTTTCCCTGGAATTGAAAGTTATGAAGTCGAGTTCAAAGTTTGAGAAAACAACCTGTGACTGAGCCTGTAGGTCTAACCAAAGAACAATACAAGATTTAGTTGTCTTTTTTTTTTTTTTCTAACATTTTGAAACTATGCTTTGTTTCAGATTTTTCCTATTTTGTGCATATATAACCCTCAAAAAAAAAAAAAACACAAACAACCAAAAATTAAAATGCATGTTATTATCCATACAAGAAAATAATTTCAGAAATTCTGCTTGATGAAAAATATTTAGGACTCATTCTAGATATTTTTTTTAAAAAGTCTATGTTATACCTTCTCCAAATCTGTCATAAAGTGGAAATACTATGTCACACATTGTGCTAAGAAGAGCACAACCATCTCAAACATGTGAATGGTTTGTTGTATTGGTCTCTGGGAAGACTTGAGTTTCAGTTTCAAATAATCAATGCACATGAATCAGAGTTTGCAAGCTCTGGGCTCTGAAACAAACTGGTTAACTACTGATGTTGCTCACCCTTCACAAATTTATAGTTTAAGGTAATTTGAAACTGGTGACCTCAAGTGATCTTCATTTTTCTGAAACGGAAACTTCAACACAATTCAATTGTATGAGAGGTACTTAATGTAGTTTCTACAACCCACAAATCCTATTGCTGTTTGATGAACTTGTTTAATCACTTGTTTAATCTTTTCATAATCTATCTCTGTTAATGAAGGTGTGTATTATGTCTTGAAATTCAAGAGAAATTAAAAGTAGCAATAGGAAATAATTGCTAGTTACCCTGTTGGAAACACCTATTGCATTCATTTTACTGCCAAAGTAATTCTAGTTATTTATCTGAAGAGTAATAGTCACTAACATTTGTAAATCCACCTCTAACGCTGAGAGTATGGAGTAAATGAATAAATCAGCAAGCTCTGAGGAGATATACTGTCTATTTTGTGTCTATAATTATTGGGTGCATCTGGAATCTGTGGAAGAGCTATTTAACATATAAGCTAACTGCAGCCAAGTGAATGGCAATTTTTTCTACTGATTCCCATGAGCTTTGGACTCAGACCCTAAATTTTTACAACTCAGGAGGAAAACAAAAAAAGTATGGAGTGGTTTCCACAAATATTGTTTTAACAGAACTTCAAGATTTCTTTTTTAAACTCAGCTTTGGTGAGGAAAGCGAGAAGAAGAAATAGCATCTGCATGGAGTGCAAGTTGGCAAGAATTCCAGTCTGCCACTTTCCAAATTGTTTTAGAAATGTTTGGCACGTCTCTGTCACAAATTACAGCTGATTATAATTTCACAGTATGTGCAAGCAGATGGAGGAGACGAATTGGGGAAGAGTTTCACCCCAGACAAATTAATTATTAGTAAGTATTTTCAGAGCAGAAGTTAAATATTAAAAGTGTGGTTTGAAATAAAGAATTACAGGATGTCCAAGTAATCTATAACTTTGAATCAAACATTTTAGGGACAATTTGACACCTGGTTGGAATATTCTAGTGTTTTCACAGACGAAAGTGTATCTCATAATAAAAGAGAATATATTTCAGAAACTTTTAACCACTGGTCAGTTTTTTCAAGTTATCTATTAAATGAACACATTCATGGGCAATTAAAGCTGGAAAATATTCTTAACATGACTGACTATGGAAATGCTTCAAACATGTTTTTTCCTCTTATGGGAAGATACCAACATTTAATAGAAAGCATCAGAAATCTGCTTTAATGGTCAGTCTTTTATTTAGTATGTAATTCAAAGTTCAATGCATAAATTACTACCTGTTTTCTATGTACCCTTTTAAAAGCCAGGCTGGAGACATTTAGAAGGAAAGAGATGGTGGAAATGAAATGAGGAGGGAATGCAGAAACAAGCTAAATGTTGACAAATTGTGACTGAATGGTTGGGTGGCACCTTGTGCTCTTTCCCACCCAGGAACTTACGATCGTTCTGTTGAATCAGGTCCTTGTGAAAATGGTACCCTTAAGAACTGCTGGGATGATCTTTTTGTGGCCCTAATTCTGTAAATGGGTGAGGAAAATGTAACCTTCTGTAGCCATACATGGAATTCAGCAGTGGGTAAAGTAATTTCTGCATATATCTTATAGAAAGAATTTCTTGTCAAGAAAGATTTGTCTTGACTAAAGTGCAGTATTTGTTTCATATTCAACTAATATTTGAAAGGAACAATGGTTACACAGGTTCTTAAGAATTCAAAGAATATGGTTCCCTTGTACCAGGAAAATCTTTGATTTCAACAGAAAATGAGAGGTGAAATGACAGTATTTCTTTCAATGAGCAAAACTGAACTATTTTACCATTGTACTTCTTATTGTTCCTTATGTTTTTTTTTTGGTTTTTTTTTTTTTTTTTTTTTTTTTTTTTAAAGAGGGAATTAGCAGTTTTAAGATAAATTAGTTGCAGTTACTGTGGAGCTAACATTTACTAAGTAATATCTAAATATTTGTGGAATAAACCTGAAGTGAAAAGGAAGGTATGAGAAAAATTGTGCTTATTTGAGTATAAAATCCCATATGCCATGGCAAAAAAAGAGAGTAATGTGCTTATCATTATATGCATATATTTATCACTACTCTAGTTCAAGATTTTGCTTATGATGAAATACAGCTTTAAGTATTTTCACTAATTGAATTTAATTTATTTCAAGTGTTTGAGACAATCTGAACTACTTTACAAAGGGAAAGTGCTTCTTTGCTGTGCCTCCAAATTTTCCCTGGAAAACCTTTTAATCAGCTGATGGTGCATATGTGGTGTAGTATTTGTAGGGAATCAAACACAATGCATATTCAAGGATTCTTTCTGTCCACTGAATAGAAGCTTGGATCTTAAAGAATATATAAAAAACTCACCATGATAAATATTTTAAAAACTTTATAGTGAGCCACAGGCTGATAGGAAGATAGATTTGAATTAACCACAGTAATGTATGCTGCCAAGTTTTTTTTAATATTAAAATCTTTGCTGCTCTAGATGTTTAAAAATTATAAAATGCTGAGATATTGTCAGACTCTGGAAAGGAACACTTTTTTAAAATCAATTTGTTCTTTGTTGTTTTATAATGCACAGCAAATTATTATTTCATAGAATTCAGCAATTTTGATCTTTATCTTACAAAGGTACCTCTGTAAAATAGATGAGTAATCACCTAATCATGCGTTTATATGCAATATGCTATGTATGTGTTTAATGTCTTGTAATCTCAAGCTCAGGCTATGTTTTATTATTTTTGCAGTGTTGAACAGGATGGGATCCTATATTTGCTTCATGGTTGCTACTGTAATATATGTCTAATAATTTTTTCTGTCCTTTGAATGACAGCTTCCTGTAGTAACAATAAAGAATTGTTATACGTGCTAAGGGAAAATAAAGCTGCACAAGGGAGCGATCTGGCTTGGTTTATTAAGGGAGCACTTGCCTTCTCTCCCAGCCAGCATAATTTGAGCAAGCTTGGTTTACTTCATGTTGCAACTGCTTGATACATGTCCAATTACTATGTATAAGACGATGAGTGGTATCATACACGTCTTGTGTTACTGGTACTATCCTGCCATTCTCTACACCTCAGTTCCATGTAATTACAAAGTGTAACTTTAGTAAGGATAACAAGTGTGCTTCAGAGCTGCAGCTAGGTTTCTATAAAGTTCAGTTTCTCTTTAGTCTTGAAGAATTTAGAACATTTTGGGGGTTAAGGTTAGTCTAGACAACTACAGACAAAATGACAGGGTAAAACCCTGCTGGCATCTTTGTCAGTGGGAAGTCTCCAATGAACTTCAGCTCTGCCATTTCACCCAACATTCGCTCAGTCAGCATGAGGTTTCTGAACTTTGGAAAGTATAGTTGAGCTATCTGCACAATTTTACTTTAGTAAATGGCAGTAAAAAAGTAACAATTTGCCTGATTTTTTTTTTATTTTATTTCTACACAGTTTCATGTTATTGAATGTCACAGTGACTATGATTAATGTGTTACTGTGTATAAACTCTGGGATATGGGAAAAGACTGTTGAAGTTGCTTACACTAGAATATGCCATATACTTCTTGATGTTTTATTATGCTATATACTTTTAGACCTACAAACACATTAGTAAGTGTGCACATAAAATAAACAACACCATGACCCACAACAATCGATATCTGATTCTACAATAAAACAGTCTTTCACACTAACACTTTTCCAAACTTACCTACATTAGTTGTTGCAGAAGATATTGACTAGCCATATATTACTTTACTATTATATTAGCATAATAAACTAAAAAATAGATACAAATATTTAAGAACAGAAAGTAAGCCTTTATTTAGTCCTCCTTTCTTACTATTTTAATTGCACATGTAAAACATATACTTGAGTGTTCATATATATACACATATATATACACACATATATCACAAATGTCTCATTTTATATATTTATGTTTTCATTCAATATTTATGATTTCTCAATTATTTTCCAGCAAATATAAAGATATTAGTGGTGAAATATATAAGTAACTCTAAATTGAGTTTTTCAATTAATAGGGCTACTGCATACTGGCTTTTTTCCCCTACATTGTCCTATGTTGAGAACAACTTTAATTAACACCTCATAAAACAAACCAGCCTCTTACAATGAATGATTTGTTGTACACAAAGGCTACAAGTTTAACAGATCTCCACTCTATTTAAATTAGGGAGGAATTATTAGCTAGATCTGCTAAATACTCCAGATTTCATACATAGTGGAAGTAAAGACACAAATCACGAAAAAATAAATTCAAATCTTTGTTACAAACACCCTGGAGAAAACTTTAACAAATCATAACTGTCAAAGGGATGGATGATGAAAGTTTTTTGTCATGCAAAAGAATACAAATCACTCTTCTGTTGCAAGCATTGCTCTTATTTTCGCAGTTGTAGGCACATCATCAACTTTAATGATAAAAGCCTTCAAAAAAATAATTCTCAAGCCTCAGGAACAAACACCTCTTTGGCACCCTGAGAGTATGTTCCACAAACATCATCAATCTCCTTCTGAGTATGATTTACAGCCTTTCCCTTTGGCCAGCTCAAGCTGTCTGTGTGCATGCCCCAGCAGCGTCACATTGGGATTCTCCTCTGCTTCGTCCTCCAAGCACATGCCACTCAATTGACATGCTCATAGTCAGCTTTCCAAGCACATTTGAAAAATAAGAGAAGGAAGTTTGAGTATAATCCCTTCCATGTGGACACATCAGAAATGTACATCTCAGATGAGAGAAAAAAGGAAGGAATGCGTATCTAGATTCAAACTAGCAGGCCAAGTTCTCAGTTCCAGCCAGATTTATCACATGGAGCAAGGAGGGATGTTCACAAAGAATATGCAAGTCTCTCCCTGACTGTGTGGCTCCTCTATTTAATTTGATTGCCTGTGTCTACTAAGGGGCAGTTCATACACCAAGAGAGCCAAAACACAGAGCATCATTTACTGAGATTCGCTTCCATCTGTGACATGACTTTCATGCCAGGTGCTGCATATGTATTGTGAGAAAAGTTGATGAAGGCAGCTGTACTCCAGCTGAGACTACCCTGAAGAAGATTTAAGTGTTCTTTATCCTCCTTTGTTTTGCTAAACTCAAGGAAAGGGATATACTATGATTGCTGACTTCTGCAGAAACAGCCCTGATTTGTCTCTTCTTTGTACCAGCTCTGTGGGTAAGCATATATTTATTTAAGGGAATGCAGATGATAGGAGAATCTGAATCATTGTACGTGTTGAGGAGAGGCAGCAGGATAAAATAACAACTGAAGTCAGTGAAATGTAGCATCTGGGAGTACAGCTCCCTCTTCATGACTGAACTGCCTGAAGTTCACTTGTGGACTGCAGGTGTCTGATAAATGAACTCTTTCTGGCAGCTTTCCTTGAGCCTCAGGAATAGAGTCTGTGAACCCAAGCTGAAGACATTTAGTGTTCTTTATAAACTCTTATGCCATGCACTCACTAAAGCGGATGTACATTCATTAATAATAGTTGCCTCACTTAAGCCATTCTCACGGACAGAAAGTCTATATCCTTATCAGGAAAACATGTAAACATTATGATTAGTTGTAAACACAGGTCTTTAATATGTCTGCATTGAGTGAAACAGTAGATACTTATGAGTCCAGTAATATTTATAGAGGAAATAAGGTGAAGGAGAAAGACCTGGCAAAATAAATCTAGAAATACATTCATAAGATCTTTTGGATAGTTTTATAAAGGCTGAAAAACTAAGTGGATTAAATTTTGTTAATAGAATGTTCCAGAGTGTTTCTGTGATGAAGCACTGGATTGTACAAGGAAATACTTAAACCATCTCTCTTTAGATGCTTAGAATTTAAGGTGCTTTTTAGCTGACAGAAAGTTTTGTGCAGGTCTGAAGTGCCTCTGGAAACCTTACCTCCTAATTACCACATAACTTAGAGACTTAAATACAAACAATGCTCACACACATCTTTAAGAACTATTACCTCGCACTGACCTGTAACTATGTTTGGGAGGTTATATCACCCCAAGAAAGCAGTGAGAATTACGTCTCCAAAGACAGCAATCTCTTGCAGAGTTGCTGGGTGCAAAGCAAGATTGATGTCATTAGGCCACCTTTTGCAAGGGCTGGTCATGCACTGTATGCTGGGCAAACAAATGCTCCAATGCTCAGTGGCTGGCTGCCTAAATATCCTCTAGTGTTAAGCACCTTATGGTACACCTTTGTGAGCTCTAGTCCTTACCATTATCACTTTTATCTGCATAATGGGGATAATATGTCCTTAACTCCCAGCAGTTCTTCAGAGGGAAATATATATTAACTTTTGCTATCTCTAGAAGCTGTATGAAGATGAAATGCTCTCAAAATACAAGTGTGAAATTGCTAAGCAAGTGAACACTTCAGTCAGTGGTTGATGATTTATTTCAAGGGATTCAACCATGAAGCCAGGTACTGCTGGCGTTTTTAATAAGGCTGGCAGAAAGTTTCAGTGTTTCACTGAACTGAATAATTTGTGAGTACTTTACAGAGCATTTTAACTTTGCCCCCAATTTTAAAATATTAAAACTTAAATTTTAGAAGTTTTAAGACTATTATGAAAGACTTATTATTTTGTCACAGGGAAACTGATTTTCATCGTGTCTTCTAATTATGTCATGTATTTCAAAACAAAGTTAATGCCACTTAATATGGCACTATCACCTTGCATTTCTGAAAACTTCAAATGACTTTTTGAACAGCAAAAATCATTCTCTATGTATTAAATTTGCTATTACAGCTGTTAGAGGAAATTTGTTTTTATTCTGTGTTCTGCACTTAAATTTATATTTATTTTGGAACCATTAGTTATGGACGAAGTTACCAATTATCTTTCTAAAAATAAAAACAGTTGAAACTTTGCCATCACTATTTTATTTCAATGAATGAAATTTTGTGCAGAATGGAGGTAGTGCATAATTACAAAAAAAAAAAAAATAAAAAAAATCAGGTGTAACACTTAACCGTCTAACCTCATCCTGAAGAAAAAGCAGTATAAAATACCATTCCACTTTACCTACAGTCCATGACATCAGTGGTGGGAAGCAGGGGAGTGCATGACTAGTAATTTAAGTAAAACAATTGAATCTACTGAAAATCATGAGAGCTGTGATGACCTCATGGTTTTTTGAAAGCTCTTGCCTCCATGCAGTATCTGCTATCAAGCCAGTACCTCTCATGGGTTTTTAGTGTAAGGCTGAATCAAATAAATTCTTTCTGTTCAGCTGCTTAATTTCATTATCACATATATTTTAAAAGTGCAGAATAAAATTCTGAAGGCTTTGATATGTACAGTATGTCAAACATTTGAAAGATTTATTAATTTTATGAGGTACAATAAACTCTTCTGATAGGAAATCTAAAATTCTCAGTACAACTGTGGATCCAAAGAAATTTCTGCTTGTGACAGCATCCTTTAAGAGCCAGTTTTCACAAGAATTGAGGTGGTGTGCTTTTCTTTTAATTTCAGTATCTGATGATACATGAGAATAGTATGCTTTCTTCCTGAATCCTATTAGGTACCATTATAAGATCTGATTTCCTTGGTTGTTAGTTTTTTTGTTTGTTTTGGTTTGTGGGTTTTTTCCTCATTTTTGGAGGGTTTTTTTTTTTGTGGTTTTTTTCTTTCTTTTTTGTGGTTTTGTTTTTTGTTTTTTAAACCTAATTGTCAGTCAATGTGTAACAGTAAGACTAGCTTTCTTTTGGATCTAATGGCTACACACTGTGGGGGAAAAAGTAAAAGAACTATGCTTCATCATCCTGTCAGGGTGGTTTCTTAACAAATTACCTTTACCCTCAAAAGAAAACACAGAGACATTTTGTAGCTTTAACAATTCTCATAGTTCATATCTTATTTTCTTGGCTATTCAGGGGAACAAAAATACAATCTTCTAGATCTCAGAGATAATGAAATCAATATTTTTAAAGTTTTCTGAAATCTAGATTCTTAATAAAAGCATGAGCCTTTCTTTATTCACTATTTAAACTCTGTGTGTTTCTCCCTAACCTTGTATGCTTTTCAAAACCTTGTTTCTTTGTTGAACACTTATTTCCAAAGAGTAAATAATAGTAAATTTCAATACAAAGTAGTAAGCCCTTTCTTTCTTTGTATGCCTGTTCATGAACGGCTTCATAATCACAGGTTTGTGCCTTCGTCTGGATGAAATTCACTGCAGAAAAGTAGCAGAAGGCATTGTTCAAATTTTACTTAAACTTTCTTTTTCTGAGTGTCATGTAAAGGAAAGGCCTAGCTTTCAACAACAACAACAAAAATATTTGATATAATAGCCACTGAAGTCCTCGGGAGACTGCTGAAATCAGAGGACTGATTTGGTCCCTTGGGGTCCAAAGGTTGCTGCTACTGAGGAATACCAGTGCCTTCCTCACCAGTCCCTCTCAGGCATTTAATAATCTTTTCATCCAAAGCACACCTGGATTCCTGAATCACAAAGAGTCTGTAAATTCTCAAAGAGCCTGTAAGCTCCCTCCAGCTTGTGTCCCATCTTTTTTGACCCTACACAGTGGTAAGGGTTTGCTGTGCTTGTGTGGGATATAGGAACTACATTTTTTGGTTTACATTTTTTTTGGAAACTCAGTGTTTTCAGCAGGCGTCTTGCATTTCAAATTTATATTGGGGTCCAGTAAATCAGCTCAGGAATGAATGTGTGGTCCTTCCATACCATAAATTAAATTAAGCTGTAATTTGCCTGTGATGTTTTACTCATAACAGGTGGATGTACTTAAGATAGAATTGAAAAATTTCAAAATATATAAGAAAAAACAAACTCCAGCAATTTCAGCTGCTTTTGTAGAGCATACTAATTGCATACTGTTCAGTGTTGTTTATTTTTTCCATGTAAGAATAATGTAATTTACTACAAGGATCCAAACATACTTATTCAAGTAAAGTTGAGAGGTCTACCTTTTCTAGCATATCAACAAACAAATTGAATGAAATACACAGACATAAAGACAAATGCATAATTTCTTCTGAAATCAGCCTCTGAGACCTGCCTGGGTCTGAGTCATTCATAGCATGGCAATGCACTTCTTGCCATTGCTCTACTGTGCTGCTTAAATGCCTCTGAGCCTGCTTTGAACAGTGAAGAGTTTGCAGTGAAAAGCCTGAAGACAAGAGACTCGAGATGTTACTTTACAAAGGCACCCTTAACTGCTTTGTAGACACAATCCATGTATAAAAAGAAGTTGTTGCTAAACTTTAAGAATGGAATGATCAGTGAATAAATCCATTGTTAATTTTAAAAGCAATTTGGAATGCCTTTACAGTTAAGCCATTCAATTTCCATTGGTTTAAGTTTAATCATTTTTCATTAATGTAAGCTAATTTGCAAGCTAATCTAATAAAGTAGCATGAAACATGAGCAGCAATGCATTGAAATGAAGGAAGTTCAGCTGCTTGGAGCTCATTAAGGTTCTTGAAGTTTAGAAGACTAATTACTGACTAAGAATGATTTTGTTTACCTCTACCTTTTGAGAGTTCCTGTTTTATCCCACAGTTTAAGACTCATAGGCCAAATCATCAGTGGGTATAATTTGGTAGAGCTCTAATAAAGTCAACAGGTAAATTTATACCAGTTGAGAATTTATCTCTTTGTTGCTGTTGTTTTGTCCCAATTAAAAAAAAAAAAAAAGGCAAAACAAACCACCAAACCAACAAAACAAAACAACCCCCCCCAAAATCCCCAACAAAACTAAAGCAAAAAAAAGAAACCAAAACAAAAAACCACACATACACACAAACCGCCC
>JAWWEU010000005.1:12949999-13037994 GCA_035583155.1 Acropternis orthonyx
AGTGCCATGTTTTTGTTGGCAGTATGTCATACTGAAAATTATTTTTAAAATTCTGGGCAATTTGTAAAGTGCATTCTAACATGCAACATGATATTGTATATATATATACATATATATATACATACATACAGATACAGACATATATACACTGTCTTTTATGTCTACACGTATATCATTTCACTTTGATGAGATAAGCAGACCTTTCCACAATAATTCTTTATATGCTGCACATAATGCAATTTCTGCTGTAAAAGTGGTACTTGCTTCAGAAAGCTTTAAGATGTGGTGTTTTAAGGAGAGCAATTTACATTAAACTGCTCGTCACCAAGGTTCAAAATGTGATGGACAAAAACATGTAGATGAGAATGGATTTTCAACAAGTCAGTAGCATTTCATCTGTGGCTAAGAATAGTACTTTGACCCAGTTCTGTATCCAATTTTCATACAAACAGGCATAAATTCACCACACAGAGCCTTATATACTTATCCTGAGGAGAAAAAAAAACACAAAAACAAACCAGTAAGGATGAATGCATGTGATAAACTGTGATAAATTAGAGCTTTTTTCTCCCTGCTATATCAACAAGCCAGGAGCTATTTATTCAGCTGTTTGAACCTGGCAGAAATTGTCTTACAGTTTAGAAGAAAACCTGCTAATACTATTTTTGTGTGTAATCCTACAACGATAATTTCACTTACTGTCTATCCTTTTTTAGCTTGTGGTCCTCATAGCACATACTGACTGAGAAAATGCAGACTGGGTGCACATTAGGAACCACAAATCAATGTAGTGTCATTCATACACTCTTTAAGATGTCCCAGATGAGGACACTTTGCTCTGCCTTCTCCTCAAACTGCTGGAAATGGATAAACCACAGCAGTCATTCTGAGTTGAGGTCATTCTGAGACATCTATTTCCCCTGATTTGGATCACCTCTTGGAGTGGGTTCCTTCCATTCCCCACTGAGCTGTGCAGGTAGGCTCCCAGACAAGGGCACAAAAAGGATTACTACTGTGAAATATCTATTTTAACTAATAGGTTAAAACTTTGCTAAATCGTGATTAACTGTAAAATCTAACACATTACAAATGTATTATTGCAGATTTTACTATCAAAAGTAAATTGGAATGTATTAACTTAAAACACATTCAGCAAAACTGAAAAATTATAAAAATGGTTACTACTCATGTTCTCAGAAAAAGACTGTCTAAAGCAGCAGAAATTTAATTTATGATGTTTGGGGAAAGAAATGCTCCCATTTGTGTGGCAGTTTTGTTACATGATAGCTTTAAAGTGAACATAGGTTCAGCATGTAGCAGATCTTGTGAGTCTAGTATAAATCAAGAATTACAGTTATGAAGCCGGAATTTGTGAGATTGGACTGAGGTGCTGGTATTGTGAAACTGCATTTTTTTAATGATGCAATAGGCCAGCTTACTTAAACCCCTATCCCAGCTCAAGGCCTTCTGAATTCTTAGTCATGTGACCTTAGTAACTGTTTTCTGTGAATCTCTGAATAAATCTTATTCTTTTGGGGGTGGTTAGGAAGAGGAGAAAAAGGGTGTGAAATGCTGTAAAAAAAAAAAAAGGGAAAGACTAAATTACATACATTTTTTGTTATTTATACATATATAAAGTGTCAAGATAATTTTTTCCCACTCTGTCTTGCTGACAAGCAAGAGAGATTAGACTCCACAATTGGATTAAAAGTATAATATCAATTAATCATGATCACAAATTTTTAACTGTAGTTTAATCAAGTTAATAGAAAGTTAATTTTCAAAGAAATTTTATTTACAGATAATCTCAAATCACTATGTATGAAATACAATGTAGGAATGACAAATATCCATATGGGACTTTAAGGGAACCTGCTGTCTTTTCTAAGATTAACCTACTAAAAGAAATCTTTTATATATATATTGCATGAACTGCCAGACCAAGATTTATATATGTTGTATATATTTATGCCTTATATAAATTGCTTCTGTCATTTTTCTTTGCGCTTCCTAGTACAAAAAGGAAAAAGTAATCTAGGAAGAACTATCAATAAAGAGCACAGACCCTCATTATATTGTAAACCTCTCATGCTATTTCTGGTCATTCCCTGATCAGCATGATTGGTTGCTTTTGTACATTTTAAGTCACTGAAGTTCCCAGCTCTATTGATACTATGTGGAAAACCTAACACTTAACAAATGGTCTAAATTTCTTTTGACCAAAGCACAGATAAGCCCTACCAACCTTGATGCTGGGGTGATGAATGTCATTGTCTACATTTGTGCTGTCCTGAAATTGTAGCCCATTTCAACAGTCTGTCTAACAGTGGCATTAGCTGAGAAAATCCTAGTGTGTACATAGTTTCAGTATACAAATAACAGACACTACTTCTAAGGTACTTCTGGCAAGATTCAGAACAATTTCTGGGTTTAAAATGTTAGTAGAATAATTAAAAAAAAAAAAAAAAGCAACACCCTGCTCTCTGTGTTAATACTTGTCCACTGGTAGGTCTGTAAGTGTGCTCAATATCCCCAGTATTGATAGGAGCCAAAGAAAACCTCAGAGCAAATCCCTTCTGCTACCGAAAAACAGAGGCGTCTTCCCTGAGAAACGGGATGGAACTGTCTCCCCATGGTGGGTGTTTCTGTTGGTTCAGCAGCCCAAGAAAAATGGAAATCCTGTTCTTGATGGCAGAGAGAGCATGAGCGACATCCAGACAGAAAAATCCTCCTAAACAGGAAGCCTTCAGAAACTAAAAAATGTGGGAGCTCCTCAAAAGGTCAAAAAGCAAACCCTTACAATGGATCCTTATCTGATCCAGACCTAGGCTTCTTTTGTAATTCACACATTATTTAGAAACAAGATGTGTATGACAAGAAATTGAAGCGTAAAAGCAACTTTGTGTTCTTTACAAATATGCTCCAAGAAAAAAAAACAACCAACATACAAACAGATTGCAAAACACATTTAAGTTCAGAAGATGCAGACATCCAGAGAGACATGCAGATAGAGACTTGCAAAATAAAAGTACTTTTCTTGGGTAATTATCTTAATTGGTTCCTTTTATTATTTTTTTTTTTTAGATCAACTCATTCCTCTTTTTTTGTGTTTCTTTTTCTTTTTTAGTCTTCTAGCATGGACCTGAAAAATTGCATTTTAGAACACAACACTTTTATATTTAATACAGCTTTGTGAATTTGCATTTCTAGGCCAATCTACGGGTTATGTTCTTCTTTTGTCTGGTTTCTCAATTGCCTGCAAAAATGTATTATGTGGCAATGAAGTAAAAGGCTGGGAATCACCACTGGGAGATGCAAGTTTAAGTTCAGCCACCTTCACTTTTCCTGAAACTTAAAAGGTCAAATTTTGTTTGACAAATGAAAGTTATGAAGAAGATGCTGCCTTTTTCCTGAGACACCAAACCACCAACTTCAGCTATTAAAACTATACCTGTCACAAAAGCATGACTCATTTCCTCATCAATTTGAGCATTCTTGCCTATTCACTCTAACAGAGTATAAAGACTATTGGAAAGTGCTTTGGCTTCTTCCCTTTTATTTAGTTTTTGAGTTTCTCACCATAGCCCACCAAAACCCTACCTTCCCAGCAAAGCTATTTTATCATTCTGACCAAACTGGGAATTCTCCCACATTACAGGTTATGTGGTGCACTTGCTGCCACAAAATGCCTTAGATGCCAGTGTGAGAAAAGGGTTAGTGAGTTTTTTATTGAGAAGACATTTTTATATTCATTTAAACAGAAATCCTTTAGGGATTCTAGAGTAAAGCACTATAAAAAAACTTGCATGATTGCCTTTTAAATATATTTAGACCAAGATTAAAAGAGGGCCATTGTTTTTCAATGATTATTGCAATTCTTATTTTTTAATTCAGATAATCTCAAACAGTGACTTATAAACCACAAATTACAGCAGAAACTCCTACCTCACTTTCTGTTTGCATCTTCAGATACCACTCCAACTTGTCTCACTCATCACAATATCTGTAAGTCTTCACTGTATTTTTAAATAAAAGTAAATGAGTTTCACAGAACTCAGTTTAGGTAATGAAAAATTTTCCACAGTCCCATATTAAAAATCACAACAAGAGTAGTATTTCTGTTCTCATGAAATTTCTGATAAAAAAAAACAATACATTCTACAGGTCTGTTTTTAAAAGCTATAAGAAAAAAAATAGACAGTGTAAATGAAATGTTAAATCCTTTTAATCTTTAAACAGACTACTACAAAGGATACTGTTTCCTAAAATATACTTATTGTCATGATATGTATTGAAGTCCATTATTCATGAGGTAACAATGGTATTTTCCTTGCTGCATGTATTCTTTAAACTTCTCTGGGGATACGTGTTTCATTCCAAGTATGACCACAGATTTTATGTTAATAAAAGGGACTTAGCTTTGTCTATATATCTTCCCCATCATTTAAATTTTCTTTCCACTGGTATCCATTTAACCACTTCATGTTTTCAAAGCTTAAAGTATGTCTCCTTTCATTCTGGTTACAGGACTCTATGCCTTAGATCAGAAAAATGTAATGGAAATCCAACCTTCCATTTACATTTAATATAAATGCTATTTTCCAGACCAAAAATAGATTATTTGCCCACCATTGTGAGAGCCCTGATCTAATGAAATATACATAGGCATATAAAGAAGATGGAAATTCAGCACAGGTGTATACCTTCAAGTTGAAAAGCAAAAGTTCTTTGTAAAATCTCTGGCTTCAGCTAAGATGGATGTGTCAGGATTATAGATAAAAGGATAAAATCCTTGAAGTTAGCAGTTCTACTGATTCAAGTGACAACTTGCAGAGCTGGTTTTCATTCAACAGAATCCTTGGTCTCATTCTGATTTTGTTAATCATTTACTATATGATTACAGAAATATCAGATTCCCTGTATACCAGTCAGAAAATGCATATATTGTTATTTATAACAGTGTTTTTACAAGGCTCACTTAATTACAGACAGATTCTGACAATGTATTGAGTAGCCCCAAAGAGTTTATTGAGTACTTTCAGTGACCCCTTGTAGGAAAAGATGCTATTAGCATTAGGAAAAGTGGCTCAATTGATTCCTCAGTGTTTAGGAGATCATTTGAAATCCCCAGGTGCTAGACAAAAGCAAAATTATATGTCATGTGTAACTCATATGGACTATGAGAAAATAATTATCATGCAAAGGAGTTCACTAGAATGCACCCTGCCTCCCATTGACTTCATTAAGTCCCCGTGTGGGAGCAAGAGGCTGCAATTTGCAGATCCCTCTGAAGAACTAGGTCTTTACAAGGTAATCTCAGCATACATCATGTTTTCACCAATGAGTTTGATGGAACATAAAACAAAATTGTGGTGACAAGCAAATCCATCAATGGCACACCCAGTAGATTCCAATTAAGTTAATTAGAGTAGACTTTCTAATGAGTGGAATGTCAAACACTGGATCCATGCCCAATGCTAATCATTCATTCATTTTGCTGCTGGTTCTAATTCACATTATGCCAAGGAGGTTTCATGCATTCTGACACCAAACTATGAGCAAAGTGTTTCTGCTTTAGAAATAGAAATCGAAGTGCAAGCACAAGTTTGACATACTAATTAAATGTGCCAGGATGTAAGATATATTGCTAAGTGTTATTCTGTCCCTATAAATGAAGGCATCAGCCAAAGCACAGAAAGGGTGTAAAGCAAAATTTATAATTCCACAGCATAAACAAGACAGTGACAGTAACTACCCTGTCAGTCTGAAAAGTCTACTGAAGTGGCATTAAAATAATAAGGAAAAATCTTGGAGGTAGACCTATTACACTAAGAGAGTACTGGAGTAGCAGGGTTTATCTGAGTATACTGAGGCCATGGAGTGATAACTACATGAATACTAGCCTGATATTCAGCTAAATGTTTTGTATACGATCTCAGAACGAGAGTTCCGAAAAGATCCACTCCATAAATACAGACTGCTTGTATTGAGGGGAATATTCACCTGCACCAGTAGCTTTAAGACATAAAAAGTTATTTGCCATCTGCTAATAATTAAGCATGCTTGATCTTATTTTGTGTTAGCGTCAACAATTGATGAGGATGGATGTGCAGTCAGGCACCCAGCTGTGCACTGGAGAAGCAACAGCACAGACACACATCCATCTCTTCTGATGGTTCAGCTACAAGGACAGACGCCTTCCCTAAGCCTGGAAGAGGGTAGAGGGCAGTAAAATTCCAGTTCACTGCAAGTGCTCTATCCAGATTATAATCTTTCAAGTTTGCTTTCTGTATTTGCCACCTACTTAGTGCATAGCAACTAACCGCATTTTTAAGATCAGATGCAGATCATGCTTCAAATCCATGCTCAGGATACCAGGATGTACAGGGGATGATATTTTCAATATGGTGTGAAGGAAAGTAAGTCAGTGTTTCCACAGGCTTGCAAGATCAGTTGGTATTGATTTGATTCTCCTACACAGCTTTTTGGTAGCCCGACCTGTTAACACTGAAGTAGAGAAACAGTTTTAACTTGAGCAGTATATATACAATCTGTACTTTGTATCATGGAAAGAAGCTGAAGCTAAATTTTCTATCAAGTTTACAACAGACAAAACTCATAGTCTTTAGTTACTCTGGAGATGCTCTCTTGATTAATTGTGTTCATAGAGCTTTGGTTCCTTGTCTTCAGCCCTCTCATGTGCAGATATTAATGGTAAGATGGAAAGTGAACAGAGTGCTCAGAGTAAGGTGATAATCCCAAAACACTATAACTGCAGTAATGTCTAAATATTTATCAGACACAAGACCTACCAGGATAAAATTCCTGGTACCAGCTGTGTAATTTTCATTACTAAAAAGAAAAAAAAAAAGTATTTTAAGAAGTATTTAAGATCCCTTGAGGTGCTTCAAGCTGTAATGCCTTTTCAAACTTATGCTTAAAATGTAAATCATTATATAGTGAATGAGAAGGACTGCACTCTGTCTAAATTTATGGGTGGATTAACTGATTTGTATAAAGTAAAAATCTGTCTGAACCACAAATTGTGCCTTTTTCAGGTTTGTCTACTTTTTATATGTTTATTTAACCTGGACAATGTATCATAAAGGCAAAAAATACCCTTAACCTCTTGACTTTTTAATCAAAAAGACAGATGCCTAAATGAGATCACTCACTACAAAATTCACAAGCTAATTATTTGAAGGATATTAGAGGAACACAAAAAGTGATAAACAGAGCTTGAAATGTTTTTAAACAGAAAACAGGGAATGAAGTTAGTTTCTAAACAGTTGTTTTTAATTTTACTGGGTTTTAGCCACAATAATTCAAACACTGTTTTCTTTTACTTTTCAGACTTTCCTTTTAAGCATACTTTTTGACTGGAAAAAGCAGAAGAAAAGCAAAAGGGAATCTTTCATACCTTACAAGAAAGGAAAGAGTTAAAAAATCTGGATCTATATTAATAATGACAGCAGTGGAATATCACAAAGGAATTTGCTATCTCTGCATTTGAAATATAAAGACAGAAAATCAAGAAGATAAATATATCATGAGATTTCAAACTTCTGTTGTGATATACACCTTTGGGAAATGTTTCCAGACTTTTTTGGGCGCTTTTGCAGTTCATTTACTGCTACCTCAATGATTATGTATAACATAGGGCTCTGATCTGTAACTTACAGGTCTGACGTAAATGATGCTACTCAGTCACTGCAAAGACAGGAATCAGGAATAGTCAGGAATCAGCTGAACAGGCATTCAATTCACCTGAACTTGTAAAAGCCAGTTTTGAATAGCATGCACAGTGCCCTCCTGCTGAAGGTCAAATTCTGACTGATGCAGGCAAGTGCATGAAGTGCAGCAGCACTGCTGAAGGAGAAGATCACCAGCTTCCCCACGGGCCCTGCTGCAGCTTTGCGGTGTATTACAGCCACAAAAGACCATGCACTTCTCTTTCTTTCATGTCACATACTGGGAAGCTCAGGATTCACACAGCTGTGGGCCTGGAACAGGATGATAAAGAAATGGAAACAAGCAGAAAAGTTTCTTGGGTTTCTTCTTACCCATAATATGGATTTATCCTTCAGACATGAAACAGCTCCTTCTCACATGTGATTCTCTGAACTTCAGTTCTACTGGGACTCATAAAAATGTGATGAATTACAAGCATCATTGCAGAGGAACAAATGTCCTAGTGATTTATATATTTATTTATTTACTTTATGTATGGTATTAACAAGGAGCATAGGTTATGCTTTGGCTTTTCATTTATTTTTACATTTTTAGATATTAATAAATATTTTATATCATTTATTTAATTTTATTTAAAAGAATATATTAATAATAGTGAGGCAGAATAATTAAAAGCAAATTTCATTCTCTTTTATTTTACAAAGACTGAAAGATAAAAATATGACACAAAAATTTGATTCAAATGCTTTGGCGAATGAAGGATTAAATTTGTGGTTGTTTAGGTGCTACGTCTATTGCATACAATTAACACTTTCTGACTTTGATGCATCACACAGTGATCTCCATTCAGATTTCAAAATATTATTGCAACCTGAAAAGTTCATCTTTTCATGGTCTTTGCATGGAGTCTAGCACTTTGGTAAACATTTCAATGATCAGGTCAACAGTCTTGACAGATAAATTCAGAAGTTAGTACACTCTGCTAAAAGTCATGCTTCTTCAGAAACTGCTTATAATAGACATATAAAATACATTTGATCATTTGTAATACATGCAAGGATCAGTAGGTCACATTAAATAAAAGTAGATTTAGTAAAATTGTGTAGCCTACACTGCATCATAAATTATTAAAATTAATGAACCTGATCCCCTCTGCAGATTACTCCATGGCTGACACTGGTATAATTTCATTGATATTAATGATACACTTCCAGTTCCACAGTGATGTAAAACTGGAATTATAGCATGATGATTCAGGTCTAATACTGTTAAATTAGCTGCACCATTTACATTAACAGATGGCAGGCAAATATGTCTTCCTTCGTTCACTCAACCCAGGTGATTAGGGAGTTCTTTTTTCTGTCCACTACTATATGGCACATTAATCTATACATTTCATATACATCTATATAACAGGTTTTGGTTCCTGATATTCAGAAATGTAATTTTACTATGGTGAGAAGAACTAGAGATTGAAGGTTGGTAAGGAGGTTGTGTCAGAAATGGAATTAAAGTTGTAACCTAAACTGTGTAACACATACACCTCTGCTGTCCCTGGACCGTCTTCCTTCCCTAGTAGATGTCTTTGGTTGCACATATTGTTAGTGAACTGACCAGCCTTTCCCTGGGCTATTGCACCCTGTGGGATAGTTTTAAGGCTCTGACACTGCATGGCACAAGGCCATCTGACAGTGCTTGATGGAGATTTTCCTCTAGGCCAAATGGAATAAACAGATCTAGATTTACCTCTATGTGGTGCTGTCAGAGTGCACTGATGTTTAAGCTATTACACAAGGTAAGTCTAACTGACTCACTGTAACAATCTGATCATTATTTGTTGTTTCGGGTTTTGGTTTTTGGTTGTTTGTTTGTTTTTTGTTTTTTTTGCTTAAATATAGAACAATCATGTGTTTGACTTTGAAAATTTAAATAAGAAAGAAATATGATGCTTATGCCCCTGTTCCTTGTCCACATCACAGGTGTTCAACATGCCAAAAAATTGATTTTATAAACAAAAACCCTTTTGACTAAATATAGACTTTAATGTGACATATAGCTTTGATTTTGACACACTCTAGTTCTTTGATGTTGCAGTATTTTCAAGGAAGAGAATAACTTTAAATCAATACTATTACTCCAAAAATTTTATTCTTATCCTTGTTATTTCATTAACTTATATTAAAGTAGGATGGAGAAAAGCTGTTATACTGTCAATACTAAAAGAGCTACACAGTCCAATTTAGAAACATGGCTAGTATGAAATACATTTCCCAGTATATAAACATTGAAAAAGTTACTGTTTTCTTCTAAACCTGGTACAAATATGTACAAAAATACTTATAGTTTAAACCTGACCATGGGAACTGAAGTCATTAGAATGTTTGCACAAAATCCTTCCAGGTGTATAAATACACTAGAGTCATTCAGATGTAAGGCTTACAAAGGAGTATGGCCTGTTCAGTGAACAGTTTAAGTGCTGCAAGTTGGTGGCATTTAGGGCACCTAAGTACTTGAAACGGTATATAATAGTACTGGATTTTCAGTGAAATGCATTGTAAACTTTACCTTTGTTTAATTTAGTTATGTAATAATGAAGTCTCAGTTAAATTTAAAATTTTTGTGAGAATATGAAAACGAGTTATATTGTTCAGAGTAACTGGCTAAAAACATTTTCACTTTTAAAAAATTCTGAAGTTCTGAAAGTGCTAAATTAAAACATTTTTCTTTCTCCCCCGCTCCTTGGTTAACTTTTGTTCATAGTTATATTACTCTTAAGTTTTTATTACTGCTCATTATCTGAATATTCATGTTCATCTTTCTAATACAAATATGCTATTTAGTGAATGTCAGAAAAGCATATACAGAACTCTAAGTTCTGTTGTCAGTTTCAGAAGTGGAGCAGTGCAGCACTACAGCCACTACAGTTTTTCCTTCTGCTTCCCACCCATTACATTCTCAAGTTTGCTCCAAGTGAAAGTAAGTAAGCTTTTGTTTTCAGAGAAGTTTGGCATACCTTTTGTTAGTAGCTTTATTAGTGTTGGGGCAATGTATACATTTTTTAAATTTCTGGAACTCCTATGTAATTTTGTTGTCTTTGAATTGCATTGGCACTAACCTCACCCCTAATATCAGCAGAGGCAGCAAGTGAAAGGCTATGAGTCTGAACTGCTGGTGAAACAGCTGACACTAGAGCAAATAACTATGATGTGATGATAGACACCGTAGTGTTAAACTGGCACTGGATTGCATGTGGTTGAAACACAAAAGAGGATTTTTATGGAGAAAACCATTATCTGGAAGACATAGAGTGGTTTATTATGTCCAGACTTGAAAAATTCTTCACCAATAATGACACTGCAGATATGTTACTGACACAGTCCCATCAAATTTATTTATTTGCTAATAAAGAGCCTTTGCGTTTTCCTGGTTTTCTTTTTTAATATTAACTGAAACATCATTAGCATTATGCAAAAGGAATGATAACTCTGGTTTAGAGTTTCTTTTGCTGATAAACTGTTTTCTTTTTTCCATTCATAAGTTGTGATATCTGAATTTATACGTAAATAGAAACACCATACTTAATATATAATAAGCTGCAATTAAAATCACCTAACAAAACAAAAACTAAGACAAAAAATTACCCAAAAGGAAAAGAAAATCACATACTTCCTGCAATATGAGCTGTGGTCTTATGCCTCCACGAAAAAAGAAGAAAAAAAGACTTTTCAACACTCTAGAAGTCGACACCTGGCTTCTGCCAGAGCAAGGAAGGAAGCAGATACCAAAGATAACAAAATACAAATTATTTGCCAGAATAGGATTCCCTCTCCAATACCTTGTCATCATCCTTTCATTAAAAAACAAATTTATTATGATATGTTATTATTTTAAAATTTAGCTTATTTATCATATACTTGTCTTTTGCCTTCATGAAAAAAAATCTAAATGTTTCTTGTCTTCTGATAAGCTATTTCTTTAAATTTGGGACGCTCTGAAATATCTTCAGTTAGGTACTTTTATCTTTCTGTTCATTGATTTCATGCCATGTCGAGAAACCTGAAGCACACACGTTGTGTCTCATTAGAAAACATCCTTCTTTCTCTAGAAGCACGTAGCGGCCAGCAGTGACAGCAAAGCATGTACTACACAGGTCAGTGGCTATGCCGCTCTTTGAATTAGTGTTAAACACATTCCCCATTTCTGTACATGCATGTTTATGTTATGGATTAGCTAGATAAATGTAGGAAATAAAAGTTTCACAAATATGAACTTGACTATCCAAAAATCCCGAGGTTTGCACATTTGATTTGGAAAGTATTTTAAAAGACCAATGGCATTGAATAAAGGACAGTTTCCTTCAAAGTAGAATTGTCTTCAGCAGGAGTTTACCTGTTGTTGGAGATGTTTATATAGATAAATATAATAAAAATAATAAAATATTTGCAATGTTCTTCACTAATTTTTCACAAAAGGAAGATAGAGACTAGAAGGCCTATGGCAATGTCTTACTCCACAACTCACCAAAGTTTTGAAACCTGTAATTTGTTCTGTGCTCTTTTCCTGAGCACAGCTTTGTTTTTAACATTCACCTCCTTGACGGGTTTTCCAAGACATTACATCACTTCATGCTACACAGAATAGGCTCCCTAAGGGTGCCCATAAACCTCCTTTGGTTATCTCCATGCAAGGAACAAACTGAAGCTATAAGTCATTTATTTTGCATTGTCTTCTATGTTATGAACATCCTGTTAGCAATTCCATTGCATAGCCTGAATACATCTATTCGATCAGAAGTAATAAAACTCTAAAAGCAAGCAAGAGGTGGGTTTTATTTTCTAATATAAATCAAAATAAATAAAAATTATGGCATAATAGAGAGATAGACATATTTAGGAAGTTCCTCCTTCAGTAACAGAATTTTATTTAGGGTTACATACAACCCAACCTTTCTCAAGGGAATATCTTACTAGAATAGGAATGAATAATGCAGCTGCTCTCCTGAAAGCAAAAGCTGTGTAAGTTCAGAGTACTGTGCCTTTCTGTCTTTTAGATTCTAATGCTGATTAAAGTCAAATTCCATTCAGAGATAATGCTCCAGCTTTGGTGGTAACATCACTTAAGGGGTGGGCAAGGCATTAAAAATTAGTATTTTGCATATAATTCCCTAAAACTTATGCCAAAGCAACTGTGTGTTGTGGAGAATCTGGAGAGGAAAAGTTAGACTGAGATTAGAAGACATTTAATTCAAACATCCTCTTCATAACAGGAAACAACTGGCTAATAGAAAACTTTTGTTATTTCCTTGTGTGTGATGACTGAGAGTTACTTGAGTATAAAAGGGGATACTTCATCCTCTTCTAAAAAGAATGTAGAAATATACTCAACTGCAGACCAAATATAATGATATTTCAGGTATTTCGAAGTCTGTTGAGCAGGAAACATTGAGTTGCATTTGTGTGATGATTAGCTTCATTGAGTTCTACTAGCAAATGTAGTACTTAACTTCAATCAATGCAGAGGTTAGGCAAAGGAAGTTTGCTATATTGATGGATTTCTTGAGGGATATATGGAGCCATCTGAAAGAGGTCAGTCTTACGAACCTGATGAAAGAGCTAGCACAGTGGATTTCATAGAAAGTAGCCACAGACTTCAATCAGATTACTCTACCTGAATCATGAGACAGCTGCATACTCTCAATCTTACCTTACTTAGAGACTTCAGTGTGCAACTACTTGCAAACAACTATTGATTCTGTTAAAAATAAATAAGAATCTATTACAGGGGAGACTGCTGTTTCTAGTGTTCAGAAATGTTTTACTGCCTTCCTGTTGAAATAGTGATGTCTTGCTCCAGGAAAATTATAAGCCTAGGAAAAAAATGTATCCTACATTTTTGGGGGGAAAGTCTGGGGATGGCATCACCATTAGAGATCCAAGATCAAAATTATGGGCTAATATCTGAAAATAGGAATCCTAGGCAGCTGAAAGTCTAGAGGAAATGACAGGGCAGTTGAAATGTTTAACTGCATAAAAGTTATCTCCGTGCAGCTGGTCAGCCTCAAGTTGTTGCAGGCTGTGAAACTACGCCTTCGTAAGGCAAAGAAACAGGGAAAAGAAGAATTCTATGCTAAAGCTATTATTCTTATTAATCATTCATATAGTTAGGTTTCCTTTAGATTGCTTCTTCATTTTGTAGTGAATAGCTCATAGTGGTGTTTCTGTATTTAACACATGCTTAGAATTTATCAAGCCCATGGCTAAGTATTTCTATGCAGATTTTATCTTACACTAAACACTTAAGCACACTGCAGTTTTTTCACTTCCTAAATATGTATGATTGTGCATCTGGTGCAATTTTCAAATGATATCCTGTTTACAAGTCAGGTTAGATTAGTATTTAGATGACAAACATATAAGGAACTATTAGACAGTCAACTAGAAATAATTTTTGTATCAGTAGTTCTTTTTTCTGCCACAAAACTGAAATTCTCCCCAAGCACGCTGTCAGGGAATGCCATGCTTTCTTCTTGAAGTCTCTGTCTTCTCTATAAGGCACACCCGAAGTCAGACTCTAGGTCATTTTGCTTTGGAGTCAAGCTCAGACTCCTCTTTAACAGCAGCAGAAAGCCAATGATCATGAAAGCTGAGTCCTTCAAACCAGTAACTGCAGTCAAATGTTGTCTAGTGCTTTCAGTAATAAGAGGGAAGAGAGCTCTCATGTACCACTGCGAAAGGCAAATATAGGATTTCTATGCTATCGAGTACCCCCTCTAGGTCAAGCACAGAGTGACGCGTTGTGAATCCCAACTAGAAAGCACAGAAACCTGAGCTCCACTTCCAGAAAGATTCTTTTCATTTTAATAATATTTTCAGATTATGAAAACAGCTGGAGAAATTTCTTGAAACATATGTGCTAGGTTGAAAAGCATTAAATTAATGGCATGATATACACTTGACTGAATGCAACCTGAGGGTCACTCTACAAATATTTGTAAGGTACAACAAGATGAGCAATGGGAAGGAAAAAAGACAGTATACAGTTAGAGATAGACTTCAGAATGTTGCCATCTTAGTTCAAAAGTAATTGCAACATGAAAGCAGGCATAGTAACCAAAAATAAAAGTTTTATAAAACTATTAACACTTAAATTGTATTTAGATGCAGAGACTGGGGTTAACCTATTTATACACGTCTGTCGAGAAGTATTGTAATTTCCCTAAAAAGTCCATGAATTATTTTACTCTTCTCGTTAATATTAATCATGTTTATATAAACTGCATACATACATGATTTCTCTCTCTAATTTCAAATATACCATTTTCGAAGGTAATAGATTCATTGGAGTGGCAAGAGCTGCAAATAAAAGGACTGAAAGCAGAAATATATGAAAACATATATTGCTACATCAGCAGAGAAGTATCAGCAATTCTGGTTAATCAAATATATCTTTGTATCTAAAAGATTAAGAGTACGAAGGGTAAGCATTTTGATGTATTTAGATGTTATGTGTAATAACACAATGGAATCTTGGATTCTTTTTAAAAATTAAAAGTAGAATTTGGCAAAATTAATTAATTAAGCATCTTTCAAATAAGATATGTAAGAAGATTTTGAAATACACAGAGATTATTCTTCAAAATGCAAATGTTTCATCTGTCATTTGGTCTAAATAAGAATTTTTTGTTTCAAATAGGTCCATGTTTGCAAGAGAATTTCTCAATTTCAGAGAATGGTAACTTCCCATGGCACAAGGATGCAGAGAGAATTTAACTCTCTGCATGGAACAGTGAAGTCCCCTTGTATAACCCACTTCACATGCTACAAAAATGTGTTGTTGTATTTCTTTCAGGACTGAAAATATAGCACATCCTAGACAGGGAGAAAACCCCCAAACCTCCATACATGTGGGACCACGAGAAGAGAAGTTTCTATTCTTTAAGCACAAACTTGCCTTTCATTCACTCTGAACTACTTTTCAGCATTTCAGAAAGCCCGTAACAACTAGCAGGCAACACAGTAGGAAAAACTATAGCCTGAGTATAATGCAGGGGCTTCAAAAAATCAGAGAAGCACCTTAATTACTTCTAAGATAACTGCTTTCTTTGAGAAGTAAAATAGATGATCTGAAAAGGTGCAGCTACATTATTATTTAAGTCTTAAAACAGAGGCTTGATCTAGTAATTTCTCTATCCCGTAACACCAGGCTGAACTCTGTGTTAATCAGCATCTTCAAAGCCTCCATTTTTCAGTAAATGAAATTCCCTGTCCATTGGCTAAGGCAGGCAGGGTTTGTTTAGGACAATGCTTTGAATGTTCCCCACAAACCAGGTCCTTTAAACTTTCAGATTTCCAACTTTTTTTTTTTTTTTTTTTTTGCTTCTTAGGCCTGCAGTATTGTCGCTTGAATTTATGTTAATGAATCATTGGATTATGCTACTGTTGCCAGAGCATCTGATATGTCTGCATTGCTCCTCTGTTCTGTGACAGTGCCTTCAGTGATTAGCTGGGCACATTTAAATATTGTTCGCACTGATATATAAACTTCTGTATGGCTTTTAAGCAAGAGGGCAGTGGAAAAAACTTTGAGTATGGAGCAGATGGAGAACCAAGTACGACACATCAATGGTAGATTAGCCGGCACCACTATGCAGTGGAGAGAGAAAAGATCAAACGTTCTTCGTTTGCTAGTTATGTTGGAGGCTGTTTACAAGCAGGAATAATCTTCTGGTCTGTCTTTTCAGTTTAACTCGGCAATTAGTAGTCATGTCTGTTTAAACTATTTGCATGTTTATTTTCTGTATTATATTGATTTGCAGCTATTTCTTCAGCCCTGTCACACCTAAGCTGTACTTGCAAAATACAAATCTTATGCATGTTCTGTTCCATGAAATTTTTTTTTTAGATTTCCATTGATCTTCCCATTTTAAGAGGGTAAAAATCAGGATAATGAACCATTTCTGAAATACAGAATTTGGTTCAAGTAAGTAAAAGTCTCCATTAGGCTTTCTTTCCATTATCCTCTATGTGGATCCCATTTATTTTATTTCCTCAGTGTTTTGTCCTGCTCTTTTAAATAGAAGCCAACAAGAGTTGCTATCCAGTCCAGCAGCTAGTGATCGATGACAGATATAGATTCAATTTGCCTGAGAGAGGAAGAAAGAGAACCTGGATCTCCTATTTCCTTTATTTTTGTAGAAAATATTAATATACTATTACTCAAAAAAAAAATCCCCCATTGCCAGTGTTACAAGCACTTGTCAACGTTCATTTCATTTGAGCCAAATTCATTTATTTGTGTTACCCTAAGAAAGCATTTAGCTGCAGTCTGTGAACTTCTCTATAAAGCTTGGTATTTTTCCCTGTAATTCCATCCCACATCCTTCAATGAAATCCAAAAATTTTTGAGAGTTTTGTCACAGGTGTCACTTGGACTGTGCTTTCAACCCTATTCATGTAACCCAAGATTCAGCAATTAAATGTCTCAGTAAACCCCCATTCCTGTGACTCACAGTACCAGTGCTGGGCGGGGTACAGCAAACGGTCATAAATCCTTGCAAGAAGCAAATTTTCCAAAGGTTGTAAGTAGCTTAAGAGCCAAAGTTTCATTTTCAAACAAAGTTTAAGCGCTGAGGAGACTTTGATTCACAATGAATAGTCCCTGAGCCAGTTTAGGAGAAAATAAATGATGAAAGATTTGGGCAAGGCAATGCAATGTCTCCTTGCTGTCCAAGCCCAATATCCTTGACATTTGAAGCTCATCTAAGAAGGAGGTGTGAGATCAGACCCCCTCTTTTACACATTATTTACTTTTCTATACCAAATTAATAGTTCAGGATGGGATGTTTAGAAACACCCAGTTGGGTTCAACAACAAAGAGTTTGTGATTTGGAAAATAAGCGCCACCCTCCTCTCCCACAGTGGTGTGTTAATTACATTGGCAGCTGAATAAAACGTCACGAGCACAGGCATGCATGCACAGACAGACATGCACAAAGCCTATCAGTCCCCTGAATCTGAAACATTCCAGCATTTTGCAGTTCCCTTTCACATATTTTGAACACTTACTTAATATATCTGCAGTTAAATACCTTGTTTTCTAAATATATTAAACAAAGTGTATCTTAAATGTGTTTTGTAAACTGTGAAATATGTTGTTTTGCAATCATTCTGTATCTAGATTTCTTGATTCTTATCTCTCTGTGTAAAGTATAAAACTGGAAAAATACCACTTTACAACAGCAAAGGAAATCATTGAGGGTATGGATTGTGGCCTCCAAATTTTTGCATATCATAAAACATTCTAATTTTTCATTCAGAGAATTCACAGCTCCATCTTCAGTAAACGAAACAAGAACTGCCTACTAATACTATTCACAATATTCGTTTGAGAAACCTAATTTAATAACATAAATTAAGGGGAAGTAGTTCTTAGCAAACACACCCCTTAAAGGCTTTAGAATGAAAGCCAGCCTATAGAAATATTTCTGTGTAGAATGACACTTTTAGAATAACTGCAATGATTTGTAGTGTAAGCTATTAAATTGTACTGTTTGTATACAATGGTTGCTCTTAAACAGCCTCACAGCATTTATTTGCATGCAATTACCCTTACTGCGGTACTTGCCATGTGCCATCAACTTATGTCTACCCATAAGTAATACAGAGAGTGAACTCTTAAGCAAAAGGTAAATGTTGAAAGGTTCCATTGTGGACCACCATGTGCAAAATAACTGAGAGTAGGAGCAGATAATGCTGATGAGGTGTTTTAAGACTCCATTGACCTTATATCCCATTTCTTAACAATTTTCCAGTGATGTAAATACAGTTGTTCTGTACCTCCTCTTCAATACCTACTCCATTGGCACAGTTGCTAAATATTAAGAACACATGGCTCTCAGGCTTGGTGACAACTTCTGCTGCGGTGTGCTTCAGGTTGTTTCTTAATGCCAGTCCAGAATGATTTTCCAGCTCAGTTGTAAACTCTGAGTCTGGCTATCTGCAGCAATAGAAATCTGAGACTCTTCAATTTGCTTTATGGTACATATTATTATTCTGTCCACAGATTCACAGAGCAATGGTACAGGCTCTTTCTAGAAGGGCATTATAATGTGAGTCAGCTACAGCCATGAATTTTATTAACTCTTTTTGTTAGGAACTGCATTAAATGGCAACACTAATGCACAGATGAGCTCTGCAATGTTCCTATTCCAAGGCTGAGCAGATGGCTGTTTCAATGTATGCTTACTTTCATGTTCTCCATTTCATGCAGTGTCCCTTATCTTAGGCAACCCACTTATATTTATGCTGCCTGAGAGCCTTTAAACTTGCTGGAAGTTTATGGAGTGAAGGGATGGTATGGGGGAAAAGCCAGAGAGAAAACTCAGATAAGACTCCGGTTGTGCCTTCTCCTCTACTTGATTAATTCTGGAAGCTGCTTAGATTTCCTGTCTCTTTTGTGGCAAGGAGGAGCTAATTTGGTAAGGAAAACCCAGCTGAACCCTATATCAAAACCAGAAAAAACTAAGGGTCTAAAAATTTCCAGTAACACTCTTTTCCTTTCTCTCCCAACCTACATTTTGTTACTTTTTTCCTTTTCCTATTTAGCTCTGTACAAAGACACAATTTTAATCTATCTGTAAAATAATTTTAGAAGGCATAAAGAATGCAAACAGTAGAGAACAATAGGATCTGGAGGTGCACAGGTCCTTTGGAAAGTAAGTCACTGATGTTATACGAAAGGTATTCAAACTGAGCCACTGAACCTTTAGAGACCACTGTTCTGTTCCCATTGCAGCTGGTATTTTCCTTCTAATTTTCATTTAAACATAAGCAGATCCAGATATTCACTCTTCTTCCCTTGACAGGCTTCTATGGCAGGTGTTACAAAATGCCTTTTTTTTTTTTTTAAATCAATCTCCAGCAAGCATTCTGACATGTTCCTCAATGGTACATGGAATTACAGAGTTTTCCCATCTTCCATGTGGCCCAGCCCACTCACTGCTGACAGACAGCTTTGGAGCAGGAAGTCAGTGGATGAGGAGCTGTTACTTTGCCTTATTACCCTAGCACCTGACTGATTGCTGTGGTGTGAAGTGGCTTCGTGCATCTTGCACATGCTGCCAACTTAGCAGTGCAGACAGAGGCTATGCAAGCTTTATGGGATGAGAGTGTTATGCAGCTCCCCAGAATCTGGCTTTAGTCAAAATGTGGAAAGCTGCACAGCCTGCACATTACTGGCAGTGTCTGCTTAAACTGTCTCCCTTTAGGATTCAAGAGCAGAACCTCAGCCAGGAGGAAATGAAATGCAAAAAAACAGTGTTAAACCATATAAAGTATGCTTAAATGGTAAACAGCAGTGCTTCACTTTCCACCTGTGACCACCGTTCTCTCCAGCTATTGTGATTTATTTCCTTATTATCCAGTAGAAGAAGTAGCACAAGAATGCAATAATTACGAGATTCAAGAGGAGATAGTGAAGGAATCTGTTACCATTTCTGGATCGTATTATGATTCAGTTTAAAGACTCTCTAGAAAGACATGCATTTTTCACTGGAATGGGTGTCCAAGGTTCTCACCAGCCTTCGTATGCCATTAAGGTATTATATATGAGAAGAACATTTTCAGATGTTCAGAAAGGAATATGGAGGGAAGCAATAGTAAACATTGTCTAACTCCCTTTGCCTGAAACCCTTCTCAGGCTTGAACTCCAGCCAGCAAGCAGTTGTTTACTGGCATTTGGCTTTTATTTTTCTTTAAGCATCAAACTCCCAATTCCCTTTATCCATTCTGACACTCATGATCCTCTCAGTTACATATATCTTCTCCCATTTGCTTCTCTTCCTGCTGTTTCATACAGAGAAAACAAAAAAAGATTCACAACACCTTGTTGTGACCTGGAGAAATCAAAAAACTTGCTCAAGTCATGAAAAGAAACTGATAGAAAAGCTAAGCCGGGAGTCTGGGTTCTGTGCCATAATCTTCATTTTGATTGCTCTCCCCCACGTAAATATATATCACATGTCATCAGTATGCATAAATACTTTCTTTTCATTTAATTTTGAAATACCAACTTACTGTTTTAGCACGGCAAGTCTTCAAATGATCTTTTTCTAGATGAACATCATGGATGTGAGCATTAGTTGCACAGTAAGAATAGATTGAAACAGCTAGAGGCAGTGCCAGGCAATCAAAACTAACACCCATTATGATCCATATTCCTTTCTATATATGGGGGAGAGTCTTTTATATGAGCTCAACAACTTGAGGTCTTGTTCAGACATGAAACCCAATCAGCCAAAAGTAGCAGGGGGAGTAAAGCCATGTAGTTCCAAAACTCCTTACAGCTGGTTGCACACCCTTTGTATCACACATACCCAAGCTTTCACAGCCTAATTTAACCTCTTTTTCATTTTAATATTTTTAAATCCAGCTAGAAAAATTGTATCATCTATGCACAGCAGGATGTCCCATTATACGTGAAATAAGCTTTACTGGTATTACAGAAATGACAAGTTCATTCTTGATTCTATGTACAAAGCTAATTCAGCTCCATAAAGCTTATTGCTTTCAGACAACCCAATAGCATTTTGAGCCCTAGGTTATTCTGCCCTTTCACAACATTTACAAACTGATACATATCTCTTCAAGAGGATAAATGTTTTCCTAAGTCAAAAAATGTCAGCTTTAGCTTGGACTGCATTAGGTCTCTTGAGTTCTTCAAATACACACCAAGTTAATGACGACTAAACCATGGTGGGCTATGCTTTTTGATAAATATTGAAGTGCTCTTTGATCCTGATAACCCACAAATGTTCAGCGTGAGTGAGTTTTCACGGTCAGTATGCAATGATTTTGATATTTGACTTAATCTGTAGCCCAGTGTGGTTTATTTTCCTTATCTGGATGGTATGCTTAGAACAAGAAAAGACAGGGAAATTAAAAACAGCACAGTAGTGGTGTTCAAAATCCTTTTCTTTTTTTCCTGTTTTGCAAGAATTCTGAGTCAAACTGACCCATGGATTAAACACATATCTGTACATCATTCTTTGCAGATAAATATGCTGTGTGTTTCCTTTCCTTATGCTGGTAAAACTATCTCCACTTTTACAGTGAGGACTACAGTTAAGCTTTTTATTCACTCAGTGGCTTTGTATTATATGGGGAAATAATAACAATATTTTTTACTTTTACCAGTGCTTATATAGCACCTCTTTATCCCAGCCTCTCAGAACACTTTACAAACATTAATTAAGTCTCACAATAGCCCTGTGAGGCAAGGAGCTATTAGGTGAAATAATTCCTTTTGGTTTCTTGCGTTTGCCATAGGGAAAAGAACCAGCATAAAGAGTTTAGTTTGTGCCAAAAAAATATAGCCTAGAAATAATGCTGTCAGGGCTGTATGTCTCATCACTGCAGGAAGCAAGTACTCAAAATCCTCTTGCATTAACAGAACTAGGAGCAGTACCACAATTCATGAGTTGATGGATAGGTGAGAGTCAGTGATCTTCACTAGCTGAGCGTGGTGCCTTTGTAGGCATACAGACTATTATTTTAATGCTGTAAAATAAAAAGTGAGAGCTTGCCTGTTAAGTTTTCTAATGCTCTTGTGAATCCTTAGTAACAATGCATGACTCTTCAAACAGCAGTTCAGGCCAACTGGTACATAATTGAAAAGAGAGTTGCCACATCTCAAGGCATGAAGAATTACCAACATAAGCTGAAGTTGTTTCCTGAATCTGATAAAATTAACAGTAACCAGGCTATTATACAGAGAAACCAAATATGAAAGAACACAATGATAAAGGATGACAGATAAACGTGACAACGTGTTGTTTAAAGAATAAGCACTAATATTTCAGGCAGTGAGTTCAGATGCTGAAGCACAAAACCTCAAAAAGAATGCAGTGATCTTGATGTCTCATTTAGGGGCATATTAGCCTGTTTTGAGAGGGGAGGGGGGTTCCATTCTAAAGGGGCAGACAGGGGAAACAGAATTTACAAAGAAAAAACAGACTTATAGCTTGCAAAAAAACCCCAAACAAACAAACCAACCAAAAAAGCCTCCAACCTCCAAACCTAGACTTATATCTTGTAAAAAAAATAAATAATGCCTACTGAATTCAATGTTTAGCCAGGCACTGTTTATCAGGATTTCATTCTGTGCACTAAGAACATAAATGGTTTCTTTTTTTCCTGGGGCCAGTTTTGGATCACTAACTTGAGTTGGGCCTGAGGGAGAAACACAGCATGTATGATGAGCTGATTAATTACCAGAAATCAAATGCCTTGCAGTCAGGAGCAACGTGCTTGAAAGGAAGCACTAGTACTGTAAAAGTGGTGTGTATCTACATGCATGCATGGCCAGGCAAGAACACCATAGGGATTAGGTTTCACTGTAGCCTGAAACAAAGGATTTAGGAATGATTGTTTATCCTTGACAGTGTGACCTGTGCCAGTCTTTATTAACAAGGGCTATTGGTATATGACATTTAAAGTAACAGAACACTCTTTTAAATAAACCTCAGGATTTTACCTTCTTAAAACATCACTAGGATTTCAGCTGCTTTTCAGAAACCATGGCAGTGATTCATAATTAAAGGTTAGGATATGTCTTATTTCAAGCCTTGTGTGCATAAATATAATCCTTTTGAGTCTGTCTCTCAGGAAGAGTTCATTTAAAGTAGAGTGCAATTCTCCCAGAGAGCCATAAATGAACGTAGAATCATACTAAATATTAGGAACAGTATATTGGCTATCTTGAAAAGTTATTGAAAAATAACAGGATAATAGTAGATAGGTCAGACCATTTTAGTAAATTTCCCCTGTCTCTGAAAGCCATATATATATGTGCAGATGCTTAGCAATATTTTGTTTTCTGCACAGGTTTATTTCAGAATTACTTTCCCAGTCATGAAACTCAGAGAAATCACAAACTCACTCATGTCTTCTAACATATCATTTCATATAACCCTCCAAAGAGGAGTCATCTTGTCTGGGTGGAAGTTTTAACAGATGATTTAATATAAAACATTGCTAGACTGCTTTATAGTGTTCTGTTTACAATTGTCTATTCTGATATTTATTTGCTTTTTCCACTACCTGCTTGCCAGACAATAAATAACACATTGTCATCTTACTGAGCATTTATGCTGTTGGAACATTTTTTCTTGTACCTATGAACTACCCTCTGAACCAGTAAATGTGTCAGAACAATATGGGTGCTGTAAGTGAGGCTGTGGTGAGGCTGTGACAGGCAGACTGGGAAGCAGCAGAAGAACAAGCCAGATGATGGTTTCCTAGTTACAAACTGTAGTTTTATAATCTTGAAATAAATTTTTGCCTAAAAAAGAGTGATGGGCATGATATGTCACTATTTTCAGCTGGATTCACTTGTAACTAACTTTTTTTTCCTTTCCCATGTTTCTTTATCATAAGCGAAGCATCACCCCTAGTAATAGCAGAAGGAAATAAGAAGGTTTGGACAAAATGCATGGGGAGCAGCCACAGACACCCTCCCAGCTACTGGACAGTCTGAACTCAAATTACCTTGTCATCCGTGCAGCCTTGACCACAACCATGATAGTTATGTAGTATCAGCAACACTGGTATTGTAATGCTAGCATTAATTATCACAAACCACTAGCCTTCTTCCTTAGCTTCCCCTTATATGATGGAAGGATACTGTCATAACATGTCTTGGCAAAGCTGTGACATAAGTGGAAGAAAAGCCTTCCAACATCATTGGACAGCATGAAAAGAGAGAGAAAGATGGCGAGAAAGAAAGTGGTTTTCCCCCACCCCCAACTACAGCAGTGTTGGGACAGAGCTCAAAATCTTCAAAGTAGAAGAAACCTCTTACCTAAAGATATAATTTTCTTCCCCAAGAACTGTAATGCTAATCCTATTAGCATATTAGTGTGTGATCATGGCTCTAGAGTTACATACAGCATTCATACCAAATTTGAACATACTGTGAAGGCAGCTGTGAGGGCTTGATGAACTCAAGATAAAACGAGCTGTATTCATGAGCTGCCGGCAGCAGCAGCAGCCCCATGCTAACAGGGAGACAAAGTGGAGAGGAGCTGGGGCTGCACATCTGTGGCTCCAGCAGGTCACCTTGACAGCAGCTGCTCTTGCATACAGGGCTGCAGCAGGATTGAATACTCTTCTTACCTCATCAGTAAACATACGCTTGAGACCCTTCCTCCTGTTTCAACATCTCTGTCATCCAAACTCCAAGCCCCTTGTGAAACTGTGCCACAGGTACAAGGACTGCAGGAAGACAACCTGAAACGGGGCACAGGGATAAGCATCTTCTGTATTCACCTCTGTGTCATAATGTCGTGCAAAGTCAAAGTCTGCTGAGATGAAAGGCAGATATAAAGCCTAAGATAGATAGATGTGCAACAGCTCTCACTGGGGTGGAGAGGGGAGCTGCACACACCCAGCAGTAGCCTGCAGTAGTCTTTATTGAAGGAAATATTTAAAATTTTCAAGAAACACTTTCAAAAAGGAATATGGAATCTTAATATATATTCTACTCTTTTTTTTTTTTAATTTTTTTATTTAAAGTTCAAAAATTAAAAATTAAAACTGCTAAATGTCTGGTTTGGGCACTTTTATTCTTAGTACCTAAGCAGCTGTAGCAATGATGCTTCTCCATAGGAGTTTGATGATGGAGTGAGTCTTTGACTCAAACCATTAATTACAGTAAATGTGGGGATTTCTTACAGATCAGACATTTCCTCCCAGCCACCACCAGCCCTCTTTTAGCTCCTCACTATCGTCACTACCACTTATATTTTTTGGCAACCTGCCCATTTCATGAAACAGTGCCTATGTCCAAGTGTGAAGCCGTGACATTCATCTTGAATTTCTTCCACTGTTATTATGCCACTTATCTCCCAATGACAGTCTATGACATCAACTAAGTAAAGCAACACCTGTTATTCTTTTTAAATAGTTCTTTATTACTTCAAAGTGGAAATCTTTATCATTCTTGCTTATTATTGCAGAATTAATATGTTGAATCCAACTGGTATCTCATTGACTCCCACAGGTCTGCTATTTCAGAGAAAGATTCTGTCAAGAAGATATTTTCAGGATGCCTTACCCAAAATAAAGTTTTTTCTTCTGCTCTCTCTCCTCCAATGCACTGCATTTGAAACTAGACTTATATATGATTTACACCTCAGCACTATCACTTTGAATACTCTCACCATCCATTTGATTTTTTTTATTTGTTTTTAATTCTGCTAAAGTCAATGCTGCCTTTGGCAAAGAGTTCCATGGTATAATTCTTCTTCATTGTGTAGACAAATATTTCCATTCCTCAGCTTTAAATTTCCTCTTTTAACTGAATATCCCTTTGTCTATGTAATATGAGAAACCTAGAGCTGAATATTCCACTCTCTTCTCTCTATGCCATATATTATTTTATAAAGTTTTATCTGGCCTCCTTGTATTTGTCTTTTCTCTAAAATAAACAGTCCTATTCTTTTTACTCTCCTCAAAGATTTTTTTGCTTTCCTTCAGTTATCCTCAGAAATCATTGCCAACTGTTCCTATTTCTTCTTTACTTCAGGTTTTTCAACAGAGGTAGCTAACAGTTTTTACCATAAAGCTTACCGTAAATTCATATAAGGACTTGCAATATTTACCAATATGTTTTCTGTCACTTATAGATGGCATTCCTTAAGTTACATGGGGTTTAATTAATGTTGTAAAGGACATAATTTCCTTAAATACAAATGAAAGAGGGGCTGGGTGTTAAGTCTTCTTTTAAACCTGCACACTTTCTTATATCTGTCATGTTTGTAGATGTTTATATGATAAAATCAAACACCTGCAGTTCTTTCTAGAATCTGCTCATATCAACTAAAACAAAAGTTTATGCTTTATTGACACAAAAATTGAATTGCATTTGGTTTATTAATTTCTACAGGCACAAATTGCCTACACTGTTTAGCTATACTGGACTGTAAGATTAAAAGAAACAGACCAACACTTTGAAATTCAGCTGAGAGGTACCTTTCAGTAGTTGCATTCATACATGTCTCATCTTTTGGCTGCCTCCTCTGCTCCCCATCTGCTGCAGTGACTGGCTGCCTGCTCCCGCACTGGGGAAGCCCTGGCCGCTGTGCCATGTGCCACGGTGCCACATGCAACCATGTCACCATGTCACCATGCCACTGTGCAGCTGTGTCACTGCACCACCATGCCAGGCAACGGTGCCAGCAGGGCTGCACACACCCTCTCTGCTGCAGGAGGTCCCTACTGATGTTAATGCTGAAATATTGGCTTCATGTGCCCCTTTAAACATCATTACACCTGCTTGACATTTACATGCCGAAAGTACAAAATGGAAGCACAGGAAAAACTTGAAACACAGGTAAAGTGGAGTTCATTACACAGTGCTTTGATCTTGAGAAAAGACCTAGCTAATGGAAGAGGACTAACTCCTGCCCAGCAGTGGGGGAGACTGCAGGGATGGTGTCATGTGCCCAAGAAATATGCCAGGATCTCCAAGCCCACTGGCATAAGCTACAGTCATAGAAGGACAGTTGCACCGTCTAAATAGCCTGTGGACAACATAAACCTGAATCAGGCATGTTTGCCTGTAAGCCTGTGAAGTACTGAACCAGGTCGACTGGATTTGAAAAACACTTATAGTTACCTGGATGCCTTCTGGCTCTGATATCAGTGCATGATGATGATGATGGATGCATATACATCTAGACATACTCTGATATGAATTGCAGGTGGAAAAAAATGAAAATTAAATTCCTTGTAAAAAGGAGAAAAAAAAATCATGGTATTCACTTCCACTAAGATAATGGACAAGAAGAAAAAGAAAAGATGCCCATATGCTGGTGCACACTCTCAACACGTGCACACTCACATTTGCACAGTCAGTGCTGGCTCAGTCACATCCCAGTTTGATTATACTAAAAGAATGAAACACTGTTGAGATGGAAATGTGATTTCCAGTTTAATTGTTTTCCCTTATGTTCTGCAGGATAGTTCTAAACGTAGTCCTACTTGTTATCTGCTCTAGTTAGCTGTATGCTAATCCATGCTGGTTTTCTATCGAATTTATTTAAAAATTAATTCATCTACAAAAATGACTCTTGTTATAGAATCAGAGAAGCCTAATCAATGTGGAACACCTGTTTATAGTTCTCACTATTATTACTTCAGCTCCACTGTAGTTGGAATGTGGTATGCACTGGCCACTGTTTTCCTGTTTAATAACTTGCAGCCTAACTGCTCAGTTTAAAACCTCCCAGACAACTTATTAACACTAATGCTTCCAACTTTGCCAAATACAGAGACTTTCGAGGTCTCAGTGAAAACAAATGGACCTTTTCAAGAAAGAGGGCTATGGTTTTCCTACCATCTTCAAGAAAGATCAAAAGTCTATTGAAAATGTTTCATGGGAAGTACAAACATTCTTCTGCATTCTTGTCACTATGATCATCATTTGCATTAGTGAAACCAACCATTGCATCAGCAATGGTGGCTATAAAAATGCTGAGGTTTTTTGGTCTGTTTCCTCTTTCTAGCATTCCCTCTTGCTCATTTAAGTAATGTCTTTGAACTCCACACCATCATGACTGGGCATAGTGTAAATAACAGGTGCTGTTTTCATATAGGTCATGCTGACATTAAAAAATTTGATCAATTCTAAGTAAAATATTTGTTGTTTTCTGGGAAGAGTGATAAAGTCTCAGAGAGGAGTTATTTATTCAAATAATCCTTTTTATTTCAGTGGAATTGCCTTTTGAGAACATTTTGAACAGAGAAATCAGCCTACAGCATGGCCCATGGTGATTCTAACAATTTTTTTTTCGTATTATCACGATTTCAAGTATCATGAGAGGGGAAGACTGAGATTTTAGGAGAATACTGGTTTTCTTCTCATTCCTTTAAAGTGTGGTGTTACCTGTGAAGATAAAATAGCTTCCTTGACTATCCTGTGAAAATTCTCTTTTTGTTAATCTACACAGCTAAATATTTATGCAGTTGCTATAATGCACTCAGTTCCCAGGATCCCTAATTTGCAAATGAAGCTGTCGCTGACCATTTTCAAAGGTAGCAGCTTTGCAATTCAGGGATTAAATGGAATCAATAAATGTTTGTCTGGGAGACAAAAACATACACAAACAAGCACAGACACAGAGACTTATGTAGGAGAGTTGTTTTCCTGGGACCATCCACGTGTATGTTAACAGGCTGGGAGGATTTGCCCTTCCTCAGACAATTGCTGATAAAGTGTAAGTTACCCTGTTGATTCGTAAAAACTTTTGAAACGAGCAAGTGTCTCTTACAGCCTTCACTTTCCTGCCAGTTTCTTGCTAACTCTATTACAGTTGACCAGCATCTGTGCCCCTCAACAGAGATTTTACTTTCAAAATGGGAAAAAAATAAAGTTCTATTATGAGATAGGGAAACGAAAAGCTTTTCTTGTGAATATAAAAAGATTTCTTTTATAAAAGGGAAAATCTTGCTTGGACACATCTTAAGTCATGTGCTATGAATAGTTTCTTATGTATGTATCTATATATGCACAGACTTAAATTGATATAATTCTTCATATTTCAGTAACCTGTGTTAGTGAAATAGATGTGTACTAAGGTTCCTTTTATCGTGTGATTGAACTAAAGTGATTTTGAAGTGATATGAATTGATCTCCAAAACACTTTGGAAACTAAGTCTGAAATTTTAAGTCAGTGTCAAAGCCTGGATTAAGTCTGAAGAGCTAATGAGAACCTTTAGACCAGAGGAATTAAGGAGGTGCTTTAGTGTGTTTTCTCTATAGGAATAGTCTTAATTGAAGTAAAGCATGAGTGGAGGTATCTATACTCTTCCCTGGTCTACATCTCCTATATCTACTCAAAAGACTGATTAGTTTGGGAAATAATTTAAAGCAACTAAAGAATACAGTCAGATTGAAACTGCCACACTGATTAAAGTTGTATCTTTACATTTTAAAATATTCAGAGTGGAAATTAAATATATACCAGTCTCAATAATTTCCATTTACTTGCCACATTTCTTGAAGCAACTTCTCTGCTGTCCTGGCTAATCGTTCCTTACATGTAGTTAAGCACATCACTCTGCATCACTCCTCCTTTCAATTTGCCTGATCAAATATGGTTATTGTTCCTACTGATTTCTGTGTGGATTGAAAAGATTTTCTTTCCTCAGTGGTATGTTGACCACTTGAGTCCAGTACCTGCCAGTCAGATCTCCATATGCTGTTAGTTCTGCTACGTTTTACAAAAAGATCTCCACATAAAAATTTCCATATACTGTAATAAGCTCTCCTAGGAGTATATTTGCTTATATGATTACATAATCTGTTAACTGCTTGAAAGGAAAATAGTATCTAAAATCTAAATAAATAAGTAAACAGCCGCTTTATGCTATGTGCTGTACAAAGCCTCTCTAAGCTGAAGATCCTGCCATTCGAACAGAAAAGCAGGACTGGATAAAGCAGAATAGATGGGGATGAGAAGGAGGTGAGATGATGGGTAAGTCGATTCAATTGCCGGATGCAGAGAAACTCCATGACAAAGGCAGGCACTGTGTTCCCCCAAAACCCAGCCTAGTCTTTGCAATGTGATTCTCCTCCATTTCACACATATTGCTTATTACCTTGACCCCTTTACCATTACTTTTTGACAGAGGTGCTCTTTCACTAGTTATTTTACATAAGGAGTCAAAATTTCATTTAATAGGAATGAAAACAGTTTAAGTTGTCAAAATGCAACACAATTCAAAAGATGAATTCTTGTGTTCCCCAACTAACATTCACCTCCTGAGTGCCTTATAATTACATCGACACTGAACCCTGAGAAAGGATGAGATGTAATGATATGATGGGTGTGGGGTAAGTGAGCATCAATTTGTTAAATACTGCACTTTCTCTTTGGATTTTAACCCTTGAAGAGTAGAATGCACACGTGAAATGCAATTGCAAAGAGAAGAGAGAATAGAAAATCCTATTTACTTAGTGTATAGTATCATAGCTGTATTTAAAATTCCTGAAGCACTCCAGAGTTCTGGCTGCAGGATGTTTTCCCCAAAGTACCTAATGTAAACATAAGCCTGTTTATATTTCAGTAGGTGTGAATAAATTCAGCCAATATTCAGTGCCAAGAAAATGAAGCACTTTTTTTCCCATCACAACAATTGATATAAGTAATCAACTTGCTGTGTGTTGAGAATGAGGCCTTCATTCTGCTGTCTCAAATAAATAATATTAATGTGTGTTGGAGAAGCTCACATCAGATAGTTTTCTACAGAGAAAAAATTCCATTTCTCAGTGTTTTTGCAGTAAAAGAAACCAAACACAATGTTTTACAAGACCAACTCCCTGATGTTTTGATGACACACAACAGATTTTAATGGTTAAATCTTAATCATGCCCTTGCTATGAAAAGAGCCATTGTGCCAGAGGTAGCAGGAGGAACAGAGGCAGGGAAGTGATGGCTCATAGAAAAGAAAACTGTTGAACTTTTGATGGCACTGAGGGGAGAAGCTTGAGTGGGGGTGCAGGGCAAAGGCAGGATTTTTCTAACGTGTGAGGAGGCAGTAGCATCAGGTGGAACAGAGTTCCTTGGGTTTGCAACAGCTTTTTTTAAATGAGGCATTTCTGGGGAACTGAAACATTTAATCTGTAGCCAAGAGCACAGAAGGGAGGTGGCTTTGTATTTTGTAAAAATAATGAAGCCATAGATCCAGAGCCAAATTTTGAAGAGGATTCTAAATGCTGTTTTGGGGAAAAGATTATGGAAAGAATTACCAGTAGCTGTTGTCACCTCCCAAAGCTCCACTGCTGAAAGAAAGTACTGAATAGCTTTTCTAATCTTTTTTCTCATCCCTTTCTTTTGGATGAAGTCAAGCAGAATGTAGCTGAAGGCTCTATTTCCACTGAAATCTTCTGTGTTAAATTAGGCCTTCTGAATCCACCTTTCCCCAGCAGACATTCTTTTGCTTTTTCTTTTCTTTTTTTTTTACAGTAAGTAATTGGTGTTTAATTACTTGACTTTTACGTGGTACAACCTTTGAGACCTTCCTGACTTGTTGAGTATTCAAAGTGTACTGTTCAGACTGTTCAACAACTCCAGTTGCCTTGTTAACACTTACAATATGGGGGAGGAAAGTGAAAAGGTTCTAGAAGCTGTAACTTACACAGGTTTATGTTTTAAAATCTGGGACTGCACCAAAATCAAACATGAACTGACAAAGGCCTAATGATTTTCTTCTCTTCTCTAGCTATACAAGCATACATATTCACGAAGACCCACTTTGAATTTGCATTTGGACTTCGCACAACTTTCTGGCTTTGTGCAAGCAGAAAGCAAGGTTTCAACCTGTGTGGGCTCACACCCACTTCCACCCTCAAATTTGACTATGAGCTTTTCAGTTCAGGCAAACTTAAAACTGTAAAGTGAAACACCATCAAAACCAATGAGTTTTCTCTGGCTTGGTGTCAAAAGTGAGAGAAACTTCACATTTTGCACGCTCTTGGAATATAGCTTCATGGGAACATTTCGGAAGCATTAATCATTCTTTCAAGGGACCTCAGGTCTCATGTTTTACATTCGCTAACAGATATAAATCACAAATCTGGAACATCAGTTCTGATCTCAATTATATTTGACACAATTCTCTTGTCATCAGTTGGGTTAAATATGTTTTACATTAGGTCCAAATCCTATAAATGGTTTAACAATGCACCTTTAAAATTAAGCATATACATAAATGTTTGCAAGTCCACAGTCTCTGTTTCAGGCTGTGAAACGTCAATTTTCAGAAGGTAAAATTGTTATATTATGTCATCGCTTTTCTAATTTTCTTCTTATTTTTTTCCTTATGTATTTTTAGTTTACAAGAAGTAAAGTCACACTAAACTTCAGCGGAAGCTGGAAACATTGCATTGTTTGACTAATTAAGACTAAAAAGTTTCTCTTGAACAAAATGTCATATCCCTCAATTATATCTAATGAGGAAAAACATAATTCTTAATAGGCCTCTTGTAAATTAAATAGCTCCTTCTGAAAATAAGTAAGAAGTGTTAATTATGTGATAGGAACATGAGCTCAAACCTTATTGAAATGTATATATTAATAAAAGATTGCTATCTAAGGAAAAATGTAATTAAGAATTGGTTTTTTTAAAAAAAAAAGGTTGTTTCAGTTCAAAAAAGTTAATGCCTTTTTTTTTTCATTCCTTATAGAAACACAGAAATAGGAGATATTGTCATAGCACTTTTCTTACCTATAAAAGAAAAAAGGATATTGTGTTCCTCTTGCTTCCCAAAAGAGAATTTGTAAAGCTGTACTTAGGATGTCATGGATGCCTTAAACATGCAGAAGAACCTTCAAAGCAAATTTTTGAAGTAAAATCAGTAAGTTCATAACAAGTAATTTAGAGTTTAACCAAAGGTAAGTTGGTTTAACTATGACGTAGGTAACTGCTGTTTTGCTGACAACAGTTGAAATAATCAACAAATTGATCAGAAAAAGTAGTAATTCAATGTAGGTTTTAGATTCAAATTTCATTTTGACAACTGAAAAACTTTTTGCCTGTCTTCTATTTTTTCCTAACTGTTGGAATTTGCAGGAATCATATAAATGTTTAACAATATTAATAATTATTATTTTTTGTGCTTATACAATACCATTTTTTTATCTGTTTACACACACGTCTTAAAGCTGAAGACCTGAATGTCACACCAGAGTATCCATGAAATATGTTCCTCTCATGCTGTTACAGGAAAGCTTCTGGCACTGATCAAAATTCCCTAAATCTGAAAATAATTTCCTCTGCCATAAAGTGGAAAAAATTTTTAAGAGTTTCTTCATCCACTGAAGAAATTACTTAGTTCTCCTCCTCCTTCCCACCCAGCAGCACTATCTTCCAGGTTACCTTTCTCTCTGTTCATGATGGATAAGAGCAGGAGCAATTTAGCTACTCAAACAAGTCTGGTTTGTAGTCTGAAAGTAGAAGTCATTAGCAAAATGTTATTTGGCTAGTGGCAGCTTAAACAGTGATATATGATTTTGACTCATTTTAAGTAATTTCTGCACAATTCTTAGCTTTTATTTAAGTGAATCTGGGAAAATTTCTCTTTGAAATGGAAAAGATTTGTGCATGTTAAATGAGGGATTATAAAACATTGTTTTTGCAGCTGTCTGATCTCTTGTTAGTTAACACATACTTCATTTACTTCTCTTCTCTGAGTTCTGGTGTACTTCAGACACAGAACTGGAAAAGACTAATGCAGCTTCTCAGTTTAGTCTGGTTTGAACCTTGAAATAACTTTTTGGAGTAAACAACTGACCTAATTACATACACAGTAAAAGCATTAAAATGCAATAGAGTCTGCTAAATGCTGTATGGTCAGCAAAATGCTACAGACTTCAAACCAAAAAATGTTGAAAAACATACTTGTAAAATTTGCTTTGCTGCAGACAGACACAATCGGGTTATTAAAACAGGGTGGTCTTAAAAACTAAAGACAGCTATGTTTCAATTCATGAGTCTGGAGAGAAAGAGAATGGCAGAGCAAAACCCCTGAAAAATGTATTTTCTCAAGAGAAGCAACTTTGTTTTCTGACGGGAAGTTGGTTATAATCCCCTGGATGCTCTAGTGAAATGCTCACTAAACAGCAATGAATGTTGTACTTTAAAAACAAATCTAACAAACAATCAGCATATTTTTGAACGGCCACCCTTCTATAGTCTCCCTGAGAGATTTACAGTCTCCATAGCTGTAAACGGTATGACTGAGTGATCTCTCAGTGAGAACTGCCATGGTACTGTTGCTTCCCAGCAGGCAGTCCAGTCAGATGATGTAGAGTAGGCGTAGGGAGGCAGATCCCATTTGAATGCATGAAAAAAACATGATGCTGAAATTTCATAGCTGTTGTAGAGTTTATTCTAGATGCCTGATCCTCATTTTTTGCTCACTTGGAGATTCCGTTCAAACATAATGCTGGATTTGTGCAAAACTGCACTCTGCCACTTGTTTGAATTTATCAGCATTTAATTTATGCCAACTCTGAATGCACTGCGGGGCAGCACAGAAATCACGGGAGCCACACACAGCTGATGACCGTGCTGCTTTCATTCCCCTGTCAGCAGGGGCTGCAAAGCCATGCACCCTGGCCTTTTGGAAAGGCAGAGGCAGCAGAAGAAGCGCTCCTGAAAATTCTTGCCACAGATGCCTCTGTGCCTAGAAATTGGGACTAATAGCACTTCACTATTTTGAACAGTTCTTAATGTAGAGTTCAGACCTCTCTAATAGATTCTACTCTGAGCCTCAAGCGGTTTCTCCTGTGTCCAACAACCTGCTTCTGCAGAAGTTGCTGACTAGTTTGATAAGGAGCTGGATTAAGCTATTTGTTATCTGCCCGTATTGTACCCCAGATACTTATCTATCTAAGGTACTTATATCAGCACCTTTACACCTAAGCACTTCCCAGTCTGTAATGGAAAGTATTTTCTTTATCATAGTTCTGGAAATAGTATTCTTTTCAAATTATAGATGGGAAGCTGAAGCAGGGAGAGTAAATGACTTTTCTGCAGCTTTAACAAGAATCCTGAGGCAGAGGAAAGACCTGCCCCTCACCTGGCTGTGTGTCAGGCTGTGGCAACAGCTACTTGGTAGGGAAACAAGGGAAAGTCAGGGAGAGAGAGGAAAAGATGTTTTAACAAAATGTGTTATTTACCAGCCATAAACCAGATCCCATAAATTGCCTGGATCAAAAGAGATGAGGGAAAGTCATTGAAACCAAACTATTATTTTTGCACTTTTTTATAGGTTTTGGATCATATCGTATCCATAACTGCCTAATTTTAAAATCCTTATGAAGAATGTGGGCATCATTATGAGTGTCTTTTTGTTACTACCTTTAAATATCCCTTTGGTGGGGAAAACCTAACCAAACCAAACTAAGCCACACATCTGAGTAAGGCCTAATTCTTTTGCAGTCATGTGTGCTTATGAATACTCATAGAATTTAAGTACACAAAATAATCCTTATTGTTTCTTAAGACAGAAGACATTTGCCTCAGTTAGGGAAATTAACGCTACAGCAGCAAGAAACCTCATCTCTTCATACCAGAAACAATCACAATGTGTTGCTATTTTGATATATATTATGACAGTACAGAATTTTGAATTACAATGAGAATAAAACCAACTATTTAGAAGGAATTGGTCAAAAGCAATTAACAATTAACCAAGCATTAATGTCTTTTGTTCTAGTTGACAATTAGTAATTAGCCACTAGTTGGGACCATATGTCACATATCTGCTACGGAAATTAAAATGACTGACAAAGGAAATTAGAGTGACTGGGGTCAGTGATTACATTAAGCCAACAGAGTATAGGCCAGGTCAGTGCATATGTATTGCATATTATGTTTTGTGTGAAGTGTGCTTGGAGCTAAAGGAGAAAGGCCCCACGAGTGACAGGAGGAGAATGAAAAGGCTCCTTCCCTACACACAGCAATGCCTGTGCAGAGGGGGCTCTCCTAGAGCAACCAGAGAAGCTGCTGTGTGAGAATCAGGAAGAAGATGCATTACCAAGTCTACACGGTAACAAGAAGGGAGATATTTTTCTAGGGACTCAGTGAATACTGTGGAGAGTTTGGGCAACCTTTAAAGACACTGAGAGTGAAGGATTGGTCCCTGAGGACAGACTGACAGGGAAAAGATTGGTTTCCTGTCTTTCTTATTTAGTCCTTCCCTTGTGGCATGTCTGAGATTTCTTTATCTGAAGTGTTTACTATCTTATAGTTTTGTTACCTCTTCTTAGTGGCCTTTTGTTTTAAAGCCTAGAAGACATATGTGTGTTTTATGTGCATATTTTAAGGAAAAAGGGCAGGCAGTTCCACATAGGTCTGTGTTAGGCATGTGGCCCAACCACTAAGCTTCTCTGCACTGGTTCATCTGCAGGAGTTAAACAGTGAGACAGTATCCCATGAGAAGTTACTCTCTGAAGAACTACAAAGGTAAAAGATTTTTCCCTGGGATGGGGCAGTAACTGTCTCTTCTGAAAGACGATACTGCAAGGACAAGAAAAAGTATTTCTGATAGCAGGCAGAGTATCTGAATGTGTGTAGGTTACTCAGTGAGGTATTTCATTTACCTTCTAAGAAAAGTAGGTTCAATTCTGCTGCAAAAGTACTTCTGGCTGTTTTCGGGGGTTGGGGGGAGGATTTTTTGTTTTGTTTTGTTTGTTTCTTTTTTAGTTTTGTTTGTTTGTTTTAATGATAGAAGATGCTATGGACTATGGGCCATTCAGCAGAAATTTTAGTTTGATTCCTGCCAAAGTTGGTTTGAAATATAGAAAGGTGTCAAGTTATTCCTTAGAATAGAAAATAAAGTGCAATAAAACCTTTGGCAAAGTATAACATGTTATGTCATGATTACTTAAATTATTGCCATAAATTGTATACCAGACATTTTTTGTCTGAACAGCAAGTAGCTGATCTAAGAAAAAAGAAGTTTCTCTTTTATAGTATTTCTATCATTTCATATACAATGTCCCTGTCTCACTATGGTGTGGGGTACAACACTGGCTGGTGTTGCACTGCAATGTAGTTTATGTGACATAATGCAACAAGACAATTGGTATTTAAAGAAAAACAGGGTTAAGGTAAATCAGCCTTCACTACAAGGGCTGTTTAGCAGCACTGTAAAAGGAAAATTGTTTCTTCAATTACAGTAAACTGTAGTCTGTCCTCTGGCTGAAGCTGCACAGAGAAGCATTTGCTTTATTCTACAGAGAGAGTCCCCTGAATGTGACCCTTGCACACAAACCAGTCCCTGGACACTCTCTCACTTATTGCAGTTAATATGAACTGGAGGGCCTCAGCTTAGCGACTCGTTCATTCAAAAGTGCTTAGGCTCTGTCAAGAGCTGAGGTGTGTGAGAGAAACTTCAGATAGGAGTAATGATGCTTCCTTGAAGTGATCAGACCCTGAGGAGCATGGCTCCTTTTCATGGAGGATTACACAGCCCGTGCTCCTTCTTGCATCAAGCCATCTGGTCTGCCTTGTGCTTGAGGTGGCATCAGGTATATTCCAGCTTATTTTGGCTAGTACCTGTACCGGCTCTGTGTCAATGACCATCTCTTGTGTCTAGCTGATATACTGAGTATCAAAGGTAAGTCTCACAGCTAGATATCATCAAAAGAATAGCGAGATTGCTGTTGGACTTGATGGTATGTGGAGAGAAGAGCAGGTCAGATGAGCATGAAGCCCTAAGGGGGGGAAGTCCTCTAAAAAAATGTGCTGGAGAGCACAGAGAGCTGCCTGGATATGCCAGACCTCATTTGTATGATGGATATGAAGTATTTGTGACATTTTTGTTAAAACATCATTCTAGGTAACCCTGGAGTGAGCATGATATTTGTATTCATGTTTGGAAATGTATGTACAATGTTTCTGGGAGAGAGGGGTCATCAAAAACTCCATCGGAGTCTTCAGTGATTGCAGAAAAGAAATAGTGTGAAAAGGGCAGTGGAAGAATTTTCTTTCAGGTCTTCTCTGTTTTACAGGGAGAACAGAGAGGGTCTGGAGCACCACTGATGAAGTAGCTGTAGACTTGATGTGTGGATTGCTAAGAGAAAAAAAGGAGGAATAGTTGTGGCAAAGTTCACAGGAGTGAGCAAACCAAAAGTGAGATGGAAAGCAAGTGAGATCCCTTGGGCTTATTTCAGCAGTGGAGAGGAGCGCTGCAAGGGACCCCGTCAGCCGTATTGAGCTCTGATCAGTGCAGCAGCTCCAGGTAGAACTTGCTCAACACTTATATGTCCTTCACAGAGATATGAACTACAGACCCAGTGACCTGCATGCAGATTTAATCAGAGGAGGAAGACCGTATCATCTGCTATACCAGCATCTCTGTCCTGCTGAAATAGCCCAGGGCAGGTAGAATAGCTAATCTTATTCAAGTCTCCCAAGTTATGGTTTTCGTGTATCTCCCTCTCCTTTGTACAGTTTTCTGTTATTTAGTTCTGCTTAATAATCCTCCAGTATGGAGGGTTGTTTTGTTCTTAGTCATAGTTTGAATATTAAAAAAGATTGATCATTCTTGAGCATAAAAAATAGTTTAATCTCATATTTTTTCCTGGATGGGGTTTGCTCTGTTACTTAAATTTTGTTAGGAACACAAAATAAAAATTCCTTTGCTCTGTATTGTTTGGTGCAGAGTACCTCCAGATCCAGCATTCTTCCACTGCTGAAGAAACTGACCTGGAACTTATGATTTTTTTAATAAAATATGTGAATATTTACTAATGTAAATGTTCTAATTTAATTATTGGTGGGATTTCCATCCTCCTAATATTATACCTATGGCATCTTTCTCTGGTTTTTTTTGTATTTGTCACTCTGTATAATATACATATTAGAGAGAATATACATATTTCTTGCTGTCATTTTCCATCTGCATGAAACAACACATTAAGTGTTGGTCAGCAAGGGAATAGAGGCTAAAAAACATTGTTGACAAATTTTTGCTTTCCTAGCAGGAACCTTTACTTGGCTTATGCTTTATTATTTCAATTAATTGGGCAGCAATATAACTCAAATATTAGTTAGCTTAAAATAATGTTAAGCTTATATGAGTCCCCAATTTTGCCTTAAAAAGTGAAGTATTCTGTCAGTGATTTTACAAGAGTAGACAAGCATGAAATTAATTTTATATATTAGCACTAGGACAGCTTACAGCTTGCTAATATTGGTAGGAATTTTTACTAGAACTGTAATATAAGGCTGTGGGGATTTTCCCCCCTTCAGCTAGGCGAATTTCTTCAGCAATTCAAACCTCTAATAGCTTTTTTAAGTAGGGTATCTAAATTTCTATACTGGGACTTCCTAATCTAATTCTACTCTGCTGCCTTCTGTGTGCATAGCTGTGATATAGAATATATTTTTGTATACATAATAATATTATATATCTATAGAGTTAGACTGGTGCCATGTTGGGAAGTTTAGACTCATTGAATTAGAGAAAGCTTATTTTACATCTCGGTTTAAACTGTCAAAGTGGGGTTTAATAAACATGGAGATGTTTGTCCACTATTCTAGTGTAAGGGCTTGAGTTCTAAAGCAAATGAACTGCCAACACAACAGATCTTACCGTATTCTTCAGAAACAGCTGATTCCACTCTTCCCATGGATTCTCAAGGAAGAGGTTTGTAGTCTGTGACTGATTTCTACCCACTGAATGCTGTGGTTCATCCTGACACATCCAGGTGCAGCTGATGCAGGTTCTTGCATAAACTGTTCAGCCAGCTGCAGCTTTAAATAGTTCCACCTGAGAAGCACCATGTCCTTATTATTTCTTTGTTCTCAGACCATTCTTTATTTATAGGATTGCCTCCTTGCATGCATTCTGGTACAACAATTCTAGGAATATTTTCTGCAAGTTGATTGCAGTTTTATACCAGCGTATATACCATAATGTATTTTGATAATATCTGTCATTAAGCAATAAAGTAACCAGGCCTATGTTTAATGGAAGATCAAGATGTGCTTGTAAATTGTACCTTTTAATATTTAATTACAGCACACAAGGAACTTGTGATGCCTAAGCATCTACATTGTACTACATTGCTTCTAACATAAACTCTTTTCCTTTTCTATTAAAAAAATAATGTAAAATAATCTTTTACTACCTTTCATTGTAAATTAGAGTTTTAAATGATGTGGCTGTCATTTGAATGTGCTAATTATGCAATATTATTTTACAGGCCATTAGACACTCCTATAAAAATGTGTCTTAAGTTCTAAGCCTTTTGATTAACTTGTTGAGACTCCATATTCTCCAGTACTTGCTTAAGACTGGTAATTGGCATTCGAAGAGGTAGCAGAATGCACCTGCCATTCTGACCACTGGTGACCTTCACTATGAATTAACTGCAAAATCCATGTCAGGCAGTTAATTGAATGAAGCTGTGAACTTGTAAATGGTAATGGTTATGATTAGTGTATAACATGCCATAACAGTAATGATGTAATCTTGGTCTCAAGAGACTTAGGGTTGAAGTCTTGGGGGCTTTATGTGCCAAATTAAAGAGGGGGTAAATGACAAGAGGAAAACTTGAAAGGGGAAGAGAGAGAAAGGAAATCTCTTCTTTCCAAAGACTCTAAAGATAAAAATATTTAATCAGATTTGAGAGGTTGGTGAACTTTTTATTCCCATCAAAGTGCTTCATCTGTCTTTAAGGTAGAAAGAACGGTCAGCAGCTCTTTCGTCTAGGCATGGAGAGGTATTTGTCACTTGTGGCTGGATGTGAGGAGTTGCATTAAAATGTCTGGGTTTTGTTATTGTTTCAGGGAGTCCGAGAACATCCATGGCTCACTGGGGCACATGCTGTGCATAGTATGTACATGTGGACTGGCTTATGTTCTACTTTTTTGTTGAATACTTTCATAGTCATTACAGTAACAAGATTAGTGATGCAAAGCTGCTCATGTTTTCTTTGGACTTCACATTTCTGTGTACTGGTGACAAATATGAACTGAGCAGCCAGAAAAAGGCATTTGGTAAGGATGATGTGGCTATATCTAAGCACACCCTGCATGCAGGGAGGGAGAGCTTTTGTAAACTGGATGGATCCTGCTGGGCTTTTAGCTTTGGAACCCAATGATAAAAAGGATCTTGTCTTTTGTGAAATTTGCTTCTGACCCCACTCCCTGTTTATATACTTGTTAGAATATGACATCTTGCAAATATACTCTACAAGGCAGGTTTCTGAACCAATAAATAAGAGAAATGAAGCCTTTCATGGCTCTTGTATCAGGCCAGTAACCAGCTTGCTCATGAGCCGAAACAGAGCATATGTCCAAAAATGCAAGGGAAAGCTTTGCAAAGTGCTGCCAGTCTAGTTTAAGCATAACACTCTCAATTTAACAAGAGTTGTACCACTGAATCACAAAAAGTGTATTTCAGAAATCTGCAAATTTATACTGAGATTAATTAAGTAAATGATATTTAATATGAACGAATTATGGGAACCAAATTTAGCTAGAGTTTAGGAAGAGTAATGGAATAATAATCTAGCTATTAAAAATGGTCAAGGATCTGCATCACAGGGTTGTATTAACCTTACTAGTAATTTAGTGCGTCATAATGGAGTTAGGCTTTCTCTTGTCAGTACATTTGCGACCTAGCTGTAATAAAATCCAGATTCTGCCAAGAGACAGTAAGACATAAGCATATGTCTTCTTTGCATAGTCCACATGAAAGCTTCATTGTGGTTGTGTTAATGCACACAAGTACATGCGTGGAGTAGCATGACTAGAATGTATGTCTGTATGTTTACACAAAATAGAAATTAAATCCTAGTTAATATAATGAATCCATTCTTGTGCATTATAGGAGGACAGATAGGCTACATTATTTCTACTCATTATCACTAGAGGGAGGATGCAACTATGCCTCTCTGGGGATGTTACTCTGAGCTCTTTATTTTGTTTTTTTTTTAAGAAGCCATCTTCTACGTGTATCATACCATCATTTATACGATTCTGTATACAGTCTTTAGAGATTTGTAGTTTATCTCCTATCTGGCATGCCAAGCCTTACTGTATCAAATGTTTTACTTTTTTCTCCAAATACCTGCCTTGTCCGTTATTTGATCCAAAAAGTATAAGTATGGTTTTCTATAGTCCCATACTTAATTCCAGCTTTGTTCCTTTTTGCTGGTTACTGCTGTTCCACGAGGCCTTGTACATCTTGTAATGCAAAATCCTAAATAAACAGCTCACTCTTTGGTCTTGTTTCTGAGTGAAATGAGTTTAGTGCAATTATATTACATATCTTTTTGAAACTTTCCTGATAGATTTGATTGAAACTGACACGTGTTTTCACAACAGTTGGGAAAAGTCAGTTGATTTAGGTCTCAGTAAGAGGACAGGTAGAAGAGAGGTTCTAATAACAGCTCCTTAGAGGGAAAGATCACACAACACTTGTATTAGGCATCAGGGAATCTGTAAGGAGAAAATATTTCCTAGAAGATGCTTCAGTTTGAATTTGTGTTGTCTTGGACATCCCAAATCAACTAATCTGTAGTAATCCAGACTGCCCTATCTGCAGGTCCCAGAGCAGAGCTTCCTTCAGTGGCTGCATACGTCCTGTGAGGATTTGGGGGCCTTCAGTCCCAGAAGCGTGAAATTACAGCAGAGCAGAAGTTGAGCATGTAGGAGCCTGGAAAGCTGAGTGCTATTTAAGGTTGGGGTTAAAAGACCGCAACCAAAGCTAAAAAGGTATTTAAAAGAAAATTAATGCCTCAGGCCAAACCTGAAAACTTGAGGGAAATTTTTGTCTCTTTAAAGCCCAAAATGTGAATGATTTTTTTCAAAAAATATTCAGAGATGGAAGTGCAAATGTATGGAAGTGTAACTCAGAGTCCAGGAATCCTGTCATTTTTGGCCTGTGTAAAGCATGCACTTGTTTAAATGTTCAGTTTTTACACTCTAAAAGAATCCAACTCCGTTACTTTTGTATGTTCAAATAAATCTTTTGACTTCTCTGCTTTATCAACTGACATGATATGGTTAGTTATTATATGGTTCATAATTGTTCTAATATTTGATTTTTACATCAGTTAGGTATCTATAGAATAACAAATATACCTGTTAAATGCAGTGAGCTGACCTCTGGAGAATCTGAATCTCCATACTGGCTGTACCACTAATGAAAGATTTTTCAGAGCCAATGTCTTTGTCCTTAGGACAAATGTCTCTGTTTGACAAAGTACATTTTTGGTTTAATATACAGCTCTGCACTAGAGTGAATCCTTGATCCTGATTCTGCCAAGCAGTGAGCTCACCGTTCTTCTGCTGTTGTCATCGGTGAGAGCCGAGGGCACTCGCACCTGGCAGGAACTGGCACTTTGATGGCAAGCAGGGGTATTGCAAAGCAGGATTAAAGTGCACTTGCTGACAGAGCTGTTTGAAGAAGCTTTCAGAGCACGTGCCCATGCTGTGCCTGACTCTAGACTTTGCTATCAGCCCCTCAACCTCATTAGCACCAAATTCATTCTCAAAATTAAATAAATAAGAGGCGGTGACAGCACTTTTTATTTCCTGCAGTATGCCTGAGATATTCGCAAGTAATAAAATATAACATCTTACTGGTTTTTCTCCCAAGGGCAATTTATAGAATATAGTTGTTCTGGATGCCTTACCCCAGAACAAAAGAAAAAGGGTAAAACATTAAAGATGCCTGAAGTTTCTTTAGTTTTTACTGAAACATTGTTTGTTTGTTTGTTTGTTTTTCCCCTAAACCAAGAAAACAGAGAGAAAACAAATCAAAAATCATAGACTGGGGGTTTTCTTGTTCTGAAAGTTTTTGGCTTCACTCTATTTTGGTGGTGATTCTTACCGTATTAAATCAAAAGGGAAGAACAATACATCCTGTATTGTTGGAATTGGTCTTTGGATTTATCGTTGAATAAAAAATAATTTCTTTGAACTTGGGCTGAATTAAAATTTCTAGAGGCAAAGAACATTGATGAGGTAATTGGCTTTCTGTAAAAACTTATAAGATTGAGAAGAAATCTTGCCATAATAAATGAAACTGTGGGCAGAAAAGAAATGGGAAAAAAGGAAACACAAAAAACTGAAAACCAAATATTTTTAGAAAGTCTCTACTTTCCTGTAATGGTGAATTCCATTCATTTGGAATGAAAATATCACATGCGCAGTATTTCTGGTAAAAGGCTACCTGGAGACATCTAGTTGTTGATGTTGTTGTTGTTATTATTTTTGTTGGTTTTGGTTTCGCTTTTGTATAACAGGGAGTCTATTCCGCTGGCAACATAGACATAGCAGTACTTTGGTATGTTTGGATGGGTAACATTGACCTTGGACAAGAAAATAGGCTATTTTCCAAATTAACTTTAATAGTCACTAGCAGCTCTTCTACCCTAGCAAGACCTGCACCCTCTTTGCCCTAACACATCACACAGTCCCTTTCCATAAAACTATTCCAGCTTAGAATCCTACCCCCAAATCCAAAGATTTGATGAATTCAAAGCAGATTTGCTGCCACTATCTGAGCATTGTCCATGTAATTTTGGTAGTATAATAATGAAAAATAGAATCGAGTACACAGGTCAGGGAGGAGTGCATGAGGAAAACTCCACATTTCATTAAATGCAGGTTTTTTGTATAAATAAAGTGCCTTAATTTACTGAGGGTTTGTTTGTTTGGGGTTTTTTTATGGCACCTACAGAGCTGTGTGTAGAAAAAGATGGGTGGTTGCTTCATAACATTTTTGAAGTTTCTGGAGCATCTGACTGGCTTGGCGGCTTCTGCAACATCACTGGATAACTGCTAAAATCAATTTAAATCAAATTGCATGCATAAATCTGATTATCTGCTATTGTTTATAGAAGCAAGCCCCAAAGGATTTGACAGACAGGAAAGCAAGGTGTGAAAAAAAAGTTTGAAGTGGGTGGTTCTGTTCCACTGCCCCTCAGCTTTCAGGTGTTCAAAACTACAGGAAATTAAGGAAAAAAAAAAAAAGAAAAACAAAAAACCCCAACCCCTCTGAATCTCACACAGTAAATCAAATCAGGTTTCTGATTGGTTCTTTTTATTTATTTTGTATGACAATGCCATTCAGACTAGAAATTGCTCATTCTTGAGTGGAACATATTTAATATTTGAATCAGAAAAATAACACAGTTTTAGTCTCTCCCTTCCATTTCTTCTCCACCAAATATTTACTAGGAATTAAAAATGAAATTTTAATTTTTTTTTATTAGTTACTATTTTAAATATGGTTTTGTCACAATTTTGTCTGGTTTGAGACTTTCATGATGTTATTCTTTTTCTCATTCTGTTTTTCACTGATGTATATAATTTCAAATTCTTTAATAATTTAAGAACATCTTGAGGATTGTATTCTAATAGTGTAAATCAGAAGTAAATCAACTGAAGTTAATTTAAAACAGATGCAATGGGCTTGAAAATCAAATCTTTTTCTCTGCTGTATTATGTTTTAAACGAAGTTGTTCTTGTTTTTAAATACATATGTTTATTTCATGTTTTCTCTGTGTTGATTAGATCTCTCTGGATGGCTAAGACAAGCCTGCTCACGTTATAACAGGAGTGGTGCCTATGAGCTCAACTGATAGGAAGTGCTTTTCAGACTTGCTGAATACTGCAAGTCTTTTACCAACACTTTGTTGTCTGCTACAAGACACAACAGTTTTAGACAGAATTGAATTTCTAATTTATAATATCTAATTAATAAATTCAAATATTAGAATACCATTAACTCTAAGGTTTATATGCTGAACTCCTTGTTTTTTGGGGAGGTTTTTTTTACTGCTTTTTTTTTGTTTAATTTGGGGGGGTTTTGTTGGGTTTTTTTTCCTGGTTTTTGGTTTCTGGGGGTTTTTTGTGCTGGAACACTGCACCATTAACATTTTCATGAACTGTCCTGTAAAATACACTACTTGCTCTTCAGAAATTGCTTTGTTCCGTAATAACCTTTGAACCTTTTTCTTCTTAGGCAGACTGGTGTGTAGAGCTATAAATTACAGTTCTTGTAAGCTGTGCTATTCATCTTTTTAAGAGAGAAATACTTGACATAGTACTCTAACATATAAACCTTAAAAGGAGTGCAGTCTTTGCATTATTTTCTCTCTTGCTGCTTAGTGGAGTAGGTGGGAAGACAAGAAAGACACAGGGAAGACAAGAAAGAGGTGGTCAGCTGCTCTGGATATGATTTCTCATTTTGAGAGTTCTCTGAACTTTGCCATTCACTCTTCCATGATATAAACAAACTTTTATTGTTCTTAAATACTTAGGTAGCTGTTAACAAAAATTAAATAAGTCATTTCTCAAAAAATGTCTGTAATGCTTCTAGCAAGGCTTTATCTTTATGACACTAACGATAATCCCTTGTGTAATTAACTGTAGAGTGGTTATGCATGCAGTATGCAGTCCATGACAAGCCTCATAGAAAATACATCAGTATTAGCCACAGGTGAATTCATTTAGAAAGATTAATGACTGCACCTGAATTTTAATGTCTGAAAAGGGATGGAACACTGAATCCTTAATTAAAAAGTTGAATGACTGGTATGGTTTGTTTAACATCGCAAATTTCACCGGGAGATTTTTATATTCAAATGAAGTCTGCAAAGGAAAACTTTCGTTAGAAAGTGGTGAAGTAAGGGTGAAAAGCAAAAATGTTTTATGTGCTTTATGTAAATTGATACATGGATCAGTAGCTTTGATATGGATCAAATGAAGTATAATTATGGCTCTTCTCTGTTTACAGTGAATATGGGGCAAAGAATTCTTAAGAAATGCAAGGCGCTGCTATACTCCTAGTGATACAAAGTTAGATGAGAAGAGCAGTAAAATTGACGAGTGATCTTATTCTTTCCTTAATGAGATGGTTTCCTCTTCATTATTATTTTACAAAGTTTTTAATGAAGAGAAAGTAACCTTGAAAAACACTGTTACAATCCCATTCCCAGAAGATGCTTAACTCACCTTTCTCAAACTCAGCTTCAAATTAGTAAGTTAGTTAAAAGTAATTCAGAGAACCACCATTATCAATGAAAACAGTGCCTTTCAAAAATTTCATGCATTTTAATATTTAATAAAAAGAGAGGCTAGATTTTGAGGAGAAGAATAAATAATTAAAGTAGAACTCTCATACCTGTTCAGAAATGCTAACATAAGGGACATCAGAATGTACTGTTGCTACGCTGCCTAAAATACATCTTTAAAAACCCTCTGCTGACTGCTTTCAGTTAGTCTTAATCATGGGAAATGTATTCTGAAAAACTGGAGCCCTGGTAAATCTTATTTGAACAGCAAAATGGATCACTTTTCAAAAGCAAGACTGTGGTGTTCATCTACTGACCTGAATAGACACTGAAGGTCAGTTGTTTAGCTGTCTTATTTCTAACAAATGACAGTCACTCAAACTTTATTTTTAATGAGATCTCCTCTTTAACTGCAGTACCAGACTCTAGGAAAACAAGTTTCTAAGCAAAAACAAGAACACTAGTTCAATCAAAGTTTGTCTTCCTAATAACCTAATTATATTTCCCATTGCTCCCTTTTTATTCACTTGGGAAAGGAACATAGCCTGAAAACTTTCATATAAGAGAGAGAAGAAAAAAATGGGAAATCAAAAGTCAAGGAAGGAGTCCCAGTGATTTATCCTGCGAAGTGTCAGTGACTAGTACCAGCAGCTGTAGTCAAGCAGATTGTGATGCTCTTTAGCTGCAGCACCAGTACCTGCTGTACTGCTTTTCCTGCCAAGCAGAAACATGGCTTTATTTTTGACTGCTTTCCAAGGAAGCATATTTTTAATGAAATGTCATTAAAAAAAAATTACCTTCTCGTAAAGCTTCAAGGAAAGGAGGAGGCATTTGAAAAGCTGCATGGACAGTGTGTGTACATGTGTTTGTAGGTATGTATAAACACTCAGTTACTCATGTAAACTACCTGTAGTGTTTCCCAAGATACAGAAAACTGGAGCATTATACTTACATCAGAGATAAAAATAAAACTGGAAAGACATGCTGAAACTTCAAGATCCCTGTCTTGATGAACTTGGTTAATGTGCTCAGTAAAAAACAACCACAGAATACAACTTTCAGTGAGTTAAAGGGATGATTTTGTTAATACCAGTTAAAATCATTTGCAAAAGGTGTTATTAAATTTGTGGCAAGAAAATGCTGACTGACAGAAGCAGGTTAAGTCCTTGGCTATCCAAAATATTTTGCATAAAATGTCAGCTAGTTTGGGCAAACCACAAAAAGCACAGCAGTTTTATTGAGCTCATATATTTATCTAAATATTACAATCAAATGTGTTTGGGACATGACCCAAAAATAGGATTCTTTTGGTTGCCTTCAGTGGAAGCTGGACCATTATAGCCTAGGAAAATGGAGATACCTGGTTCAGAAGATGTTGTTAATTTTAGTTTCCCTATTTTTAACTTTTCAGTTTTAAGGTGGGTGGTCATTATAAGAGATGGGACTAGAATAAGAGATTGTCTCTTGATATGAATTGTAGATCACATCCTTTCCTTGAATTCCCTGGGCAGTAAACAACTTTGGAAGTCAAATTTTAGGCTGGTCAAGAAAACAAGCAACATGAGAATTGATATGATACTAGAAGAATGGAATGTGAAAACTGAAAATAAGAATTTCAAAGTTGTTTGATTTTGCCTTGAATAAGCACTTTGATAGTTCTTCTATTTTTTCTTTTATTTAGACAATTTTTTTTCATTACTATTCTGGGGAATCCATATGCTCAGGAGAAAACAAGCTCTTGGTAAACATATACTGTACACATTGTATCAAAGGTCCCATATGGTTAAGATTTCCATATGCAGACATTCTCTTAAGGGCACAGGGATACACATTCAACATATCCCACCTCTAAAAATCAACCATCTCTGCACTCTGAGGCTCTGACGTCCTGAAGGAGGTGAGGGGCAGATAGAATGGGGACACCCTGTCTCCCTTCACTCTTTGAAAACTCTACAGAATTAGCTCAGAAACTTCCTACAAGTCTCAAAGGTTCATAATGTTCAGAAGGTGACAATTCTGTCCACTCAAGGGAGGCAAGGGTAAGTGTAATCTCCTTCCAAGAAACCACAGGGTAAAGGTCCATAGTTTTATGGCAGATTTTCTGTTGGCTATAACGATGTTATGGGTCTGCTGCAAAACCTTGATTCTTCTGTAAAAGTTGCCCTTTATGGGAATGATCTTTCCTAACATCACCCTTTTAACTCAGCACACCATATTTTTAGACCAGAAATGCTTTTAAGTTCAAGTTAATATTCAGTTTAATAACTGGATAATTTCAGATTGCCACAGATCACTTTGTCCAGTAAAATAATTTCATGTGTGGGTGTTGCATAAATATAACTGAAATGATCCTTTGAATGCAAAAAAAAAAAAAAAAAGAAAAAAAAAGAAACGATTTTATGCAAGTCTCGAAATCTAAAACGTCATGGACAGTTGATGTCCCTAATGGAGCAGTGGATAACCTCCTCAGGGTGCACTGCAAGTTCTGAGGCACACTGCAAATCCCCACATCTGCTGTCATCTTGTCCAGTTTATCTGGAAGCCAGACACGTGAATAACATTGGTGGATCAATCTGAACCACCTTTCTTGCTGAAAGATGGAATATGATGCTTTTTACCATAACAGAGCTCAGTAGTGTGTTTTGGCATTATCAGTGCAATGCAAACCGGTTTTAACACAAGTAGGGGCCACAGCTGTTTTATCTAAGGGGTGTGTGTGAAACAGTCCTGTTTCCTGAGGTAATCACTTGAACAGTATATAACCTCAGAAAAAGAAGTCCCAGCTAAAAGCTATTTGAAAACAATGTAGCCCACAGGGCACCCCGAGATAAGCTGATTCTCCTTTCATTACTTCTTAACCATCCATTAAAAGCTAAGCACTCTATCCTGCCCCTACTCTCACACGCCCTAAGGATCCTGAAGGTTTGTGCGATGTGAATGAAAGGCACTACCCCAATCTGTCATTCAAACTGCAATTACACATCCATCTTTAAGAACCCAGGGCAGAAAGAAGATATAAAATAGAGGGAAACAAGAGCTTACTTTAGAAAGTAAGAAACAAAGAACACATGGCCCACATAGGCATGTTATGTGTGTTTTCATTTCTGAAATGATTTGTAGGCTTGGAAAAAAAATTGGGTGCATAGGTTAAAGCAGTCCCCAGGCAACTTTAACTTGCACAACCAGCATTTACTGAGCTGATCACCATCCGTTATCACTGACCTTGGCAATGCTACAAGAATCCTATATTCACACGGATAAACTCTTCTCCGCAACTTTACCAACTTATTAGGGATAAACACGTTTTACTTCAGCATCTGGCATGTGTGATTCATATCTATCTGTTTTTCATTCAGACTCCTCTTTCCACCTCTCTTTGGACAGTGATTGCTTCTCCTCCATTTCTCCTGCTGTGTGTTATGTAAGTAAGTTTTCAAGAGATCAATTTATTCAAGAGAGAAAGCTGACAGTGAATAATGTCCAAAAGATGTTACCAGCAATTAGTCATGAAGAAGTACGTAGAAAAATATGAAATGCAAGTGACCTAGAAAAAAATCCTTTAGGTTGGGCTAAATTGTACAGAAGGTACTGTTACCCATTCTATAATGTTGTTATAATTGTTGAAGAGAAACTGAATGACTGATACCAAAGTGCTTTTCAAGCACCTTGTTATATTCATATTTTAATTCACAACCTAAACTTAAAGTCAAATATGGATTTTGTTATTCTTGAGGAAAAGTGTGAAAAAAACCTTTGTGTATGTATAAAATCATATAAGCTGATTAATATTAAGGATAAATAGCTGTGGCTAGCACACTGACATTATATTAAAAACCATCTCAGTATCATTCTTGGACCAGACTGTTTGTACACTCGATATCAGTGAAGCTCATGGCTAGGTATTACTGAGAAATACATTATTCCTATAAATGGTGAGATTGAAGCAAGCATCACCAGAATGAAAATGCAATTCTTCAAAGATAAGTTACTCTTTAAGATCGTATACCTAAGAAGTGTTTAGGTTCTTCTTTTTTAAGAGCTGTTTCAGATTTAATATTTTTTCTATAATAGAATGTGCACGGAAAACTCAAGAAAAGCACTTACTGCTATAAGCTATTTCTCACCTAGTTTCACTGTCTATTCTGTACCTTTTGTGTACCACTAAAATTAATTGCCATTTTAGTAGAAATTGAGTATTGCAGACAATAAAGACCAATATTAAGGCACACAGGAAAAAAATGTAAAAAAGTGTGTAAGTATTTATTATGTATGTGTGATTTCAAACATTGAAATAATTTCTTGTCCAAAACAGACTGCTGTACAGTCATATTTTTTATATGCCCAGCAAAGCTGAAGGTTTACAGTTTTCACATTTAGCATTAATACTCTGGGATTATGGAGTTGAAGAGCTGGACCAATTAACAACAGTGCTTTTTTTATATGGTGTTAAGGTGAAATAGTCCAGTGACAACTGTATTATTTCTTGCCTTTTCAGCTGTCCACACTTGTGCAGTAAGTTCAATGTCCTGTCAAGTTTCATCATGTACCCTCTTTATTATCACATTGTGTGAATCTGTACAGTTGTAAAATAGAATTACTTTTCCTTTTTTTTTTTTTTAATTTGAATTCCTCATTACAGCAAAGTTGCCATGGTTACCATGTCAATCAGGCAAGGGTAATCAGGTCCATAATAAGAGACCTCAGATATGTTTGGTATCTGGCTGGAAAATTAAAGTTTCAGAAGTTAATGCTACTAGGACCATTGAGGAAAACAGCTGCAATATGGAACAGGGTAATTTTTTTTAATTTTTTTTTTTTTAAGGCTCAAGAGGAATGCATAAGGCAATGTTTGTTACTTAAAAAGTGCTGGTGGTTTTGATTGTCTCTCATGTACACACATTTTTATTATCCTTCAGAAAATTCTTTTTGAAAACATGATAGCAGGAGTCTGGTGTGGTTGATCAGGACTATCTAAACACACCACCAGTTTACTGTTTGTATACTATGTTTGTCACTGTGATGTGGGACTTGTTGTATTTGCAATCTTCATAGTCTAAATTTTCTTTGAAAAGCAGTTAGCAGCACAACACAATCCCGGAGCTTGGCTCATGTTTGTTTTCATCAGAATGCAATAATCCATTCTCATAGCATGGCTGTGTGAGCCACAGAAGTGTAAATGCCATTCTTACCTACACTCCTATTGCAGGTGCTGAACCAGCTATTTCTCCTTTGAAAGAGCCATGAATCTGCTAGTTGTCAGCAATTTAAGATTTAGATGCTAACTTTCCCCCTTGTGTTGCTGTGTATTGATCTCTTTCATCCTAATTTCTGCTTGTTTGTTGTTCGGTTCACTGTCTCTGAGTAAACTAATCTGTTTAGACTTTTATGTATACACATGGCTCTGCTTTAGGGTGGTAGGAGTACAAGAGTGCTTGAGGTGTCTGTTACATGGGGCAGGCTCCCTGTTATACACACAACCCTGGGGATACTGGAAACCTTTGATAACCATATATTCATGATTTGTTTGTTGGGGTTTTTCCTTGATATCCAGATTTGGTAAAGTAGAATTATTTATTTTTTTTAAAAAAGGTAAAAGATTAGTAACTTGGACATCATACTCAGATTTCTCTTTGTAGGATACCAAGAGACCCCCAAATAATGCAGTTTATCCCCTAACTCTCCTCATGGATCACCGCCTGACTCCTAATTGCTCCAAGATCTTCTCTTCAGGCGATGTGCCACTCCTCACTGCTGCTTCTAAGAGCAGTTAAGGTCAATGTGCATTTTTGTTCTCTGTCATCTGTGTCTCTGCTAATTATTCCAGAGGTATAAAATAGAAACAAAGAACGGAGAAGAAGTAAATACATAGAATAGAGTGAATCCCTCAAACCAATATATAAAAAATTTCTAATAATTGGTAGTAAATTGATGGTAATTGCTAAAACTCAGCATTTTGTTTGTTTTGCATAAACAAATTACTAAAATATGTTACTGTGACTTACAGGTCCCCATTTCATCTCACTTAGTAAATGGTTACTGCTCCACACTTTAAAACACTGTTTATACACAATTCTGTAACAACCTCAGTGTATGACAAACTCACATTGACATCTATAACTTGGTGTCTGGAGCATTTGCACTCACAGAAGGTCTGTCTGGAAGGCCCCTAGGATCAATGAGAATTTTTCCATTGCTTTCAATATGCTTCCTGTGAATCCCAAAGTGAAAAGTAGCTTGCAGGGAGCCTGGATACTGAGCAGGCTGGTACACACAAGTAGGAGTGCCAGACTGTAAATTTCTGGGAAATGTTTTTGCTTACAAGCCAGACTGCTGGGTCGGTGTGAAGCTTCTGCCTTTGGTCTCTTTAGCAGTCTCTCGTGCAGTTGGAGCTACCAAGCATTTAGCAGCAGTGACAGCGAAGGCCTGACCTCCACTCTAGCGCTTCGGCTGCTGCAATATCGCTTCACCCCACATGAGTGAATTCTAAATTTAAAAAACAACCCTAATGGTTCTTTCATGCACTTCAGTAAGCAATTTTTCTTTTAAATGTGTAACATATGCTATGTCTATGTGGTTTCTTCTCCTCCACTGCCCTCTCTCTCTTCTCCATTCTCTAAGACAAGGGAATTTTTTAACAATTTTTCCTCTGCTGCATGGGAACACCATTCAGACTTGTGTTGCGTCAGTCAAAGCTCATCACTCCACAGTCAGGCATATCAGCTTAATCCTGCCACAAAGTTCCAATTTTTTGAAAATCTGAGAACTGAGTTTGTCAGCCAACAAACAGCATCAAATTCCTTGTTCTGCATGTTGAATGATGAAATGTCTATACTTTATCTCTTTTTCTGGCTTCTAATTTCCCAGCAGTTCACATGCTTCTCTGAAGGGAACTTCAAAAACTTTCATTAATTATTAGTAGCCCTGGTCAGAGAAATTTAGCTGGAATCATATTCCCCTGGAACATTCAGGTCTGTTAGCACAGTAGAAGGTCAGTTCTGATTTTGTCAAAATTACCTTTCCAAAACTACCTGGAATACATTTCTGACTATGTTACGGCACTCAGATTTGAAGTTTTCAGTGTAAACTGTTCTGTTTATACTAACAAATTTAAGAATCAAAGTAACACTTACTTAAAAGTTAATTTCAGGACACTCAGGTTTAATTTCTTGTGTCTTTCTAAATTAAAAATATTTTTATAAGACAAAATGTCCACATGTGATCCAGGAAACTTCAGTAAAACACTAAGCAGAGAGGGCTCTAATACACGTTTCAATGAAATATCTTGTTGTACAGGCTACCATACATGTTAATCACATCTGATATTTCCTATTTGATCTAATATAAAGGTAGAAATAGTCTGGAGGTAATAAACTTGATAGAATGCCTTTGCAGCTAAGATTTTTTTAAATGTGTGCTATACAGTTTATCGTGGATCATAAAAGGAATGCAAATCAAACTAACTAGCTTAATCTAAATGAAGAACAAAGTTGAATGCCTTTTGCTCCAAAAACCAGGTAGCCGCCAGCTGCATTTAAAGGTCCTAAAACATCTCAAAGCTGTCAGCATTTCTCAGCCTTATGTATTTTGCAGTGTGATTGTTTAAATGAAATATTTCGGTACAAAAAGGCAAATGTACACACAAGCACACATTCACACACAACAGTGTCTTACATGCAGTGTAGGTTGTCATCTGTCTCTTCAAAAAATATTATGAAAAAAGATTTTGTAGCCATCATTAAAAATACATGAGAAAAAAAAATAGGAGAAATATACAACTTAAATACATGCAGGGTAAGTTTCACAGATATTGGTTCCTTTCTTTGGAATGCATAAGTAACTTCTCTTGTGTCTTTCTAAGCTTGCTTTTTAATATCCTGTGTGCTACTTTCTCTATCTAACTTGCTACAAATTGCTTTTAAACACAGGCTTCTAATAGTGACAGGGTTTTCCACATCCTTAAAGTGAAAATTCCTGTAAACACTAGCTACTAATTCAATAAACACGGGGCCTGCAAAACAGCACAAGCCTCAGCTCTCATTTCCTGCACATTGACCCTTCTCTCAGAACCAACTATAGTGAATTCCACTGCTCCAGATTAAAAGTTCAAAATTAAAATCTGGACAATCGCTGTCCCTTGAGCAGTATTAATGGGGGCCCAATTCAAACTCCAGGTTATGTCTCATGGTTGACATCACTGGCTTGAGGGAGTCTCCTTGAAAAGCTTTGTGCTGTCCTCTGCTACGTGTCCTGTGACACATAAAAAGCAAATGGTGAGAAAGTAAAGTAAAATCTGTTTGCACTTTTTTCTCTTCTTTTAATGGAGGTAATTATAAATGTTTGCTAATTCCACTGAGAGGATCAAATTCTGCTCTCTAAAGGCAGTATAAGTCCATTGAAACCATCTGAATTGCTCTGAATTTATTCCAGGTAAATACCAGAAGAATTTTTCCCCTTGGACTGAAAAGACACAATGTTAAATGTGTTAAACAGGAAATCAGAACTCCAAAACACAAAGAGTTAATTAGCACACAGCTGAATATATAAACTAAATAAATTATCCAGGACATATTGTGCCCAAAGAAGTGGTGCCAAGCATAGCTATTTTGAAAAGCTGTCAGATGCAGGCGGTTGGTGGTTTCACAGCACACAGAGACTGCCGAATGCCTCCCTCGAGCCTGACACCACTGATGCTGGATAACCTTAACTGCGATCTGATTCCAGACTCTTCTCCCTCTTTTGCTGTTGGCAGTCACGTCTACCTGTGAGTGGACGAAACTCCAGATGTAGTAACTCAAAGCTGTAGCCTCCCTCCCTGAACTGATACGTGATAGGAATGCTTAATATTGAAACTGCTTGGAAAGATTAAAATAGCGCTTGTCATCTCTTTTCTGAAAAAGAAAATAAACCTGATTTTCTAAACTGAACGAGACCTACTATAATTACGTGACAAAGCGAATACCAGACACAGAACAGCAAAGCAAAGAGTCTGAAACATAAAAGCCAAACAAAACATCCAAGTCTGTCTACTTTTTTCCTCATTTCTGTTGAAATAGTTGACATGTATGCATAACCAACCGTACTTAGCACATCTGCATTCAGAGGTCAACTGTCTCTCTAAAAATAATTCTGATACTAATTGCGAGAATGATCAAGTCAGCTCAGACATACATACCAATGACATGAGTCAGCAAAAAGTACATCCATCTGTTTTGTCCTTGAAAGAGTCCTGGGGCTTACACAATGCAGAACTCCATTCTCTTTTTCTTTTTTTCCTTTTATTTTCCTCAAGGACCGTGGGTCACAGTTTCATTTTGTCCTTCTGACCATTAACTTCAAGGAATAAAAAAGAATTATTTCACTGGAGCATCTCAAAAGAATGACAGTCTTGAGTTAAGTTCAGTGTCTCCTGCTCTTTTTACCTCTCTGAGTTGTGAAACAGACCTTTTTCTGCTACATCTGTGCTGCCAAAGTCTCCGTGCTCTACTGGCTCTTCTCCCACCTTCTGCCCTTTTGCCAATGTTTTCACATTACATTGCCTAAAATCTTTAGACATTCTGGTGCTTCCTTAGGATGTATGCAGCATTTTGCTCTGCTTTGAAGAACATGTCAATAGCAGGAGGAAGAAGATAGGGTATGGTCAGGGACCTTAGATATTCAAAGGATGTTTTTGAAAAATTTCCTTTTCAGAGTTTGTATTTTCTGTAATGTACTCTGAATTATATTAATCAAAGGAGCAAATTAATAAATTGCCATTACACCATGTAAGCACTTCAAAAACAGATCTAGAAGTATTGTTTCTTTCTTTTTTTCCATACTAAAAGAATTTATTACCCTGTTTTGTGTTACTTTTAAATTTTAATAGAATTCATCATCAGTAGACTTTTGCTAACTGCAAACCAGTTTATAATGCAGTATTCCTTGTGTAAATTGGTGTTTTCACTGTAATACTATCACTGGTTCTGGCAGCCACTGAAAGAAAAACTACATCCAGAGATGTCTTATTTACATCTGATGACAAAATATATATACCACTTCTAACATAAAGGGTGGAATCTTAGGTGTTGTAAATTGAATTAACTCTCTTGATGCAGCAGAATATCAGAACCATTAATTTATTTTAATAAGCATATAATTATTTTTATCCTATTCATGGTTAGTTAGGTATTTCTGTTTTCTCAGTGAATTATGATATCACATATAAGATGCACACTTTCTGTGTGCTTCTTCTCATGCGTTTCTTTGTGTGACTAGTGTCTTTTCTTTAAGGTTATGCCTTTTCTGCAAGTCCACAGGGATGAAACAAGCCTTTGTTACTGTGTTATCAAAATCAGAAGACTCCAGAAAGAGGAAATGTCCTTTCTCATGCTGAGGACCTGACAGAGAGAAGACTGGTGGTTTTCCATAAGTGAGCTGCTTGATTGAAGTCAGATAGTTACTTAGGTCTCATTACGTGTGGTTAATTTGGCTAAGAATAGACACAATCAAACCAGACATCGATGTCTTAAAAGCCACTCATGGGATAAACAACAGCTTCTTTCTTTAAGGCACTTAATTTTTGCCATCAAATTAATATTTTATTATTCCTTGGGGCCCCTGACATGGTGTTTATGGTTTTAATATGTGCAACACACCATATACACAAATTCTATACAGGGTCCTGCAAGTCTGTTGAGAAAAGTTGCAACTGTGTTTAATGTGATAATAGTTTAAGTAAGAATGAGCAAGATAATAAAAATATAAATAAATACAATTTCCTGATTGCTTATCTATAACATTGGCATCTGTTTTCTCTGTAAATACCTTGTTTAAAGCTGTTGATTGAGTCTCCTGCTGGGAAGTATAAATTTTACAGCCTAAGCCATCCCATATTTCATACAAGAGACTTCATAAAGGAGACAGATTTACATTTTTTTTTCACTGATCTCAAAATTAACATTTACTTTTTATCTAATTTTTTGCATCATTTACTGAGAAGGTATTCATGGCTTTATAGACCCTTTCTTTTTTCATCAGTCATTCAGAAGTAAAAGATTTATGAAGTCAAATATTTTTTATCATGCTCTGATTCATACAAGCATATTGGATGAAATTGGTGATGCTTCAGTCAAAATAAATGTTCACAGTAATGAATTTATCCTTTTTAATAATGCAGAAGAGGTGAATTAAGAAATAGGATGGCATGAACACATAGGAAAAGACAGATTAATGTGGGCAACATTTTCAAAAAGGACTTCCATTAATTAATTATACCTTCTCAATTGTTTAATACTTGCATATTTTTCTACATTACTGTAAGTATTGGAGAGGGGGAAAGAAATACACCTGCCACATTTTGAGCCATGGCTACATCAAACAGGCAGAACGGTAATAAATTTTTTTTCAGAAATGGCTAGATCATTTGAGGCTAGAACATGTCAATAGTAACACACAAAAGTAGACAAAATTCTTTCATATTTCATACAAATCAGGGACCACATAATTAGCAACTGGTGAACACTGTGGGATTCAACATGCTCTTAACCTAAGTTTATGCAACTTCTGGGAAGTTTTCTGCACAGGTCCCAGGGTGTGTGAATTGTTATTGGTACGCTCTGTGAAGATTATAGTCAGGTGGTTTTTAGTGACACCAGAGGGATTCCTTTATGTCTCTGCAATATGTACTTCTGTAATAATAAGCCTTTAACTAGAATTTACATGGGTCCATTTCTGTCTGGCTCCCAAGATATGTACAAGGACTGTTCACAGCTTTGTACTTACATGCTCTTACATAGATCACTTTACATTAATGTGGAATTGTACATTTTTTTGCAGAATATATGACAGTTAGACAGTATAGCTTCCTGTCAAAAATATGCCAGGAAAAAGCAGCTACCAGTCTTAGTGGTCATTAGCAAATACCTGCATTAAATTCCATATGCAGGCAATCTGATTATCAGGACAGATTTCTACAAATGATGAGCAGACTGACTGCAGAAAAGCACAGAGGATTACAGGAGAATGACTGTATCAGAGCAAAAAAGAGCAGAGTTAGAGAGCTTAATCTGAGCTGAGTGGAGCAGGCCAACTGCAGCCAAGTAGGGTAGGATGGCTCCATCGGAGCATAACAAAGTAGGCCAGTAGTGCTGGCAGTGGGAAAAGGAGCGTGAGCCAACTCTATCAGGAGGAAAAGAAGAGCTGAGAAGAACAGTTCCTTTGATGAATAGTGGAAGGAGCCAGCCTTTTTGAAGAGAGAATCAGACCACACTCAGCAGAAGAGAGAATTGTACAGCGACAGCACTTAAAAAGCTTGAAATCAATATTACTTGATTGGAAAGAACTGTATTATGCCAGAAGAAGCTGCTTTAGGCTGGAAACAGAGTCAAAACCCATGAAGTACTCCATGTAAAATAGCTTGACATGCAGCATGCCATAGTCAGACAGACTGCTGAAAAGAAAGTGGGTGAAGCCACAGCTTTGAGAGCTTGTGGAAATGTGTGTTGATCAATACTACTAACAACAAGATCAGTGATTTAGCAAGTGTCTCTCACTGTATTTAATTTCCATCCATATTTCTGCCCCCTGCTTTGTGTTCTAATGATACATTGAGAAAATATAGATAATCACAGAATTTTTGAGGAATGATTTTGAGAGAAATATAATCTAGTAATTCTTTCCATTCATTGCAAAGTAGGGGGATTGCAGTAACTGTTAAGTCACAGACAATTGGAACCAAGCAGTAAAAGTGCAAAGTAATTCTATGATGTATGTTAAAGCAAATATTTTCCATTTTATACCTCAGAAGTTTGCATTAAAACAATGGGTAAACTCTTTCTCTGAATGTCAAATTGCAAATCTGGAACAAGCAGACATCTCTGAATAGGTGTTGGGGAGATGCATCATGCTTCCTGTAAAAGAAACAGTCTTTGTGTTATAGTTTAAATATATTTTATTTTACTTTTTTATTTTAAATATCTTTTATTTTTCTGTTTTAATTTCACTGTTTCACTATGATGATCTTTGGGTTAGAAGGCAGCAAGTTCATAAAGACAGGATGAAGCATGGCACAGAGCTGTCATGGACATTTATGTCCTTCAGTGCATGTGTATTGGTCATTGTGGCCAGTGTATCTCATCAATGGCAAACTAGAAACTGGGAATTTGGGGGTTAATTTTTAAAACAGAAATATGTAAAAATAAACTTATGTGATTACCATCTGTTATTTTTTTTCCTTTGCACTTTATTCTGGGTAAGAATTGCCTCATGAATCCCTCTGGAATGATAAATGGAGGATGTTTTCATACTTCTTGCTCTCCCAAAGCTCAATTCTTCATTGTGGTAATGATTAATCCTTGAGTATTCATTAGCCTTTCTGCATAATCCTGATTCTAGGAATGACAGTAAGGAGGATTCCTTATAATGGAATGATGTAATACTATGGGAAATTAGACACTGAGAGTTCCAGTACAATAATGTTACATTAAAGAGAGATAATCACAAGAGGAAAAAGTCTTACAATGTCACAGCATGCCTATGAACGTCTCTGGGTTGTAGAATCAAAGTGTTTTCTACAACCCCCTGTCCATGTCAAGCCTTAATAATGCCACTCATCATGATATTAGACAAATCAGACTGAGTTAGCAATATTCTAGTAGCTTCAAGCCAGAACTGCAAATCCTGGTTGTGTTAGATAACCTCAGTTCAAAAAAAAAAAAAAAAAAAAAACAAACCTCTTCTAATTCTTCAGGGACTGTCTATTATAGGCAAATCACTTTCAAGAAATGAGGTACAATTTGTGGTAAATTGGCATTCCTGAGAGTGAAGAGTACCTGAATTTTTGCCAGAGAATGAAGCTGCCGAGAGACTTACATGTGATGCTAAACTGGAGTGTCCAGGCAACCATTTGATGGAGATTCATTTTGGCCCATGTGTAAAAATAACAGTGAAGCTATAACAAAAGTCTCAAAAACATATGTATGAAAGCCTATAGGGAGAGAAAAAAAACCAAACCAGACTTCCCTTAACTTTGTACAGCAATTAGCAACATAAAAGATGCAAAATAATAGATCACTTAGTATACTGTTTAATCAAAAATAAGCAAGCAGGGAGCACTGAGAGTAAAGAAAGGCATGATAATATATAGAATGTCCTTATGCTATCTCAATCTAAATCCAGCCTGAAAACTTTTCTATTTGCATCAACTATTCAGGTTTATCTTCCTCTTTCCCCATTTTATAAAGAACTTTGAACTGCCTGCTTGATGTTAAAAGCAGTATATAAATTGAAACTCTATTACGCTCAGAGCAGATAAAGATATTGCAAATGCAAAGAAAAACTTTCAAATGAGACGCACTACAGCTGGAAATGCAAACCACATTAATCCAAGAAGTTTTTGGTTTTTAGTTCTGCCGAAGGAAGACAAAAGTCAAAGGTGAAGTTTTAAAGAATATAGGAAGGGATATGACACAAAGTCATAGAGGATAGTAAACTAGCTGAATAACAAATGAAAGCACACACTGTCAGATGAGTCCAAGAGACCAGGCAGAAAGCCAGCAAATATGTTTGCAATATTAAAAGAAGGAATGAAAATCATCAAGAAAATTATAGACAAATATCTGTATGTGGGGAGGAAAGGGGACAAAAGTAAGTGACACAGAGAGAGTTGGATGAGTGCATGAGGTTATATTTTACAGCACATGCAGAGTGCTTGAGGTTTGTCACAGTTCACACAGAGCACCAATAAGGGCATCCTATATATCAGACAAAATCTGGCTATATTGGACTGAATGTGAGTTTTTACACTCATTCTAACAGAGCCAAGATTTCATTCATTATGAGATGACTTTAATACCCACCTCAATGAGGTAGGAAAAAGAAATATTTCATCTTGTAGAGAGGAAACTTGGACTCCAGTAGACAAAAAGTCATATTCTTTAAAGCTTTGTTGCCTCTATAAGGTCTAGGAACTCTGAAGTTTAACAGCCATATGTCTAGCATGTAGAATAAGATCTCAAAGCAAGATTTAAGTGTTCAGCTTTTCACTACAATATTCAAATGGAATTAGTTAGGTCACAAATCAAGTGATGCCTTGAGCTAAGCCAACAGGAGTAATCTTACACTAGACATGGAGAAAAAACTTGGGCTTCCCCAGATAAGCTTAGCCAAAAAAGCCCATTTAATGGTTTGGGGGTTTTTAGCAAAAAGTCTGTGAATAACTGAGAAATGTGTCTAATTAGCTCAGGTGTGGCACAACACAAACACAGTCACACAGTATTGTTTCAGGTCAGAAGGTTCTCGTAGTTCACCAGAAGAAATGCCAGAGGACAGATTCATCAGTTCCCCAGTATAGCGATGAGGAATACCTTAGGAAATACAAAGTAAAGAACTCTGTAACCCAACACTTCAAATTCAGGGTAAGAGGGAAACAACTCCTAGGCCTAAGCATTTGTTTGTTTTCCTTGAATGAACTGCTCATTGCTGGTGGTGGTCATAAAGATTTCCTGTTCACCATAGCTATTGCAGTATGTGCAATATACATATCTGCATACACCCAAAGATATTCCAGGTAGGACAAAAAAATTAATAAATAAATAATTTTTTTTTTCTGCCTATAAGACCAGAAGTCATAACAGGATTTACATTATTGGACCCTAAACCTTACCTATGTCTCATTTTCAGTGAATAAGGTGTATAAAAATGTTCACTTTTCAACTGGTTGGAACATCAAAGTGCTCCAGCCCCCAGACTCTGTCTTCAGCCTGCTGGAAGCTCATTCTGCTTCCCCTAAACCAAGAATTACATAAGTACTCCTCATCCAAAATCACCAAAGCTTCAGCTTCTGAAACCTTAGCTAAAAACTCACTAAACAGCCTGAAATAAAGCAACGGTAGCAAGGTCTGCCCCATTGTTTGAGCTACAGATGCACAACTGTAGTTGCAGCTGGATGCAGGACAGATTTCTTTGTGTACCTCAAGTTTCTTGGACCTATTTCCACAAAATGTGCTTTTAATCTCCCAGATCTCCCAAAGTTTTTGATTAATGAATTAACCTTCCATCTTCCTTGCTGCTGGGGCTTTCCTTGTGACTATTTGTCCTGGAGTCTGGCAGTCTTTCCCTAGGCAGTTTGTGCATGAATTATTACAATGTTCCTATAATGCAGGGATCAACAAAATACCCTGTCTTATTAAAAACATGATTTTCAAAATTATTATTATTATAGAGTTGCCTACTAAGATGTTGGTTTTCAGTCAGGGTGTTTCTTATATGTCAGTTTTCTGTTTCTGTATCAGCCAGGGACCACTCTCTTGGAAGTACAGAACCTTTGTAAGAAAGAAATCCAACTAGCAAGAAGAACTACTTATTCCAAATCATTTCTTTGTGTTGTTGACCAGCTACAGGCTTAAGGTTGAATATCCATAAACCATTGAGCAGCCAGACTACAGTATTGTATATCACTCTGGAGCTAAAAATAACTTTTTTTCCCCTATTGAAAAAACAAACAAACATCTATTATTGGCCCAAGTTTCTGACTTAGATTTATGTAAAATTAAGTTGGATTCATCTTTCCACATTCCTAATTTTTTCTTCACCTTTAACTACTATAATTAGAGCTATATTACAGATGAGGGAGATAAAAAGGTTAAGTAGCAATACATTAAGAATAAAAAAACCTGTTCAAAGCACTTCTCAAATATGTAGAACACAGGTTACATGAAAGTAATTGGTATAAAAGTTTTAACATTGGCCAGGCTATATAATTCACCTTAAGCTGAACCATTCAAGCCTTGCACTCTGAGTCTGTCATTGGGTGAGCAAGGGTCAAGACATATATAACATACAAATAACCAGTCAATCAGCTGTATTCACCAAGTAATTTTGTAAGGTGTTTCATCATCTGCCTCCTTATATCTATGGTTATGAGCTCAGTCTGGAAGTTGTCCTCACCATCTGCACCACAGCTGCAACCTGCACTTACAATGCAGTGACCAAGTGTGACCTACCCTGCAAAGGGGAACTCTTGGAGTGGTCTGGTGGTCTCTCCTTTCGAGACTGTCCCAAATTGTTGCTAGAATAGACAGAGAGAGAGGTGTATAAAACTAGAAAATAATGTTGTAAGTCTGATGCTCAGGATCAATGCTTAGTTGTCCTTGAAATTCAAGTAGTTTGATGCAGAATTTTCTCATTTTTTTCTAAAGGTACTCATAGAGCTCCAATGTGCTAAAAGCTGAGAGGTATATTATAATGAAAAATCAGTTAAAGAAAACAATACATTTTATTGTCAAAAAAATCACAATATAACTCATAGAAGAATAATAACATTTTTAAACATAAGGGTCTGTGAAATACATAAAGTAGTTGAAAGAAATGCTTTAGTGGGGTGTTATAGCCATTCATTGAATGGGTTATCAGCTTAGCACATCAAAGAAGGCAAGTCTCCTAAGAACAAGACCGCATTTTACTGATCCTAAAGCACCTATGCCACTCGGAAACAAAATCTGAAGGAAAAAAAGCCCTGAGTGCACAGTACTTTGTAGGTAAAATATATTCTACTATTTTATAAAATAGGGCAAGACATAGATACTAAAAAGTTTAAAAAAAACCCAAAAACAAAAACAAAAAAGCCACCCAAAAAACAAACCAACAACATAAAAATAGAGCAGGGAAATGGATATTTCAAAAATAAGGGTAATAATATTTGATAAACGTGAAAGTACAGGTACCAGCAACTAGCAATGTTGTTGTTTATGTTTAATTCCCAGTTGTGCCTATAAATATTCACATCATTGTTTTTACTAAGCCTTCTAGTGCTAAAACCTCTGATGATCTGAATGGTGGCAAAGATTCAAGATTAGCAAAGTTTGTGTTGGTTGAGAAACAAATTACTTGGAGCATCTAGTTAGAAATTGCTTCTCTATTTTCTTTATACTCATGTTTCTTTTTAATTTTCTTTTCCTAAGAAATGGCTCACAAACAGTGACTATATTAGATGACAGTGTTTAGATCTAAACAGTTTTTTAAAGAGGATCAATTAAACAACTTTTTTGTAGCCCTTATATTTTATTGTGGATCCTTTAGAGACTGCCTCATGAAAATCTATGAATGTTATAAGTTCTGTATTCAAAGAAAATACATACAAGTATGTGAATAATTTGAACATTTTATATGCAAGTAATCAGTCCTACCAAGATCAGGCTCTAAATTTGCACAATTGAGAATTTGACAGAGTCTCCAAACTGGTATAATTCTATAGTCTAACACAAAAAGTTCTTTTTCAATTTTGTCTATAGTTCAGACTGAAACAAATATGCTTAAGATTATATATTTGAACAAAAAAATATTAAATTAAAATCTTTCATTTAAAAGCATTATTACTAGAAGAGTATGCATGAAATCTAAAATTAGTTTCCTCTGAAGAAAAATTAAAAGGAAAACAAATATTTACAGACAATTTTGGACCTGATATGCAATAGGAAACACATGTTTCTCACAGACTGAAAATGGGTTTTGTCTCATATGGAAAGTATGCAGCTGTCCTTATCCTTCAGCCTCTTCATCCCCTGTGCAGCACTTCTTAGTGTGGTTCTAGCATTTGAGAATTCCAAAATTCTCTAGAATTCCCCCTATTTCCTCATGCCTCCCAATCTCTCCAATTCAGGAAGCTCTTGTGGAATAATAGAGGACACACAACAGGCTTTAACTAATGAAAATAATTAAATAAAGCATTAACATTTGCACTCCTTTATCAGTAGGTCCAAAATGAGACAGTAAATAAAGTTTCAGCCTAATTAAACCACATTAATTTTATCTTGTATATTTCTTCCCAAGTGTCCTAGACAGCTGTACCTTACAAAACATATCAGAGATCCTAAAGAATGAATTCTCATTAGGAAGGTACTATCAAGCATGCATCTTCTTGTATGCCATACAAAAAAAAAAAAAAAACTTTTAAAATGTGATTTTACAGCTCCTTTTGTAGTAAAGTACAAATAAGACACCATAGAATAAAAAGGTAAAGCAGAATAAAAATGTGTTGCCTGTTCATTGCCAGCATGAGATATTTCTCCACTGACAAAAGCAAGGGAGTCCTGCATGGAATGCTATTATTTCTGTGTTATCATCTCTCAGTGAGATACCACAAGTTCCAGCATATTCGGGTTTTCCTTATCTTCCCACTGTAGTGGTCATGTACCTATATAAGAATTCCAAATTTCACTCTAAAACATAAAAGTTCTTGCACTCATTTTAGGGTGTGAATTGATTCATGACTATTCACAGCTTGGGTTGCTGGTACAGTTTCTAACCTACTTTAATGTCATTATCTAATGGCAATAAGGAATTTTGATAGCAAAAGCAACAACTCAGAAGTGTAACTAGCTCACACAACAGAGATTTACTAGAAAAAAGCTCTTTTTCAAGCACTTACCACGGCTGCTGTTTCAAAACCCTGTGACTAGCACCTTATTTCATCCCCAAACATGTCATTTTGACTCATTCATCAAAAGCACTTACTTCAGTCTCAGGCAGCTGCAAAACCATTTGAGGTTATCTTGCCAGAGAAGGAGCCTTCATATCCTGCTTGACTTAAAAAGCACCTTTGCTCTTTACATACCGGAAGGTAAATACACTATAAAAATGCCAAGGCCTACCACAGTTCAGATATTTGAGAGCCGTGAAGAAAAGGCACACAGAGAACCTGAGTAGATGTTGCCCATGAACTTTTCAAAGAATGCAAGAACATAATTCTTGCATCTCTGAGGTGAGCAAGTCATCAGCTCACTCCTAATTCATTCTGCTCTTAACAAGCTTATAGAGCTAACCACTACAGAGAAAGGCGTGCTTTAAAGAGAGCCCAACAGCAACTCTACTCCCCAGCTATGCTGTGAATCTTCTCAGGAGACAAAAGCTATGCATGGCCTTCCTCACGGTGCTGTGTAGCATTTATTATTAACAGTAAATGGCAGCAGCCATATAATTAAAAATTCCTTTCTTTTATTTTACAAAGCAAAGGATGAACAGATTTGAACAATGTTCCCAAGGATAAAGCGAACACCTAGTCGGGCTCCAGAGATGGCACCTTAATAGTAAATGTTCATGTTGAGATCTCCCTGCTTACCAAGATAAGGGTTCCTTCCAATAACAGTAACAGACGCTTACATTTACCAATGTTAGCAGATGCCACTTTATTAAAGACAGCATTGGAATGAACTCCCTGAGTTTGAATTTCATAAAGTTTGTTAAGGAAACATTTTTGAAAAGAGAGAGAGAAACTGCGTTCTAATGATGTTCACATGTTTCCCCAAAGAATGAAAGCTGATCTGTGCAGGCGTCGAAAGCATTACATTCTAATTTCATTAAAGGGGGGGAGGGTACCTAGAAAAAGCAAACAAGTAAATGCTGTTGACCTCCCTGACAAGAGGCTGAAAAGGAACCTGCTCTGGGAAGCCAAGACTTTTTGCCTCTATAACAACTGGGTAGGTGATCGCTGTCTTGGAAAATTTATGGTATCATTTTATTTATAGCAGATGTCCTCTAAAAGCAAACAGTTTTGTTTTATGCTACACAGATCTTATGGATAATTATACACTCTAATGTGCAGATTCAGTAACGCTGCAAATATCAACATAATTTTCTAAAATTAATTATGAATCCAAAGGGAAAAAAAATGTCTTGATACTGATCTAAGGCTTGAAGATAAAAGGTTAATCAAAACAAGACTTTTGCCTTTGCTTTCTAGAAACTTGTTTTAAGGGGAAAAGGTAAAAGTTGAAACTTTGTATGGAGACCACTAATTAAATTATCATTTACCCCAAATGAGTCTTGCAGTTCCAATAAGGATGATCAGATGCCAAAATAAGTGTTATGTATGAGTAGTTATGGTCATGGATTTTTAATCCAAGAGTTTATTTTGGATATGTAACTTTTCTTCAAGCATGGTCGTAACAGTCCTACTTGCATGTCTTGCTCTACCTAACTGAAACAAATTCAAAACAATTCCATTTTCTTAGTGGAACCCATGTGATAAACTTCTTACTCATTTAAGCTGTGGTGTTTTTTTCCTGAGAAAATATTGCTAAGATGCGTCTTGCAGAAATCCATTATCTCAAGTCAAGTGAAAGAATCAAGAACAATTAAATCCGATATTGTAGTCCCATGGAAAAGTTTTACTAATAGAGAGGATGATTAAAGAGGAAGCATCACCTTACAACAGCAAAACTTTTCCGATGTTAAATGCTTTCCAGTTTCAAAGATAAAACTTGATCCATCAAGCCCTTGGATGTGAACAAAACTGCTGATCATGGGGTGCTTTTTTCCCTCATTTTCCCCCTAATTAGCAAAGTTCAACGTGGAAATAAATGAACTTTTTGAAAATTAAATATAAATGGACAGAAACAATACATCTGTGAATTTGCTGTTCATTATGCATGGTTTGTAAGAATGCATGTTTCAAAAAGAAAGTCATTAAAGTAATTCTGCTGCTCTGTTTTGCAGGTCTTCGTGACAGTTTAAGCAATAAAATGGTATAATCTCTCTGGATTGCAAAAACAGAAACCCCTGACAAGGACAGGAGATTGGCAGAATTCATAATAATATATTTTTACTTATGTCTCATATTTGTAATTTCAAGGACATGATTCACAATGACCCTATTGTAATGTTGCATAGGCATTGTTCTACACTGATTTGCATTAATATCTACAGAAAGAGTTTTCCTCTCTTAGTACTGCTTCAGAGGATATGCTTGTCATTAAAATTCTGGTCACAGATGTGGGTTAAAATATCTCTAACCTTTACAAATGTATTATGTGGCACTACTGACATAGCTTTTATTGCAGATAAAATCTATAACAAATCCTGTGTGTGACAGGAGAGGAACATGATTTTGTATTAAACTCAGATGATAGAGATGCATTCCTTGCTTGTACTTTTAAAATGCTTTGGATATAGTAACAATGAATTAGGCTTTCTACTCCATTGCTGTTTGGAAGCCATTAAATCTACTCATATTTTTTTTACTTCGGTACTTTAATAAATTTTTCTTAAACTGTCTTTCAGAAGAGGACAGAAAGTAGTGGAAATATTTCAACTCACTTCCAATCTTGGTTGAATCTATCAGAAGTAAACAAGAAATCAGTTTATTAGGAGGGACTACCTAACTTCTATCACTGAAAATATTTTATAACCTACACTGAACACAGACCACGATCCTCTGCTTCTATTTCCTAAGTTTGATTTGTATTTACATGCCTTAAAGGGTCTCACATTAATGTATTTATTTTCCAAGAACTTTTTGCAGAACCCACTGTATAAACAATATTTTGAACAGCACTTTGACTTGCCATAGGAATGTAGTCCTTTCCCCTTGGTATACTCACAGTATTGTAATCCTGGATATTTTTACACAAGAAAATTGCATCAGTTCACCAAGCGAAGGCATGTATTTAAAATAGTGTTTAACAGATATTATTCCCCAATAATTACTTTTTCTGCAGCAAGAGTACTACCTTTTTTGCTTATATCAAATGGGTATAATTCCACCCTTGCTGCAAAATAATGGGTTTTACTAGATAAGGTGAGAATTTCCCTTGGTAGTTGTATTGGCATAGCTATCACCAAAATCTGACCACCAGGTCTACCACTGTATCTCTGCCATTACAAGCAGTGAAGCTGTCATTGTGCAGCTGGAGGAGAGGGCTTGCTGTGAGTTGAGACTTAAATATTGTAAGTAGAGCTGAAGACTTAACTGGCTTGTGACGTCAAACACACTCTAGGATGAGCCTGTCCTAATCAGCACAGTACAATAATGTCTTCCATTTTACAACATAGTAGGCATCTGTATCAGAGCTTTTGACCATATTATTGCATTATCCATATGGTTATATTAATACAAAAGCTTACTATTTTTACTCTGTTTTTAAAGGAAAGAGGATCATACCAGGCAATTTTTGCTGCTTCATCTATCAGGGGGGACTCACAAAATATATTTGAATCTTGTATTTTACTGGTGGAAAGAGCAATATCTGTGTTAATGGATGATCTGCATTTACAATATGTTTTCTTTGGGAAAAGGAATTAGAAAAGGGGGGAAATTTAACCAAATAATAAATTAAATTAAATTAACTAACAGTGGTTATGACATCTTTAGTTTCTACCCCAGGAAGCAGGTTGCAACACAAGGATACCGGAAGTGGCTGGGGCAAGAGGGGCAGTTCTAACATGAAATACAGTGCCGGGGCTCTACAGATCAAATAGGTGTGGACTGGAGAAATGCTCATAACGGGCAAGGAGTAATTCACTCAGATGCTGTCAGATCTCTGGATCTTCGATTCTCAAGCACTTCTACCTCCTTGTACAGTCCTTGGATATAGCACCTTGGATATCCAGGAAAAGGGTTATGGAGTAATTCATTGCACATGCAGGGAGAAATAAACTCTTTGGAAAGTTTACACAATTATCTGCAGACTCTTGTAGAAGCAGTCTATATTGACAGTAATGAAGATAAAAAATCAGACAAAATTTTGTTATTTAGCAATGCTTAGTGATGAAAGGGTGTGGGGAAGAGAACCAAACAAAAAGCAATGAAATGGTGGCATGGGAAGATACAGAATTACTAAATTTTTAATGGAATAAAGGGTGGGATTTGGCAGATTAAGGTGATACATGCCTGAATTTGAAGGCTTCCATACAGAAGGGAGGTATTTTAGAAAGGAATTCTCAGTTTTTGGTGTTTCAAAAATATATGCTGTTCAGCACTGAGGTGTTGTTGAGTGTGTGTTGCTTACCACTGCTGGCATGGGACAGGGGTGTGCAGAGCTAGGAGAGAACCCTCCAGTGCACCAGCTGCACACTCATAATGCAAGCACGAAAAGTGAAAGAAAGCACTCAAGTGTCTTTAACTGCTATTCTCTTCTTATTTAACCCTTCTTTCAGTGCAGCAAGAACTTGTCACAGTAATTGGGGACTGGATATTCAAGTGGAAGAGCTGGGATATGGCCCACCACTGAGCTGCCATCTGCACCTCTACACTCACTACAAGGCTGCTGTACGCCGGCACACTACTGAGAGCTAAGGAACAGGTCATGATAACAGATGCTTTGGGCCCCATAAGCAGGTAGTCAACTCCTCCCAGTGCCCTCTCACAGTTAATGTTGGCTTGTAAAGTCTTAAGTCAACTTCTGTTCCTAGCGAATGGTACATAAGTATGTATATATTTTGACATTCTGATTTAGACGCAGCAGAATGTATACTCAGTGACTCATTTCCTCGTCTGGAAGAGTGTGAATTAAAATCAAGAACTCTCAAATTATTTCAGTATTTCAAATTGTTTAATTGATGAGCTTTCAACCCCTCTGAACTCAGAACAATAATGTAGCCGAAAAACTGAATAACAAAAACTTTGTAAAATAAAGTGTTTGACCAGTAATAGCAATGAAATGTTTCTTTTGAGAATTGCAAGAATGTGAGGAACTTCTTGATCGAAAGGGGATTATACAGATAAAAGGTCTCCAATCCTGCTCCTGAATTTTCTCTGCAATTCACTTACTTAATAAGATTGTGGGAACAGATATCATTTTTTTGTTTTGTTGTTTTAAATTTGTTTAATTTAGTCATGATGTTAAATCATTTCCAGAATTTTTCATGGAATAAAGTAATTTGAGATGTGCAGAGAATACGTGTTGAAGCCTTTTCTAAATACCAAATTTCCCTACTTATGGAGTGGGAAAAATTATGCTAATGATCTACTTTTTAAAGAAGTTCTGAAGTTTGAGAAATTCTACAAAAAAGTGTTATATTAAAGGTGTACATACATAATATTTGTATTACAATACATTGCCAAACAATCTACTTATGTAATCATACATAATATAATAATAAACTTCCTGATATTATTTCAAATTAAATTTTATTAACTATATTTTTCATATGCATTTTATTATCAACACCAAAAACCTGATGGAAAATGCTCAAAGATTTCCAATTAATGTTATTCACTTTTTGTCAGGTTCTAACACCACTGACAGCAATTTCATAAAGATGTTAATAAATTTTATATGTTATTCATAAGAATGAATGTCTTTCTCATCAAATAAGATGTACAAGATGGCCAGAAAAGAGTAATTGAGTTTGCAAAAATGTTAAAACGTAGTACATTTCTGAGGGAACAATTTGCAGTAAGCATGGAAGAAAGCTGATAGCACTTGATCATACTGTAAATGATATAATTCTTCTCCAGCTAGTATACTTCTACTAAAAGAGAAGGAGAGGGAATTCACCTTGCTTTACTGTCTTTTTCAGGGGTACTAAACAGAGCTGGATACATTTGTATCAGTCAAAAATTGTGTGGCAAGAAAGATAGAAATAGGTATAAATAAAATTCTAGCCATTCCTCAGCAGTCAATGTTCTCCGCTATGATTATTCTGAGACCAAATATTTAAAAACTTCATAGGCACATCCAATAGAACTTCATAAAATACTCTTCTTCCTGCACAGTGAGTTTTGGAGCTGGATACAGTAAAGGAGCAAAGACCTGCTTACAGCTATAAATAAGGGAAAGCAGCAGAGGTAGGTTATTTCAGCCTGAGCCAGGACTAGCAGAGGAGAGAGCTCCACTCTGCAAGCCTATGTGCTCTCCACATCTTGAAAGAGTGCCCAGATATGAGACGACTGAACTTGCCCTCAGCCCCTTTCAGCTACTCAGTACTGTCATAAAAGACAGCATCTTTGACAATCTGATCCCAAATAATCCAAATTGTATTTGCAGTGATAAATATATCTAAGGGTTCTAGATGTGAACAAGTCAACATAATCCTGCTCACGCCTTCCCAGGGTTTTCCAAGGAGATGACATTTCTGCATAACTCAGATCTGCTGAATAAAGTGCTAGTACTGTAACAAAATAATGAATATTAATAACAGGACGAAGCACACAACAAGGTATCACAAGAGAGTGACACAGCAAGGAAAAGGTGGAAAAGCTTTACACTCTTCATGGAGTAATTTCTTTGCATTACATAACCCAGTGGAAAAGGCTAAAGTGATTGCTTAAATTCAATCTTCAATATTGCTTCTCTGCAAAAATAAATGTGATGAATTAAAAAGTAAGACTTGCATGAGGAATAGGTTTGACTGAATTCTTGAGCAAACAGAAAACTAGCCTAGTAAGAATTTTTTACAGACCAATTTACTGATTTGTTTGACCTTATTAGCTCTCCTTTAGCAATTTCGTTGATTTTTGCCCATCAGCCCTCTGTTTCAAATCAGCCTTGAGACTTATAGGGAATACAGTTTGGTAGTATGCAAATCAGTTTTAATGAAAAAGAGCTTTCTAAAGGCAGCAAGAGAACTGAAGGATTTAATTCATCCAGGTGCTGCCTAAACTGTTTTCATTCACTTCCGAAAGGGGGAAGAGGATTTGTGTTGCTAAAACAAAAAGTGAGAGGAAGTAATAGAAACACTTTAGCAAACAGGAGTCCCTGACAACAATTAAATAAATAAATAAATAAATAAATAAATAAATAAAATAGTTAGATTTTCTATTCAAATCTCCTGGGATGAGATTCTCAAAACAATGTCAGTGTAGACATTGAATTGTCACTAACTGTAATGGTAAATGGGTATCAACATCCATTAGCTACTTGTGAAAAAGATCCCAAAACAAATGTGTTCATCTTTGACACTGCAATCCCAGCACTGCTCCTGATACTCAGCTGAAATAAAGGACCACAGATCCATTTAATTAATCCATCTCCTCTGGAAACTTGCTGCTGCTGCTTCACAGGTGGAATCTCAGTAAGGGAGGGGTTTGAGGTCCTGCCTGCTTTAGGTGACCTGGATTGCTCTTTGAAGGAACGGCTCTTTATCTTGCTCTCCTTTTTGAATATACAGATAGCTAAAAGATGAGGCTCCTAACCTTGTATTTAAATCAAGTTTTTAATGTTGGGTTTTATTAATATGTTGCAAGACTAGCAAGAAATTAAAATTCTTAGTCTTTAAAAAGATATTTTTATTTACATCTTTGGCCTTAATCCCATTAAATAAATGTTAGAATCACAGAATTATAGAACAGTTTAGCTTGGAAGGCACCTTAGAGATCATCTAGTTTCAACTCCCCTGCCATGTGCAGGACCACCTTCCACTAGACCAGGCTGCTCAAAGTCCCATCCAACTTGGCCTTGAACACTTCCAGGGATGGGGCATCCCCACCTTCTTGGGGCAGCTTCCCTCAGGTGCCTTCTCTTCTCTAGCCTGAGCAGCCCCAACTCTCTCAGCCTGTCTGCATAAGAGAGGTGCTCCAGCCCTCTGATCATCTTTGTGGCCTCCTCTGAACTCACTCCAACAGGTCCACATCCTTATGCAGGGCACTCCAGAACTGTTTTATTTTAATGCCTGTGGAGCTGCTGTTTAAAGATTAATTTTTTGTCCTGGGTACAGTTACATTGAAATTATCGGAAAGAGAATATAGGAAACTAAAGAATAGCCCTAAACCTTTCTGGAATCAAGGTATGAAATGGGAACATTCTCAGCTGAGTGTTATTTAATATACTTGATTATCACATTGTTCCTGAAATTAAATAGCAAATCTCAAAATGGTGCTTGCGAAATGAACATTTCGTATATTAAAATGCTACATTGGTAATTGGGGAGGAGAGAGGAGGTTGCTGTATGATCTTGGTACAAACATTGTTGTGTTCATTTGACTAATCTTCTGTTGTACTCCACAGCCCCAAACTGGCAGAGTCTGCTGAGGAGGGGATCGAACAGGAGAAGAAACAACGTGAACTAATGCCAGGAAAAGTCCAAAAGTCTCTGAGTGAATCAGTCACTGAAAGCACCTATCTGTAATGTTAGCAGACCCATTCTTTCAATTGCAAAGGTCAGAAAGTGGTGAAGTCATTATGAAATCCTAAACTGCAGAAAAGGCAGTGAGCTGCCTTGATGAGAGGACCTGGTGCTCTGGGAAGGTGGTTGGGGTGCAGAATTTGGAGCTGGGTGGACAATTAAGAAGTGCTTACAGGAGAACATGTAGGGGAATCCCTGATGCAGGTAAGGAGGCAAGAACCTAGGGAGGATGATTTGGATTTCACTGCCACTGAAAAAGTGTGAGGGAATTATCAGATATCCAGCTCACCCCTTGAACCATTCCAGCAATTAAAGTCAGTATTTACAGAGAGAAGAGACACTTGATCTTTTATAATGACAATAGACTAACTCTTTTGTCTTGTTTGATGACATTATAAGACACAAGAGGAAGAAGCCCCAAGTAGCTTTGAAAATATAGCTCCGCTTACACTGAAAGTCACTGATTGCTTTCTTTTGTGGAGTTTAGCAGATGTAATTTGTTGCAGTTGGTCATTCAAAACAAAAAGGATGTGATAGAGCTGTATCAAATATTTTGCTGTAATATCAAGAAATGTAATCAGATGTGATGACTACAGTATTAAAGAACTCACTGAATTCTGATTTAAAATATCTTGAATCCTAGTAGATAACATTTCAGAAACAGAGATCTGAAATTTGTGCTAATCTTGGTAAAACAGAATCTCACATTAAACAAGTAGAATGTCTTGGAGTTTTTATTTATCATTCATCAATTGACATGCTGCTTTTTAATTCTTTCTTGCTGAACAGATTTATATACATAGAAGTTTTCACTGATGTAGCTGAAAGAGGAAAAACTTCAGGCACTTTAGAAATTTAACATAAAACTTGCAAGGAATAGCTGGCCCTTTGAGGTAGATAATAAAGACAGAATAGTTTTATGACAATAAAATCAAAATCTAAAATTATTTTTATTTCAAACAATTAAAAAATAGGTGTGCTTAATTTCCATAGATATGTACAATATTTGTTTTCAATTTGTTTTTTAAAAAATATTGGAAAGTGGATGAGAATATAATTTTTAATAGATTAAACTTTCTCATATTACCTTTTTTACCTCTATAGTTACAATGTTTATGAGTGGAGTTGTTACATACTGTTATTTGAAAGTCTATGGTATTATACCTTATTCCATCACCTGGTATTTATGGTAGTTTTCATTTCCCTGTGTGGTGTTCCTCAGAGTCTTTTTGATGCTTAGAGGCTCACAAAATATAAAACTGTTTCTCAGGATCAGTTAGCATAATTATGCATAACATGGTGTCTATGTGAAGGCATTCTATCTTTAATATGGAGGTATACTGTGTTATGTTATTTCTTCTCTCCTATCTTTTCTTGCTTTTTCTATTCCATACTTCACTTTCAACCATTTCTTAATTTTACTGGACTATATTAAAAAAACTGCTGATACTATTATTCCCATTTAACTAATAAAACTTAATGAATCTCCTGTTTGACCACTTCATATCTTAGTCTAGTTAAAAAATGTGTTTTGTTTCCTTTTGAGCAGGGTAACAGACTGGCACCGAGAAACGTGTTGAGGCCATTTATATGCAGATGATCTTCTGTCCTGCTTCTTTCACTAAGTGCCATAAATTAGCATTCAAATTTTGCTACATTTTTGTCAGATTTGGGTTTTTTGTTTTTGTTTTTTCTTTTTACTATTCATTTCATATGTATTTAATCCCACATCAGCCTCAGTTGTTCTGCAATATGTGCCATAATGTAACAGCTTTTTGGCTGCCACTGATGATTTTCACATTCCTTTAGTGTGAGGTTTTAATTCTGCTAACACTTTTGTTAATGAAATACATTTCACTTAATGGAATTAAATGCATAGCCTGTCTATTACTCATTACACTATACAGTCTTAAGAGTCTGGATTTAAATTTCACCCTTCTTCCATAAAGATTATCCACCATATTTTGGCCCAACAGGTACTCTGTGCTTTGTATAAAGTGTGGGAAAGCTGTCATTACAAGTAAAATACCAGTAATTGTTTCAATGTTCTCTGGAATGTTTTATTCTATTCCTCTTTCTTCTGTTACTAAATATGTTTTAAATGTATTTTCTACCATTTCTTGATGCGGGGTTTGGAAGGCTGAACTAGCAATTTGATCACCTACAACATCACAGGTAAACTTCAAGCTATTCAGAACATCAAATTTTCCTTTTTTTTTAATGCATATTAGGAAACTACTTCAGAGATTATCCCTACATTAAGGGAAAACTTATACATATCTACAAGCATACAAGAAAATTAAAAGTCATACAGGAATTTACCAGTGAAATAGTTTCTCACCAGGCACCAACACTCCTCTTTTTTACAGATTGCACATTTTGTGAAAAATTTATGGAACTTTTTTTTTTCAATTCAATTTTTGTTGGGATTCTCAGTTTCTGAGGGGATTAGTCTGGGGCTGAACTCCAGTTTTTGTCTTTTATGAAGATTCTGGTACAGACTGGGGTAAGAAAAACCTTTGGAAATTTCAGGTTTCTTCAGGTAGGATTCTTTTCTAATTGGATTCTTTGCTGTCTTGGACCAACAGAATTTGAGATTCTCTGAAGCGTAGACCCTTTGGACTTACAACAGATAGTTGGAAAGCACGGGATCTGCCTCACAGGATTAAGAGAGTATTGTTTCTTTGTTTAATTTAATAGAGGTTTAATTTAATTAAGTAGGGGGTTAAATGGGTTTAAATTAATAGAAGCACCTTTTTTTTTTTTTAATTGTTTCTAGACTCTACAGCTTCTGAATGAAAATTACATTCTTGTCCCCACCTTTTATCAGTGAGTTTACCTGAAGGAGAGCAGTGAATATCTTGCCCATAGTCTTACACACCTGAGACAGGGAAAACCAGGCCCAAAACGCACAGCCGGCTGCACTGCTGCTGAATCACATTTCTTCACCTCTACAAAAGACCTGCAAGGGATCAAAGGTTTCCTTAGAGCCTTCCTTGGCATCTACAACACTTTGTCAAAACTTTTCCAGTTTAACAAAGCCGCTTTTCTCAATGAAACTTCTTCAGCCAGAAAATCTCTGACTAGCTTGGCCTCCTTCAAAGGCTTCATTTAGAGGGTCACCAAAGATCTGGTTTCCTCTGCTTTTCTGCTTAGGAAACCAGATCATAGGGGCTTTTTTCTGGAATTAATCAGCTTTGGCTCTGCTGAAAGTACTTCAGATAGAATCTTCTGATATTATTTTGAATATTTGGGGTTTAGTTACAGTTTGCATACGCATTTATGACAAGGTATGAGAAATCCAGGAACTCTTTTTTTATCTGAATGTGTTTGCTTACTGTTGATGTTCACATCTGCCTATTTGGGAATGAGAATAATCAAAAATAGCACCAACAGCAATCACATTGGTGCTTTTGCATATTTATCTGACTTTATAGGTACTGAGTTATATCTGCTGGACTTCCTTTCTGGGATGTGGCAATGTCCTATCAATGTGATAGCCAGTTGTTAGAATGTATTTGGCTTTTCTGCTGTTATAACCATGATTGGTTCTTTTCTGCTTTCCCATTGTCTAATCAACAGAGAATTGTTAACAGGGTGTACAATTGCAGAGCAAGGATGTTCAGGTGGATTTAAATAAATAAAGTGCCCTCTTTTATATGTGAATCAAAATCAAGCCTCTTGTAAACTTAAAAAATCTTTTATGAGTTCCTTTGTCCATTTTCTCTGATCTTTTCTACATCCTTCACTCTCTCTGCCTGACTTGCTCTGTGATCTCCGTCATGCTAAAAGTTAATATGCTTTTCTCATTTTTTTTGCTCCAGCAATATTTTCCCAGTAAACTGCAAACTTGTCTTTTCCTGCTACATTATCTTGTTCCTTCCAATGTTCTTTTTCTTAGTTATCTTGGATGGAGTGCCTAACAGATTCTGTACTGGATGCTAAAATAATTGTTATATCTATGACATAATCTTTCCTTATCAGACAGGTTTCAAAATGAAGAGTAGAAGTGGGAAGAATGCACAGTGCATCTACAGACAGCGTATTCTGAAGCATGACAGATACACCATTGAGTCTGCTCGAGTCTTCAAAAACACCAGAGACACTGATTGGCACTGAAAAGGGGAAGGGAGAAGACACACGACAGGTCACCGAGTTCAATGGAATACATTACAGAAATGGAACAAAAGACAAGAAATCTCTCAAATCTAGTCTTCTTATTGCATAGGCAACCAGGTGAGAGGACATCTTTAATGGAAGAATCATTCTCCATTAAAACACAGTTAATTTCTTTTTTACGACTTTTACAACTGCTGGGAGTCTGGAAAATTCACTTTTTTGATGGTTGGAATCATCCCTGCATTTCTTATCTAAGCATGAGTTGTTTTTCCATTTGTCAGCCTTGTCCTAAAGCTTTATTTGGCTGTTTTCCAGTCTGGTGTCTAATAAATACATTTACACACAACAGTCATATCCCCTTTCCACTTTTTGCTTAGTCAGACAAAAGCAGCAAAGCATTTCAGTCTCCTCCCTGAGTGGTGGCTCTCCAGTCTGCCAGCCATTGCAATTGCACCTCTCTGCACTTATTCCAGTTTTAGCATATTTTCTTGACTCCAAGAGACAAAGATTGTGCACAGAATTTCAGATAAGGCCATGTTCTCAGGTCTTTAGATGGCATGAATATTTCTTTTTTTTATTATAGAAAAATATAGTACCATATTTCATGTGTGCATATAAAATACTCAGGTATATGTATTTAATGTAATAATAAAAAAAACCCTGCTACTTTTTTGTAATGACTTTGTTTTCTAGTTTAATGGAAACTCTAGATTTCATACTTCTTTGCTTCATGCCTGGATCTTAAAAAAAAGATTGATCCCAAGACTATTGAGAATTCCTGCTAGTAAATTTCCTGCAGTTTGATGCTGCTTCTTTCAATGCCACCTGTTGCCATCTATCCATTAGACAATCTCTTATCCACTTTACAACTCTTCTCCTAATCCCCTGTTTCCTATGTAATGCTGTATCATATGCAGCACAGATATAGATAAGATGTATCACAAATCCTTTGTCTAGAAAATCAGTTATCTTATTAAAGGGTAATAACAAATTCACTTGGTACGATCTATCTTTAGTAAATCCTTTTTGTATGTTATCCCATTTTCCATTTACCTCCCTGTCTTCAAAATTATTTTTCCTTCAAAATTTCTTCTACAGCAACTGAGGTCAAACTAATGGGTTTGTAGCTGCATAGGTCTCCCTTTTATAAAGGGATAATACATTTGCTCTTCTCCAGTCAGCCAGTATCATGTCTGAGCTGCTTCCTACCAGGTTTGGGATTTCATGTTCCCTTTCTTGTCAGATTGTGAAATGGAGTTTATTTGATACCTCTCCCTGTCCTGAGTACATTGTACTTCTAGTTTTGCTTCTAGTTTGATAATTCCTATCATCACAGGTTCTCTCCCATTATTTTTCCTGTTTCCTCTCTGAAAATATATGTGAAGTAGTCACTTAGTTTTTAATTGTAAATAGATTTTCTTTACCTCCCTTGTATTGAAGTGACGTGTTTTATTTAGTCTCATCTGCATGAAGATTGCTTTGCTTCTTGTTTGAATATCTCTTCCAAATTGTTGTGCAGTTTGACTGCGGACAGTTTTCACTTTAAATTTAGACCTCTAGTACACATCTGTCTGTGGATACACCTTTTTTATTTCATCCTGTGTTCTGCATGTCTCTAGTAATCTTGAAGTTCTTCCTTTGTATGGAATAACTTGACCACTTTTCCATGCATTCTTTTCTCTTCATCAGCTGCACATTCAATGTATCTTTAGCTCCTTTGATTTGAAGACATTCCAAGGGTCTTCCATGTTCAAGGTCCTGAACAGTCTAGTCTGTCTAATTTCACTAACAAGATCTTTTAGATTAACAAAATTTGCCCTTTGAGCCATAAAGCCTTATGTTTATTGATTATTCCATTTCATTTAAGGGAGCTTAACTCATTATCTGGTTGGGGACCAGTTTTCTCATAGTTTAATATTGCTTCTTAGAAGAAAGACAGTGATAGTTTCATCTCTTGCTGATTGTTGACTGCTTGGTAAATATATGCATTTGTTTGGCCCAAACATACTCGGTTTGACTCATGCCACCCTTTCTTTTTCCTTTCTAATCTATCAGAGTATTAGAAGGCAGTTATGCAACTTTACTTAGTCTTTCTTCAGATCTTTCCTGAGTAGCTTGTGCACCTCAGTACCTTGGTTCCACTATGTAATTTTACCTTTTCTTTCCTGATCATCCCAGTATTTCCTCAATCGTAGCTCAATTTTCATTGAGCAGATTTTCTTCTTGTTGTGTACAGTAAGAAGATATGAAGGTGACATTAAGCTCTACCAAGGTTTCCTTGTATTTCTAAGGGTTCTTATTTCAACAGTGTGGATCTCAGACCTAATTTTTTCCATGGATATTCAGTCAGCTACCACTCCCATGAGTCTTCACTTTCTAGGCATTTCCCCCCTACCTAAAATGAAATTATTTAGTCTAATCATCTTTGATTTATTCCAGTGGGAATTTTATAGCATCACTTTTCCGTTGAAGAAAATTAAATTAAAAAATGATTCTTCCCTATTCCTAGAAGGATACTTTTTTCCTTTTCCACCCACATCCCACATCCTCCTTCTTGCAAAATGACCTCACATCCTGCTCTGTGGGATTGATCTAGTGACAATTTAGTTGTTTCTGATTAACACAGGCTCCCTGTTCATGCAGACACTATTTTATCTTAGTCTATTTTGCCTTCTATTCAACAGATGATCCTTCCTTTTGTTCTTCTCTCCTCACTAACTTCTCTAACATTCTCATTCCTCTTTGGATCCTAGTCTCCTACAATTTTTTTCTGGAATTAATTTTTTCACTGCCTTTCTAACTTCTGTTTTGGTTTTGTCTGTTGTACTTTTTTAGTCTCCCAGATGGCAAGCATATTCTTTAGCTTTCCTCTGTTTCCCAGATTGCTGTACTTGTTATTTTTGTTGCAGGCTTCCCTGACTCACCAGTCTCCCCTGAGGTATCTCCTATATGACCTCTCGCTCAACAAGTGCCCATAAATCTCCAGTTGCTCTTTCTTACACCATTTCCTCAAATCCACATCTTCATTTAACATGGCCTCCAGGCACATCTCTAGTAAGGTCTTCTTTTGATGAACTTTAGCAGATGACATTGCAAACATATGTATCTTTCCAGAGAGTAAGATGGACCCTACAGCTTCTGCATCCAGTTCTCATTGTCCCTGTAATTTTTCTTGATTCCTCCATGGCTGTCTCAATTCTTTACACCGGCATTTCCTCTTCCCTGTACCTTTAAGGTGATCATCCCTTTTGTTGCTGGATATTTCTTTCTTTTTCTAGGATTCCCTGTTGCTGGTAACATAGAGGTTAGTGGGTCTGAACAGCTATGCCATTATCAGCTTGGCATACTTGCAGGACTGAGGAGTGTATTGCAGGGTGCAGAGTAATAAGAGCAAATTTGGTTCACAGTCCATCTTTTTCAAAGCCATCTATCAACCAGGAGGCTGCTTTACACAGCTATCATATACAGGTTTGATATTGAGACTAGACTTCTGAGTGCCCTGCTGGAGTCAAATTCATCTGTTATTACCTGGTGTGTGGTCACTGGAAAAAGAACAACTGAGAAAATAAGAAATAAAATTTGGGGTCCAACATACAAGTAAGATATGATCAAAGAACATTGTTGAGAAGTTCTGGAGAGCACACAGGGAAAGACGGTATTCCAGTCAGGTTAAATACTATCTGGGTAAACATTTAGATAGACAGAGTCTGTTTGAAGGATCCTCCCCTCTCACAATAAAATAATCAAACACCCAAACCTCCAGTGAACCAAGAGCATTTCTCAGAGGAAGCACTTTGTGGGGTACACCAGTAACTGTGTCTCATAGTGTTTTTTAGAAAATATTCTCCACTGATTTGTCCAATGTCTATGTGACCATTTATCCGTGGCAAATTTTACTGCAAATGTGATGTTACTAGGTAGCATTACTAGATTAAGTATTGTACTTACCTTAAATTCTGTTCAGATAGAGGCACCATTTCAGATCCTGTTTTACAAATAAATGCTGCAAAGACTACTCATAGGCTTTACCCCAGATATGTGAAACAGGAACAGACTCATATTGGACTCAGCTTGATCTGCAAATGAACTGGATACAGAATTTAGCCATGGTTGTCTTTGTACACCTTTTCAGTCTATCAGTCTCTGAACAACCAGTATTTTACAGTAAGATATGTTTCTTACAAGACAATGTTCAAGTGTTTTATGTGCTAATATAGGCCATTTTATCCCACCAAATCTCATCAATTAATAATTCTCAAAGAATGCAATTTCATTCTTTCCCATTTTCAGACATTGATGAAAGAACCTGTGACCAGCCATTCATCTTTTCATTAGTTTTGGTTTAATTTCTGAGCAGAATCAATCCAAGTAGAGGCTTACAAAATTCTGTACTATGGTGTCAAAAACAACTTATTTGAAATACTCTAAACAAAAGAAACAAAGTTTAGTGCAGGATCCTCTTGGATTGGCTGCATGTTCAAGAGGGTTGAACATACTCTCGTATTTCTCTAATCAGCTTAAGTACTGCATTTAAATCAAATCAGGAGTGTGCAACAGGTAATGTTTGCGGTATTTATGGTAATAAGGGAGAAATTCTGAAGTGGTTGAATGCAAATTTTTTGTCTCCCTTTTGTCTTGATAGATTTTAGATAACATTTAAAACACTGGCTGGAGCACACACCATCATCCTGTTAGTGATCTTCCCACACGGCATGCTTTGAATGCCACCATCCCTTAGCTGTTTTAAAGATACCTGTACACTCACATACGATAAATCTGTCACGGCACACTTGGAAATATCCCATCTCCACTTGTACAAGTTAGTATGTTCAAAATATTTCTGTGTTTAAAATCGTTTAGCAGGGTTTACCAGATTTATAATCATTTGAGGCTTGCAGTCCAAAACCCTAGCTGCACGTCAGGCTGAGTTATTAAGTGTTTATAGAAATCTGATCAAATGGACCATCGTAAGCTGGGGGGAGCAGGGGCGGGGGTGGGGGAAATCTGTTTTAAACTCGACCGTAATGACAGCTCTCCTCGTCTTACGGCTGCGACATGAAGAGGGAGCTGTAGCTCTTCTGAGCCGCAGCTCTGCCTGAGCCAGCGCTCTCAGCCGAGCGCCCCGCTCCGCTCGCCTCCGCGCTCTCCTCCGCTCCCCTCTCTCCTTCACTCACTCACTTACTCTTCCTTTTTTTCTCTCTCCCTCTCTCTTTTTTTTTTTTTTTTAATCCCTGTGCCCTTGTGCCAGTTAATTTAAATGTATCTGTTCAAGTGGAGATAATCCATGCAAATCAGAGGCACTGGCTCCCAGTGCTCGATTCACAAAGAGAACTCAGCTTCAGGAGGTCACTCGTTCACAGCTGCTCCTCCCATTATATTTTTCCCTTATTGCAGAACTGCTGCATGTATACAGTGACTGAAAGGACTCAATTTACTGCAACTGCTGCCTGGCTTTACTCACAACTTTCTTTAAAGGGGGACTTACCTTCTATCACTCTTGCTAAGGTAGGAAGTCTGATTCTTCTAAAGACATGTAATGCCTCCAGTGTTTGCTCTTTATCAGATCCCACTATAATGATGCATATTGTTGTCAGAATTAGGTCCTAATAGAATGGCACCAGGTGCCTGATGCTTTTGTTACTTGTGTGTATAGATGCAACTGTTTATACAGCTCATTTACTGTTTATTTAGCCAGCTTTGTATCCCCTACCCCCTGGTTTTCTTTTCCTTTTCATAATGGCAGGTAGGATCTCAGCGCAGCAGCTTTCTAATCAACAAATGTGATCTTCAGCCAAGTTTGTATGCTCTTTTTAAAATGTTTTGTAATGTCTGTGTAAGTCTGTGCACTGCACTGTACCCCCCAAAGGACAACCAGAGAGCTTTCTGGCCTGAAACCTTATTAAGGTGCTATCTCCGGAGCAGAACAAACTGTTGAAAGGTTTTAAACAAAAATAAAAAGGCCACCTTCTACTCTGCAGTCTTGTAAACAAGGAAACTCCAGGCCTCACTGCAAATGGGCCTGTCATAAATTTAGACCACAAGATAAACATATAGTTAATAGAATTGCCAGCAGAAGTGGTGAAATAAATGGAACCCTCGCTGTTCTCTGTTAATATTTACTGTTTAGAAAGGTTGGACAGGCAGTGCTTGCGCTGCAAAAAAAGTGCAACTCTGAAACAACTATTTGCATCTGATTCTTAAAAAACTCCTTAAGAAAAGGAAAGTCAGTCACTACGTCATTAATTACATTCCAACTTTGAGCATACATCACATGAAATACTGAACTAGTGCATCTGACAGCACACACTGTCTTTATGAATGGAGACAGTAAATCTTGCATTTATTAATGTATATTTCTTTGAATTTGTTGTCAGAGTTTAGGGCTGAAAATAATTGAAATAACTATATAAACAACTTTCAATACATTAAATCACAAGTAATGGATTTGAAGAGTAATATATTGTAAAAATTAGAATTTTTCTGACTCGCACTTGCCCCAGAGTAAAGTTTTTGTTTGTTGTCTTGCACAGCTGGAGTTAAAAAATGACAGCAATTAGATTTGGAGCCACCCTGCTTTTTTATAACTTGCTATGTAACATACTGGAATTAATCAAAAAATGGTTCTGTGAGGCTTCAAACAGAGTTTAAAATGAAAATTTATTTGACCAGCCAGGACAGAGAGCTATTCCCAACCATATCCTGTCTAATTTCTTCAAGAACACTTGAATCATTTCCATTTTACCTTTCTGTATCAGATATTTTTACTTAGTGTGCTTCAGGAGAGTACTTGCTCACTATATTAAGTATTTCAGTGCCTAAAATGTGCATCTTTTCTTTTTGATATACAGTCTGCTTTATGAAAAAAAATTATTTTGGAGTACAGTACAAACACAGAGAACCTTGTCATTGTTAGCATAAAGAAGACATCTACACAAGTATTACTGTGCAGAGGGCAATCTTTTTTCCTCTGGCATTTGTAAGGTTACTGTACATAGAATTTAGCAGATAAATATCTTTTGCTTCATGGCATTTTGGAGATCCTATTGGTATGCAGGTTACCCTGTGAGGATGGCAACTGAAAAAAAGAAATATGTTTTATAGCAGGGTGTAATAAAAGTCCTTCACAATGATGTAAGTGGAGTCTGACCTTTCTTTCTTATCCTGTAATTAGAATTTTTATTAACTCTTTCAAGTGCAGAGTTTTTTGAATAAATTCATATTAGACAGAACAAGCACATATATAATATAGGGAGAACAAACATATGCTTTTGATCTATGAGTTTTAAAAGTAAAATTTGAGAATCCTTTTTAGACAGGAAAAAAGAAGTATATTCTTCCCAGCAACTCAACTTGCTCCATACAAAGCAAGTTTGATTTACAGAAAAGAGACATTTGATACAGGCATCTTGCCTTCCCCAGAAGAAAAAAAAAGAAAAGAAAACAAAAAAGAAGAGGAAAGAAAAAAGCATTTCTGAAAAAGTACTTCTTTCATTTTGTGAAAGAGAAGGGGAATGCATTTTAGAGAAGTGAGCTGAACTTAAGGAAAGACATTAAGGATCTTTTGTCTGGCTGAATTTCTGGCCAGGCTAAAGTTGGGAAGTAAAGGTGATCCCTGTGGAGTTTAGCAATATACAGAGATGAGATTAGATGATTCACCACTGGAGATATGAAAAAGAGAGAAAAAGGTCTTTCCAAGGAAGATTTTGTAAGTGGATTAAAATATTCTAGCAGCAGACAGTTATTTCATGATTCCTTGCTACCTTTTACGCAATGACCAATATCTTACAGGGACAAAAGTGTTCCTTAGTGAGCCATCAGTAGTATTTCATAGAGTTACTTCTATTTTATGTGTTTAAATTTCCTTGTCGGTTCACCAGGTTTACCTGACACAACTCAGTTTAATTCCTTGATACACTGAAATAAACTAGGTGAAATCAGGTGTTCATATTATTGAATATATTTTCAGGCTAATTATACCATGCAGTTTTCTAAACAAGATTGTCAGTGCCCTTCTGCCACCAGTTCCCTCTTTCTACTGCCTCTGCAAACTTGCCATTGCTATAGTAACTCACTCGAACACCTCTTCAAAACAAGTTACCTGATACTCCACTGTAGTGTGCCTTGCAGCAGAATCTATAGGATGAAGTAAACCTTGTAGCTGTATATAATGCAGGGTCTTTACTCCCATTAGGCTCTTTTCTGCTGGTTTTACCATCTTAAAAGAATGCTATAGAGACTGTTAAGGTCCATCCAGCTTCTTGAAGCCTTACTTGTTTTCAGCTCCAAGCTGAACTATACCTTAAAAATACTCTAGGGAGGGGGAAAAAATGGGAATCCTAAAAAGGAAGTTGTAGAGGTTTTGAGAAAATGTATAGCAAAAATAGGAAATATAATTGTCAACAAAGTCCTCAGTCAATGATTTGTCATTAACATTTTCTATAAGTGCACAGAAAGAATATGTTCCCTACAGCTTCTCATCAAATTATGTACAGTTATACCATATTCTTCTTTTTATTGTTGCCCTGTATTGTAAATTATTACAATGTAATGTTGTAGAGTATAGACATTGCACATCTCTTGCAGAGGAAGGGTGGTTATACCTCTAGGGGTTAAAAGCTGAATCAGATTCATAACATGCCTACTGATAGCCTTTGAAGTTGCTTCTTATTTATTTATTTATTTATTTGTTTATTTATTTATTTTGGTCTAAAGGTTTAGATTGACAACCTTTAATATGTTTGGAATTCTTCAGCAGACGTAAAAT
>JAWWEU010000005.1:13038094-13056338 GCA_035583155.1 Acropternis orthonyx
TTTATTTATTTATTTTGGTCTAAAGGTTTAGATTGACAACCTTTAATATGTTTGGAATTCTTCAGCAGACGTAAAATGCTCAGTAATGACTGAAGTTAACCTGAGGCTTTATATATCCATCTTCCCCAGGAACTGCACTGAAGTTCTAGTAACAGTTGAGAATTTTATGCAAACAACTATTCTCATGAGAACTTCTTATTTTTCTGTCCTATTTTATTCCTGTTACAATATCTAGAGGTGATTTAAGTCAAGTTAGACTCTTTTGCTTTCCTCTCTCCCAAATATCTGTTCTGGGGAGTCTACATGAACATTTTCACAGATGAAATGCGCCAAAAGAGGAGCTGATAAAAAAAACAACGAGTGGAAATGAATCTTTAAATGGCAAGTCTGTGAAACACTGAACATGGTTATCTGACGTTATGTCAGTGAGTGTTATCTCTTGAGGAGAAATGAGCAAGAGCAGTCCACACAGAAAAAGTAATTGTTGCTTTAGTTTTGTCTGTTTATTTGGGATAGCTTGAACTGCCTCCCACTTTTTTATTTTTCTCAGTGTGAAAAGATTAACTATTAGAAATTCAGCCAGTAGGCATCTGACTCAAAAGCAATGCTCATTTGACCTTTGGACACAAAATATCTAATGCAAATGAAAATCTAAGCAATCTCTAACATCACTGAGTACAAGAAATATGCAGAATGTGGTCAATAGAAATTCAACACTTATAGAAATGAAAATAAAATAAACCACTGAAATCACTTGGTCAGATTAACATTTATTTCTCCATTCCACGTCAGAGTATCAGATGCTGCATTTTTGTCCCGTGTACCTGAAGCAAAAGATCTGTGGCAAAATTCTACATTACTTTTGACAACTGCAACTGAAATGTTAGGGAGAGGAATGACGGGGGAAAGAAGGGTAAGAGATGCTTAATCAATACATACATATTTGTCAAAGGTTAGGTTTTATAAGAGACAAAGTATACATAGAAATTAAGATGCATTTAAGGTGTGAGATGCAACCACTTCTTTATTTAAAGGTTACACTTGTTATGTAAGGGACTTCATCCCTCCTCCCACTGTTTTAGTTCTGTTTTGGTTGCAGAGATTGTTGGATTTTTTAATGTTAGGGGGAATGGTACGTGAAAATGCGTAAGTGTAAATGGATGAAAATCCCTCAGTCACTAGACACTACTTCTTACTTGTCCTCCTGCCAAGTTATGAAGGAAAAAGGCAGAAAAGACAAAATGTATTCCATGTGAGACAAAGGACTGAGAGAGGGATGCAGGTTCTGTCTCTGGAGAAATAAGACTTGACACAACAGGCCTCTGGAGCCAGGACTTTGATATCTGACTTGCTTCTACAGAAAAGTCTATGACTTAGAAATTGCCCTCTCAGGAAGAAGATGAAATACTTGTTAAAGTCAAGTAACCCCCCTGCAATTTTTGTTACCTAGTCTTTGCACTAGCTATGTTATGTGAGTTCATAGAATGGTAATAGTATAATGTTAATTGGCAATTTAAAATTTAAAAAAGGAAATAAATTTCAGAATTTGCTCCACTGAACATGAGAACATATAATTCCCATCACCCTCACAACAGAGGCAAGGATCATTTACTTGGAGGAGGGTACATCTATCATATATAGATATACATATATATATAGTGTGTGTATTTTTATATTTATATAGTGAATATATATAGAGAGAGAGAGTGTGTGTGTGTGTGTGTATATATATATATGTGTATAGGAGAGGTATATTAAGCTTTTCTTACTAAAATTTCATTGTTCACTGAGTTCATTGAGTACAAACTTGATGACTGCAGAAACTGCCAGGTAAGTGAGCAGGCAGGTTGGAACAGAGGATCCAGAGAGACCCCATGTGTAAGTGACCTTGTTCCACACTTCCTGCACAGCTTCAAAAGTTTCTATTTTTCCTGTCCAGTGAGTTATATGTAACCTGATGCCTCCTTTTTCAAGGGAGGAAGAGCTGGTCTACAAAGAGATGCCTGAAATTTAGAGAAGATAAATGTTCAGCTTGCCAGAAAACTGTGCAGACGATGTTCAATGGTCTCCCAAGATCCACCTGCCAGCCTAAAATTATGTCTATAAATGGAGAAATTAGAAATGTTTCACAATTGCATGCTAATATGGCAAGGTTTTATGTGGAACTGGCAGGACAGACATAGAGATACAGAAGAGTATTGAGGTAACATGAGGGACAGCCAAGGACATTATAAAAGACTGTTTAAAAGTACAAGACATGGTTTATAGTCAGAACATTTAGTTTTAATTTACTTAGAAATTACATTAATAGATTGTGAAAAAACAAATACAGCATGGCATTTCAGGGGATCTTCCCTATGTTGTTTGCCGTGAGTCTTTTCTCTAAAATTGCAGTCTCTTCCCCAGGCTCCCCTCTATCCCCGCAAAAAAAAAAAAAAAAAAAAAAAAAAAAAAAAAAAAAAAAAAAAAAAAACAACACACCAAAAGTGTGTCATAAAACCTGTTTAATTTCCTACAAAAGATTATACTAAGTGTGCTTTTAATGTAATGATGTCAGTAGCGGATGATAACATGTATTAGGTAGTGCAAACTGCTGATTATCTGTCAGGATAAATCTGTTTATTTCAGAAATAGCAGTCTGACAAACCCCTGTTGTTAATCATGAAAGTACATGATAATGCCAGGTAGTGTTCGGTTGGAGTCTCTCAGAGGAATGTGTTTGTTAGATTTGTGCTTTGACAGTCTTTGCACTGAGTTTTGCAAATTTTCTGTATATATATTTTTCATATTTTTTTTAAGACAGAGGCTAGAGCAAAGCTGCTGATCTATAACTTAGGTTCACAGCAATTCAGAGGAAGGAATGACTTGTGAAAAGAGAGAGTGGATTATAGGATTACATAGTGGTTCAGACTGTGCCCACTGCTGGGTTCATCTTTAGTAATTTCAGTGCAGACCCATTAGCGATAAAGAGAAAAAAAAAAGATAAAGGAAAGTTAGAGTTCTTTTTTCCCTTTATTTTTGTTTACTTATTTTTCAGCATTTACAGCAATTCCTAACTATATCCTGAATTAAAGACCATCTCCAGATGATGCTCATACTGTTCCTTTTTAGTGAGAAAAATAGCCAAGTGAATCAGACAGTTTTTATAATATTGTAAATTTGACCCAGCTTTTGTGCTATAGAAAATTACTATTATGTATTTTGAGTGAAACATAAGTGGAATACTGAGGTACAGTTTGTCAAACCTTAGGTGAAAAGGTGTTTTGTCTGAATTCATTGCATTTTGATAATTTCATGAATGCCATAAAAAGCTGAATAGCATAATAAAAATTGATATTTATATTGACATTTCAGAATTCTAAATAGAAGCTGAGAAAATCTAAACAGACTTCAGCATCTCTGCAGCTGTTCCTCCAAACCCATCTAAGTTCTGACTAATTCACTTTTTCTCCCCACATACCCTCAATTGGCCCTAATATAAACATCTCTCTCTAAAGCAATTTCTCCCCGGAAGATTATGCACATCTTCATCTTAATTCAGAATTTACATGTGTACTTTGCATATTTTTGCATCAGTATGTGTGTTTTAAATTAGATAAAGGTCACTGTCATTCATAATCAAGAAGAAGGTGTATAAAAGGTCAGGATTCAATAAAAAAAACTGATTAGATGTAGAGGTTTGTTCATATGATTCAGTATATCATTGGATAAGTGGAAATCATGAGTCAACAAATTAACCTTGGTATAATGGGTTACTTGCTTCATTAGGATCAGAAATGAGATTCACAATTATTTTTTTCCAATACACTCTGTAATAAGAAGAAGTACTTTGGTGTTGGTAGTTACATAACTGAATATTTTTATAATTTAATTTGTCTTAAAATGTACAACAAATGACAATTCTCATGTTAAAAAAGGAACTAAGGCACCAAATACATTTGACATGCATATAAATATCATGGAATAAAAGATATCCACTATAAAAATAGGTAAGCTAATTTAAAATAGTGACTTCTATGTTTCACACAGACTTTAGCTCAAGCACATGAAAGAACCCATGATAAGTCAGGCTTTCAAGATCTATTGTCAAGAGGAGATCCAGGTGCAAGTGAACATGAGCTAAGAGCAAGGATAAGCTTGCACCCCACATATTGGTTCTGCCACAAACTTTACACATGTTCTTGGGTAAACCACCTATGTTGATTATGCTGCCACTTACTTCCGCAAATAATGCAAAATAGTAACAGTGCTTATATTTCTGTTTCTGCAGACATGGAGTTACCAGGAGGGCTAAGGAGATTTTAGGACTTCCACCACTGGTCTATTTTTTTACACCATATTCCTTGTCATTTTCTGCAGTCAAAATGGCAGGGCTGTGAATCTCTGCACTAGAAAACATCTGAGCATTCTTCAGAAATATTCTCCAGGATAGACAAGAAACATCAAAAATAGAAGGATTCCATATTTACAAAACAATCTGGTGTAGTAAAGTCAGCACCATTTATAAAAAATTATAATGCTGTATTCTCAACTTCAGGCTATATAAATTTGGTGCAGATTTTGTGACTCCACCAGAAGCTTTTCCAAGCAGTTTTTTGTCATGGTTTTTTGGGTTTGGGGGTTGGTTTTGGGATGGTGGGGTTTTTTTGGTTTGGGGGTTTTTTTCAGGGGTTTTTTTTTTTTTTTTTTTTTGTTTTTTTTTTTAATTTTTTTTTTTGTGTTTTTTTATGGAAAGCATTGCAACTATTTCAACCCGTACCATAGCAGAAAATTCTATTAGAAAAGCAGCATTACAATTAAAACAGTTATACATGTCAGTGTTTCAGACATTGTGTATTTCGTTAAGCTTTCTTCATGTCTGTGTAGAATAAATATCAAGTTACTACTTGATCATTTTTTTCCCCTTGGGCAGCATTCTGTACCTATTAAATCCTAAGTATGAAAGAAAATTAGACTTGCCTGTTACCACTATAAACTTATGCCCAATGATTTTCAAATAATATGTAGGTAATCTCCCTTCTGTAAACAGAGAGACTTGGAGTTGCTCATAATTAAAGCTGCAAGAACAGTATAAGCTGACTCTTTTCTGATTCTCATATGCCTCATTCTCTCACAAATTGTAATGGAAAGAAGATACACGGAATCATGGTAAACTTTCCTTATTTACAGTATTGTTTAGGTTTTAAGCAGTTTTAGTACAGCTCCATTATTTCATCCTTTGAAGGTCAGCTGCATATGAGCAGGACTTTCAGATGAGGCTTCAGCAAGTGAGATTGTAGTTTCTGCTCCTGATCATTAAAAGGATGAAACAACTCTTTGTAATAACCTGGCTTACCTTACTGTAGCTCCCAACTTCTACTGCTTCTCCTTCATAGGATTATAAGCCGGAGGTATTTGACTAGTGCCCACCTTACAGAGTCCACTGTAGGCAAACTCCTGATGTATGCTGGCCTTGCAAGTACCAAGGTATAGAACCAGCATGGGATTTCATGGAGGTTGTACCTCGATGAAAGAGCACATAAATTATGAGTGCACTCTGGAAGCAAATCTCCTCATCCTCCCAAAACACTGAGCTGTGGCTCACATACAAAAATAGCCTGGTTTCTACTGGATATAACTAAGCTAGAGGATGTATTTCAGGTGTGCCTCTGATGGGACTTGAGCAGTCATGGGCATTCAGATCACAAGACCAAGCCAGAACTAGCCCAAAATCAAATACATGACATGTATGTTGGATTCTCAGTGTTTGATGATTCACACTACAAACTGACTTCTACTGAGTGGCAGTACTTACTGAGGTAGACATCTGAGGCATATCTACACAGAGAGTTGGGACTAGACAGAATTCACCAGCTCTAGCCCTTATTTCAATATTAGGAACTCATAGTGTGTTCATTAGTTTTTGAATCTTGCTGTAGACCTAACATAGAAGGTAACTGACTTCCTCATCCAACCTAGGAAATCATACAGATGAAGGAATACTCTTGCTATACTGTGACCATCTCCTGTGGCTGTCAGCTGACAAGGAAATTGCTCTTCATAATCTCTCTTCTCTCAGTAATGTCTGCACAGTAGTAAACAGAATCGAGAAAAATTCCTCATGCTTCACTTGAAGCTGAGGAAGTGACCTAGGACACTGGACAGGACAATCTGATGCATAACTTCTAAAAAATGTTAACAAAGCTCAACCATGTGAGCTTTGTAGACCAAAACAACTATTCCAGTCAGTTTTGGGTAACATGGTAGGAGGTAACATGTAAGCAGGTGAGAGAGGATTTTATGTAAAATGACCAGATTTCTTCAGAGTCCTCTCCATGCAGCAGTGTGGCATCAGCTATTTTTGTAATTAGGCTGCTCTGGGAGAAAGGGAAGGTTCTCTTGTCCTTGCAGTGTCTGGACTATGGTGCAGTATTCCCTGCCCATTCCAACTTACTTTAGATGCATAGATCTATCATACTGTTATTTATTTTGTCCATTGTGTCTGTGCTAGATTCTCTGTGAAAACAAGGTGTTGAAAATCAAGAATCGCCTAGTTCTGACACTGGTTTATAAGGTACCTTTGGAAAAATCACCTAGGCAAATTTTTCAAAACTTAAAGTTGTGAATATAAATTTCACGTATAAGCATCCAAATTAGTGGTCTGATTTTAATGTGTGCTGACACTCACATTTTCAATTGACTTCAAAGGGAGTTATGAGTTCTCAGAAGTCTAAACCTATGAAAATGAAGCCAGTTAGAAACTCAAACTTGAAAGGTTTCTCCCATACCATTATGGTTATTTGCATTACTTTAGCAGCTTGACACCCTAGTTATAGGACTAAAGTGCTAGGCACTGTATTTTATATCTCTTTTTGCTATATGTAAAACCTGGCACACAAGGATGTTGTGATGATTGTTTTGCTAATATTTGTATACAGATTTGAAAAATAAATGCTCTGTAAATATAGAATATAATTATTTATGAAAGAAAATGGTATGCCTATTATTCATTCCTTTTTGAAACAAGTTGCATAGATTTTGAACATGTCCTCAAAAAACAGAGCTGATACTGCATGCAGAATACATAAAATAAAATATAGGGTTCAAATTCATCATTTGCCATTAAAATATATGCTATACCTGTAGTAGTTTGATCAGTAAACAGAAATTAAATAGTCTCACACAGTGACCAATATGAACAGAAATCCACAACATTTAACAACTTGTACATAATCCACAAAGAAATTAAGTAGGATGATGGACCACAAAGCTTTCCTTAGAAACTTTTGTCTTATCCATACCTCTTTGTTTTAGTTAAGCTCATCCCTTACTAGAAAATAGTAGACTCTTTGTAAATGGGACCAGTGTAAAGCTATCCTTTTTCATTTTATTTTTTTCCTGTGGATTCAATATCTAAGCAGCTTGGAACACCTTTGATGAAACCATGTTCTTTCATAAAATACAGTTCCATCAGTGCTGACCATCTCCACAAAATGGTGTCAATTTAGCCAATGTATTCTTTGGAAACAAAACCAGGAGAGAAACTGGTAATGTATCAGTGTGTGCAGAACAAAATTTTTGAAAATTATTTTTGTTTACAGGTTTTTTGATACCACAATCTTATGCAACACAAAATTATAAGGATACCTTTTAATTTTTAACAAAATGTTTTGCTTTTAAAAAAGTTTTCACTCACAAGTAATTATGAAATTGTCCAAAGCCCATTTTTAGTTTAGAACTTTAAAATATGAAGTGTTTTTTTAATCAGTTTCCAACCTCTGAAAAGCTAACGAGGTCAGTAGCAGTGTTCCCATTAACTTCAGTAACAGCACAGTCACTGTGTGTGAGGAAATGCAATCATGATCTGCTTGTTTTTGTATGACTGGATGCAATATATATAATCCACCAGATCCCTAGTTTTAGATGAAAACAGAATATAAGCAATTCTCAAGAAAAAGAAAATTGGGTGTTTTTTTTTTTTTATATCATAATGTTTGTTGGTGGTATGCTCCATGGCTATGACACCTTGGCACAGGAACTTTCCGGTTCTATCACATCAGGTGTGCAGTATTATTATATGTCAAAATGCAGGTTGGTGGTTTCTATTCAAATAAGACAGGTGGTTTAGAAACAGACCCTAACTGATTAATCAGTTTGTTCATGCAGACCTTCATTCAGGCATCAGGAATAAGTGCTCTGTCTGCTTGATAAATATCCAGGCTAAACACAAATGTTGTTATTTGTCAAATAGTTACTATTTTAATGGGCAATTCTTCATGATCTTTAACAGCTATAAATTGATCTCCACAACTCAGATGTCACAGCATACTCCCAGTATTTCTAGGAATTCAACTTTAAGGAAAATATAGTAGAAAAGAAGGGGAAATGCTTGAATTTACTCCAGGGACAGAGTATATTAACCATAGTAATAAGGATTTTTGCAACAAGCCACAAGTAAGGGATATTATTTTTCTACCAAGAAGATAATATCGTAATCAATCTAGACAGTCATTGTATATCTTCCAATACTTAGGATTTTAATACAAGTAATCATCAGGAATTATATTTAGTCTTTCAGACCTTTGCATCTTGAACCATTAAAAACAATGATACATGATTTTAATCTGTATGGTATAAACTGATTGATTTCTTGCTTGTAAACTGCACACTCTTCAGATAGATCAATTTTCACATTTACTATATCTAATTATTTTCTGTTTCCTTCTGGCTTTAAAAGGCATAGATCATTTGGGGCCCCCTTTTCTTAACTGACACTTTCTTGACAGCTAATACAAATAATAACAAAAAAAAAAAAGCATGTAGAATAAATAAGTTGTATTTTATAAAAGATTTAGCACAAGTGTTTCTGTTCTGTGAGTACAAAGTACTGTGCATGCCTCCTTTATCTTGCAATCTCAGGTAGCAACATTAACACAACAACATTTTCTGTATTTCATGCATAATATTCCATGTGATTACAAACTTGAGCCTGGGTAGCTGGATGGAGTTTCCCTGCAAATAAAAACATATGCTTCTGAAAAAAAGGACGCAGACCCATATCTACTGTGAGATTTGGGAAAGTCACTCTTTTGGAAGCCACATAGAGAGAGAGATGTGATCACAAACACTCAAAATTCTAGCAGGTTCCCCTAGAATAGTACTTCAGAAATGTGAGGTGTGAAAGAAAGGCAACCTGTGCCAGATACTGATTAAATTTCAGACATCTATCCAAAGCAGTCCCTAGTTGCTTGTAAAATGCTCCATGTAATTACAGGAACTACAATTTTTAAAGCAATTTACACATTAGCCTTTATCTTGGGTCTCTCTTTGCGGGTGCATTTCTTCTTTGGAATCAATATCCTTAAAATATATGTTAATAAGTTATATGAATTTGCAGCCATACAGACTTTAAAAATTCCATCTCTAGTATTTTACTCATAGTTCCCTCCTGGCTTTTGGAAAGCTTAACTGTAATAAAATATCATACTCTGAATGTTTAGCTGACATTGTTCAGTGACCCCCGTGGTAAGTCACAACCATATTTAAAACTGTTAAGGAGTTAGAAGTTGATGCAAAATCAAACCAGGATATATTAAAATGCTGCCAGGATAAAACAATATTAAGGGCTAAACTTTGTCCTTTGTTAGTTACACAGGTGCAAATTTCAAACATGGCAAATCCTTTCAAAACTTTGTGTGTCCATCTTTCAAATCTTCCTGTAGTTTTTGGCTATGGAAGATTTTGCTAATGCAGGAGCCACTTACATAGTTATAGGATGAACACTGGCCAAATAAAAGCGGTCTGGCTCATTGTTGTGATATTCCAATTTTAAACTAATACAAGTGTGAATTTTGAAAGGAAGTTAAAATGTCTATTTCATTAAAGTTCTACTGTCTAAACCAGAAGAAATGCAGGGAGTGAATCCAACTCCTCACAGTCAGTAAGACTGTTCCCACAAGAGTTGCACAGTGCAGCTGCAGGTAGCTTTACACTTTCGTTGTTGTTGTTGTTGTTTTATTCTGTTTGTTCAAGGTGCCTTTTGTATCTGCCAGGCACAGAAAAGCTCCTTAGTTATTCTGTACTCCATTGTTACCAAGGCTATTATCCTAACTGGGGCTAATAATATGAACCACATATGTGTTTGTGTAGGAAAACTAGGGTCACTAGAGATAATCCAAAAAGTTGTTCCACAAGGGATTATCTAGGATGCTGTTTTCCAAAACTGTCACATATCAGTAAAAGGGCAAAGCACTTGTAACTCCCGTGATTGATCCTCTGTCAAGTCATGATTGCTGTCACCAGCAGTTACATTCCTTCAGCAAAGCAGTAGACGCTGATGAATTTTAAGCTAAACCAGTTAGGTTTCCAGTGTCATATTCCTTTCCTTATCTTTTTTCATACTTCATTCTCTCACATTAAAAGAGATAAATTTGTAACTGAAAAGAGAGAATGACATGTGCAAGATCCTCATGTGGTACATGTTACTATACCTTAAAATTAGTGCTCCTCAACTCTACTACTATATTTGGGGCTGAGGAGTTTTCATAATTTGGGGTATAGGCCCTGAAAATACTTCAGTTGCTTAAGCTGAGAGGGTATGGAATAATTCATGTAGTAAAGGTTAAATACAGGCTTTAGTGGGCTATTGGACAAAATGGTAGGTTTAAGATTCTCATGAAATAACAGATGTTTTTCAACCTGATTTTGAAATTAAATGCTTCTATATCGCTCTGTCCAAAGATTCTGAAGTCACTCTTTACCATCAAACAACATTGGTTTGTTAGGTTGTGAATGTATAGCACTCTCTGTCTTTACTTATCCAGAGCACTCTCTATGTTTTTTGTTATTCCCTGTTGTCTTTCAGTCTTTGAAAGTGTTCAGTGGATAGACCTGTAGTTCTCAGGTATTCCATGCATTTTTCTAAAGAATTTCAGAGATTTTTTTGATTTTTCCAGTGAATCCTGGCATTTGTAATTTATTTGCATTAATTAATTTATTTTAACTAAATATCTAGTTTTTTCAAAGGCATTTACTTTCAAATATATCTTTTAGTAAATCTGGTAGAAATCCACCTGCTTTCGTATCTGTATATCAAACTGTAAGTAAGATTTGAATAAATATTCACTTTCTGTTTATATAAAGTCTCCATTATCAACGCTTATTTAAAATGGTTGTCGGTTAACTATTGAGTTTTGCAAAAGATTCTCTACTGAGTGCCAGTCTTTACAACATCATCTCAGGGAACCTCATTGGGCTAGACTTTATCTTGCCTTGCATAAAAGGCAATGCTCTGTCTGCTTTGACTTAGACCTCACAGGAAAGTATTCCTGAGCAAGCAGTGGAAAACAGCTCTTTCCCCAGTGGTCTCTCACTTTTCTCTGCCAGAAGTTGCCACCCTCCCATCTCTGTTTGTGGAGGGGTTTGTGTACACATTCCTTTGCATTACAGACAAAATGAGCTGAGAAAGCTTAATGGGCTGTTGAAGGTGAGCATGAGCTTACCCAGCTCATTTTGTCTGAAATGGATTGAAAAGGCACTCACATGACCTTCCTCTCTCAGAGCTCTGGGGTAGTCGCTTCCCATGATGTAAAACAAGCACCAACCAATTCAGTGAGATCTTGAAGAAGACTTTTGTGTGTGTCCTGAAAAGCAGGTTCATAAGTCACCTTTTCTCCAGCCTTTAGAGAAAGACTTATATCAACTGTAAATGAGGAGCTGACTTTTAAGGGAAGCTAAGCAACCAGCAATGAATTACAAGTAGGCAACACAGCTTTTTTTGAAGCCATGGCCATAGCCTCTATTGGTCATTTCAATTACTGAATTGTCTAGGGGCAAAATGTCCAGGACAAATTTAGAAAAGTCTGCAACAGCAGTAGTAAAATGCTGTCTCTGAAAAATTCTTTCTTCTCTAGATGGTGGTTCGTTTTTAAAAATTACTGTCTAGGTGACCAAGTCTTCTATTATCTTTACTATAGAGACTCCTGGAGGTGAAAGGCCCTTTCAAAGAGCCATATTCTGACTCCCAGTTTTTAACCCATCTTTTTCCTTATAAAATAACATGCAGAAAGCTTGATAATCTAAAATATTCACATAAATATTCCAAAATAAACTATGTTCTCCATACTCAAGAACTCCATTATTTCATAAATTAATAAGGCAACTGATTCATCTCTGCTACTCTTTTGCTACTCTTTTGCCCTCTAATATAATGTTTGAATCAGGAATCGTTAAAGTTCTCATTAGGTTTGTTGTGGGGTTTTATAATGAATTCTTTTTTGCAAGCTGGAAAGTCTTTTGATTTTTGCTTGCATATTCATAGAAGAACTATGTCATAAACAAAGTCTAAATCTGGCACTACTCTCTTGCTAAGCCATGCTAAGACTGTGTTGTATCTTTCTACACTTTACCTCATAAAGAAAACAATGTCAATGCCAAGTATGGAAGGTGAAGAAGGTTGCTATTTAAAGAATAATTTTCTGGCACATGCAACACCATTGGAGGCACATCATAAACAAAGAGACTGTACATTGCTTTTTTTCCACAGACCATATTTTGACTTGGTCAATACACTTTTCTGTGCAAGATTGTTCAGTACAATCCAGTCGCTCAGTAGAAATGCTCTCTTGCTGTACTTACATATGTAGAGATAAGTAAAAACTACACATACTTCCGGAGTCCTTTTTAAGCCACACTCTCCCTCTAACACAAATACTCACATGAATCAATGAGCTTTATCCTGTCAACATGAAAAAAGCATATATTGATAGATAATCTATGTGAATACACTGGTCAAGCAACAGATTCAAGCTTAACTGATATGTTTCATACAGTGCAAGTATATTTGCCTAAGGTAGCAAATAAATTCTGTATCTCCTAATGATGTGGAACTGAATTCTTTATCTCCCCTGCTGCTAGCTTGCTTTTAAGGCAGAGCTGGACATATCTATGACAACTAAATAGGTATTTTGTAAATTGTACTTAACTTAGCTTCCTTTAAGAAAAGTTCCAAACCACACATTGTATAACCGTTGCCAGAGATTTTATCAAGCTTGCCTGGAAAAACAACTTAATGCTACATTCCTCTTGCCAATCAGCACAACAGAATTTTGTTTTTTTCTCTACTCTCAGCTAACATGCCAGTATTACAGGTAGAATTTTTGACTCAGAGTTGCTGTTTTCTTTTATACTGTGGGCTTTTTTAGGGTACTTACAGAAATGTCAACAATAATACATAAAATCACTGTCATGTGAAATAATTGATTAGCTGATCAGTTTCCTATTCTATTTCTTTAATACATTTTCCCCAAGAATAATGATTATATTTAAAGAAATATAATAATTTTCCATGCTAAAGTAAAATGGTATTTGACATTAACAAAAGGTCAGGTGTCATAATGTAAACCACAATGAGTATTGCTTTTAAAGATTATTGAATTAAGAGGTACATATATTTGACAAACTATAGAATTCCAATAACTGCCGTCGTAGCAGTGCCCTTTTACATGCCATGGATTTATTGACATTTGTTAACTGTAAAAATGCAAAGTAGTTTGCATGTAATAGGCACTATCCATTTAAAAAATAAAAATGTCTCATTGAAGAACATGTCTATTTTCCTTCTGATTTTGCATGCACACATTAGAACATTCAAATATCTGTTTGGGCATCATCCCACTGTGATGGTTTATATGGAAAAATATAGGTTCACATTTTGAAGGCATTTTTGTATTGTGCAGCCTTATGCAATAATAAACCTTTTTTTTTTTTTATTCCTTGACAAAATAGGGATACTGCTCTGTAGAAGTGATCCAAGACTTTTCAGGGGAATTAGTTAAAATGAGTGTGAGGGCAACATCACAGCCTCTCTGTGGTATTTGCCCACAACACAGATCTGTCACAGTTTGGTGTGACTGACTGGCCTTAACTGAAGTCCCAGGCCTTTTAAGGGTCAGAATCACTGTTGGAACTATGCCAGAGCTTGTCTGGAGAAAACACCAGTAGTTCAAGAACTGCCAGTGTGTCTCAAGCTGTGAGGGCAGATTAGCTAAAAAGGATTTTTAATATTGATAGGTTTGAATAATAATACTTTGTAAACGTAGTGCCTTTTATGTGTGCTTGCAGTGAATAATAATAGAAAAGCCATAGAGGAGGCTCCTTCTGTTTCACAAAGCTGTCCCACATTACTATAAAACTCTTACAAGGATAAACCATTTATTAACCAAATGAGCTCACTTTCACTTTAAAGGGATATTACACATTCCAATTCATCTGTATTTTCAAACAACTTTATCTGGTAATATCAAATAAGTTTCTTATAATGGGAGGTCTTGAGGGTTTTGTTGTTTGTGGTTGCTGTGGTGTTTCTTTTAAATTTGCAATGCATATTTCAATATTTAGTGTCACAGCCTAGCCAAAATTCCCATATTGGTCAGTTCCATGTTCAGTGGTTAAGTGAGAGAGATTTTAACCTAAAAATCTGCCTTTTATGTAGTTCCCTATATGTGGAATGTGAATTCAATAGAAGGTGGCTATCTAACTGCTTTTCATTAGTCATCATCCACTTGTCATCAGCAAGGGTGTCATTCAGGAACCCTTCCTTTGTTCATCCTTTCTAGACCCTTTAGGCTTCTGGTCTCACTTCTTTTAATAACTACAGGACTGTTCTCTGGTCTATTTCCTTCAAATTCACATCAGCTATTATACCCAGGAACCGAAGTTTTAATTATAAAGGAGCAGTTAAAATTGGGGAAAAAAAAAAAGAAAAAAAAGAAAAAAAAAAAAAAAAGAAAAAAAAAAAAGAAAAAAAAAAAAAAACCAAACATGTAGTGCTTTCCTGTAAAATAAGTTGAAAAAAATCCAATCAATCAAACAAAACCAAACAAAACTCAAAGACAAAACCTGGATGCATTGTAGGATCTGATAGGTTGATTGTGTACAGTACCTCAGGTTTTGATGCAAGAATTGCCATGATGGATAGATTGAAGGCTTGCTTGCACTGAACAGCAGCACAAAGATAGTCACATATAATTAAAAGTCAGCACTCAATTTTCAAACATGGATGCCTTAACAATACTGCCAAATCTTGCATTTGGTCTATTAAATCAGCACTTAGGCAAATAAAACAGTCATTTGAGTGATAATTTCAACATACTAATGAAATATTCAGATGTCAGCAATTGAAAAATACATACTGGCCTTTTGAATTTAAGCCAAGATTGGTTTTGAGTTATATTAAAAATATTTAAAACTTTATAGAAGGATCAAAATAATTTCTGAATTTATCTTAATCTTTTTGGGAGAGAGGCAGATGGGATTAGGGTTCTTTGTGAAGTCTTCGCTGGTTTTTGATATAAAACTTTGCTTTTTCATCTTGTCATTCATTAATTGTATTTTGGTTCATATGCAGGTCAAAAAGCGCCTGTGCAGACATCCTCACTTACATTTATTACAGTTCTCACCATGACACAAGCCTGTTCCCATACAAGTGCCTACATCACTTCTGCTGCCACAAAACTGAATTGCTGTGGGTCTGTGCCTTCCTTTTTTTGTCCTGTTTCTCTCCATCATCAAAACCAAGGTTAGCTGAGCCTAGAGGGATCTGTGTTAGATATAAGTTTTGGCAGACACCCAGACCAGCTTTTGTTTCATCTAGTTTTGTTCATATATATATCAAGTCTTTCATTTTTTGTTCTTTCTTTTTTTATGTATTCATAAGTTTCCTAAAAAATGTTAAGACAATGAAAATACTGCAGATTGTATTTATCATCAAGATGAAAAGTCTCTGTTACGTTTTGCTATTCTTAGAAAGTTAACTAGAAAATGTATCTTTAATTATGTCTGTGACTTTCAAGAACTAAACCAAAGTATGAACTACACAATGCCATTCATTTTATTAATTTCTTAGCAGTATTAGTGTGCAGTCTACAAGCCCTTGTTCTTACTAGAAGCCCACTGTGCTAAACTCCTTCTAAATAGGTTGGGAAAATTCCTGTGTTATATGTAAGTGCAAGATAGTGCAAATAGTATAAAACAGAAGACAATGAGACAAATTTCACCAACATAACAAGCAGTATTCTTTGCAAACCATAAGCCTTACCATTCACAGATGCAACAGAGCAAAGAGGTTTTAAGGAGGAATTTGAAGTGGAACAATGATGTGTTATTTAACAGACAAATTAGCTCAGATATTATTGGGCATGCTCTCTGCCTATTCTGATAATGTAATCTATTTTAGCTTATTTGCTAGCTCCTTGAAATTGCTAGGTATCCATTTACTGGATTAATTAATTAAATGTATTTAAATTATGCATTAGTCATGGCTTTAGAAAGTTAGAGTAAATAACATAGGCTTTATTAATTTTTTCCCTCTCATAATTCTCCTATCCTCACTCTCTAATTTTCATCAATTTGACTTCCTTTCCCCCCCCCCCCCCCTTTTCCTTTACAGTTTTTGTTAATTTTTAAATAGTACTAGCTGGTTCACTTCTGGCTGAGAAAGAAGCAGGTGTCTTTTCTCCAAAGTGACAGCAGAGCTGATCTGTGGAACAACTGAAAACAGAGTTATCCCTAGAGATGGAGCGCACCCAGTTTTTCCCATGACAAGTTGTCAGGGCTGGAGGCCTAATAATTTAAGGAGATTTTTTTTTTTTTTAATTTTGTTTTAAGCAAAATATTTTCCACCACTTTTATATTTTCAGAACATTGTTCTGGCCTTGTACAGGAGACAGGAAAATGTAAATGTCAAACATTCACTTCTGTTTAAATGGGCTCATTATACCACAATGTGTTGAGGTTTTGTTCCCTACCGGCCGGTTCTTTTCACTGTCGTACCCTGTAAGCACTTTCCTTGCACCTGCCTGAGGAGACTAATCCTCTATTAAAACATGTTCAAACTGAGCAAAGGCAGAAATAGCAGCCATTTCACTCAAACAAAATGAATCAAAACCTTGTAAAAATAAATAAATCAGGATAGCTTTGGAGAAGACATTTGGCTGTTTGGTCTGTAGTTGAAGCGCCATTGCCTCACTATATTCCATCTGGAGAGCAGGCTTTGCCCTTAGGGCATGGACCTGTTTTGAAAACAGTACAAAGAAAACTCCCCCAAATGTAGGTCCTCAGCTGAGGTATGAGTGCCATACAGACCTCACCATTCCAGGGATGCAGTCTTCTTGCAGTAGTGCACTTCCCAAGGATTGGCCATGTTCTCATTTTCTTCTCCAGGATTGTGGTTATTTATTTAGATGGAACCATAATAATATGGATAATGTGTATTTCTATCCCTACTTTGGACTCAACAGAGAGCTGTGAAAACATTGCAGAGAATGGTGATGTTGCTGACTGGTTCACTGAGGAGAGAAACTGCTTCTACAGATAACAAAGAACTACAGTCTAACAGGGCAAAGGACGAGGGAAAATCTGTTCTGACATGGTAAATCAGCAGGCTAATTCCTGTGTGCCTGAACTGCATTATCCAAGAACAAAAGTCCTGTGGGATAGCCTTCATCTGTGTAAAGTGCAGGGTTGATCACATTTGCAATGCTGAAGAAATAACTATATTTAAAAAAAACTCTGAACACCAACAAGATGCACGCCCTACCACTGAAAAGCTCATTACAACTGCCGCACATAAAGCCAGGTAGTTAATTCATGGTACAAGGTCACATTTTTCTACAGCCAAACCCATCTCTGCTGATGAAACTAGTATGAAGATCAACGATAAACAGTGAACTGTTTAATTTGCAGACAGTCAAATAATACAAACAAATGTGTCCATACCAGTTGTAATGGGTTTTCAACTCCTTTCAAGTCCTAAGCATTTTTGATCTAAGTTGAATCTATGAATGGATTCTGTTGATACTTGATGACAGTAAAGGTTTTATAACTAAAAAAAAGTCACTTGAAAATGCAATACTGATCATGTTGTTACTAATTTGTACAACTTTTGTACTCATTTGTTTCATAACATTATCTTTCATATGATGGCTTTTGCTGTGTGTTTCACTACAAAGTTAGAAATCCATCTGTCTTAAGAACATATCCCTCCCAAAACCACTCCCTGCAGTTTTCCCTGCAAGAAAGGGACAAGAGACCTGTGCTGTTGCTGAGGCATACCATACAACCTTAAATCTAGACAAAAGAGAGCTGGATTGATGCTATTTTTTTGGAGGCCCAGGAGCATCTAGATACTTTGCAGAGAAAGTTGCATGGAAGAGTAATTTAGAATAACCTTACAGCAAACCAGGCAAAAGTATAAGTAAATATAAAA
>JAWWEU010000005.1:13056438-13122995 GCA_035583155.1 Acropternis orthonyx
TGCAGAGAAAGTTGCATGGAAGAGTAATTTAGAATAACCTTACAGCAAACCAGGCAAAAGTATAAGTAAATATAAAACCAATTCTCTTTACCATTCTGAAGCATTAGGGCTCAAGTGGTACATTATTTTATTTTGGTCCCAAGTACTTTTATATATGTGATTTGGTATCTGCTGAAAAGATTTCTCTCATAATGCTAACAGAATACAATTAATACTAACATATTTCTGAATTAAGATTACATGGAGTACTTCAGCAGCTGATTGTGATTTTGATTACAGATTTCCACAAATGATTAAAAATAGTAAGAACTCCTTTACACTACTTCACAAGTTTCACATAGATAAAGAAATTGTACAATACCAGTCATTCACATCCCGGAGCAGAAGCCTGTTAGTCCGGCAGAATGTCAGTTTTCTGCCTTTCCTGTTCCATGTGTTTGGGAAACTCCACTAGTTTCTGATGCAAATCAGCACAAAAGTAATATTCCAGCAAGGGCAAGGAGAAGAAAGTAGAGAAGTTCAACAGACTACTAAATCAAAAGTCCTGCTGAGGTTCAAGAGGGACAGCTTATATACCAGCTTCTGCTAATGTTTGTTCTTTAAGGCAAATTCTAGTTTCTAGAGACCACCCTGAGACTTCAAGCCTATGCAATACTATAATTCAATCTATTGAAGCAACATGCCACTAGTAGCAGAAAATATTATATATGTGGAACAGTGGAAGTTTATAAGACCCTGGAGAAAATACTCAAGTTAACATCAATGAGAAACTTTGCATTTCTCATTGAAACATCTTGTATGTAATAAAAATAAACTTTTATTTTAAAAATAAAAATTTTTGCTCTTTACTCCAAGAGTCATGGGAGAGAAATATGCATTCTCATGCCTGGACATTGGAAGAATATGTAGGGTATAAGATACGTGGAGAGAAAAATCATAGATTCTTTTCAATCCATCCAGTTTTGAAGGCCTGAAAAATCACAAATGTCTTACTGTAGCCAATTTGAGAGACTACAGGGATACAAAAGAACTGTGCTGATACCGTCTTCAAGGATAAATGCAAAGCTTATTCTCAGCCAGGTGATCTGTTCATCTAATACAGTCCTTTTTTCTACACTGTATGTGTACAGCCTTTCTCAGCCTCCCTCCTCCAGCCCAGATTTCCCTTTACACTCCCCTGAAATCCTGGTCTTTGACTCAGATCTCTCAAAGTCTGTTTGGCTGAGGAATATCCTCACTTCCTGCTGTTCAATACCCTCAGCAGGGCCTTAATTTGCTGCCTGAGTTAACTTCATCCAGGCCATTGGGCACTTTTAAATCCCATCACAGGGACTTCATGATATTCTTAGTTTTATTTTGTTCTGAAAATCCCAGTGCCTAAGGTTATCAGATTATGGGAATTTCATTTCTTAGTGAAAACACAAGCCCCAAAAGCTAAAAACACACAAAAAAATAAATTAGAATCTGAATTATGGTTGTTGAAGGGGTTTTAATCTCATTGTTTCTGAGAAAAGCCCTTGATTTTGCTAGAAGCATAAATCATGGTTGTTAAACACTTGGCTATTCTGTACCACTCTGCTAGGAAAAATATTATTTCAAGCAAATGAATTTTATAATATTTCATCTTAACCCATTATTCCTTGTATTTCAAAGAAAAATGTCAGTGCTCCTCATGCTATTAATGTCTACCATTTTCTGTTTGGTCATGTCTAATACCTTAAGCATGGTACTGTTGAGGCCAACTCATAACTTGAAGCACAACTCATAAATTCTGTCTACCAAATGACATGTAATGTTTTGTAATGCCTAAAAACTGTTATGGAGGTTTAACTGACAAATCTAAGGACAGCATTCATCTCTAAGAAAACACACAGAATGACAAGAATGTTTAAAATTATCTCTTAACACCAAAATGGGAGCAGAGGGGGGGTGTATTTTTCCTTTAACTGAATTTCTTCGGTCTATTCCATAGCCTACTGTTTGTTAATGTCATAAAAATGCTCAAGAAATTAGAATAGATTTTGAAACGAATATCCATCCAAGCTTCTCTGGAGCAATACTCAGAGATAGTAAACAATTACATTACGTAAACCAACCATCTGAACAGAAATGATAATTAATGTAATGCATCGGTGTGCTTCATTGATTTATGAATTTGTTTAATGATTCCTGTTAGAGCAGCAGAAGCCATTATGCATTCACTGACTTTAAGAGGCAGTATATAGTTGTGTGACCTTTCACTAAAGAAAAGTAACATTCCTATGCAATCAAAAAAATTGTAAAAGATGTGTTGTTATGACAAACTTTACAACAATTTGAAAATAACATCCCAAGCTATTCATTTTCTTCAAGCACAAAGCTGTTCCCATTTTCCGCACTACTATTCAGAAAAGAGTAGAGGAATTTGCCTAGTCAATGCTTGCATGTTGGAACCTGTCAGAAACGAATAAAAGAATCCAAGGCTAAATTTATCTGCCTTTGATTCAGATTCAACCTAACCAAGTATGCCAGGTTCCTGGCTTAAAGATAGTAGCCCACACTCCCCACTCAATTACTGTTATTCATTGGCCCTTGGAGCGCCCATCCAAAACCAGAGCTCTGCTGTGTGAACTGGGGTTAACACATACACTGAAATGCAGTCTCTGACCCAAAGCGCTTATGATGTAGACAGACAGTTGGGGAAAACCCAAGCATACAAATGAAAGTATACAAATAATAACCTCCTGCTGAATTCCAGGGAGATTTTACTCTCTGCTTCAAGCTAATTCTCAGTGATACTGAAAATCTCACCCACAAAGAGCAAGCAAATGTATTGTATCGCTGTTATGGAGTTGGGGAGTTTAAGCAGAAAAAGATGAAGTATATTATCCAGGTCTGTTCAGGAATTTTGTGGTACAACTGAGTCTTAAAAGCAGGATCATAGATTTTTGCAGCAGGTCAACATACCTGCTTCCCTGCCACAGACATACCCTGCTCTGTCCACAAAAGAGGGTCTTCTCCCACCCGTACTGTGCGTCCATTAGTGCTGGTGAAATCCACACCAGGTACTCAGAATAAATAGTATCGAATGCCTTCAAACCTTGACACAGCGGGAAGCACCCTTGAAAGTAAGGAAGGAGGAGTCTTTTAAATTAGCTGTTGTAAAACAAATGGAAAGGTCCAGAGGGTGCATTTGACATTTATCTATTTCCTTGCTTTTGTTGTTTTGTGTCATTGTCCTATCATTCCATTCCCCTTGATTTTTGTGTAAACTTCCTTGTTTGTTTGCTTTTCTGATAACTTCTAGAGTAAATTACTCCCTCGCAAGAGAAAATGCAGCTGGGAGAAAAAGGCGGGGGAAGGGTTTCTGGCTGAAATACTTTCAACATGGCATCATCATAGTTGCTTGTGACTTTGAGCACTGTGAAACATTTGTTTGTCTTGCTTTCTTTCCTTGCTTTTCACAGTCCTTTTCAATCTCCCAAGCAGTTGATAGAAAGAGAATCCCCTAAAACACTAAACACATTTTGTTATTTACTGTTAAATCTCTATTTTCACACATAGCAGAGAGTGCACATGTCAATATATCTTTTTAATTGAATGGGGAACTTGTCACATCAGGTTGTAAGTCCCTTGAAGTTCCAGAGCCCATCTTGAACTGGGTTGACACTTCAAAGAAAAAAGGGAACAAGTATGGAAAGCTCTTTGAATCACAAAGAATCAAATGAAAACACTCCATCAGACTTCAGTCTTCAATTACGCATTTTCCCTGTATGTTTTGTCTGCCAAAATCCATAAATGACTTTCAGAATTGCAACATGATGATCTATAGATCAACTCTTTATCTCTTCTTATCATTTTAGCATTTCAGCTCATTCAGGCAATTGAACTTTTTTGTATCAATGCAGAGGTGGACTAAAAACTGTGAATTTAGTGGAGGGGCAGACCCTCAGACCTCAATTTGGACATTGTCTTAGTGATACTTTTTGTCAGTAGCTGAGACTGCCATTCACATTCAGTAGGTGAGGAATAGGAAGGTTTACAGGTAGAAGCATGGGATGTAACTGTTAGGAAGTGTTAGGAATCTGGTCATTTTGTGTTGTAACAAAAGTTGCTGTTACCCTCACAGAGGCCCATATTTTCACAATTCTTACATGAGAATAAGGAGTTAAGAAAAAGGATATTCTGATTTACATTCTTTTAAGTATGGATTCATGATGACTATCACCATTGCAGCTTTTTACAATACTGATAATAAGAAAGGCCTGTGATACTATAAACTGCTTAAGTATTTCAAAGGTTTGTTAAATATAGCAAGAAAAATGTACAACAGTGGGAGGAGGAACTGGGAGAGAAAAGAGGTGAGATCCCTCCTTTTGTGCCATGAGCACCCAGCCTTCCCTGCAGAACCACAGTGGCTGGGGAAAGCCAAGACTCTCCCCCCTGCTCCACAAAATTACCTGCAGAGAGAAGAGAACCAGCTGTCTCCCCAGCCCTTTGGTCACAAACTAAGTGTGAAAACCAAGAGTTAAAGCAGCAGAAGAGTCTTTTTGTTCTCACCTCAGAAATAGTGCAGGAGCTAACACCCACTGCACTCCTTAAAGGCTACTTAAGTTCAGAAGTGCTATGTTAAATTTGGGTCTCTCTTTGTACTACACACATTTAAAGCCAAGATAGATATTATTTCAGGATTCAAAATATTGTCCAGCAACAGTTCGCATGTGAACTCTTGTTGTAGAACCTATGAATTATCATGTAGCTCATTGCTGTCTTTGGAACCTTCTCAGGTAATGTGGATTTTACGTGACTCCCACACATGCTTATCTTTATGCATTGTAGGGAGGTTCACTGATGTTAGGAAGGCCTTTTTAATGTGGGTTTACTGTATATCAGGTTAAACACTTTAATAATTCCTTGATGGATCACTGAGCAAGCCGCACCAGCGTTAAAGTTTATCACCATTACTGGGCAGTAACCTGCAAACCCTGAGCAGTGATGATAGAGACCACAGTCAGAGAGACTGTCTTAAATCTAGCAGTGAAAAATTTTACTGAGATTCCACTTTAAAGAGCAGTTTGCAAACAGAGTTTTGAGTGAAAGCAGAGTATCAGTGTGAGTCTGAAACTTATTCAAGCTGTCAATCTCGATGTCTTGTGTCTGTTAGCATGCCCAGCTTTACTGTTATTGTTTGTTTGCATGTTAACCAAAATGTAGGCCTACATTTTTCTAGCATACACATACTTCTACTGAACTACTTCCATGAATCAGATGTAATCAAATGGTACACAGCAGTTAGGTTACATCAAGCAAAGCTTTAAGCGTGGGCTGATGGAGCTGGTTCTGTGCGTGCCTCCCCTCACCTCTTCAGGTAGCAGATGTTTCTGTATCACTCAGTTACTGAAACATAGACTATGCTGTTAGTAAGCTACTTAAATACAGAAAAATGCATCTAGATAGGCTTTCCAAAGCAGTAAAAACAACTTAATTTTAATGTTTGGCATTTTACTAGCCATCAGCCTTATGTGATGAGGAACTACACAACCTGCTTCAGAGATGGGCATTTCTTAAATGTCTGGGCCAGAAATGAAAACAAAGTTTAGTGTACATGATGTAAAATATGTAGTCTAGGAGCAGGGAACTGAAACAGAAAAAAACGAAATCTAACCTATTAAATGACAAAAACATGCAGCATACTGATGAAGCAAAGAGATTTGGGAGATTACCGTAGAAGAAATGTTGATGTCTTCCACTATGTGACTGTATTAGAAAAGGCAAATATGAAGGATAAACCAACCCTAGAGACAAGAAAGCAAAGCAACGCAGAGAACCTGAGCTGTATTAACCACAATCCAGTTTAGTCTAAATTTGTCAGGGAGAGCAAGAGGCTTTAAGGTAAGATTATGACTTTAGGGAAGGCACATTTTATAAACAGCATCTGCCAGGGGCAGCCACAGAAAGCATTTTACACTAGAAAACCCACTGAAAAATCTCCCTTCCTTCCTCAGCCTCACTGCCACAGGAGGAGTTGAGAGGGGGCAGCAATTAGGAGTAACGAGGAGAAGCTGTGGACCAGCTACATTTGGGGTGCTCGTTGTGTCTCAGACAGGCGCAGCAAAAGGGAAATGTTTTCTCTGCGTTTGGGCCTGGTGCTTGGCTGTTTCCATGGCAGTGAGTGAGTGTAGTTGTCTCTCTCTCTCTTTTGTTGTTTTTTGTTGTTGTTGTTATTTTGTGTGGACAGCACTTGAAGAAGTGTGAGCTGGTTACTCCTGAGGCTGTACAAGGGCTGCTGTGTGCCCAGGGGGAAGCAGCCTGCCTTTGGAGTGAAGGGAGGTGGATTTAGCTGCTTGGAAATATGCATGATTTAAAAAGAAACCTTGGTGTTTTCCCTGTGTAAAATCCTCTCCTGGAAGATATTGGAGGAGGTGCTGAAGGCACCTCTGCAAGGGGCCCTTTCTGCTTAATTCTTTCCCTGTGACAGACCTAAGGATTTGGATAATGGACAGTGCTTGTATTCTCCAGTTCCTTTTTTCTGGTTGAAATTTAAATTTAGAGACTTACTTTCATTAGTTTTGGTTTCCCTTCCTCTGTCATCCACTTCCCTAGCATCAGTTGTGTTCCTCACTTTCTTCTTGTCTCACAGTTTTCCCCCTTTCCAGAAGGTCTGCCCAAGGCAGGCATTCCCACCTAGCAGGCTGAATCACACAGCTGAAGGTGTTGTTTAATGTTGGGGATCACTTTGCCCTGATAAGAGAAAGAAAAAAACCTAAGAAAATAATGCTTTTTAAAAAGCCAACAGAAAGAAAAGGCATATAGGCCTAAAAAGTATTTGGAAGACTTGGTTCTCAGTGTTTAAAATGGAAATGTTATTGATAACTTATAAAGTGAAGATGGATAAATAAATAATGGTTGCTGAACTTAAGCCACCAATGTCCTTAGGATGTCTGTTTCCCTGACACAGTAGAGTGGGCCATATACTTTATTACTAATAACTTCTACTTTTCATACCTTTAAGCTCTTATATATAAGAAATTGCACAAAGGTGAAAATAACCATACATTTTTAGCAGCACAATTTGAAATATTTTTTCCCAAAAGATTGTTTTAAACTGTAGACCCTGTTTTGATTGTGAAGTGGCAGAGAAAAGGGACTACCTGGAATTTCAGATGCATATTTGCTCAAAATCATGGTTAGTTACAATTGCCCTTTGAGGAGCTCAAGACTTCTGTTACTGAAGAGCAGAAGAAAGTCCAGCAGCATCGTTTAGCACATTTCTATTATGCAGTATTTCTACATGTGGTACTGCAATATGTCAGCTGATTGTGCAAACCTCTCAGGAATAAGTGGAATTCTTGCAACACTAATTTCAGCTGAACACAGTATTCTCTTTATGGCGTGTATTAACACTCTACAGAAATAGTAACAGTAAAGTCTTTACCAGAGCATTTGTATGATTGAGATGGATTTTGAGTAGCTTTGGAAATACTGGAAATTTTTGAGGGACCGATTTTACTATTTAGTGCCTTATTAAAAAGAAAAATAGCAGAACATCACCAGGTTCATAAAGTTTACATGGAGAAGTTGCCTATGAATGCAACCAATATGAAAAACAATGAAAGAATTTTCACCTGTTAAAAATAGGTTACAATATATAAGCCCTGCAGTGGTGCAAATAACCCCTCAACTTTACCGGCTTTCCTGTGCTCCTGCTTAATCTGAAGACAAGTGACTGTAGCTTGTGTTTCTCTAGAAAAACAGAATAAAGATGGAACAAATAACCCACAGTAACAGAGTGCTTGGACCTGCTTAAAGAGTCAATTTTACACCAAAGAAAGAAAGAAGACTAAATCATACAGTTAAAGAACAAAAGTTTGGGGTGTGTTATGGCCCAATGTGTGACCCAGTCATCTGCTGTGTCTGTGCATTTAGTATTTCTGGCTGGTGGGATGTATTCTTTTCAGAGTATCCAAACATTTTCACGGATTAGGCACATAGAGAATTGAGGCAAACAAGTCTGAACCATAATATCCGAAAGGAGAAAAAAAAAAAACAAAAAAACAAAAAGACAAGAAGCACTCTTTGTTTCCTTGTTTCTTCCTGCTTTGACCAGAAAGAGAATTGCACTGAGTTCTCTGTCTGACTCACAATGTAGCTATGATATGTGACTGTGGCCAGAAGTTTACAGTGCACCTGGATTCTGCCTGAGCACCTGTTTTATGCTGTTTCAATGGGATTAAAAATTCTTTCAGGGAGTTTATATGGCTGAGTAAATGATGTTTATAAACATATATATAGGGTATTTGTGTTCAGGGAAGGCCTTTTGTTTTACAAAACAGTGTATGGACACTTCAGAAGTGATTCAAAGAGGGGTGTTCAAATCTGTATTGCCTTGGGAGTGCTAAAAAAAAAATGCTGGCTTCGTCCTCTGGAGAGTCAGACAGCTGGAATGCCAAAGTAGTTAATTCCTCTGCTGAGGATGTGAAGTTTGTGAGCTGTGGAGGAGTAAATGCAAGTAATGCCTCATATATAAGCACCAGTGATAAAATGTTCTTGTGATGACTTCTTGTTCTCTCTCCATCTCACCAACTCCTGGCTTATCCGCAGGTATGGTACATGGCCAGAACATGACTTTGATGCAATCACCTAGGAAAACCTCAGTCATAAAGCTCAGAGTGAAATGGAAGGCCAAGATACACTTTCTGATTTCCCATAGCTTAACATTTGTTAGATGAACATATATATTTAAAGGCCCCAAAGAATCTCTGCTTGGGTGCAATAAATGGTAATAAATTTGCCCTGTTATTATGTAATATCACTGGATCTTAATATAATTATCTCTTCAGAGGAAATATTGCATAGTTTGTTGTTTAATATATATATATATATTTGGTAGAATTAGAGGTAGATGGCTTGACCTACTGAAAGCTTTGCATCTCTGCTAACACTAAATGCTAATGAAATTACTAGTTACAGTCCTCAGCTGTGGTTAAAAACAGCTACTCCCCCTTCATGTCCCCACACCATGGGAAAATCCATCCCTGGTGATCTGGTCTGTGATCTCTCCTAGTCTGTGTAGCTGTGTTTATTCTTGTTTAGTGTAACAAAGTGTTGCATTTTTCTTTCCAAGTTTGTGGCTGTACATTTTGCTGTTGTTTCAAACTGTATTTTTAAATTGACTCATCTGATTTATTTTTTTTTCCTCTTCAGATGTTATGAAATCTGAATAGATACATGTGTACTCATAAATTTCTGATTAACATTCAGTGATGCTTGAGCTGATGTAGTGTCAGGATTTGATTGTCAGAAAGAGTCTTTGGCCTCAAAGCTGTCCTTTTTTGGTATTTAAGTTTGAAATGCACTTTTTTTTTTTTTTCATTTGGCAATGAGTCAGACCTCAAGAATGCTAAATTCAACAGTGTTTGACACAAAGATTTTCCTGCCACTAGTATTGTTGGGTTAATATTTTGTGTAAAGAAAAAATGCTCTACATATATTGTCCATAAAACTCCAAATGATAGAACTAGGCCTTGCATCATCAAGGAAAAATGAGTAAATAACACAAAAATGCCAATAAAGAGCCACTCAGTTTGTAAGCCCAGCAATCATGTTGTAAAAACACACAGTATGTTTATAAATGTAGCCAGAAATTCACAGTAAATTGCAAACAGAATTATTACTGCAGAAGGTAACAAAGATCGACTAATAATTACCACCACAAATTTGGGCCCAGATTTGGCCCAGCCTGCAGAAATACTGCAGTTAGTTTGAACTCTAACTACATAAAAGCAGAAGTAATGTGTGCTGTATTTGCTTCCACAGCAAACACCCCTGTGTTGAAACTGTCTCACAGTCACTTCCAGTCAAAAACACTCAGTTTGGGATGTAATGAAGGACTTTAATATTGGACAAAACCTCTGGGAGAGTCTGTAACAAATCTCACTCTTGGCTTTCAAGAGGCAAAGGGTAAAGTTTGTAGAATAGAGGTACCTACCTGTCTTTGAGGTATCAGCAGCAATTTTCTGGGGATCCTCTGAGTGCTGAAGAGAGCCTTGGCAATGCTGTGCTGTGCAGCCAAATCCCTTCTGCTCTTGGGACCATATACATAGCGACAGTAAAAAAAGAATTTCTTCAAGAGTCAGATGAATGCACTTGGAGCATTAAATGTGAACCCTGGAGTCCTGAAATTATGGAAACATGTATGCTCAAAAGTCTTGTGTATTTCAACATTTGCAGCTATATAGAAATCCTATACCTTAAGTTGTGCAGGTTTTTACTCTTTAAGATGTTTTTAGCTGTCTATATTGTAATATGCTCCAACACAACTGAGGTACAAGACTTTTTATAATACTTGCAATATGATACTCTCATTTCACAGTAATTTGAATAAGAGTTAAAAAAAACCAGTATTTAAATATATTTAATAATATATTTTTCCATAATATGTTGTGATGCTTCTTTCACAATAGTGATCTGCTGGACATGGACAGAGGACTGTAAACCTAAAGCTTTGAGGGAGTTATTTCAACACTCAGCAATACCACTGCCAGGTCAGATCTGTAGTTACTGTGGAGGTTTCCAGTTACTAGTGTCCTAGAGAAAAGAATCATTCTGCAGTGTAAGCATCCTCTCATTTGAAGAAATGGCTTTATTGCAGCAGTAGTTATTGGAATAACAGCTGGTACTGTCAACACTGCTGTATGGGGAGAGCTGTAGTGGTAGATATTTGGTTCTCACCTATGAGAGGAACCAGCTTATGAGCCTCTCACACCTTTTTTTTTTTTTTCCCCCTCCCCTCTAGGAGAATTAATACAGAGTAATTTTAAAATATAAATGTTGTACATACAGAAAGATTACAAGGAGAAACCAAGAGTAAATTTAATTTAGCTCTTTACCATAGCTGTGTATTTTGAGACTGAGAATAATTGTGCTACCTACTTCTGGGAATGTAAGAAGCCACAATGTGGAATAATTATTTAAAAGTTTGTACCTAACATTCATTCTTTGCAGAATGAGATGCTAAACTGAGGATTCACAAAAGCAAAAGGCATCTCAGTTAAGATGCCAGATGTTCCAAAGCAACAATAGTATTTATTTCACTATCTGCTTTCAGACCATAATTTACTTACTGATAGATTGATTGCCATTGGATTTCTTTATTTTAAAAAGTAAATAAAAAAAGATTATGGCAATTTTCAAAAGGAGGCATTAATGCATTCAACTAAATCTTTTTATAGCACTTATGTCACACCTTATATAAAGGTCACAGATAGAGGGAAAGCAAAATGTGCCACCTCCCATGTCAAACGCAGCAGTTCCTGAGAGTAGCAAATTGTTCTGTTACTTGAATCTTGTATCCATTTGGGACTGAACAATTTTATTTCTACAAAGCATTCAAATGTGTCTTCTGTCTGGCAGAATATATCCATCACTATACTGAAACTATTGTTCTAACCCTGAAAGCAGTTTTCCTCTGTGGATGAGCTTATTCTAAAGTGCCAATTCATGTGAAAAGCCATATGCCTGGGTTTTTTTTTTCTGTTTGGATATGAAGCAGGGGAGAAGAAGGTCAGGAAAGATGGGATGCATGTGTGAATGTTTGTTTTTCTCCAAGAGAAGGGCATAGGCAGACTAAATTGATTTTTATTTCCAATAAAGGGTGGAGACTGGAGGGAGAAGTGAACTGTCAGAGACAGTGCATGGAAGAAAAATACATTAAATAAAGTATCAGTAAAATGTGTGTAATTCAAGTGCAGAGTATATATCATATAGGAAGGATTGGACCAGGCTTTATATTGGAGTTATGTATTTTAAATTTTTTCCAATCCCCATTATTGCTGTGCCCTTTGCTGTTATGATACTGGTAACTGGAAGGTTGTTTAGATTTCCTGGATGGTTTCCCCAAAATGGGCGTGTCACTGATGACATGAAAACATCTTTTACAGCTTATTTTATCAATAACGTGTTTATCTGGTACTGTCTATGGCATTTACACAATGAATCAGCACAGCTTCTTATGATATACAAATGTTTTTCAGTGTCTAAGTAGTGTTAAATTATTATAAATGAGATTAAGACTTTTAAAGACTAGTCCATTTAATTAGCTAAAAACAGCTTTTAATTAAACCAGAAATTTTCCTTGAAACTGTTCTTGAGGGGAGTCCTGAGTTTCAGTGAAGTGCCTTGAATTGTATATTTTTATTGATGTTTCATCACAAATTCCAGGGATGGAAACCACGTGTCAGTTCTCAGGTCTTCAGGCCTTCCAGGTGTCCCTGCTGCCCTTGCACTTCATCAGCACCATTGCGAGGAGCACCCACAGGGTGCTGCCACCCTGGCTCCTTTTGTGGGGGCAGAACGAACCTGGGATGAGTGCAAGGCATAGGGAGCATCACCTGCAGTAAGAGCTCTGTGTTGGTAACAAGTGTGAGGTTGTGCATCCAGTATCTTAAGCTTTAGAAGAAATTAGCTTATTTTAGAACTAGTTCTTCAGTACTGGAACTTTAGTTCTTCTTCATTTTGTGCTTCTGTGCTGCCTGTTTCACCAAGGATCAGAAATGGCAATGGCAACATCAAAATATTAATGAGGCTTTCTTGTCAGTATTTTTTACATGATTATAGTAAAATGGTGCTTCTAATCATGATTTATAGAGGCTTCAGTGCTTGCAGTAGAAGTGCAAGTTTTTACATTTATTGACTTCATAAAGAGAGCCTACGAAAGATTAAGATCAAGTTTCTCAAAGACTTTGGGAATTTTCAGAGGAGCCATAGATGCACATGATCTGACTTCTCTGGAGTTCCATATGTGCAACTTGTCCAAAAATCTGAGTTAAAAGAGACAAGGCTTTGGTTAGCTCTTCATATTCTTATGAAAGAGGTTAAGTGTGCTTTGTCAGATAGACAAGATTAAATGTCACGTAGTTATTCTCTTGGTTGGTTCAGTTGCATAAAAGTTGCAATCAGAGTAGTTAATTTCTCTTTTCAGAAGAGCAGTTAAGGCAAGATTTCATTTCAAATATGATTTAGAAACTTGGATCTGTGCTTGTAATGTAAACAACTGCAACTTTTGGGAATAGTTTTCCATAGTGCCTTTATTATTGGAAAATAACATTTACACAGTTGAACTCAATGTACAATCAAGGTGTATTTCAAAAAATACTTTTTTCAAAAATGTAGTCAAAGATTATTTTTCCAGGCTTTTTAAAAACTATTCATGACACCTAAGTATCAGAATATTTTACTTTCTTCCTAGCTATCAGGCTTTTTATAAATAAAATCACTTAATAGCCCCTTTCTAACTCTGCAGAAAGTATATGTCTATCACAAATTTCCTAATATAACATACTATTATATTTGGTACAGTTGTTAGTATGAAAATGGATAGCTTCCAGAGCTAATTAATGTGATGTTTTTTTGCTTTTGTAAATAACTGATGGTTTTAAGGATCTGTGCATGGATGCTGGAAAAATGCATGCAAAATTTTCATACTGTTTCATATCTAAATAGTTGGCATTTGAGTGTCCAGACAGCATCATGTCGTCAAATTATTATAGCAAAATGATTTTGTTTTGATGGAAAAAAATCTCAGGTCTTACCACAAAGTCAACCCAAAGGTAAACCAACACATTATGAATATTTCAACATCCAAATAAGAGCAGTATCTCTCAATATCTGGATAAAGTAAACAGTCCTTATTTGGCAGACATCAATACCATTGCTATTATATTGTAGATCTTTATGCTTCTACCTAGTTGCTTAATTGATGATGATAAAATCTAAGCCATGACAGTAGCCCTGATCAGTTTATCAGCACATTATTTGCATGCTGACTTCAGTCATTATCTCTACATTGGTTCTGTCTGGTTTCTCTTAAGGGTAGGGGAATTGAAGATTCATAGTACATGGAAGGAAGGCATAGCTAATATAGAAGTTTGACAGTTCTAGAGAAGTGGAGTTCATACATTTGGCTCCAGGTTTTCTTTTCATATGCTGAAAATGATTTGGCATAAATTTAATTGAGTTTTCACATGCCATTCAATAATACTTTGCTCCCCTAGGGTTCTTCTGCAACCCAGTCTCATCTATTTTCACCAACTTCCACTCACAACTGCCAGAAGACCAGCTGAATGATAACCAAGTGTCTAGCCTGGCAGACAAACCCTCAAGGAGGCAAGAAAGAATTATCTATATTAGAGTGGCATTTCAGAACTAATCCCACATTCCAAAAAGGGGCATATTTGGGTTTAGCAGTCTGCATTAAATAAGCAGGAGGTAAATTTGCAACAGAAGACTTATTCTGTCCTCCCTAGAGGAGTCTGTTATTTGAGATGCCTTGCCCAGTAATGCGATGTGGGTCTGTGGTTGAGTTGAAGTACTTCTAAGTCCAGCGGGAAACAGATAGCATCATCTTGTTTGATTTCTTTTTATTAGTTCTGCCTTTGAGTTTGTAATACAAAGAAGGATGAAACTATGAAGGTCTTCTAACGCTGCAGGATTTGGGAATTTAGATATAGAGGAATTCTTCTGTGTTGACTTTTTTCCCTTTTTTTTTTATTGAGGGGAGCAAGGGGAGGGGTGGGTGGCACAGAGAAAGAGGAGAGCTGCCCACCTGGTGAAGAAGCTGATTTAACTGAGATTCAGTACACTAATTATAGCTGGGAAGAATGATCAATTTTATCCTTTCAAACATGGTCTTTAGAACTGTGACTCCCATGTTTTCCATTAAATTGTATGATGAGTGATCTCATTTCATGGTCAATATTAACTAACTCTAACAGCTCCAAGATTACATGGTGCTCTCTGACACGTTTTCTGTCTTTGTGACAAGATCAGATCTTAAATGGGTACAAGTTTCAATGTGTTTAAATTTAAACTGAATTCCAACTGCTCTTTTCTTGGTAAAGAAAGGCTGTGCCATAGCACAGCTCGTCCTGGCTCAGTCTGTTTTGGAATTGTACTGCAGCCAATAGACTGTGAACCACAAACATTCAGTCCTACCATAATCTGTTTTGTATTTGGGATCCTGCTAGCTTCTAATACCCTATTCATCTGTGTCGCTCCACAGTCCTTAGGTACCCTGCCATGAAAAGCCTATATTATGTATAATGGAACCATAACATCAAAAAGCAATTTAATGTCATAATAATAATATTGGATATTAATATTTCTATATTATATCTTGCTATGAAATTTTCCTCCACACAAATTCATGGAAACGAGTTAACGAATTACTGAAATTTTTGGCTTAGTTCGAGGAATTGGATATTCACCAGGCAAGGTGGTACACGTAAAAGGAAAGTCCTGAATATTAATAAAGGGCAGAGCAGAATTATTCCAAGACTTAACCCAGCACTCACTTGTTCATTTCAGGTGTATGGGAAGAATTTCATTTCCTTTAAAACAGTCTTTCTTGTTTTCATACACTTCTGCTACCTCTCCCTGTCACAATTTACTGGAGAAAGAAATGTAAAAGCATTGTCAAAAGGGCTACTTTCACAGGTCTTCTATCCCAGAGTGAGCTAGAGAGTTGGAGAATTATGTGGGAGTAAATTTAATCTTAGACATTTCCTGAGTAATTTTGCAGACACAAGAAGGGTGGCTGGTTCAGATTAAAGCCAAGATAAGAAGTTAAATTTAGGCTGCACTTTGATATGAAATCTTTGGAGTCAATACCAGTGTAAACAGTTTTTAGCTATTCTTTGCTGTCTGTTTATGCCCTTGCAGGTTTTTTTTTTTTCCTCAGCTGTACCAATATCAGCATGAGGGAATTGAATCTGGGAACTGATCTAGATTTTTTGACAGAATATTTTTAAAAGAAAGAGCTGGGAAAGAGAAAGGTTAATAAAAGCATGACAGAAAAATTAAACCATTTTTGCTGCTGAGCCTTTCATGTTGTCTAATCATGGTCATAGAAATAGCTTTGTTTGACCATCAACAGCCAGTTACCTATATCCTTAATGTTCATGGGGTACCTCTCCAAAGGGCAGTAAGAAAAATATTTCCTTCTTTTAATAAATTCTGATTGTATAGAATTATAGTCTCCCTTCGTAAAAATGTGGGAGTTTGGTCTTCCACTGGCTTGATCCAGACTTGATCCCATAAGTCATGTGGTCTTGGAAATAAATGGGTTGGACTCTTGTGGTTGCAGAATGTGATACATAAAAGGCCCATTCTAGAGGCTAATGTAATTCCAGCTTACCAGTCCAGGCAAAGGTGAGATCCTTAGAAAAAGTCTGTATGAAGAGAGTGTTGAATAGAAATAAACTAAATAAACCTTCCCGTATGGCTCATTGAGAACACCAGGATCTTCTGTTTGAATGTCTGAGCCCTCATCTGGATTCGCTCTGTAGAATGTGGATTTATACAAGGTACTGCTTATTTCCGACCACTTTTTGAAAACTCTCATAGTGCAAGAAGTTCATAGGGAGCAACAGTAATAGTTTTAAATGTGCCCTGATTAATATGGACCACCCTATGTCTCACGTGTTTGACATTTGGAAATATCTGTTATTTAGTCCTGATGAGACAGTTCTCAGCAAGAAACTACAACTGTTAATAGTTACTTCTGAAAACTCGCTTCTTAACATGTCCAACTGAGACTGCAGCAAAGTTGGGCGGGTGCTATTTTTGTGTCTGGTAATATTTTAATCGTTTAATAAAATGCAAAGTCAATATGATTGCATTAGTGGTATGTTTCAAATACATGGAAACTCAGATTTCTGGAAAACTGTCCTGGCTAGAGGCTGCCTGCTGTTTTAGATGATTATCGCTTCCCCTGTGAAAGGGTAGGGGTAAATGGTTCAAGCAGGTAACAGCTTCTTAATTTGCTTTCTTAGTCTCACATCACTCCCATATGGAAGAAGCAAAATCAGGTTAACACCCAAATTTAAACATAGTAGAGATGTATTCTCATGATGTCAGTAATAAAAGCATGTGTAAAGCTGCGTGTATATTCTGGAAAGGAAGCTAACTGTTGAAGCCAAGAAACATAGTCTGGCACAAATCTTTTTTACAAGTCCAAAAAGACTCAATGATCTACAGATAGGTGTAGCTTAACAGCAGGAAAAGGGGGTTGGGCAGCTGTCTGCTGTGTTAGTAGTACCAGACAGTGCCAACCAGTGTTTGCATTGGGAGTACCTGAAATGGGTAGTAGTGCAATTCCACAAAACTATTGCTTTGTTTCATTCTCAGTTTGGAATAAACACAGTCCAACACTAAAATGTTTCAGTACACAGTGAGGATCTGGCACAAATTGGGAACACAAAAATTAAAGGCAATTCCTTGAATTATCAGGAGTTCAGATCATATTTGGAGAAATGTAAGCCTGTTGTCTTTATAATTGTGATGATTTTTATCACAAAGATTAGATTCTCCTTATGGGGAAATATTCAAGACATTTTATGGGAAGAATGTAGTTAACAGTTTCTCAAAAACCTGCTGGAGTAAGATGTAATAATCAATTGTCACTCACTTTAAAATTCACTCAGGTAGTAGAATACACAAACAAAATCAGTTTTAATAACTACATATTCAGAGTAGACATGTTCTGAAGGTAGTTGCCTGTTTTCTGTGGTGCAGTGCACAGTGTATAAGCAATCAGTAAAATCTTTCTGGTTTAATTTAAAGGACTGTAATTTCTCCCTCTGGTTTATTTATTGATTATATTTCATGTTCCTGGCATAAACACATCATGCAAGGGAAGAAAAACAAGTCTATCTATTGGCAAACAAGAGCACAGAGGCCCAGTTCAGCTTTGCAGTGCATTGGTTTTGGAGGGAGGGGGCAGTTGGTCTTGAAAAGATCATTTCTTGGATATTTTCAAGCTCACTGCTTAAACAGTATTTTTGCCTAATGAGAGGTATTCAGCTATTTACAGGGATATATGTATTGCCAAGAGTAAACAGAGCAAGGCTGGGGGGTGCAGATTAATACCACTGGCACAGGAGCTGCAGTATGAGAGACCAAAAGGTCTGTTTGGTTTACTGGCCTAGTTCTGATAGCTCTGCACTTCCCTGTAGCTTTCCTGTAGTGTATTTGGGCCCCAATGGTGTAAATATCAACGAGCCACATTCTCAGCCATTCCCATGTAGCCAAGAACTGCTGTTTTGTCTGTCCCAGAGCCTTGAAAACCAGACTTGTCACTGGAGAAAAGTGGTCTGGGGGGGTGGTGAGGAGTGGGAAAATAGCTGCTTTGTCCATTACCCTTATCAGGGCTGGACTGGCTGGCACTGATTCTATCCCATCATCCTAGGGATGGAATTTTTTTTCTTTTTATTACTCCTCCCCCATACTGGGAAGCTTTGAGTTAGACTCTTGCCTGCTCTTTAAAGAAATTAGTGGAATATTCTTTCTGTACACTTAGCTGCTATGCAATGCAGGAGCTTAATAATTCTACTGTTACCTTTATGCTGCCAATCTGCTGACACTTGTAAGAATTAAGAAATTCAAAATCTAAACAAAAATTAGGATAAGAATGAGCAGAGAAATTACTTTCTAATCTATCTAAAGCTGTATTATTACTGCTTAGTGTCTCAGCTCAGTAGTGGGGAAGGGGCAGCATGATAAATGACTGCGGAAGGATGTGCTTCAATAGAGCTCTGCTTTGGTCTTCAAATTAAGCCAAAATGAATTGGGCAGAAACATACTTTGAAACAATGTCCTCTTGCCCCCTCCTTTTCCCCTGAGTACATTAATGATTACAAGATGTGGGATACATATCTGAGCAGCAACACGAGCCTGCCTCCCAAAGAGGAGAGGAATATGGGAATGCACCCAGAGGAAACATAAGTTAGCCAACAGGCTCTTAACACTAAAAAGTACTATCAGCAACAAGGGATTGTAATACCACACATGTATCAAAACCAGGCTTTGATTCTGTACTTTTATTGGGATGCTAAACGTACAAAGTGACCCTTTTCAAATAAACAGACAATTTTCCTTTTCTTTCTTTTTTTCTTGTATGTAAAGGTCAAAACTTTCTTCCACTTATTAACATAATAGCATTTTACATTCCTTGGATGTGAAATCTAAGTCTTAGTTCTACTTATAGTTGAGGAAACTGAGGCACAGACAGGTGAAATAACTGGCACAAAAGTCCAGAGTAGAACTATTTTCCTTGAAGTCCAGGTCTATGCCCTGTTCACTGATTAATTCTGTGTATCTGGTGAGCAAACTTTTGTCAACTTTTCAGTGACTTTTTTTCTTGTTCTTAGAAGTAAAACAAATTTAAGAGAGGCAGAAAGAGAATGTTGTTTTCATGAAAAGACATAAATCTGTCTTCTTTTGCCTCATTATTTTCTTCTTTGAGAAATCTGGGAGAAAAAGGCCATGTATTTTCTATCCCTTGAACTGTTTGTTGTGAATGTATTTGTTCTGGATGTATTGGGACAGTATGGTCTCAGCAAATGACATTTTTCAGATTTATCTTTTTTGCTCTGCAGATGAAAGAATTCACAGTTTGGGGTTTTTTTTAATTATTATTGGCTAAATTTAATTTTGCATATGGTTAATATCCCAGTATCTGAACCCAAACAGTTCAAATTATGCCTTATGTGTGGACTCTTCCTTACAAGGAGATAGTCTCTTTGATGATCTGGCTATGTTATTTCTTCCTGTCTTTATAAAAATTCTCTTCTGTGCACAAAGCCCTGAATGATATTCCCAGAGTAAAGATTTGGAGTGGGACAAAAGATGCATTTTCCCTTTTCTTACTCTGGTACTAATGGTGTGATGGGTGTTTGTAATGATGTGTTGGTCACAGAGGTGTGGGAAGCTTCCTTTTAAGATCCTCAAGAGCCGCTGTAAAGTTAAGAGGGCTAACTTAGTTCTGCACTAGGAAAATACAAACAGCTTTTTTTAAGACCTGTCTCAAATCTCCTTACCTTCTTTCTCACTGGGCTGCCTATCCTAAAATATGCAGCTCAAAGATGGCCCAAAACCTTTTGCCTGGTGTTAACAACTGTTAGGAATAACACTGGGATCTGTGTCTTCAGTTTCTGGTTAGACTAAATATTAAGCTATTTGATTAATAATTATATAGTATTGCTTAAGTTATCAACAAAATCGTGGTTGCATTTTGGTAATTTATTGAGAGTTAAGAGGATTGGGGTGTGTTTGGACTCAGGTTTTTCTCTCTGGTCAGTAAAGGTATACTACATATACAGCCAGACTTCAGCTTTGTGTGATTTATTCTGTGGCTATTTTAGCAGCAAGAAAAAAACTGGATGCTAGTTTTCTTTCATTAAAAAAAAAAAAGTCATTACTGGTTCAGGATCTGGACAGCCTTCTTTTGTCATTACTGTCTTCAAAACGATTATAGGCTGAATTCATGTACAATCTATCACATTAGCCAAGGGCATTCTATGAATAGCTTCAAGCCACTGCTAACTTTGGTAAAGATACAAAGGAAGAATATCAAAGTCAGCATTAACTTTCAATAATTTGTTTCAGGGCTAGCTAATGCAGATGAAAGTATTCATCTATGTGGTATGTCAAGCCACAACAAACAGTATTATGGATCATGTATCTTCTTCAGCCAAAGTAAGATCCAAAAATGGAATAAGTGTTTGTGAATGTGTAAACAGAGAAAGTCAGCTGTGCCTGTAATAGAACGGATGTTTCTGGCCAAATCAAGAATTTCCAATTATTTCACTTTCTCACCTCTGACAATTTTTTTTCAGAAATAAACAAATAGTTGCAAAAGTAGTAAAAAAAGAAAAATTAAAAAAGGAAATATATAACACAGTCCAAATTAAGTGTTTGTTTTGCTCAAAAATAAACAGACATTTTCATGGTTTAAGAAGTATTTTTTTCCTTAAAAGAAATCCAAATGAACTTTCTCTAATAATTCTGCTTTTTAAAGAACATGAAAATCTAATCATTTATATTGGTCATATTTATTTGGCTGTTATCTATCTGCTGCCAGTTTCTTTTCCACATTTGGATAATAGAGATGAGACAGCAGGACTCCAAAGGTTTCATGCTAATTAAATGTAAAAAAAGTGTGAGGATGGATACTGATAATGTGCATTTACCTCTGAAATCTGGGGGAGGAAAACCCTCATTACTAGATAGCTGTGCTAAATTCAGGACTTTATTGGAGTTTCTATGTGAATATACATGCATGTACTTGCATACATTGGTGTGCAAGCGCACACATATCCAATGTAAACATAACTGGGATTTGCCTTGTCTCTTATCTCAGGCTCTTGTCTCACTGTTAGTGGCTGTTCTTCTTAAACTGACAGACCACTGATAAAAACACTTGGTGAAGTTCTCTCTTGATACTTGAGTTTAAGTAATTTTCCTCAGTTATGTTGAATTATCGACTTGTCTTTCTCTCCCATCAGAAGTACTGGCCACTTATGCTAGCTTTAAACAGAAAGTCTTGGATACATGTCATGCCTCTCATGGAAGCATCTTCCTTACCCCAGTCATGAGTCACCACTATCATAATCTGATAGCTTTATTTGAATTACTGCAGGGGCTCTGGCATTCATTTTCTAAGTCACACCAAATCATCGAAGTAGAGAAAGGGCATCTCTGAGGGCCTGGAAGCTTTCGAGATGTGGGTACGGGAAGGTTCAATGAACTCCCTTAGCCATTGCCCCTCTCCCTCCATATCTTGTGTTTTCCACTCCCTTTCCTTTTGAGAGTTGTTGGCTTCAATTTGGCAGAGAGCAGAGTTAGAGTCTGTGATCCCAGAGGACACTTACTCTGACCAATTATGGTAGCAAGGGTAGCAAGGAAAGGGAATGGAGAGATGAATGAGGTGGCTTAGGAGAAGACACAATGGGCTCATAGCCAGCCAAATGCCGTTTCCTATGTTGTTACTACCCCTCCTTGCATAAGTGGGAGCTGTGATGACCTCAAGGAAGTTGTGGTGTCTGTGCATATGCACAAAACCCATGGCAGTCTGCGTTTCCTGTTTCCAAGGAAGTCCAGACCCTTCATGTAGGACAGCTGAGGTGGGGTAACAAACAGAGTGATATCCTGCCAGGGGATCACTCCTCAGAATTTAGTTGCCAAGGGAAATATGGAACATACCAGGCACGTGGGTGCTCTCGGGGGATAATGCTGACAATATAGTCAACCAGCTGGCATGGGAAAACTGGTAAACTGTGCTCAGAACTCTGCAGGGAAAGGATGAGGGGGACATGTTAAGCTAAACAAATCCAGGGTTTGCTTTATGGAGCTCACTGCGCAGGGAGTGGGGACAGACAGCTCTTTGTGACAGCAGTTAAGCACCAGAGACTGAGGTGCAAGAGTTAGGGGAGTGTGTATTAGAGGGAAGCGACAATACAAGCCACTATAAAGAAAGGTCAACAAACCTAAATACTTTAAATACAGCAGACCTGATCCCAAATTTTAGCAGAATTTCTAAAAAAAGTAGAAACCTGAAAACAAAGCAGCCTGTACAGATTGGGAGTACATAGTCCAATACTATTTTTAACTTTTTTTCAATATCTGGCTTCAGTACAGTAGGCATGGGGAGGAGCCAAACTCGTTTTCAAGACTGTGTCATCTCTGCTTCCAGAAAGCTAAAAGGAGAGGATTACTCTGACATATTGCCTCTGGCTGAGGAAGGAAATTCCACCTAGCTCTCTTTTTGTCACATGAAAGAGGTCTTGAAAATATGCATGAAAGCAAGATCCTTTCTAAAAACAACAGTAACAACAACAAAAACAAATTAAAAAATCCTTCATTTATTGTCCAGGAAAACTGAATTAATAAGACAGTCAGGACTGTTATATTGTTGTAGCTTTGCAAAACTCTTCTACTGTGGTTAGGAGAATCAGGAAGTAGCCTGTTTAGACTTATTTTGTGGATCTGAAATGTTCTACTGTATTAGCTGAAATCCTTTCCAACTACCTTATAGGAGAGAGATCACCAGTCTAATAGTTTTCAATAACGCTGTGTTAAGCTGCGCTTCCTAAACAGTTTCAAGCAGCTTTAAAGGAGAAAGAAGGCTTGGCCAAACACTGCATGTGTCTGCACACCCTGGAAAAATGTTCATATTTGAGCTCATCTTATTTGGACCTATATGTAAAACATAGTTACAATTCTTCTTTCAAATAATCATCAGACTGACCTCTTCATGAATACAATCTGGTGGCCTTTGTAAGCAACCTGCAACTGGCTTGATAGCAAGACTTTATTCTAGACATGGTAATACGACATGTGGAAATTGTAATTAAAAAAAAAAAAAAGACAAAATAAGAAGACACCCAAAACACAAACAAAGCAAACAACAAAAGCCCTAAACATTGTCAGTTTTGTAAGAGTCAAACCCTTACTACAGCAAAACTCCCTGCCAACAGCTGTGAAATTGTGGGTAAGATTTCACTAGTGTCTGAGATGCTATAGAGACCGCAGAGAAGCACAGCCCAAATCAGCTCATAGTCGAGGCAAAGCGATGAAATTCTCTCCAGCTTTGTTTGGGTTTGTTGGAACAGAGCTGGCAACTATTGCTCAAAATTTAGAGATGCCTTAGAGATCACAACATAGTATTAGACAATCTCCATAACCTCTCAGCTCAAGGTTAGTAGTTCACTGAATTTTGTCTAGCAAGAGACATGCGTTTTTGCTTTATTACACCTTGGAACGCCTTCTTCCTTTAGGTGAGGTAATTTCACAGATGAAGTGCTGACCGCGGTTGGTGCACTGCAGTTTGTCTCCAGTTCAGGTCTGTAATATGTGGTGTCTCCGCTGCCTGTTGTTGTGGCCTTTTGCCTGCTTGTGCTCCCGAGAGTCTGCCAAGGAGCAGCCTCAACAAAGCCCTGCTGCCCCTCTGTGACCATGACGCGAGGCTTTGCTGTCCCGGTGGCCGGCTGAGAGCCCCGGCGGCTGCCGGCGCTCTCCTGTGCCCTGCAGGGTTTTGAAATTCCTGTTGGCAAAGGGGCGCTCCGAACTGCATTATTCTGGCTGCTGCAGGAAATGAACGGTGGCTGGAGTCTTGCCACCTTTTTGGTTATGCAAATCGGGAATTATGCAGAAGAGCTATTTGAGTCTTGTTTTATTTTTGCTTAATCAGTTGTCAACATGTTTATACAGTTCAGTCACTGTCACTTGCCATTGTTCTGCCCTGACTCCATGTTTGCAGAGGAGTTTATCACAGGGAAAGGCGGGTAAAGAGGCTGCTCCTTTGAGAAGCAGCCGGGTGAGGCTTGCAGGCATTCCCCAGAAGCTCGGGGAAGTCACCTTCCTAACCAGCACGGCAAACCCAATGAGGCAGAGAAGAAAACAGAAATGGCCAACTCGTGTATCCACCTATTAAGCCCGTGCCAAATCAGTAGCATTTCATGCTGGCTCGTCCTAAGAGAGATTCCTGTCTTAATGAAAGTTATGCAGATCTAGAATAACTTTATCATCTGTAATTGAGTTACCCTGGATTTGCTCCACACTAAGGTTAGTATGTGGTGCAGAGCCTCCCTCATGGTAGGATGAGACAAAGATGAAGGCAGTAAGCTTTAATGTCTGCAATGCCACCAACTTAGGGGCTCTGGACAGGAAAGACTGAGACAGGAATAAGTGAGAGTTACTCCTATTAGGAAGACAAGAGTACAAACCTATCATCCTTATTGGGTAATGACTGAATGAAGCTAGCAGTGTTGACCCCCTTGTTCTCATTAGGATGGATTCCATTTGGGCTCAGGGCTTACCCTGGCATAGGAGGCTATAATTCATATTTCACAACACTAGCTCTTGTAAATATGATGTAGAAATCAATAAGTTCATTCTTTTAACTCATGTTCCAGTTTTCAGGTTATTAAGAAGTTGCTTATATCCTGCTTTGTACAGATCTTACTGTGTGTTCTGTCATATCACCTCTTATTGTGTGTTGTCTCTTAAAAAGACACATTTGCTTCCTTTTTTGAATTACAGAAACTTGGAAATAAATAATTTTTCAATTCTCAAGCCACCATTAATCATGACAGCTGTTGTAACTCATGGAGGCAAATTGTGAGTGTAATTTTCTGGGGCTTTCAGGTTTTTTGGTGGTGGGACGTTTTTGTTTGTTTGGGTTTTTTTTCTCTGATACCTTTACCAAAATATGCAATTACTTTCAAGCAATGTGTAAATTATGCATCCAGTGTCTAGTACACATTAGTCTACCAGTAGCGTAGCTATGGATTTATTTCCCCCCCCCCCCCTTGAAATCCTACAATTGGTGGCAGGTAGGAACTGCACTTTGTTCTCATAAACGAGAAGAGCCATAAACATCAATTAATCTTCATGTAAATTCCTTTTTGCCACAACCCTGCTGACAGATCATTATCCTCTCAAATGCCTGTCTCTTTAGCCATACTGCCTTGCGACTTTGTCATACTCTATTAAGTAAACTGGGTTGTGCGTGGCTTGGAAAGGAGAACAATAGAGACTTGGGTGTTGCAGTCGGAGCTGTTGGCAAATTAATAGATGACACCTCATGCCACTTACAGAAGCAAGAGGAGGACTAAATGAGTTCATCAGCACAGGGCTCACCAGTGGTGTTTTGGCTGGGTTTAATGTGGCTGATGAGACACGAAACTAAACTGTAACAGTTGCTACGCTCCTTGCATGATTGTTAAGCTGGATATCTTGGCCAGGTTCCATTTTGGGTCATTATGTTGTCCTTTCTGCTGTTCCCCTGTAGTTTCAGCTGGATTAATTCTTTTTTACTTCCCCTTCTGGAACCTGCTATTTGGCACTGCTGGCACTCTTTGCTGGCATCCCAGAGGCTGACTGCATGTCACTGGTAGGTGGATATGGGGGAGTAATCTTCATCTAAAGCCTATAAAGCACTTGATCTTAAAAGATGAAAGGACCCTAAATAAAGGAAGAGTAATCACTGTTATTCAATCACAAATAGAAAGTAGTTCCTATGATCATCATATTGAGGTTGACACCTGATGTTCAAGGAGAGGAAAAAGTCTTTTGAGTTGGTTTTGGTTTCCCCATTCTCCTTTTCATATTACATCTGAAAGCCTGTCTGGCCACATTGCTTTTATCCAATCACTGCTGACCAATAATGCATTTATCACATTGCAATAATTCCAAGGTAACACTTTGCCAGTTAGACGTGAAAATTGTTGCATTCAATTTCCTCTGCACAAATGACATTCCTCAGTCAAAATGCACATGATAAGCAAGTTATTGTCCATCCAGCACTGAGGAAGGACACTGCCCTGAGTCCTTAGTAATGGCAATTGTGTATATGAAACAAAGGCACACACACAAACCAAACTTTTCCTCAAGTACTATGGTCTTAAGTGTAGTGAAACAAGGTTATTATCTACTGTAGGTAGCATATGAGAAATGCCAGATTAAATATAAGTTATTCCATATACAGCTGTATCAAGTAATTTACATATATTTAGGGAATATTTCTTTTGTGTAATCAAATACTTTACCATTATCTATACACCTTTTAACTTTCAGTGTTTTCAAATGCCTTTGTCCATTGTATTATGGTCTTAAGCAACCTCTATTCTGTGTTTTCATAATCTTCTTGCTAATACTGTGAAATAATAATCTTTGGCCTTTAGTTGAAGGTATGGGACTAACTATTAGAGTGAGAAAAACAAATGTAGTGAACATGCTGACCTCATTACAAAATAAGTTGCCAAACAAATATTTCTAGCTTCTTCCTTAGATACAATCTGATATGAAACAGACAAGCATGTCTTCTGTTCGACCTGTAAACACTTTGCATAAGTGTCATTAAGGACAGATATTTTTCCCCCACAGTGAATTTAAATTATGGTCATCTTCTCTTCCAATGTCTGTACTTATTGAGGTCATGGGTTGATTCTAATATTTGGAGGGGATAACAGAACTATGGAAACTGAGATGTCAGATTATTTTTATCAAAGGCCACATTTGTTTTACAGTAAAGATCAGAGTAGTCAATATACAGAGATGACAATGCCAAAAATAATTAATATCCCTACTTCCTCTTTTAATTCCAAGAAATCTTACCATAGAGCAATTTTTTTTCCTTGAGAAGTACCAGAACCTTACACCTCTCCCTCCCAATAAATTTTCTCTCCCAGGTATTAACTACTGTATGTCCAAATGTTAAAATGTTAAACACCATTTTATCTGTCTTTACTGTTTTTTTAGTATAATATCAATAAAACTTTCTTTTTATTAGAAACTTTGCAGAAAATTAGCACATAGAATAATTAGTTTGGAAGCAACCTTAGTGTGTACACAAATTTTAAGAAAATATACTCCTTGGGCTGTGCTTATATGAAGACTTTGAGCTGATTTCAAGTGTCGTTTTTTCTCCTAGCATATGGAAAAGTATATTACTTGTTAAGTAATTCTAGTAGTTCTAGTTCTTGTGTTTAGTATCTATTTGTAGAAAAACAAAGGAACAAGTAGGGAAGCAGTGGGCAAAATCCTGATTGTAGTGTGAATAGATATTTAAGAAAAAAAATGCTAACAAGACATAGTTCTTTATAAACCAATGCTATATGTATTTATTAATGTGCTTGCATTTGTGTTTCGGTCAATGTTTGGAGGCTGTATTTTGAAAAAATCAAAACTATATCACTTAATAGTCTTACTAAATCACATGCAATAATGAAACTTTTTTTTTGGTATGGAATCTGGCTGAAGGGTTAAGAGTTTGGCTTGGCAAGGTCTCCAGAAAGGCTTCACCAGAAGTCTGGTGGGTTAGTAATTTTATCTTGCTCTCATGAGGAGAGAGTAATAGCATAGTCTGTTAGTTTATATTCATATATTTTTGGTGGGGAAATGTCATGAATGTTGCTAAGGACTGAAGAACAGTTCTTAGGAACAGCACCTAAGAACTTCGAACAGAGGCAGAAAAATCAGCTTTAACATTGTTCAAGTCTGATACCTCTGGCAAAAATAAAACACTGTGAAAGAGTATTAAAAGGTTCAAGAAATGCTCTGATGTTAGTGAAAAGGGAGCTAGACTTGAGTATGCAGCAAGGAATGACTCATTTTTGTCTGCCCGCACGTTGGTGTCAGTGTGGCAGGGTTGTGAAGTGTGACAGTGTCTCTGTTATAATAACAAAACTATTTAATCAACACAACAAATACATTAGCAAACGAGAAGGTGTTTGAAGAAGAATTGAAGCACACTAAAAGTTGCTCTGTCATAGATAGGTGAGGCCTGAGCACACAGACTGCCTGGCCTGCTTCTTTGAAAGTTCACAGAATTGGAAGAGGCAAAATTGCAGGCTGGATTGGTTATTCTGCCAGGCTCATAGCCTGTGTGCCTTTGGCATGTTCTCTCTCCTTGCCCCCACCTTCTGTAGGATCTGATGCTATCACAAAAATGAATGCATACTTGTGTGAATAAAATGTTCATAGGAGGAGATCCTGATAAATTAGATACGTAATCCTGGCCGCAGGATAGCAGTTGGTATGTGTGTCAAATCAGGTGACTTAGTGCTTAGATGCTCTCTCACAGCTGACACCTCATTGTATCATAGCTATATTTATGTCTTAGTTTGCAACAGGTAATCCCAGTCCTAGGTGCTCTTTTCCAGATGACATTTGCAGCCTTGATTCATCTTCTGGAATTAAATGACTAGGCCCTTAAAAGCAAAACTATTTCTATCCCTGTAGCATTTTTTTCCTGCTCATTTTCAATAGCTTCAGCTTTTTCACTCCCTATATATGAGATACTAAGCTCTCTTTTAAGTTGCTGCAGAGGTAAAATCTTGTCTCTTTCTGATGAGGACAACATAACTAGACCTCATCCCTGACACGTTTTTGGTGACGGTTATAATCACGGCACATCTTGTTATTCCCCTTTCAACTAACCTCTTACAGATAAATCTGCTAGGCCTGTCTAGCTAAGAAGCTGGGAAGTACCTACTTTAAACATCCAGCTTAGATATACTTAATCATGGGTAGTTAAACCTGGAAAATACCAAAATTCACATAAGCTAAGCAGTTACCAAAGCAATCAGGGCTCTGTGAACCCTGGAGAAAGGGGTTTGTACCGAGAAAGTGTTTTTTTGCATAAAAAGGATTTGCAGATTCAGAACTTGCAGTGCTTGTCCATAAGGAAAATTTAGAAATCCTTAGAGTATCAGAATATTTCATTTCCTTTGAAAGGACCTTCATAGATTGCCTTGAATAGAAATGTGAAAGATCACAATTCCCTGTGTGGACTCTCACCACTGGCTGCCCTGTGTAAGAAAAAAAACACAATAATTTTGGCATCTGTGGATTTCTGCTGCCTCCAGACTTGAGGTGCTGCAAGCGCTAGGGATCACCTGAGCAGGTTCTGAAGTTTTGGACAAGGCTAACTATAAAACAGAAATTAAACTGTTCATTAGTCCATCTTGCATGGAAGAATTGGCTGTGTAAGGTCCTTGGGATGCCAAGAGACAGCAGGGAGTAGGAGAGGCTCTGCTTTCTTCTGCAATCTTTGTTTACAAACACTAGCAAGTGTAATACTTCTTGCACCACAACTCTCCAGTGGAAACTGCTGTTCACACCAAAAAAAAAAGGCATTTAAAGAAGCATCTGAGCTTTGGAGGCTACCAGAGGAAAAACCATGGATGCTGAATAGAACTTCTTTATAAACTTATTTGGCATTAAATGGAATATTTATCAGGTAGTATCTCTTCGAAGAAAAAACATCCCAGGGCTTCCCCAATTGTTCCTTTGTGTGTGTGTTTGAAGGATGAAGTATAAGAGAAAAACAAAACAGAGACATGCTAATAAAATAAGTGAGGCCAAGCTTAACATAACATGATTCTGGAAATATAAAATTGATCAAGCTTGGCAAGGAGTTGTGTGTGACTATCCTGTTTAGCTTTTAAGGGAAATCACTACTTGGAAGTAAAGCTATGTCTTTGAAAATCAACCTAGACTACAAAAAGATATTCTGATAGTTCAGAATAAACTTTAGATTTAGCCAAATTCTTTCCAAGTCTCTTATAAATATTTATATCTATGAGTAAAATGATTTAGATTTAATATTCTTGGGGGGCAAAGGAAGGACTGAAAAGTGGCAGTTAATGGAGAAGGGAAGTGAATTGGCTCCACTTTTCCCAATGTTCTAGAACAATAATATTATCTGGTATAACAAGGAATGGAGAACCTATCCAGAACTGATTTTGGCATTTGGACATAAATTCTAGCAGTGCTTGTTGTCTTATGCTCTGAAGAGATTTCAATGGTAAAAACAGTAACACCAAAATTATAGTCCATATCAAGACTGAATCCTGTAATAATTATAAAGTGATTTTATATTCTTAGATGTGGAGAGAACCCAAAAATATGTGAAGTCTTGAGGTAGGTTCTCATATTTTAAAATTGCATTGCGCTTTGATACGCCTGCTTTAAAAGCTGCTGAAAACAGAAGACACCTACTTTTACAGTTAACATATGAAAATTTTTTTGGTCCACTATAGGCAATGAAAGGATTAGCTATAATCATAACTGGGCAACCGTTGTTGTTCTGTAGCCCCGTAATTGTAATAAAAGTCCCTAATCCACTTCTTTTCATGCAAATCCTAATTTACAGATGTTGGTAGAAATTGGAGGTAAATGTAGTTCTGCCATAATCTACTTTCTGTCAGATCTCCAAAACAAAAATGAAAATAGATTATTGCACTAGGAAAGGACTTTTTATTTAAAATGGCCTTTTCAAAAGTAAGTTGTTTGATAACATTTCTAGCACTTGCAGGCTCTCTTTTAAAGTGATGGAAAGAAAATTTCAAGCAAGTCTAAAGGCTTGCATTTCATTAAAATTTGCTGGAGGAACTTTACTTTGAGCACTTGGAGCTGGAATATTGGGGAACAGCAAGCCTACTGCCTCAAAAATTCCTCTCCTACTAGAGAGAGACCATGCATGAGCTTCTGCTGTTTCCAACAAGCCTAGAAACTCTTTTCTCTTTCCCTCTTCTTGTTTAAAATAGGAGGTAAATCAGAAATTAATCTTTCATTTCCAGAAGAAAATAGTTTAAAAACACTGACCCAGTTTCCTCATGATCAGACTTGAGGATGTTGGTATTAAAATTATTTCAAGTATGATTTATCTTTTTTATATGCTTCTAATTTCATCAGAGTTTTCTTTAGACAGTAAAGTGGATTAAATTGTTTTCATCTGCCAAAGTTTGGGAATGTGTTGTTAATACAGCTAGTTTTGACTGGAAAGCCTTCTGAATAATTGTGTATTCTGTTCAGGACTGCACTGATGGGAAACAAAGTGTTTCTCTCCTGCATTTGCAGTACTTAAGTGAAGAGCCAGATGGGTCCAGTAGCTAGAGCATTAAAAGAAGCTCTCCTATGCCTTTGGTCTGAAGTTCAATATCGTTGCATCCCTAATAGCAGCTGCTTCTTTTTGAACCCAGGGTTAAGAAAGATGAACTGCATTAAATGGTAAATCATTAACTATGAGCTGAGTAAAAGTACTGTAGTGTGTTGGCCTGCCTAAATCACCAGCATCTGCCTCCTCACATGCAAAGAGTTGCTCTTCAGAATAACACAGTCAAACATTGACAGAAGGGCTACTACTCAAGCCACACACACAAAACCCTCCCTGAAACAGCATTCTTTTTTTTTTAAGGGTTTTAGGCAGTTACTGACAATCAGCATATAGGTAGCTGAAGAACTGATAAAAAAATATTTTGTTAAAATTCTGGATGCACATGTGTATGTGTGAATAGACATAGATATATCAAATATATAGAAATTGGTAATTCTGTTCTTGTTCAATTTTTTCCCTGTTATATGATTCTCCTGCCTTAAAATCTGTTTAAATTGTATGTGCCCAATATCTTGGCTTTCTTGTGAATGTCCTATTTGCTAGTTTTATCTTGCTTTTATACAGGATGTGAAGACCACAAACAGAAAAAAAAAAAAAAGGTATTTGAGAATCACATCAAATCAGGAATGATGTTGATGGCCTGAATAAAAATTGTTCCAAACTAGACCTTTATTTGTCTGAAAGAATTAGTTTCTATGAAATGTCACAACAGATTAGTACTGAAAGCTCCCTATTGTGTGTAGTCTCACAGTGCTCAAACAGATCAGCTGTGGCTTGTGAATCTTTGTAGGGTGATTTTTTTTTTTTGCTCAGCTTTGCTGTTTTGTGTATTTGCAGAGTGTTCGTTACTGCTTTTTCCAGTGTTTCTGCTGTGAGTCCTTTATCATTTTATATTGTTGTATGATCGAGAACGATTTAACAGAAGTAACCATTACCATACAGCTCTCAGCTGAAACTTCTATAACCTTACCTATTTCCAAAAGCCAAGAAAAACATGAAATGCCCACTCTACAAGTTAATGATGCTGAAATAAGGTAAAATCGTGTACATATGAAAGAACAGGATTACTCTTACTCTTTTTTACAAGGAAAAATCAATATCTTATTTGGTGACTTATAGCTAGAATTTTTATAAAAACTTTCAGTCTTATGCTGTTATTTGTATGAAGTGCATAACAGGTGGTTCTTGAGGTTTTAACTGAGAATGAAACTATAACCACTAGTAATGTTCCACTCATTAATATATCTCCATGAAACTGTGTGGGATAAACATATGGGATGGGAAATGCTCCATGAAACAGTAATGCTATCCAGACTTAGAGATACACAGATGCACTGCAGACTTCATAGCTTAAGTTTAGAAATTACATGAGTTCAAAATCCTATTATAGTTTCATCTGTATCCTTCTCCTTTTTCTTATAAGATAAAGTGTCTGAAACTGGTACAAAAGACCTTCTAAATGCAAAAGTCAGTGCTGCAAAGAACCATACTTTCTTACTTCACTCTTCATATATTAGATAATGAATGCCATGGCACAGATCAGCAAAATAGCAAATGATATGGCTACAGCTAGCGAACATACTCTTATGGAACATGAGATAAATACTATTTAAATAAGAGAGTATTTAAGGGGATGTGAACCTATGATAAATGCCTATATTACATATTCTTTGATACTTGCTGAGACATCAGAGAAGAGTGCTGTCTTAAAGGCAGAAATTCATGAGAATTACTGGCTGCACTCTTGGTGTGGGTGCATAGTGAGAATAGGATCCAGAGAACTTCTAAACATTGAGAGAAGATTAACCATCTGATATACAGCATTAGCATATCTTTCATTTCTAATCCTTAGACATACAGTCATACATGTGATTGTGCCCAGCCGGAATTGTGTATTTCCCTGTTGCTCTCTGAGGTGCAAAGGCTTATTAATTGCTTGGTGCACATTAGTTGACTATCTCTGACTGTCCTGATCTAGCAAGGATACCTTCACAGCCCAAGAATAATGAAGCAATAGGCACTGGTAAGTTAAGATGTTAGCTTTAGATTCTCTTGGTAGCTGGCTGTCTCTAGAGGTGCAATTTGGAAATCAAGTGTTCAATAAATGAAGTTTTAAACAGGCAAACTATGTAGTTTATGTTGAAAATAAGTGGCTGTGATCCTACTGATCAATTATAGGCTCAGATATAGATGGAGTGCCCCTTTCCCTTACTGTCCGAATAGTTGAAGGATAACAGTATGAAGGAATACAGTATGAGAAGTTATTGAAATCATCTTATCTCAAGTTGTTGCCCTTAAACCTGACAGAGTGAAAAGATAACAATCTGAAGGTCATTTGACAAATTTGAAGTCTCTAAGTAGTTACATCAGTCAGCTGTATTCTGCAGTAGCCAAACATGGCTAATGTTAGCAAATAGTAACTTGTGTTCGTGGGAGTTAGTTTCTATTAAGATCATTTAAGAGATCTCAGTAACTTGCCTAACTTCACATGGTGAGCTGTAAGTGAGTCCTGCTTCTCACTGTACCCTCACGCTGTCATGGCATCATTCTGCTAATATTTCCAGTGCTAAATATAAATTTAGGCTTGAAAAATTAGGACATGCTTCCTAACTTTGGTTTCCTTTTCATCACACTAGAAGGTGTGTCTAGCTTGCCTAAGTACTTGGTTAAATATCTCCTGGCTGTTCAGCAAGGACTGTTGGCAAACCAATGTAGCCCTTATGTTTTCTTTCATCACTGTTAGGGTATCAATTAACTTGTAAAGCACATAGTTCTTAACAATGTGAAAAAAGTAGGCCTCATAGTGAAGGGCATCTTAAATGTTTGCAATTAAATACATTAGCTGTGTTTGCAGTGACAGTCTCTGAACATCCTGCATTTCGAACGTGTTGTGCTTGAAACAGCATGAGAAAAATGTAGCCACCGCTCCCGGGTCAGGACAAAATACCAGTACCCACCATTCCCAAAATGTCTTTCTTAATCCCTATGATTAAGTACATGAATTTATCCACCTCTTCACTCTCCATCTCTTATCTCTTGTTTGTTTTTATATCAGGAGTCACAGTGACTGGGATTGAACCTTGGTAAGCATGAAATGTAGTGTCCTATGTGGGGCACACACTGGGTTTGTCACAGTCTCTTTGTACCAAACAATTATGTTAGGTGGCACTATTACAAAGCCATTTTCAACCAAACAAAAACCAAACCAAACACAAAGGCAGTCATATCTTCCATTCCACAAGCTGATGCTTCTTCCAATTTTACTCTAACTACATAAAAATACACCTGGGATAAGCTTTAACACTTAATTTAAGATAAAAGGTTAAGCAGCCTTTACTACCTGAAAAGCTTAAAGATACTGTGTATCTTTTAGCTGTTTCCCTTTCTTTTTAAAGAAGTTGTGCTAATCAATTTCGTTTCAAAGCACTCTAGTTCCTAGCAGTTTCCTAAAACTGGAGAGAAATTGCTGTTCTTTGTAAGCTAAATCAATCTCTGAAGAGCCTTATAAGAATAAAATAGCTTAAGGATGAAACTGCAGTAAGAAAGGAGATCCATCTACCAATTTGTCAGTCTATCTATTTTCTAGCCATATCTATCTATAATGGTTAAAAGTTTTAAAGGACACTAAATTTAAGTATTTTATATTGCTTTTCATAAGGGCAGTTCAATTTATCTCTATTCCTTTGGAAAGATGAATATTGTCACTGCACATTGTAGGCTTGTGTTGGCTAAAAGGAGTCAGGGGCATGACAGCATTTATAGAAGGCATGAGCTCAAATGTCAGTAGAGCATCCAAAAATGGATGAAGCATCACCCAGCCACTGCCATCTGTTGAGTGTTTCATGACAGCTGTATCTCCTGACCAGAGCTGGTGCAGATAATCATGAAAGGCACAGAGGAAGCGCACAACAGTTGTACAGAGAAAGGGGAGGGGGGAATTCCACTTTTAACATTGTTTTTAATTGCCCTATAATGATTTTTTAACAGACACCATGGTATGTAGGCTGTGGCGTGATTTAAAGCGAACAATAAACCACAGTGCAGCTGAAAAGCAATTGAAATTTCCTCTGCAAGAAGGTTTTGTCCAGGCTAAGTATTTAATAGTGTTTCTCCCGGAGATTTTGCCCTAAAGATACTCCTGCCACAATAAAAAAACAAAAAACCTGCCTCAACTATTGTGTGTCAACAGGACTATCAAAGCAAATATTCTTGTTATTGACTTACTAATGGGAATGTGGGTTTTAAAATGTTTTTCCTCTTAAAGAGGGGAGAACTTTTGACTATCAAATTTGAGGTACTAACATTATAAGCTGCACTTAAACTAAATGCTCTCTGAAACAATAAATGACTGTGAAATAAAGTTAAATCATTCTAGTTTTTCTATCATTTTCCCCAGTGTATGGATCTATTTTCTCCCCCAAGGCATACAAAACTGCTATCTGACTTTATTGTTTCTGATACAAACTCTCATAAGCTGGGGAGCCTTCTAGATGAACTGGCAACCCGAACATGAAATCAATGGCACAGGCAGTAGCAAAGGGTAGGTGTCATTGCGAAGCAAAGTCTTTGATGTGAAAGCCTTCTCTTATCCTCTTATCTAACCCTTGCCTTCCCATAGCCATGTCTCATATTGTTCTGTCACTTCAGTGTGTCAGGGTTTCTGTTATTACAGCTCTAGGTTACCCAGCAGATGTTGCTGTAAACTGGTACAGCATGAACAATGGGAGTTTTAGTTCATCCCTTTGATAATGCTAATAAAGCATACTGCTTGGGAAACCTGAAGTTAGGAGGTAAGGCTCTTGCACAAGTTCAGATAACTTTACAAGTCCATAACTTTACAGGCAAGTTCAGATAGCTTTATATGAACTATGCTCCTGACTTATCTGATATGATAGTTTTGCAACTATTATAAGTATAGGGGGTTTAGAATTTTATATTTTAAAAGCAAATTACAAAATTACAATCGTAGCATAATGAATGCTAAGAGCTATGCCTGAGTCTGCAGGTAGCCTGAGATTAGTCAATAACTCAATGGGTTACTCATATGGTTGAGCCTCAGAAGATTGCTTTTTTCTTTTGTAAGAACAAGGGGGGTTATGACTGCTGCCATGTAGCTCAACAGGGTCCTCAATATCTCTGAAGAAATTATCCCTCCCAGAGCCAGATAACAGTTGACCATGTAATCTCTCCAAAACCAAAATTGTCTTGAGGACATACAAGCCAAAGTTAACTCGTAGGACTGGTTCCTCTTTTATTAATCCCAGAGAGATATCAGGCTGTAGTATGGCTGTAATATCCTTTAGAGCAGCATTGCTTATTTTTTGCATCCATTCAAACATTAATAAGATGAGGAAATATGTAATTAATATTAGCAGGGGTGCCAAAGGCCATGACTTGCCTTTGTGATGCAGTTACATATTGGAACTGCTCTGCTGCTTAAATACCTTACACAATGTTAACCTTATCTGCCTCTGTTACTATTTGAACTAGGAGTGTGTAGGAGTAATTTCTGAGATGTGTGTGATTCCCAGCCTTGTTACACTTAGGAAAAAAAATGAAATCTCAGGTACATATCAGTATAAAATGTACACTAAAAAAGTGTAACTTTAAAATACCAGTTCTGCTTCTAGGTCAGTGGGAGGCTCTGGTTTGCTGCTACATTAGCGTTTACAAAATTCTTTGGCATTTATATCTTTTTATTTTACAAGTTTACTCTGAAAGAAGCTAGTGAAACAAAACATAAGTCTACCCTCCCCCTGAAAGTCACTTTTATGTTTCTCTTTTTTTAACATGGCAAAGTGGTTGTAAAATGTACTCTTGATTCTTAAATAAAACAGCATGTAAGTAGGATGGGTATGGGAAGTGGGCCCCTTTCTTGAGGTTTTATAGACCACACAGAACCTCAAACAGGAACACTGATGCTAAATGTAGATATATTTTTGTAAGGATTTGCACTGGGTGCTTCATATTTCAGAAAGAAAGAAAAGGAAAGAAAGAAAGAAGAGATATTTCTAAGAATTTCTAAGAAATTAAGTCAAGGAGAACTATTTCTTAATAATCAAGAGGACAAAATTAAGTTCAGTTGTAATACAATTAAGGAAGAAATGGGTGATTTCAGAATAGCTATTCAGATTCCTGTGAAACTTAACAGGGAACGGGAATGCCCCTCCAAGAAGAATAGGACAGACCATATAATTTGACATCTGGGATCTAGGAAGACCCCCAGTTGAGGGTACTATTGAAATTCAAAACCAAGAAAGAAGTGTGTGAAGGGGGAACCCTGCAATAGCTGCAATTGTGATGCCTGCCTTGTTTATGATTAAAGCTGATTAAAAATGCAAAAAGTACATTTCATTGTAAAAAACAGTGAACTGGAAGGGGGGAAAGAAAAGGATTTAGGTTCAATTTTGTAATTTTTAAATCCTAGGATTAAATGTGGAAAGGAATAGAGCTGCAGCATTTTGAGGATTGGGCTTTTTGTTTAAGACTGCAATTGTGCGCTCTTTTTTCCAAGGTAAGCGAATGTTAAGTACACTGAGATGCTATTGCACCACGCTTCCATGCTAATAAGGCGTGCTTCCCACAGTGTGTGACAGAAAGGATGAATACCATGCAGTGCTAATGGTTAATTTGTAGTGGCATGTGTGTTCCTTGAATGTTTGTGAAGTTTCATGATTCACCATCACACAATTGAATCACTCCTTTTTTTAAAGATATAGTGATATGTAATGAGATGAAGCAATGCTGACAGGGTTTTTGAAAGATACATTGTCCTCCACCGCCTATTCACGTTATAATAATACTCCTCAAATTTGTTAATTTCTCACGATTTGGGGGCTAGAGTGAGTCCTCGTCAAATAATTTCAGTATTGACCTTGGTTTAAAATGTTAATTGCTGTGGAATCTGTCACAGACAATGTCAAACCACAGTGATGCTAATCTATGTCATGGATTTGAAGCTCCTTTGGGAAGCTCATATTTAGACTTACTGCTGAGCGAACATGACTGCTAAGATTACAGAGACCATGGACAGTGAAGAAAAGCAGTAATGCTCCTTCTGAGTAGAAGGTAAACAATAGGGTGATTGTCTGCTTAGACATTAGGGCTAAACAGCCCAACTGCTGAGAAGCTCTAGGTGAAAAAACTCCTATCAGCAAGGAGTCTTGATGTTTTCTTCATGGAGCTAGATGTTGTCAAGGATTCAGCTGAGCCACCCTAGTGAGTGTACAGGAAGCAAAACAGGATATTCTTGTATAGGCCCTGTTTTGTGTAATTATGCAACACTTGAACTCTTGTGTATTCAGAATGGGTAGTACACCTCTGAAAGATCAGGGAGCCATCAACAGCAACTAGTGAGTGAAATATTCTTATGAAAAGTGCTCTTGATTGAAATCAGTGTGTTTACATTTTCAGTTATCTTTGGTAAGGATTGTTCCACCTCAGTGCACCCTCAAAATTAAGAAATTATTTTCACCCGGTTTCATTTCCTGTGTTTGTTTCTTTTAACAAGCAATCTAAATAATTTCCGCTGTCTCTTAAAAAGGAACAATAAGGGAAATGATCAGGGAAATATCAGTTCATCAAATATCCTCAGATATTTCTCAAGAACATGCTGTATTTGATGAAACACAGGCAAATTCCCTGAGAGGCATCTGAGCAGAGGCTCCTTTTGTGCCTAGTGACTCCCAGATTTGTGCTGGGGAGCCTGGATACCCAGAAAATCCTGGCATGTGCACCAAGAGTTTTGGGCCTGCTAGGTTCCTACGTGTAATACCAGAAGCCAGAAAACACTGGAAGCTCTGGCTGGGTGTGCATGTGTGCGCACGTGTGTATCTACATAAGTATACTATCTGCATAAGCAGTATGCTGGGTTTATTTAAATGATCTGTTTCAATTAGAGTCCCTTTTGTTCTCTTTCTGTAAATAAAAACCACATGTTAACTTTTGAATAATCTCTGGTTTTAATAGCCTGACTCCTGCCATGTCCCATTTGAACCAGAGATAGTATTGAGAATACTCTTATAGTAAGAATTGGGCTTTAGTATTAGAAACTAAGGGGTTTTTTCAGCTTTGGATTTTGTTTAGAGGGGGTTTTTGTATGTCTGGTAATAGTGTTGCCCAAAGAAAAATCTTTGGCTAATGCAAAGTAATGAACAGTCTTCTGTGGTTTATAGCACAAGCACAGATTTTTCCATCCTGTTGTAAGACCATTCCAAAAGAAATCTGTCCCTTCCAGAAATAGAAGAGAACAAAACCAGATCCTTTTTTAAATAATAGCAGTAATCACGTATTAGATTTTCCTTGTTTTCTAGTCTGTAATACACAAGCCCAAATTCTGCTGCTGAAGCAGTGAATGTCAACCAGGTTGCAAGCGTGTAAATGATGGCAGAATATGGCAATTTGTAATTTTTTGTGTTTTCAGTCTGCAGTCTAGCTGATGCTGGATAGCCTACCTTGATCTGTGCTCATACAGTGTCAGTTGTTAGTGTGGAAGTTAGAGGGAAACTTGCTTTAGTCCTCATATCCTGCTTTTGTTAGAAGTTTGCATAGGGGGCTATAACCTTACCGTTTACTTAAAAAAAAAAAAAATAAATGAGAAGAATTGAACTACGTTTAATATTTTCATTGGACTACTAAGCAGTTTCACCCATTTCTCCTCAATGTTTTTTTAAAAATAAACAAAATTACCTGCATAAGGAAAATAATTCTTTTTTAATTTAGAGATTGGAATATTTTTTACCAGGGTGTCAGGAAAGTGCCGATTTCAGCACAAGGGAAGGGCAAGGCCACATGGCTGGGAATAAAGCAGGGGGATGAGGCTGTTTCCCTAGTCAACAACAACAAGCTGTCAAACTGCCTCAATTCCAGTGTGAAATCTCAACCTTAATGAGGATTTAGGCAAGAAATGTCTATTTAGTTGGGTTTTACTGTGCTTTTAGCTTAAAAAGTAACAATTCTGTTAAACTGAGAAAACAGAACCATTTTAAATAGTGTTCTGCAGAATCCCCAGTCAAGGTATGCGTAAGCAGTCTCATTGTGGCAGAGTGAGGCTTTGCTTTTATCTGTTATATATTGTTGAATTTTGAGGTTCCTTTCCTCTCTCTAATATGCTTTATGTATAATCTTTTCATATTTGTCCTGTCTCTACTTTTCTTTCAGATATGTTTGGGTTTCCTCCTTCATTGCTGGTCATGATTAAGATTCAGGCAGTTCCTTCATATTTGCTTATTCCCCGTGCTTTCGTTGTAATCAGCAGCTCTCAATATCTTAGTACAAACTTTGTCATGTTTCAGAATCTTGTATTTCTTGATGTCCTTGCCCTAGATTCATGTGATTTCATGACCCTTTCCTGGAGTCTTGACTTCCTGTTTATTTGGTATTTTCTAAAGAAAACCAAGCTTCAAAATACTTGGGAGATATGACAAATAAAGGCAAAAGAAATTAAAGAAATGTAGATACAAAAGGTTTGGGGTTTTTTTTTCTGCCAGTTTTAAAGTTCCCTGATTCTTTGGAGTTTGGCATGTAATTATGAGTACTTTAGATGCCATTTTCTATGTGTATTACTTTTAAGAATTGTGGACTTCAAATGTGGATGAAAATGGTTGGGGGAGGGTGTTCTGATCTCTGTCAAGTTTAACTCAGGGGCACAATAAGAAGCCTTCTGAACAAAATTTTAATTTGTTCTCAATTTAGCACAGCAGCATGAGATATATTGTGGGTTATGGTGAAGTCTGTACACCAATAACTTTTGAAAAGCTTTAAAAAAAGCTCACCCTCCCTGTCCTGTTTTTCCCAGAGGTCTCTGGAAGAACTATCCTGGTTCACATCCAACTCTTAAAGTCATTGTCACTTCTTGGGGTGCCTATTCACTATTCCCTGTGTCAGTCCTATGTCAGCAACTTCCACTGAGCGTTACTACTGCAGGTTCCCACCAGTAGGTGTGGTGGGCAAAGTGCTTTGAAAAGGTTAATCAGCAGCATTCATTAATAACTAGGTAACAGTATCCAGCCTGCAGGCTACTGGTTGTTGGCAAGTAGCTCATGTGGTGCAAAGCTTGTAGTTTTTGTTCAACTGGTTGAGTGCCTTGTTGCCAGGCTTCCTGCTGGAGGAGGAGTTTGGCAGGACCACTGGAGTGTGTTGTGCAGTGGCATTGACTGAACAGTGTTGCTGGCACCTCAGGGACTTCCTCAGGCTTTACATCTCCATGCTGAACTCATTTGCAGGAATTCAGTATTGTAAGAATAGAGAACCTTCCTAAGGATCCTGCTTACCTTTTAGAGTGTTTCCTCTGCTGCTGGTGTCCTGCCTTGCTAGACTGAAATACAGGAAAGTTGGGTTTTTTGTCAATAGTCTTTTGACACTTTCCAAAGGCTTCTTGTGATTAGAAACATGGGTAAACTCTCCAACAACTTGCTGAGAAAAACTCATAGAAAAGAACAATTACAAAGGTAGAAAAAAATCTAGAGTATGCACTTCTGTGGGAGCTCAGCAAGTCTCCTCTGAACAGTGTTACTGTCACGTACATATGAGTGCGCAAAGCAACGCGAAGACATAGTCTATAAGTAAGGGCTTTGCATCAGGCTAATCACTGGGTAGGCTCAGCCTGGGCTAGTGGCTGAGATCCTGTCCTGTTACATTGCTGACTAATGCACTTTTCAGACATAAGTTTGTACTGCAGACTTGGCCTCCAGGTTTTCCTGTTTTAGTATCTCTGTCAAAAAGGTGTATGTTCTTCATATATCTTTGTATATTCATTGCATTTTCTGCATTAGACAAAATATTAATTTTCAATCTGCATTCTATACTAAGATAAAAAAATAAAACAAACAACAACAATAACAAAAAAAAAATTACAAACTTCCTGTCTTTGGAAGACAACAAAGCACTGTACCAAAAACAAAGAAGAGAATATAATTTTTGAGGCCATGTAATTACAAAAGTAGTATTTATTTGAATTAGCTCTTAGGATTTTTAGCCTTAGTGTATTAGACTGATATTTGTCAAACAGGCTTATGGCTTACTCCAAGTGATTTTAGCAGCTCTGGTGGGGCTAGTTATGGTGTGAATTATTACTCAGCATGAGTAAGGAGATCAGAATTAAGCCTAGATACGGTCAGAAGGAAAGAGGGTTTTGTCTGATTTGTCTATGATAGATCTGCCCTGCTGCTAACTCCCTGGTCTTTCATTTAGTTTCTTTTTAGAGACTTTTTTTAAGACTTCCAAGGAGTCCTGAGAGGACAATTGAGCTTTTATGGGTTTTTTGCAGAAGCAGGGAGAAAGAATCAAGTTGCTGGTTTTCTGTTGGTGTTGATTTATTTTCTGTTCATCCTGCAAATATTTCTTTATGAAATTTATAAAAAGCAAGGAAACAAAACAAAACCAAAACCAACAAATGAAAAACAAAAAAACCAACCCCAGAAAATCCCAAACAACAAAGTAATGTAAGTTGAGTTTTGAGAGAGCAAGAGGGGAAGCTTCAAGGTAGATCTGTAGATAAGGATTTCCCAAGTATACAATAACATTATGATCATCCCTTGCAGCATGGAGGATTACAGCTATTGTTTTTTAAGAGAACAGATTTCCATAGGAGCTTCTCTCTGTTCAGAAAGGTTTAACAACTAAAAAAAAATTAGGTGTTTCATTACAAGATGCTACAAAGATGAAACAAACCAGTTTAGAACCTTAAAGGTAGTTGGGCACTTGCTGGGCTCAGTGGTGCAAAATGGCTCATCTGACTACCTGAAGGTTTTCCTTCAGGCAGCCTTGGGATCCAGTTTCCCCTTCCCACAGGGAAAGCTCCTACCAAACCCCAGCTGTGCCTGTGGGTGATCCCCTGGGACCAGCACACAGCAGACTGGGACCTTCCTAACTCGCCGTCTTATTAGAAGAAGCTCCCATTCTGGCTATAGAAATAGCTTCTTTTTGCCAGGAACTGTCTCTTACTCTCTTGTCCTTTCTACTGCTCATATTAAACAGCTACAGCGAATCAGCGAATCAGTGCTGCAAGATGGTCAAAAAAATTTATGGCCTCTGGAGCCAATGGGACTAAGTTTGCTCAGGATCATGCCCTGCGTTGGCATCCTGCAGCAAAAAGGCCTAGAGTTTAGTAAGGAAACTCTCTCAGGGATTTATAGTATTGATGACTGTAACCAAGACTGGCAGCCCTTGGATCTTACAGCTCTCTCTGGGCCTAATCAAAGGCCATTGACGTAAACTAAAACATTTGACTTCAGAGAGCTGTGGATCAAACTCTGCCTCTACACTGACTGGGTTTGCCTTCCCCTCAGACACAACCTCACTTTAAATTCTTTTCTTCTGACAGGCCTGTAGCCTCATTCCTCTCTCTTAAGCTAGGAGGACATTTCACAGCTCTCTAAAATGCCCAGAAGTGACTTTTCCTTTCTCACAGTGCAGTTTCACATTATACCTAATTCAGTGTAACTGCTGGCTGATCCCAAAAGTCTCATCCCTGTTTTACTGATGTCAGGTTTAGAGATCATATAATCTTGGCAGGATGACTTGGCAGAAAATTAACCTAGGCCAACACGTATCACCTCTGTGTCATGCATGTCCATCCCCCCGCCCACCTCAGCCCATTCCCCCCCCGCAAAAAACCAAAACAAACTACTAAAAGCCAAAATGCCACTGTCCTTTCAGCAGTTTTCCACATTTGCCATGGATTAGTGTAATGTGACTGTGTGTCATGATTCTCAAAAACTCTGCCAGGGGCATCACATAAAAGCAAAGTTAAATTGCATTAATGCAGAGAACCCAGACAAAGAAGAATTTCTTTGATTAAGAAGAATTCAAATGAAACTTATATGAAGAGTATTATTACCAGCATACCAGGCCTGATCCAGAAGTATTAATTAGATACTGATACAAAGATAATGGTTAAGATGGATATTACAAGTGTGCAAACTACCCTTAATTCGTATTATTACACTTACTGTGATTCTCATCTTTTATTTTTTTCTCAACCCAGTTAGCTGTCAGTCACACTCTAGCATCTTGTTGAAAAGAGCTTGCTCTTCATTTTCAACCAAGTGTTCCCAGGCCACTGCAGATCTGATATCACAGTAAACAGGGAATATGTCTCCATTCTTTCCTCTTTCTCCTACAGACCTTGGTGTTTCTTTTCAAATCCAAAGTCTTTGCTAGTAAACTGGTTTTTACTGCATTCTTTTGCCCAGACATTGATGTATAAATAGCTTCAGGTTTATATAATTAGCTTAATTTTTTTTTCACTTTAGATATAAACTCATTTTAATTTCTTCCTTCTAATTTGGATGGTGTAAATGTCATCTACTCATATATTATTCCAATTTCTAAGCATATCCTTGAACCTCACTTATAGTTTTGAACTCTTTTACTTTGAGTATGCATGTTTTGAAAATAAAACCTCATAAAAAGACTACAATATCTATTATTAACTTCTAACTTTCAGTACTTTCAACATCTTCCTACCCCTATTGGGAGTCTAAGCAAATGTTCTCAGTTTTCCTTGACACAGTAATGAGGAATTCTCCCTATGTGTTCTCTCTTCTCCATGGCTTGGAAATTAAAACTCTGTCTTTAGCTATAAGATGTGCAGCGTATCTTTCTGAAAGATAAAGTTCATATCAGATTCAAGCTACCCAGCTGTTTCAGAGCTCTGCTTTTATGTCAGGTTTTTGGATTTTGTGAGTGGAAGCAGACTTGCATATGAAAATTCATATTAATTGTAACTTTTAGTGATACTCATTAGCAGAGGTATTCTTTATCTAACAGTCTGATTTACTATTCCAATTTTTTTATAATTTGAGGATGTGTTCAAATTCCTATTGCAAAACAGTCAGAAAAATAGCAGGTTACTTAAAACAAATGAAAGGACAGTTAATTTTTAAGGCTGAAGGTGAAACAATAACCCCCATAAAGCTCATGAGAACCCTTACTGCTTCCTCACAATGAAATGTCTTACATTCACTGGGTAGTTTCCTGGTAGTGGGCTTGTACTGCTCTGATGTAAATGAAATGTAAGGTGTTAGAAGGACTGTCGTGGTTTAACCTCAGCCAGCAGCCAAGCCCCACACAGCCACTCCCTTGCTCCCCCACCAGCAGGATCAAGGAGAGAATTGGAAGGGCAAAAGCTGAACACTCGTAGGTTGAGACAAAGACAGTTTAATAGGGAAAGCAAAAGCCATGCATGCAAACAAAGGAAAACAAATAATAATTTGGTGTTTCCAATGGGCAGGCAGGTGTTCAGCCATCTCCAGGAGAGAAGGACCCCATCACATGCAACAGTGACTTGGAAAGACAAATGCCATCACTCCAAACATCCCCTCCATTTCTCTCTGCTCCCTTGGTCAGTTTGGGTCACCTGTCCTGGTTGTGTCTCCTCTCAACTTCCTTGACAGTGTGGCAGTACGAAAAAGAGATGGGTTTGGCTCTGTGTAAGCACTGCTCAGCAGTAACAAAAACATCACTGTATTAATCAACCCCCTGTTCAGCACAAATCCAAAAAAGCCCCATACCATCCACTGAAAAGAAAATTAACTCTATCCCAGCCAAAACCAACACACTAAGTCATGTAGGTATTGTCACTCTGAGCAAAGAAGCATCTAGTGCCTTTGTGAAAAGATTCACAGGTAATGAGAGAGAACTGCAGTATCCAAACTCCATCTCAGCCAGGCCCAACACAAGGCGGAAGCACAATAGGCCCAGCAGCACTTTCACATTTAGCTCCAAATAATAGGGCATTCAACTCTGTTGACCTTGTGTTGCCTCAAGCTCCCTGTCAGGTCCCTAACCTTTTTCTCCCCTCTTTTACACTGAGATCTTTTTTCAAAATTTGAGGAGATGTAAATAAGTGAATAGATGGTGTTGCAGAGGAGAAACAAAGGCTCTCAAAGCCCCTTGTGTTTCTCTAGGACACCTTTAACCACTTTGGCCAAATCACACCATATGGACATAGTGATCTTTTCAAGATCACAGCACCTTCAAAATACCAGTGTTCCTGATGTGCCAATGCCAATACCACCCACTTGAATTTTTGGCTATATCACTGAGGAAGAACTTGAACTGGGAACTTCTCTGTCACTAGCAATATAGGCCAAAACATGTCCTCTCATAAAATCCAAAACATTGTTATCAAACTGTAGAGATTGTTATGTTCTGTGGGCTATGACCCTGGCCTGGGAAACTTATGACCTAGGTTCAGCTTTATGTTCTGCCAAATTCAGTGTCAAAACTCATCAGAATAGAGCATGCCCAGCAGACTACACTGAGTCTCAAAACAACTATTTTAATATTATTTTGATTTTGCATATTTTGAAAGGCTTTTTATGTGCTCAAAACAGGGCAGCAAGTTTCAAAATCAGTGTTGCTGCATAAAAGGACTTTCTGTCTTCCCATCAGTTCTAATTACGTGGCTTCTCTCAAAACAGGTGCTTTCCTTCTTAGAGGCTATGTTAGTGGCTAAAAACATGGAAACTAATTTTTATAGGAAAAACTTATTAGGACTCATTCAGTGAGTGTAAACTTCACTGTTCAGTGCAGCTGAGAGCATATTATGAGGTTTCCCAGTGTGTTTTGCTCTCCTTACCTGATTTCACTGGGTCTTTTGAATATATGTATTGCCTTCATAACTTCTAAAAATCCTTCCTTGGAAAGTTTGCTTAGGGTTTCCAATTTCTTTTAATATACTAACGTTGTTAGGTTTTGTTTTGTTTTGCTTTAATTATTGTTATTTCAGTGTGTACAATCTGTACAAAAAGCCCTATCAACTTCTCTATTTGCAGGTTTTTTCCTGAGATGATTGTTCCCAAAGCTGTCTAAAACTTTCTCCCTTAAGACAAAACAGATTTTTATCCTTAGGTATGGAAGAGTACTGTTTCTTACCCAAAATTAAACATTCCCAGGAGAAAAACTGCCTCATATTCAGAATACTGCATTTTATCATCTTAAGAGACAGGCATCCAGTCTCTCTTCTAGCTTGTATGCTAAAAAGATAAGCTTTAGGACATAGTCATGGGGCTGGATTTCATAGAGTACCAGGTTGAAGGGGACCTACATGTTGCCTGTAGCCCTCTACATTATTTTGTACTTCTTCAAACACCACCCCACAAAGCACTAAATTTTAGGCAGGAGGAGATAGGAAAATAAAACTGAGCCTTGCACTCAGAAGGATATCAGGTCTAAAGCATCTTTGCTGAGGATCAACCTGCCAGGCAAGAGATCAGCAAGGCAAGTATGTTCTGGGCTTCTTGTGGCATGGGCACGCTTGGTATGGGGTCAGTGACAATGAGCAGTGCCAAATGTCTACCAATAGAAATTGTTTCTCACTTTGAAAAGTGAGGGATATTTCCTATTATTTTCAACTAACATAAGGGGTGTGGGTTAGTAAAAGGGAAGGTGTAGCTTTTAAGGGGAAAGATGGTCCCCAACTTCTAGGTGAATGAATACAATAAAATCATTGTGTTCCATTTCTTAAACACCTGTTTGTACATGGTTTATAAAAAAGCAATGGTGTATCTAGAGCAGAATAATGTAGGCCTAGTCTTCAGCAAATTCTAAGGCTATTATGGTTAAGCTGCAGACACACATCTCAATCACACTGTCTTTCAGTGAAATGGGCTAACCTTTCCTTCACTGTATGAGCAGATAAGAGTACTGTGCCTTTCCTTTGTTACTAAATCTTACCTAAAACTGTAAAGTAATACATTGAAATAAGTTATATCTATTCTTAAAACATTTAAAAAAAAAAATCTGTGTAAAAGAAACTGTCCTCCATGGGCCTATGAGTTTAGTGCTGACATGGCTCTTTTTTTTGCAGTCTATTCAAGATAGATATATAAAAGAAAGTAGCTCCTTCTCTGTATTGTAGATACTTGAAAAACATAATTTTAAAATAACTAGAAGCTTTAATCCTTGAGGAAATTCCTTTCTAGCATATATTGTTTCAAGCATGTAGACTTTTAATACAACTATTACAGACCAAAGTATTAAGGAAAGCTGTTCAACCTCTATCTTCTGTGTTCCCCAGAGTTTGAAAATAGACCATTTTAAAATAAGTGACCGTTGCCAACCTGAGCCAGAGGGCAGCATTCACCACCTTATGGTATGCTGCAAGTTCTGATGAATCTCTGCTACTTTTAACCCTTCTTTCTCTGTACACCACCAATAGATGTATTTAAAATTGGATTGCCTCATATGGCCTCTTGCAGAATTGTTTAATGAATAAATGACATAGCCTTTAGCATTTAGTTATAAATACATTTGAATTTTAAACTGAACATATGCTATTTCTCTTCTTGAAACTAGCAGCTTTTTCATGCAAAGACCATGCCACAGACCCAAGCATGCCATAATAATAATAATACTTAGGATTGAGGATTTCAAAGCTCTTTAAAGAGGATGGTATCACTATCTCAGTTTGATTCATTAGGTACAGATATTAAAGAAGTTTCTTACACGAGTCTGCACAGTAATCAAACCTGATACAAGAACAGGGCTCCTATGTCTTGGCTGCGACCTTGGTTTAGTTCCTTCTTTACTGCTCTGGGTATCAATTCCAAAATAAGCTTTTTTTATTTTTTCCCATAGGTTTGGGTTTTGCTGCAAAGCTGTTGTTCATTTTGTCTCCTTCAGTAATATTAAATATCTTCTATCTCAGCTTAAAATCAAATTTCTGTAGCCCATTTCAGCTGGAGAATTCCTTGAGTATTCAGTTATTTGTAACTCCAATTTTGTACTCTCCTCCCCCATAACCTTACATATTCATTTCTCCTAATAAAATATATTTGATCAGATCAGAAATGTATGAAAGACTAGAAAATATTTCTTGGCTCCCAGACACATGCAAATCTCTTAAGACAGAAACACAGACAAGATAAACATGGGTGTTTTGTTTTTTGTTTGGGGTTTTTTTGTTGGGTTTTGTTTGTTTTGTTTTGTTGGGTTTTTTTAAAAAAGAGTAATAAAACACTTTTCTGCTTCCTTTGGCAAAGAGCAAGTCTGGGGTTGTTATTAAATACCAGATTCGAGTAGAGGACAAAGTGAGAGAGGGAGGTGGATAGAAAATTATGAAGGGATGAGGATACTGTGCTCTCAGTTGTGGAACAATATGCTTAGCTGTATTGCCAAATCCTGAAGTAACTTCGCTGAATCCAGTGGAAATTTGCTTGCATTAGCTGGAAGTCTAACATTCCCTGTGTTGATTTCCAAAGAGTGTCTTCAGATTTGAATGATAGCTGAAAGTAAAGCTTGATCAAAATTTCACTGATGATGATGATAGCGTTTTCACTGTGTTTTGTTTCACAGCAAGTGATGAGGGAGTTTTAAATCTGCACTGGCTAAGATCACTTTGAAACCATTTGCAGCTGAGTATTGGCCATCACTTTGAAATTTAAGAGAAACCAAACATATTTCAGGAGAGTTATTTCAATCACAGATAGAAAACAATGGGGTCCCACTGCAAGCTGAGAGTCTGCTCCTTTTAAAGGAGCACATGCCACTTCAAGTTTAAAAAAAGCATGAAAGGAAGCAGTGGTGTGCAAATCAAAATAACCCTTTTGTCTTTCTCACTGGATCCATGCTTGGGGAAGAATAGACTGTAGGAGAAGAATTCAGACCTGTCTTTATTCAGTCTCCAAAGGCAACTACTTTCTCTCTGGATGAGGAGGACACTTGGTTTTAATGGTGGTGGAAGCCTTCCTTAATTTTCATGATCAATACAGGCAGTTGGCAACAATGCTCTCTTCAAATAGCTAATTGTTGAACATTAGGGATTAATTAGTTTGGGTTTGGTGGTTTATTTTATTTTATTATTTTATTTTATTTTATTTTATTTTATTTCTGCCCTTCCACCGCTACATGGGATTCATCAGTTTTTCACCTGCTTTCAGCGACCAAACTGAGCTTCTGGATTCATTCAGCCACATTTTCTTTCCTCCCTGTCTGCAACACGATTCTGGCACTTATCTAGGACCACTGATCAAGGAAAAGTCTCCCATAGCCTTCTTTTTGCTAGATAAATATAGATTCATTTCTGACCAGGGATGTGATTGAATTTATCATGTGGTACTTTTTAATGCCTATAATGTTTGTATTTTAAATCCACAATTATTTTGTGCTTCCTGCAGGTGACAGCATTCCAGGGATATCCCCTCACCTGAAGCTGGGCACAATGAGACCTAATCTCGTGTAAGAGACCTATAAGAGATTGGAGATGCTTCTGTGGCAGACATAATTTGGTGGCTTCTTCATCGCTGCTTCCTTTCCTCGTTTCCTTAAAGCATTGCTGACAAGTTGAGATGAAGGTAGGCCCCTCTCAACTTTCCATGTGTATTTATCCGTTAGCTGAACTAGTGCTGTGTTTGGCAGTTTTCACCAGTTATTCAATGCAGTGCTGCCTGTCTGCCCTCCGAGCTTGCAGGCAGGCTCCGGACCCAGGCTCAGATCCCAACATTGCACCATGACATGCTGCCACTTAAGGACTTAATTATATGTAAGGAAACAACGATTCACATTGTACCCTTTACAAAAGAGCCACAAGGAAACACAAAGTCCCACTGCCTTGTCAGCCAAAGGGACCTTTGCCAGCCCCAGGTGGTGGGAAGCATTAGGCAAGTGAGTGGAGTGACTCCTGGCACTGCTTGTGCAGCCACGGTGACAATTTTTTAAAAATGCTGCTTTTGAGAGAAAGGCCAGTAGCATTTGGTGTTTGGTGTCAAGGGACTGAAAAGGGTGCCACATGAGGCTGAAAAGCCTCACAGAGGTTCCTAATGGAACCTTTTCTGTGCTTCCCATCCTATTTGGATGATTGTACTTAACTGGCTACTGTGTTCTTGTGTCCAGGTTTTGCCAAGTGTGTGGTTATCTTCCTGCTTGCATCTGTTTATTCTGCATTTGCTTCTTTGTCTGGAAGGGTGCAACCAATTATCAGTGATGCTATTGAGATTTTTCTGTCTAGTTGAGCTAATTTCTCCTGGAGTTCTACCAATGGTCTAATTTAATTACCTTGTTTCAAATTCAGTTTTAGTGGGAAAGGCAGAGGAATACGAACGTGAAATTCATCTGTATGCATAAACATATACTGTGATTTTTTTACATCATCTGTGATATCTGTACCCAACCTCTCTTTTCTAGTAAGGAAGGACAATCTCCAAATCACTGGGCAGGGGCAACTGGGAAGCAAACGAGTTTAGCAGCAAGTGTAGGCCTTGCAGACTTTCTGAAGCTTAGTAGCTTCATGTAAGTTATAATAGTACTTGCTTTCCTTTGACTACTACTAACATCATGCTGTAACTTCATCGTAAACACTTATGTGTTCTCTTAATAGAAGAAAACTTCTCTTTGTATAAGTTTATTTGAAGGATCAAAGTATGTTACATAAATAAATTTGGTGCTAGATAGGGGTAGCTGAAATGAATTTGCTACAATGTTTAGAGTGGTTGAAAAATCTGTATCCTTTATAGCAACTGGTTTAGAAAGGTGAAGCATTGTGGTTTGCACTTCTGTCTCTGGTTTGAATTTATAGGAGAATAATAGCAACACATATGATGGCATATCTATAGTGGGACCCTGAAGTCATGCTGCAAGGTGTTCAAGGCAGTAATAGACAAGTATCATTTTCAAATAGAAAGGTAAGTAGTCAGTGCTTAGGGCTTTCCAAGATTTTGTTGTAGGTTATATGACCAAACCTCATCTTTTTAAACTATGGAACAAAGCATTATATGAAACAAGTATCTGTGTTCAGGGAAATGTGTCTATTATGTGTTTAAAGAGAGGTTTAGTTTGTATTGCATGGAAGATAGACATGCAAATGGAGTATTTGCTTAGAAATTCTTATGGCCATTGAAGAGATTTTACCTAATTCTTTTCTTTTAGAAGAAAAAAGTATGACAAAGAGAAAGATTTTAAATGGATGACTGGGATCCAAAGGACAGATAATGCAGACTCCAACTGAGTTTATAATAGTTCAATTCTGTAAGTGAAATATGTTCTCTATTTAGAAAAGGAATGAGAATATGAAAGATGTTGTGTCAGTGATTCTTCAGATTTTCATTCTATTGATCAGAGTGGAAGAAAAGGTATTTCCATACATCAAGCTCCTTTTTTCAAATTTCAAGTCTCAGTTCTTTGTGTGCTCCATAGAGGGGCTGTATACAATTATCCCTTGCTAATAAAACAAGATAAAATAATATAATCCCATTGTATTGTCACAGAGATAAAGCGTATGGTAACTTATTGTTTTAGCTGATCAGCAGGGTGGCCTAGTAAAATGAATTCCCATCTCCTGGCTCTGGCTTATCTTCTGGTTCCTGAGAGACACAACAAAGGAAAATAATAATAATAATAGAAGTAGTATTTATGCTTTCGTTTGATGTGACTATTGCAATAGTGGAGTCTCATGACAGAAAAGACAATAATTGTGTGTAGTACCTGAACATCAATGGCATCACATGCTGTAGTGTGACTCTTGAAATGTTGGACTTGTGTGGTAATAACTGTACAGGATAATAAAAACACATTCAATTTGCAAACACCTCTAGTCTAGTTATAATTGGTACCACACCTTAAGGCCTCCCTTCCTAAATCCGGTCTGCTTAAGTACTAAACGTAACTACCACGAGTTTCTTCCCTAAACAACTCACACTTTTAATATTTTAGTTTTTGGAATGTGCCATTCTGGACTATACCTGTCAATTATTGCAAACATTTCCATGAAAGAGACAAAGGTTCTGGATCACATCTGCAAAACTTTCTTTATATATCCAAGAAGAACAGTCAAATCATCAAAATATTACATTCTCAGAAAAAATATTAGGTGGTATCTGCACTTTATATGTTTGACTTGTTAAAAGTAGTTGTCCTCTCTTGGTTTGAGCAACCTGAAAGGAAACGCAGATCATCTTCTGCATCGTATCTTGTTTTGTATGAAAACACTGCCCTGCTTCCAGCCAGGGGTTTAGCTCAGGCCATAGCTGTTAATTTTTTTAAGAACCCTTCTTAAAATATTCTCAGCACATAACTGATATTAGGGAATTAAGAGAAGCTGTTCTCCATACCCTCTTTTTCCCTAGGGTGCTGTAAAAGAAAAGTGAATTTCACACGTATGAACTGCATTCACCCACCTCTTTCTTGCACCCCAGAACCATGCTTAGGAGGCCATGAATGCCTGCGCTGCAGTCTCAGACTAGGGCTCTGCATCTTTATTAGCAATTCTAATTAAACACCCTAAATTTTGTGGTGGATATCACAAGACAGGATCATTCGAAGAACTTGCACTGCAAATCATAGAGGTGTCCTTCAAAGTCTTCACAGTACCAGCTTCTTCCCCTCCTCCCATCTTTCAGTAAGCAGCATAGCGGGGCTGCCTCTAGGAAGGGCTTTAAAGATCAGCCTCACTGCAGTTCTTGTGCCCTTCTGAGGCCACTGAGAAGCAGCAAAAGCTATATTCCTGAGCCTATAATAGATGCAAATTGTGCAGATGAAGGAGAGGAAGCTCTAACAGCCGTTGAATGCAATCTGTGAACACTACTGTTTCATTTACAGTGATGCTACCTCGGCATTTGCACTTAAAAGGAACAATAAAGAGGTGTCAGAACAATCGCAAGGCTGCAGAATTTAAACCGCGGCAAAGATGTTTTGAGCAATGTGAAATGTTGCCTGCAAAAGATCTGCTTTTTCCGTTAGTTTTTGTTATTACTGAAGGCTGTTCTAGTTCTCCTTGTTTTATGACACCGACTGGTTCATTTGCCTTCAAAGACTGAAGATGCAAAGAGGCAGGGAAACAAATTAAGTCTAAACTGCAATGGCTGGTGAAAACTGCGCGAAGAATGTCATGACTGGCCTTTATTTGTCTGCCTAGTTTTGAAGTAGCTTTGCTGTACAACTAGATGGCTGATTCACTAACTTGCCAGCCAGCCTCTAGCAAGGAGCAGTAGAGTTGCTGTAATGTTGCAGTGTTATTCTCACTTACAGGACAAAGGGGCAATCCTCAATTGAGGCAGCCTTTGGAGGTACGCACATACCGCGTTGAGGATCTGAAGTGCTGTTGCCTTTTAGTCTTTTTACTTGAAATAGAAAAGGGGTTTTCATAGGTGAGAAATTGCACGCTAAAAAACTAAATAAAAATCTGGAGTCTGCCAGACAGTTACTGATTAATAAAGAATAATGGGCTCTCATTTAGTGTCCTGTTAAAAAGCACAATAAGCTGTGATTTTGTGTGTGATTATCTGTGAGCTCTTGCTACTTATCTGCTGCAAACGTGAAAGTTATGTGTGCCTAGGAAAAACAAGGAAACTGAGGTATTTGTTTATCACAATAGGTGTGTTTCAAAGTACCCTAATCCTACTGAATAAGAATAAATACCCGTTGAAAGGGAACATGGAATTTAACACAGGAATATATGCAGTTTGTAAAAAAACAAACAAACAAACAAAACAAAACAAAAACAAAACACCAAACCCTTAAATTGGAGTAAAGTTGTATGAATTTTAAGGTAAGATTGGTTTTGTAGCTACAGCAGATTAAAATACATTAGAGGACCTCTTGTCATTCTGAGTCTTCTAAACTTCCTATGGGATACTATTATCTCATTTTTATTACTATCATTCACTCAAATTCCATTAGTGTTCAGAGGCCCTGGTTGAGAGACAGTCATAGTGATCTAGCTGTATCCCAAAGAACTCGCATTTTAAATAGACAGGATAGGCAACTAGCAGGCAAATGTCCCACAACTAAACAAAAGTCAAATTACCTAATACCTTGTCCTATCTTAATGTTAGTTTGTTTGGTTTTTTACATACCTCAGTAAAATGAGTAATCTGCAAAATGAGAACATGCTGGTCTTGTATTTCAGAAAAGTTCTAGCAAGAGTAATGATAGTAAAATGCTTTAAAAGCCTTCTAATTAATATATTAATAGTTCAAAATTATGATGTTTTTCATATAATGGATTTGAACTATGTGAGTCTTTTGAATCTGTAACTTTTAGTGAGGAATGTATTTTCCAGGGAAATGCAGGGCAGGGGGAACAACAAGACTGTTTGTTTTAATGTGTGTGTCTGGACATGTGAGTGAACAAGAGATCAGCTGGGCAAAACGTGCCATAAATGCTGTAAAGTCTTATACAGTTGTGTCAGACAGTAAACCCAAATGAACTTGCAAAGTCATGCACTAGTTCAGTTTTGGAAGGGAAAACCTGGCTTTGAAGCCAACCGAATCAATCCCAAATTTAAATTAAATTTGGAGTATCCTGTGAAGCTCCAATACACAACTCCAATAAAAATCAGCACTTAGGGTGCAGACAAATAATGTTTCATTTAAAAGAAATTGAATGAGGATTACTGACAGAGAAAGTTTTTGATGTTGTTTTGTCATTAAAGTCAAATTATAGCATTATTGTCTTACTCCCATATGTCTCAATCATATCTCTCTCCTGCTATCTCTCTTTAATGCACAAAAAGCCCTGTGCATGGTTGGTCTTGTGTCTTCATCTCATTAAAACCTTGCCATGCAAATGTATCATAAGTGTTGCCTGAAGACTTCTGTCTCATGCAAAATTTAGCTTAAACTCTACTGGCATCAAATAATTTGTTATGCACAAACCTTCTGTTTGGTTTGCTGACATTCCTTCTTAGCTGGCTCTCGTGGTGATTCATTATCTTGTGATATAGATTTCCAAGTATCATCTTTGTATTGATTTTTATATCTTTAATAACCACTCCACAGAAGATGGCTCCACTTGGTGTCATTGATCGCATCAAAAATTCAAGGCTTACAGAAATACTAGAGGGCTAATTGGTAGCAGAACATTTCAGACTTAATTTTAATGCAGTCTTAATCTTGTGCACTAACCTGACTTGAAGATTTCCTTATTGAGGCTAAAGGGAAACTTGTGAATAACTGGAAATCACCTGGTGAGACCAGGTAAAACCATAAGGAATGTAAATGTGGAAGATGGAGATAACAAAGGTTAGATCTGAAGAACAGCTTTCTCTTGTCTCTTCACCCTCACCTAAGCACCCTCCTTAAAGAAGAAGCAGTACAGAATTCTCCTAGCTGTGGAAAAACTCATGTTCACAACATTGCATACTGTGCAGTGGCCAAATGGGATCAAGTTTCTGACAATTTGAAGAAAACTTAGGTTTGATAAGTTCAAGATGTGTGCTGTAGGTCACTCTTTCCAAAAAGAAATTACTAAAGATAGGTAATTTTAATCTTTAATCTCTTATGTAAAAATTAGGGGCTCTACTTGTATGCTTACAGCCTCAGTCAGTCAAGTCTTGGCTAGGTTTGAATTCAGAACATCTGAAAATATGGGCCAGAACAGCAATCTGGGAGTTCTTCAGGCTGTTTAATTTGCCTTAATGTGTTGTTTAAAGCTTCTTTCTCTTGATAGGTTTTTCAGTAATGTGGTCTGTCAGTGATAAGGAGGTGATATGTGTGTCCATATTTTTTTTCACAATTGCATTTGTGACATTTTTAAAATAAGTTATTTTCCAGGATTTAGCACTTTTTTATACTCTGAAACTTCAAAATAACTGAAAATAAACCACATTGAGTTACAAGGGATGTTTTTTTTAGAAAATCCAGTGATAGACAAAGAATATGTAGAGACAGCAACATGTTAAAATGAGGAAAGATAATTTCTCAAAAAAGCTGCCCTTGTAAATTGTTAAAAAGCTGTTAAAAAAAGTGTCTTCCAAAAGCCACATGGTCTGTGGATTAAACATAGCAAGGCAGATTGTCCAGCTACTACTAAGAGTATCAATCAGGGCTATTCAATCAGTTCTTGCCAATAAAAGGCATTGAGACAGCACCAAGTCTGCTGGTTCAGTCAGGCACTGCATGCCATCTGTGCAATGGGAACTGCCTGGTGTTTCGTAAAAGATTAGAAGAACAGTTAGAAACATGGGATCTCCCAGAGGAATGTGAGAGACATCATGTATCTGGGAACATGGTGAGAATGAAAATGAAATGTATTCATAGACCAGGCTGGAATAACTTTGGTCCCTTTTGACCTCTGTGGTAAGCAGACCTCTTTTTCCACTACACCCTATCAAGTCTGTCAGGTTAGCACTAGTTTCTTTATGAACAACCTAAATTTGGAGCTGGCTGTAAGAAACTCACATTATTCTCATAAAGTCCAATCAAAACCACATTACACGGTTAATGCATCCATACACCTCTCATGCCTTTATTATGTTCCTGTTATCACTGTCAGACTTAGAGGAAATTGTCCACATCAACCAAATCTTCTCAAACAGGAATCCAGCGGCTCTTTTCATTTCAGATTTTTACTGTGCTTGTCACTAACCTGACTGAGGAATGTATTTGTGGAGTAAACCAATCAGTCAAGGAAATGCTGTCTTCTTCTTTCCAGGGAGAGGAACAGAAAATACAAGACCAGTCTAAGTGCTGCTTATTTACAGTGGTGAACAAGGACTCCTAGAATTTTTGTCCAGCCCTGCAGAACAATTCCTCTGAGTGATTGTATATGAATACACTCCTTAGCTATCAGTATGGCTGAGGGATTTATGGTTTGGCCCAGGGTAGGCTCTTTGATGAGGGACAGTGATACAGCTGGTATGGCGTCTAAATTTACTGACTTCCAGCCTTGTGTTGTTCCTTTCTCTTAGTTCAGAATTGGCTTCCATTAAATAAAAGTAAAATAAAACTGTGAGCATTCAGTGACATTTGTTATGGACATGATATATAAGGTGCGTACACTACCTACCAATAAACAGAACTGGAAGATGCAACATAGGAACAAAAATTGGATGGCTAGATACTTGTACCTGAATTCAAACATACACATAGGACAAACCTCTCCTCTTTGCCTCTCACAGCAACATATTACAAAAAATTCTTAAAAGATTACCAAAGCAAAGATGATTCAGATGTCTATTGAATCTTCATTATTCTATCCTCTTAAGACTTTCTCCATAATTGTTTTGTTTTTTTTTTTTTTCCTGGTTATATTATTAAGCATTCAAGGATGGAGAGAAAGTGAGCAAAAAGGCTACTGGTTCTTCCAGCAAAAAGCAAACACTGAACAGTAAAAGCTTAAGAGATCACATTTCTTCCATTTCTACCTTTTTTTTTTTTTTTAAAATTCCATTAATTGTTTTGTTTTCAGAAAACGTCATGTTTTGAAAGAAAAAACTCATGGTCCCATGCCTTAGTTACATGTTATGAGGAAAAGAAATAATTTCGAAGTACAACTTGCAGCTTTTAGTAAGCATCATTCTTCAAATATATCCCTCACTTTGTCCACCTGCCAGTGTTCATAGTTCACGACATGTAACTGTGAGGCCTGGTTGTGCTGCAGGACATAAGAGTAATTCCCATTGATTTCAATGGGTATTACATGCATCCTGCAGCGGGAGAGTAGGGCCCTCAGGTTTCACTGAATAGCAAATAGTCATGTAAAATCTACGGGTCCTATTCTTTCTCTGCAGGGTATGCTGAAGTCAATGGGAGTTACTTGTTAGATGCTGTGATGGGAAAAACTTATCCTTATAAGATAAAGCTGTCAGTTCATTGCTGCATTTTGATTAGTTTTTTACAAAGATCTCGGTAATTTAATTTTTTTCTATAGAAAATATATTCACTTCTGAGTTTACCGCATTTTATAATTAAAAGTGAAGCTAACCCAAAGCAAACATATGAGGCAAAAGCCCACAGAAGAAATGGGAGAAAACTGAAATTACGAAATTGCCATGATTTAGTGTACATGCTAAACAACTCTGTGAGAGACTAAAACGTTTCTCTTTAGAAACACTCTCTGCCCACACCAGGTATCCTAACACAGACTTCCAGTGTTGGTGCTACTAATGTAAATAGGAAAGGAGACTTTGGCAAATCAATACAGAATTTAGAATCTGTTTCTTGAACTTTTTCTTAAGTCTTGGGTTTCGAGACTGAGTTTCCATCAAATCAAAATTTGCCCCCAAACCAGATTTCAAATATCTCCTTCATTAGCATGTTATAACATTAACCAAAGGAAGGAGTTTCTTCCCCTCCCCCCTGCCCTCTCTTACTCTTCCACCCCCAAGTGCTCTCCTTGAAAGCAGCAAAGAACTTAAGAAATCTGGGCAGTCTATCGGTTTGCTATGGTTCATTTTAGCTAATCCAGACATCCAGCACAGCAGGGGGAAAACTGCTGTATCTAGTGAAACAAGAGCATGAATAATTAAAACTCTGTTATTAATGAACTTCTAGTCGTTATGTAAATGAAACTGATTTCAAGTCTAATTTGTCAGCCTGAATTCTTTTTCTGTTCTCCTTTTGTCTAGGACAAGAACTCATCATAATGGACTTGATAATAAAACACTGGCAGACATGCTGTGTGCAGTGCCCATCTGAGTTAGGGCTTTTAGCATGGTTAATTGATACAGTTACTGCGGATAAGTCTATAAGGCATTTGTATGGCTTTACATTTTACAAGCTTGCTTTTTTTCTTCCTCTCTCTTTTGACAGTGCTAGCTATTCTTTGCACATTCCTCATTACCGTTTACCTTTACATGAGGGGTGGCTTGTAATTACTGGCTGGTAAATACTTTCCTCCGCATTGGTGTGTTGTTCAAAGACAGCAGAGTTCAGAAAGGTCTGTGGGAAGGGAAGTCTGTAGTTATCAAACAATGGCTAACAGTCACCAGGAGAAAAAGCCTGTCAAAGCATAAGGCTGCCAGGCACTGGGTCCTCGCCCCATTGTCTTGGATCAGGTGTCAGTCATCATCCTGCCCACTGCATTTACTTTGATATGAAGTAACCAGTATTGAGCTTATGTAGAAAGGACAGGCACTCGGTTGGGAAGGGTGAGATTAGGATTTAAAGGAAACCCTGAATTTTAACTTTTTTACTTTCACCAAAACCAGGCAGGATCTTTTGAAATAGTCGATGCTCTAAATTAATCAAGCCTGTGGTAGACAGCCAAGTATAGTGAGGCTGATGAGGCTGAAAGGTTGTCTCCAAATCATGATTTGCTGAGTTTTTAAAATCCTTTTACTGTGTCCATTAATTCTCATCAGTTAAGTCTCTCTTTCTTATTTTTTTTCTTTTTGTCAATATATTCAGTATATTTTGACCTATTAATTCAGATTTATATTGTCAAGAAAAAGTTTTCAGTGAAAGTTCATGGAGTAAGGAAACAAGAGGACCATGAGCATATATTTCCATATATACCTTGTACTAAGAAAGGAAGAGGTTAACAACAGAATCATCAAAATAGGATATTAAAAGAAGACTGTTGTTAACTGGAGTTGTTTTTAAATAAAGCTTTAGCACTGAAATCATGTTCATGCATCTTATCAGTGCTAACATACAAATAGGCTGGGTGTAGACTGCTGCATGAAAGAGACAGAAAGGTCTCCCCAGGGTTTTGGGACAGCTTTCTCAGTTCTTGAGTCAACTTGCCTGCAAAGGGCAAGTTTTTGGTTTGTCTGCTAAAATCCAGTGTGGCTGGGAGAGCTTCCAAGCATAGCCTCAACCCACTGTGTTGTTGAATGGTGGTATGTAAGTTAGTGGACAACAAATCCCTGTCCTGCCTGGAAGAGGTGCAAATGCCAGGGAGAGAAAAATTCCATACTTTCTGCCTCTTGTTAGGTGAGGCAAACACCAACCTCAGGCTCTCCTTTGGATAGCTGTTGGGGACATTTCAATTCTAGTACTATCTTTCCTTTCCTATGCAAATTGTAAAAGACAGTCAGGGAATATTGTGTAGTTTCTGTCAAAGGAGAAAGACGTTTTAAAAGCAACTCCTTTGCCACACCTTGAGCATTCTGTCAAAGAGGTTTGGTATTCTCCATGGTATGCATTAAAATTGCTGTGGGAATATTACTGGAATATGTTGAGAATATCTATTAGATGTATATTTAGAGGACGTATTTTAATGTCTGCTAGCCTGACTCTATTTTTTTTTTTTACAATAATAAGACCTAAAATAAATTAGATACTTCTTGAAGCTTTAAAACATCTTTGCAATGTAAATATAATGTAAAGTCTAACTTAGTTCTAAGGCTAGAGCTGAAAAGAAGGAAAAAGAGAAGAGTGGGCAAGAGGTTCCATGTTTCAGTGAAATAAGTTTTGTGCAACAAAGCAGGTGTTTATAGAATGCTACATTTTAATTCAGTAAAGCTAATATCCCAGTTTATGTTGTTTGGAGTAATAACAGTGTAACACAGAGCTGTAGCAAAGATTTGCAGGTTTCCTTTAGGTCACTAACAGTTGCTATAAACACGTTGGACTATTTTTTTATTGCTATTCTACTCCATCTACATCCAGGAACTGGAGGGGAGGGAAAGGGGAGAGGGTTAACAGTTTTTACAGTTTAGAAGGCTTTTCTTTTTGTCACATTTAACCAAATATACACAGGTGGCTAGGTGGCACTGTGGATTAATGTACTTCTGAATTAATGTGCCTAGAGTGGCTTGTATCACAAAGTGAGTATATCTGAGGCTTGCTTCCCCTCCTGCATCACCATGTGTGCAGTCACTTGAACTGCATTATTTTTTGTATCAAAATCAGAAATCCAAAAGAATAGACACTGCAGTCATAAGAGAATTATGTTAATGAACCTGTGTTTTGGAGCTGTATACTGCTTTGCAGGAACTGTGCTGCAGCTTGCTATTTATTTTATCTGTATAAAAGAGAAAGTCACTTAAATGGCAAAAACTGTTTTAAAGGAGGGGGGAAAAAACCAAACCCAAAGCTGTTGGATATTGAGTACAAAGGAAAAAAAAGTAATTATCCAGCACTATGGACACTGACTGTGCTATGGGAACACTCTAAGACTCGGAGCTGTGGGTTCTTGTTGAAGCAAGAAGTGTTCAGAATCACATGCCATAACCCTCCTGGAAGCCAACTATCACAAGCAGGCAAACACACATTGCACAAAGCCATATACAAGTTATGCCTCTCTGCAAACAGATTTTAATGTAAATATTATAATTTTTTTAGGGATAGTCCTTCCACTGCAATAATCAATAAAGGTAACTTCATCAGCAACTTTGGTGAAAGTTAGTGATTGCAGTAGTGTCTGCCTGAAGCCAGTCGAACCTTACTTATTGAAGGAGAACTTCTGCCCATTTGAAAGATTTTGCTTCTCTAAGAAATAGGAAGTAGAGTACATATAACCAATAGAACTCAATTATTGCACATTCTTAGTCTCCTCTAGTCAACTCCAGAGGTAATAATCACTATAGGGATTTCTAAAAGGTAATTACTGTATATTGCTAATTATAGTTTATTAAGATCAAACATACTTCAGTATTTTGTTGATGTAACAGGAAAACACAGTCTGTGTTTATAGTTTCAAATGCAAACAGTGCAGTCTGCACTGAGGCTTAAAAAAAAAGTGTTTTTAGGATACAGCAGTTCAGATGTCAAGACTACTGCATTAGCCACCTTCCTCTTTGTAACATAAAATGTGGTTTCTGTAACCTGAGGCAACAGTTCTTTATAATGCATGGAATATATGCGTCCTTACTCCTTTCTTCTAAAGTTGAATGTTTTAACAGAGGGGAATTGGTTTGGTACAGAGTATTAACTGCAAGGTATTCTTTCATGTGTGTTATTAGTCAAAGATGTATACAATTAGTTAAAGAAACAACTTTGGAAAGAAGTAAGTGCCTGTAAAAATCAAACTGATTAAGAAAGAAGTACCTTACATCTGACTAGATCTATTTTTCCTTAAATTGAAAATGAAAGCTGCCACTTCTACTAAAAGCCCTTGCAGCCAAGAGATTTCACAGCAGTTCACTTAAAGCCTAGCTAATGAATATAAGTTACTTTACTGGATTTTAGTTGACTTTGAAATTAAAGTCTGAAGCCGTTGGATGCTGCTAGCAGAGCTAGACTATAGCAAAATGGACTTAATAAACTCCATTGTGCAGTTAGATCCCTAGTGAGATTTGTCTTCCATCCATGACCAATTGGTATTATTTTTGTGGTGACTGGTACTTTTGTCTCTGAGACTGGGATTTCTGGGAGTGATTAGCACTTTTCAGCAGTGATTGACAGGTTGTAGCAGCAATGAGACAATAGGAGGAATCATTAGGAATTCAAATGCAGATTTTTGTTTGCATGCTTTAGGACTGGTTTGAGTAGAAGTGAAATCTAGATATGAGGGCAGAAATCAGCTATTATTTAATTTATTTTTATAAAATGCAAAAGGAAAAATTAAAATGTGCTAAATAAAAAAAATAGAAAAGAGAACAGGATAGACAATAAGATCACATTATGTTAACAGGATTCTCCTACTATATCAGTTTTGGTGAGGTGTTTTTTATATTTTCTGGGAAATCCTCTCTTGAGTATTTTGTACAAAATTCTGCAGTAAGTTTGTAATAGGGATAAGTAATAGAGTTTGTAGTAGAAACATTTTTCATCATACTGAAAAAAAATTCCCATGTACGAAAGCAAAAAATACTATCAGTTAGCAAGGGAAATTCATGTGTTGGTACCGTGCTGAGGCTTGATGAAACTCTCTGTTGCATCTAAACAAGAGGCCGTGGGGAAATAATTATAGTGACTGATTCCAAGTATTGATCAGCAATTGAAAATTGGCCATAATTAGGAAATAATGGTATGTCAGTGGTGTAAATTATGTAAATTTAGTAGCTATATCTCTAGATACTGATTGAGTGCCTTATAAGTGATTTTTTTTAAAATTCCGATTATAAATTTAATATACTGTACATGACAATTTAATCTTGTTTGGCATCAAAGCTACCAAGATAATACAGAATTATACAAGCCTAATCAAAGAGAGAAAAATCAGATGAACATCATTATTTTGGAGAGCTGGTTTAATGGGAGTTGACATTTTCAAAAGAGCATGGTTTCTTTCTTTTTTTTTTTTTTTTTTGAGACAACAATTAATCTGAACTAGGTTTCTGAGCAATAGGCTAACAGAACAAAACACTGACTGAAATTATAGATGTGAGGATGTACTTTGTATCTCATAAGGTGTTAAATATTTAAAGTACGATTTTGTATAGCACACACTCACATGCAAAATGATCACGGCCCTGGATTTTCATTCTTAAACTGTGCTCTTCAGGGCAAGGGTTGCATTTTTTTGTGTGTTGTGACTAACTTCTGAAGATTTCATCATATTTTCCTTCTCTGTTGTTACCAACAAAAGTCTGTAACTGTGATATTTTATACCTTAATACTATCAGATTATATTTACCCCCCCCATCATAGTAGCTAGCATCAATTGCACAGAAATGTGTATTGCCTCTCAAAAATAATTTTTGAGCACAAGGGGTAGAATTTCTGTGAATGCTTCAGCTCCATGTAGTTTGGTCTTCTGAACTTTTTAGTACATTGGTTGAAAGATGTTCCAAAATTGATGAAATTTAGTCCTGTTAATATTTCACCCCACAAACTACATGATGTTCACAAAATGCTCATTTTAGTACATATAGTTTACAAAAATCCTAATATTAATAAGAAATAGGTATTTTTCATAAAGTCAGCTAGATCCTAGATATCAGTGCAGTGTAATTTGAAAAAGCTTCTAAAAAGTGCCAGATAAGATATTCTGATGCCAAGCTGATGACCCAAATACGTTTCCCTAGCATAGTATGCACGTACACAGAGTAGTTGTTGCTGCAGTGTCGTGCATCTGCATCAGTGTGGGAATGATTTCAACTCTCCTCTCTGTCTTCAGGTTTTCATTCTTATTAATTGGATTTTGGCATCCACAATCAAACAGAACCTTTGAATCTGCTTTTAACGTTCAGCACGTATTTGTCTCCCACTGAAGCTGGTTACGTGCGCAAGGGCTTTGGTGGTTCAGGACCTGGAGCGGTGCACTTGCTCAGTCAGTACAGGACAGCAACAGACAGGCAGGGCAGATAAGGTAGAGGAAAGCGGGGAAATGAGACGTAGAGGGAAGAGCAAGAGAGACACATTTGTGAAAACGCTGCAGTTACCTTCTAGTGTCCTGCCGGCTGAGCTTGGAGCATCTGCTGTTGCTGTGTGAGCAGTAGCTCCTGCTGCTTCTAGAAGTGAAACCGCCCTGCCTGTACTTGCCTGTCAGCACTGCCAAACATTTCAGCTTTTGGTCCAATTAGAACAAGATACTTGCCAAAAAAAAGCTACCAATTCAACATCAGCATTATTTTAAAAGAGCAAAAAAGCACTAAACTCACCTGCCAGCTAAAGTCCCCCCCTCCACCTTTCTTTTTAGTGAAGAACAATTTTAAACTCACGCTTCTTAAAGCACGATCTTTATTTAAATTTTAGTTAATTTCCTCCTTTTTTCTTTCATGTGATTTTATTCATATCTCTGATATAAAAATATCTATTTGCTCGTTATCACTTAGAATTGGAAGGTTTTTTTCCTATCCAATTGGTTATAAAATGCCATTTTTTTTTATTTTTTTTTTTTAAGAAAAGGGTCTGATTGCTCCTTCTGCAACACAGTCTAGACATTCTAAGAGAATTAACTAGGGAAAAAATATATCTGCGTTTAAAAAAATAAGGTAATTTTTAAATAACTCCCAAGATAAAGTGGACATATGGTAAAAGATAAAACGTGTAACCTAACCGTATAGATATTTAGATTCACACTGCCTTTTTCTGGCTCTGGCAGTGCTCTGTATGGGGAGATAAGGGCAGACTCATAAGGCTGTGATTCAGTAGAGGCTATTTCGACAAGTTTCCACTCTGAGATTCTGTTCATCAACCTCTAATTAGCACTTCATCGCTTTCAGCTTTGTGTCACCCAGCTGACTAGAGGAAGATGACACCTCCAACTTGAACTGGGCTTTTTTTCCATTTTCTTGGAGCTCATCAAGACATGTGGTGCTTTCTTAAAGTGCAGCTGGTGCTGGCACTTTCATTGTAAATTTAAATCGCTGTGTTTGGAAAAAGGTGATAAGAACAGTTTGTTTCATGTCCCTGGTGTTTAGCCTGAGGCAATTCCCAGCAAATATATTCAAGGCGCCTTCTGGTTTGATCTGCTACTCTTTTTTGTATTATTATTATTATTAATAACAATGCTAGAAAATAGGCACCTAAAAGAATACCCTGTGCAGTGTATAAATTTTTCCCACAGTCACTAAAGTTTAAGAGAAAACAAAACCCCTTTAAGCTTCAATTTAGATAAATAGCAAATATATGTATCTATGTTCAGAGAAGGAGGAGTCAGGTTTTTTGCAAGTTTGGTGGGTTTTTTAGATTTTCTATAACACATGTTTTGGAGAAAAAGTCTTTTTTTTTCTTTTTTTTTTTTTGTTTTTTTTTTTTTTTTTTTTTTTTTTTTTTTTTTTTTTGATTTAGCATTCTACTTTATTGGTCATGCTATGGATAACATATACCAGTAGTTTATTACACATTTT
>JAWWEU010000005.1:13123095-13170203 GCA_035583155.1 Acropternis orthonyx
TTTTTTTTTTTGATTTAGCATTCTACTTTATTGGTCATGCTATGGATAACATATACCAGTAGTTTATTACACATTTTTTTCTGCCTACTTAATTGTTACATTATTTATGAAATAAAACTAAAGAACAATGGTATGAATTTATCTCAAAGTACTTCTGCTTATAGAAATATGCCTAGAAATTCAACTTTCAACATTATAGCTGTGTCCATTATATTCTTAAATGCTTATTTGTGTACATTGTCACTGTGAAGATCTGAAGGGATACTGCTTAATTGATACACTTTTCTGCTTTTTAAAGTGTGTGCCAAAATGAGTACAGCATTAAGAAAAGAGATTAAGGATTTGCACATCAACTTTTCTATTTTCAAAATTTCCACATTACTATGGAAAGCTTTTTTTCTTCTGAATATGTACCCCATCCACACAACTTAGTTATAGAATTAACCAAATTAGAGAAATACATCTCAAAAGAGTGGCTATTGTATGTTACTTAAGGAAACTTGAATACTTTTCAAGCACACAGTTAAAAATAATGGTTTTTTTTTTCTAGAGTACGAACACAAAATCATGTTTGCTGGTCTTTTTCCTTTTTTTCAATATTTTTCCTAACCTTTAGAAATAAAACTCATATTAACAAAATTTATATCAGGTTTTTTATATTAGGCTTTTCTGATTTGTTTTTGTGCATTTTAGTGCCGTTTGAGACCTAGGTCCCAAGTACTCTGGTACCACAATAAATGGCATTAAAAGTCTGAGAACCTTCTATAGTAACCTTATGGAGTGAGCACAGAATTGTGCCTCTCTTTTTTCAGTGAGACAGAAAGGAAAGCATACATGAGAAAAATTTAACTCGATCCAGCTTTTGAAAACTGAGCCAACACATTGGCTTAGATCTAATTTTTGCATACTGACTAATAGTGTAAATTGCCATATTTCCATTGCTATAGAAATTAAACTCTCTGATTTCTGTATGTATGGAGAAATGCAACATATGTAGATAGTGGCACAATCCTGTATTTCTGATGTTCCATTTTTCTATAAATATAGATGTTCTGTGATTATCAATAGAGCTTCTCATTAAAATTCAGACTTAGATACAAAATGATGCCATTTTGTCTTAATATTTGAAAACCTAAAAATGTATCTCTAGCTCTTTGAAAATCTGTATTTTAGCATTTACATTCAGCAGTTTATTGCAGTAGGAAATATTTCAAACAGAAGAAGAATATTGTCCTATCAAAGAACTCTAATGATTTAGAAGACCATTTTTTTCCCCAGCAAACCAAATATTAGGAATGAAGTTTAATCAAAGATCTAGTGCTGCATTTCCACTGAAGGCAGGAAATAACTGATTATTTCTCTGAGTTTTTGAGAATCAGCCGTGTGGAATAAGATTAAACTCCATTGCAGTCTTGCAAAATTGGCGTCATCTTTACTGAATCCCTGTTACAAATGGTTTTACATTGTGAAAGGCTTCTTTTAATGATTGTTTGCTCCTTTGACGAACTAGCTAATTGTCCGCTGGTCTATTCATCTTAATTCAGACCCATTACCCTTCATTTTTCCTCTCTACACTCAGCAGCTACTGCTATGGCCTCACACTGCTGCCCTACCCAACAACATAAGACCCTTTTGCTGTAGTGTCACAAGGAACTTCCTTGTGCTATCTGCCATGTAGATATGAAGTAAATGGACTGTCTCTATTCCACGTACTTTATGGAGCTTGGCTGTTATGTTACCACCTGAATATCCCAAATCCCAGTCTGGCAATTTCCTCTGCCTTGTTACTGACTACCGTGATTACCCCTGACCTGGGCACCCAGGGCTCTCAATTAACCATTCTACCTTTTGGGAGTTTGGGTTATGGGCCAAGGTATATCCCAGATGCCTGTGGCACAGTTTCAGGCAGTCAAATACATGAATCTCACATCCAATATGTGGAACTTGACTGATCTATGTCTCTTTGCCTCTGTTTTTCTGCCTAGGTAAAAGCCTTGGTTTTCTGCCATTGGTAAAACACTGTGGATGGCAATTCTGAATTTCCCCCAAACTTTCAAACAGGTTCATTTTTTTTTCACCCAGCAGCTGTCAGAACAACCTTTGGCTGTATAAATAGTTATGTGAATAAGAGTTGCTTACAGTTTTCGCATGTTTTGACTCTCCTTATATAGCGCACAGCAGTCAGTCTATCTGAGAATGCCTAATATAGGATTGGACGGAAAGATCTGCATGGATTGACAATTGGTGATAAATGAGGATCTTCTTATTAACTGGGGATAAGAGATATTTCCTGGTGAGGGCTGAATTCTCCACATAGAGACAAGAAAGGAATGGTGGCAGGGACTATCTGTTAGTTGCTAGGCACTTAATTCATCCTTAGACCTCAAGGACTCAGCATGGGGAACAACCGAGATAAATAATTTGCATTGGCTGTGTCATCTCTTGCTTTTGCCAGAAAGTGTCAGTTTTTCCTTGACTAGTAATAGCACTGATGGCAATTATTACACTATATGCAGAATAACTGTATATCTGTGTAATGTGTATTAAACAAAGGGTGCAAAAAAGATTATGATCATGGAAATGTTTGTGTGAGTCAAACCCTCTCAGATAAACAGAGATTTTTTTTCAGTGTAATTCAGCACCACAATGATAAACCAACAATATAAGCAATATAAGTATAGATATAAAGATATGAAACAACATATTGTCAGAAGCAATAAGAAAGATTTAGCAACATGTAAACAGGATAGAGCCACAAGAGGCCAAGCATGGTAGTAGTTTATTATACATACCTACCTAACTGAAAGCCATACTGAGCAGAACGTAAAAGAGAAAGAAGTGGTAAATTGTGGTAGCTGTTTTTATTATTCTGCTCTTCAAGAGGGATATGATTTGGAATTTGCATTCCACAAGAGTTCAGAGTTTTTTGTGAGTCTCATTTTAAGAGTATTTAACATTTGTGTAACTCTTAATTCAGCAATGTACAAACATGAACTCTGAACAGCTGCAGTAGCAACTCAGATGAGATACATGAAGGTGTGCTGTTGAGCTCTGGGTTAGTACATCACTAAACCTGCAATTGGCACGGAAGTGTGTCCTTTGTCCCCACTGTGAGAGAGCAAGCTTTCAAAGGCTGATGTGCAGCCCCTGTTCACTGCTCTTTATTGGCAGCACAAACCTACTGAAAGCCATTGTAGTGATATGGGATGACAGTAAAACAATTGCTGCTTTTGCGCTCTTTTGTGTAGTGAAGCTAGCTTAGTAGTTAAGCAAGAAAAAATTTAAAAAAAAAGAGAATAATAATAAAATCACCAACTGCATGCTTTCCCGAAGCTCTTTCTCAGCATACATTTGCTCAGAGCTCCAGGAAGTAATCTTACCAGTCCTAGCATTAGCAAATTAAGGTGACACATTATGCATTGTGAGATTGGCTTAAAAATCATGAAATTACAGAACCAGAGGAGATGAGGGGGGAAAAAAAGTTTGGGGTTTTTTTTTTTAAAAATTGTTTGCTTTTATTTTTATAAACTTTTAGAATATACTAGGATCGTATTTTCACTTTTCTTGAGCTGATATTTTAAGAACCAGGGCTCTTTAGTAAGTATTGTGAAACCTTAATAAGCCTTTGAGCCTTCAGTGCATATTGCAGCTGAGCTGGGCCGAATGCTCCTATGGTTCCTGGGGCAGTGTAGGCTTCTAAACAGTCGCTGCCATTCTGCTTCATCTAAGTGAGGCTGTGTGTTTCTGGAACCTCTGCGACACCCCGTAGAAAATCTGCAATTTACCAGTCGTGGTGGACAGAATTACAAGAAACACACCCAAAGCATACACTTGTCATTGTTTTTATCTTACAGCTTGCTGAGCATACACTCAGTAGTAAACAATAAAGAAAATCAGTACAATTGAGCCACAGAATAACACCAACGTGGCCTTAATTGTAAACTTTAATGTATGATGATTTTGAAAGAATTAATTTGAAAGCAAACACGTTTAACTTTTGGTGATTCATAGTACTAAGGGTATACTTTATTTGAACCCACTGGATAATGTAATCTTGGCCCTGTTCAAGTCAGGCATATGGATTTCTGTGGGACCAGAATTTAATAAGCCTTCCAACTAGCTAAATTTTAAAAGTGTAGAACATGTTCTGTCCTACTCTTCTTATGGATTATATTATGCTGTTTTTACTTTATCTGGGGTGTGGGACAATGTATTTTCTGTGACAAGGATGAGAAGTTGTTTGTATTTTCTGTAATAATGCTTACTGTTTTAACAGAAAGCACGTTCGACTTGAACTTGATGGTCTGATACGTGTTTTACATGTGTTTGTCCTACTGGGGAATTTGTTATATGTGTACAGATGAGATGGTAACTTCTCTCTTTTCCTGCATTATTTTGATGTTAGTGAAGCTAAGCTTCTGCAAATAAAAACTTAGATGTTAAGTATTTAGCCATTATGTACATTTACATCTGTGTATAAAGTTATCTTAATTCTGAGCTCTTTCTCTTTCATAATGTGATTGCCTTACAAACCAGAAACAAGTAGTAATGGCTTAACTGTGCCAACAAAGCACTTCACATGGGGCACAGGTTTGGAAATGAACTTCAGCACAGACCTTGTAGACATCTGAACTCTATAAATCCACAGGTGTTTAAGTAGCCCTAAGGGCTAGGTCAGATAGCTGACTTGTTTCACTATGACTTTACAAGGATTTAGTACTGTGTAAACAACACTTGCAAGGTTTTCTCTTTACTGCTGAGTAAAACCAGTAGCAGGAAGAGCCACCTTTGATTTTCATACCATAAAATGTACAGTGTTTTTTATTCTATAAGCAATGTTTGCTAGGATGTTTTTGAGCTAGACTACATACAAAATTAAACTTTCTTAGCTGGTGTGTTTTGAGACAAGATGATAGAAATTGTATCATTCTTGAAAGGAAATTGAAGGTGAGCTGGAGAGTTTGTTTTTTCTCTTTCTTTTTTGATGCTTGTGTTTGTTGTTGATTTTGGTCTTTGTTTTGAGAGAAGCATTCAAGCCCTTCTGGAGAAAGATAAATTAGGCAGTAGTTTTCAATGCGAATGCAGTCTGCAGATCTTAGGTCTGTGCATTTCCACCTAAAGTAATGTTGTTGTTAAAATTTTGTAAGCAGATGGGCTTATTTCTCAGTAAAGTAACCCCAAAGTGTAAACTAGCTAGCACAGAAACACTGCTGAATTGATGTTGCGATTAAAAAATAAAACCGACTAGCTAATGCTGAGTGTTGAGAACAGTGTTCTATTTTTACCCCCAGATCTGGTCTGCTTGTAGTAGTGAAGGATTTCCATCAGTACCTTAAAAAAAGACAAACCACTCACATTAAAAAAAAGAAACAAATACAACAACAGCAACAAAAACACACACCAAAACAAAAACCAAAACCATAAACACAAAAACCACACACACACACAAAAAAAAAAAACCAAAACCCTGAATGACTACCCAGAATAACATGGTAAATGAGCTTGAATGGGGAAACTAGAGTCTAAGGAGGAGGCGTAAGGAGCTGAAAGGAGTAAAACAGCACTCAGAAAGGGAAAACATAACTGGAACCCAAGTAGAGTAATTAGGAACTGGAGAAGAAAATTAAAATCCTTAGGGAATTCGGTATCTGAGAAAGGAACTGAGAGAAATCTATTGAGGTTTATGAGAGGACAGTTACTCCAAAAGCTTAATTAACTCTCATACAAAGCTTGGAGGAAGTTCCTCCTTGTCCTTTTTTTACACTGGTGTATGACTCAAGAAAATACAGATAATTTCTTTAGTAGTTGATGAAAGCTTATTGATCAGTGTGTCAATCTGTAGGAGTGATAGCTAATGATTAATCATGTTTTCCTGCAGTATTTGGTTTCTGCTCCTTTGCCTCTTATTCTTTAGATTTAAAGGTATTGTGAGCATAGATGTATGGCTGGGATTTAAAATGCCTCAAATGAGTAAGTTACTTAAGTTTTGCTGTAGCTAATCACAGTATTTATGATGTGAAATTTTTTTGCCTGGTCAGCACAAAGATTTGCATGAATATATTGTAGAGCTAGCTAGATGTTTGCTAAATTTTGATGGTAAAGAGAGACGGTTGTAATTTCCTTCACTCTGTCCTGGATTGAGCTTTTTTGCAGAAGTTTAGTCAAGTTTGTGCTATGTGGCCTTTTCTTTCTGGACTGAAGTGTTTGTCACAAATGCACATGTTGCATCTGGTGTTCTCTGTCTTCAAGCTGTCAGCTACCCTGACATCAGTCTGCCACTCCCAAAGTCAAAGTTTCCTTTCTCAGTCAATGACTGCCCATAACACACACAAAGGTATAACTTCCATTGATTTGACTTAAAACACACACAAAGGTATAACTTCCATCGATTTGACTTAACTGAATTACTGCAACTGTTTCTTGAAATGTGATGATATTGCATAAATGAATTCTATGGAAACATCCTTATGACTGCATAAACCTGAAAATCTCAGTGCTGAGGGATGTCAGGAATTTAAGTGCGTAGGATATATATCATGTAGAAATTTTATCCTCTGTCAGATAAATGATCATATTTGGTTCCTTCAGTTCTTGAAAATACCATCTAGAAAAATTTTCATCTTCTCCAGAAGTGTACTCAAATTATAAAACTATGCAAAACATTCTGAACTAAGTCTTATTTTTGTCACCAGTTGATCACTTTTTTAATACAAAAAAAATGTGTATGTTATGTTGTCTGGGAAACATTTGGTTTGAAGCATTGCAAGCTGAGAATTTTATTCATCTTCCCCCCCTCCCCACTTCCATTCTTCAGGTTATTTAAAAAACCAGCCTCTTTACAAATCACATTAGGTTTGTTGTATGCATTAAATGAAAGGCTTTCAACTTCCAGAGCAGGCTGTATGAACAATTGCCTTGTGTGTACATCAGCTAGCATCCTACCTAAGTGCAATGAATTTAGTTTGTGTTAATTACAAGGTGCATTTGACTGTGTCTACATGATAGATTAACAGTTCCAAATAACATGATATGCAAATGAAAGGAAATTCTTTTTCCATTTTTTAGCACAGCTGAGAAATACAGTGTATTCTGAAAAGAAATAGAAATGCAACTACGCTAGTGACATACTAGTCTGTATATATAAACTCTCACCAATCCAGGAAAACTTACATGAAATTGAACGATTACAATGCTTATGCATGGTGGTGTTATCTTAAAGTCTGAATGTTAAAGAATACCCTGGAAAAAAATAAACTAGTACATACCATTTAAAATGCTGCATAAGGACATTACTTGACATTCTGCAAATATATTTTTGCAAATACTCCGACAGCAAGTATATCTAGATCTCATTTGTGGATTCCAAGATAGTTTGTAATTTCTTGTGGTGTTTTTTTTCTTCTTGTAACTTTTCATTATTCATCAAAGGAAAGTCTTTTTCCTTTATATAACTCAAATTCAAAAGAGAAAAGTACTTGTACTCTCTACTGTTTAAAGGAAATTCTCAGTTTCAGTAGGATTCACCAACAACTTAGGTCTAGTCCCACGATTTCTCTCTCTCTCTCTCTTTTTTTTTTTGGGTTTTTTTTTTTTTGTTTTGTTTTTTTTTCTGCTTTTGTTTGTTTGGTTTTGGTTGGTTGGTTGATTTTTTTCTGTTTTTTGTTTGTTGGTTGGTTGGTTGGTTTGGGTTTCATTTTTTTAAAATTTGTTTTGTTTTGGGTTTTTTGTTGGTTTTTTGTTATATGATTGTTTTTTGGGTTTCATTTGCTTTGGGGTATTTTTTAGGTAAACTATACAGTAAAGATGAAGTAAAATTGGATACAAAATGTAAGTCTCATTTTCTTCACTGGCATTTCATGTGCTTGAGTTAATAATTGTGAAGATTTGATGCTCTCAAATACTATCGTGATTAGGATTATGTGAAGTGCCTACAACAAATGATGTATTCATGAGCTGGATATTTTAACAAGGGCACAAGTTTGCCATAAACAGACTCTGTTGTAAGGCAGCCTATGGAGAGCTAACAGAGTATTTTGCATTCCCTCCCAGGTACCCCACAGCTGAACTCTGTACAGTTGTCATTGCAGAAGGGCAGACGTACTTTTAACAGGGTTAAATGTAATTGGTATACCTTCCTGGTCTGGATTTGCTGGCTGTTAATATAGAAGCAGTTGGACCTATTAACTGGTGTTACTACTGTACCTTTCAGTCAGAGATATTCTGCAATTCTCTGCCAGGAATAAACATACTACCTTCCCTGCTTTCCCCTCAGCTTTTCAAGAGAAGCTAGCATTTGATGCTCTGTTTTTCAGGAACTTCTTGCTTGGATAGATAATCAGGTTGTTGGGGTTTTGTAGTAGAAATAAAGAGCCTAAAAATGTTTAAGACCACAGAGACACTGTGAGGAGGAGATTAAAATATTCCTACTGCATTGTGAGGCTGTGTACTTAAAGAGCCAGAGCTTCATGTGGTAAGTGGCTTTAACCATGAAATAAGCAAGTTGCATTGCACAAAGTTGTAGCAATAAGAATTCTTTCATTAGCAAGAAAGAGCAATACAAATGTAAGACCAGAGAAAATGTTTCTCAATTAAAAGGGCTTAATATTGCTCCGTGTTTTATATGTGTATTACATGTACCAGCTAAACAGCGAGGTGTCTGTGTTGTTACAAAAAACAGCACTGCTGTTTCTATGATTTCTTCCCCTCTGTATTTCATTGGCTACCTGCCTATCTTTAATTTGCTGTTAAAAAACTTGCCTTATGAATTATTAAGATAGAATTCTGCTTTTCTGTTTTTATTCAGGTTTCTCAGAACTGCTTGCTTTGTACAATACATCAAAGTAAAAATAAGGTTGAGACCAATCCTTGAAATTCATGGAAACACATTGACACTGATTGTGAAAAACACCATAAAAATTAAATTGGGATTTCTACTCCTCTAGCAAGATATGGAATAGGGAATTTCAAAGATTGATGCGTCTTTAAACCAAAAGAAACTGTAGTCATTGTTTCTGATCTCTAGGATAACCAAGTCACAAATGCAGTGAGCTCTGTAATTTATGGTTTAGTTTAGTTACACCTCTAATTAAAAGCAAACACAAAGTGTGTTTGCAAGTTCCCTTCGTTTGAATGGGAACAGGCAAACCCTTTCTTAAATAACTACTCTTCATACAAGTTGCCGCTATGAGAGCCCTGAAAGGACCTGAAATTAGTTGATAGAAAGTAGCTCCCCATAACTAATTCTAGCTGGGAGGGCACTGCCATTTCAGTCTTTTGTATTGTCTTTCTATTTTTAAAAAGATGAGGAGAAATCAGAATGCTAACAAACAGGGCCTTCCAGAAAAGGCTATTTAAAAAAAAATAAAATAAGTGTTAGGCAGAGGTTTTAATGTCTGTGGCCTCAACAAAGGAATGAAGAAAGTGTCCAATTTTAATAAAAATTTTGCATTAGTTGAAGTCTCTTGTTTTAAAACTGACGAAGTGGGTCATCTTGCGGTTTGGAGATCATTGTATACTGTATGTTAATCTAAAGACTGTCTCTAGTTTTGTAAAAGTGTCTCTTTTTTAATAGCCATTATGAACTAATTTATAGGACTAATCAGAGATTCTTCTTGTGTTCAATAACAGTATTTCTGAGATAACTATAGTAAAAATGTTTTTTGTTCCCAAACACTATTTTTTCTTAACATTTCAAAGGTTACTTGCTTGTGAAAAGACTGGACTTGAGTATTCAATGCAGTTCTCTGAGTGCTTTCTCTACATTCATCTGTCCTTAGTTCTGTCTTGCCATGATATTCTTGCTTATTTTCTGTTACTGTTGTACAAAAGGGTCTTTTCGTAATCAGCAGTGCTTTGGTTTGTTTTGTTGTTTTTTTTTTAATTAACCTGGCATATATATATATATATATTTATATGTATATATATATATATCAGCACAAAACTGGAATGGAATTAAAAAAAATAAAGCCTGAACATCGTTATTGTTGTGCATGGGAAACTTGTTACATGAGGCCAGTACTTCATTTGAGAGAACAATTTAATTGAATTTTGATGCAGCTAAATAGCACCTTTGTTAAAATCAAAATGACCTTGTGTAAACGTACTTCAGCAATCCACCCAGGTAACAGAACAGGTACAAGAATTCAGCAACTGCAGTGCATTTTGTGAGGTTGTATGTTCATTAAATTGATCACAATTTTGCCCTCTATTTTTTCCATATATGGGAGAGAGTAGATTAATAATTTCCATTTTTAAAACATTCTTGCTTTATAAATTAGTTCCCTTTCTTTCAGCTTTTATACTCCACGCTCCAGATAATAAATGTGCTCACAAAAGACTTGTCTGAAATAATGAAGCTGTTAAAGAACATTGTAATTTTTTACTTTAATAAAATTAATCTGGCCCTGTAAACCATTGGAAGGCAAACTTGCTCTTAGAATGCATCACAGTACCACGTTTGTGACACTGATAGATAACTATTAACTCCTTTCAAGCTTTAAAATGCTTCAGAATGCCAAAGTAAAGAATCTAAAACTGCAGATCTTATTCAAATGAATCAGGATAGAGCAGATGGTTGAAGAAGGCACACAAGCAAGAAGTAAATCTCCTGTTCTCCCTTTCTGATTGCTTTGCCCACAGAGGAATAATGATTCAAAGAAAATCAGTAATCATGGCGGATGCCATTAGCATATTCCCAATAAGGGAGCTTACACAAAAATTCCCAGAGAAAATGAATGGCTGCTACTACAGATCAGTGTGCAAATAGTGCATTTCCAGCTGCCTTCCAAAACATAGATTTTCCAAGACATTTAGAAATGGAGTTTGAAAAACTGAATTAAAAGAATTGCACATTTGCTTAGGGAAGAGATGGATATTTTATTAACCAGCCAGTATAGCTATATTTAACACTCTTGTCAGTTGTAATGCTGAGCTGAGTAGTCTCCAAAGTGTCCTGTGCTTAAAATTAACGTATCAGCAACCTTTCAATAAAATATAGGGAGAACCTTTTCCTACTTGGTTGTTTCTGTCTGGAGAGAGTGTGCAAACTGCTGTAAATCCCTTCCCCGGCATGTTTTCAGATTGCATTGTTGCGAACACATGTGGTAAATGTCTGCTTTCTTGTCGCTTAACAGAAGTTATTAAGTTGTTCACAAATCAGTGGCAAAGCAAAACATTTTCTCAAAGTGTTTCAGAAGGAGTACTAACCTAGATAAATGGCTGTTTTCTTGTCTGTCCATAAGCAAGGGGAAGCCCATTAGCCAGTGTAAATGAGCATAGCACTATCTGAACAGTCAAGCTGCTGCCTTTCATTTATATGGAATTAGGATTTTCGCTTGGGATATTTCAAAATGAGAGAAAATTCAAGAATTGCTTGCAGGTTTGTCACATTCTCCTATAATATAGTTAAGAAAGTAATGCAACATTGTGTTATTCTCATTCACTTGAATTTCATCATATAGGTGAAATCTAAGAGCAAATCAGCACTGCTCTGGCCTCTGGATTAGGCAGTCAGCTGCCATTGTTGCAACTGGAAAATGCATGTCTAATTTCTTGTGTGCCAGGCTGAATGTGTATCTCCTATTGGTTCCAAATAAAACAATAGACCAACAGTCACTAAAATAAGTACCATCACCTAGATGGTTGGTAAATCTTCTTAGAAAAGCAGCCATGAGACATGGTATTGACAGGTTTTGTTGGTGAAATAAGAGAGAAACTAGGTAAGGGTGACCATGTTCCAGCAGATGCCATCATTGATTGTGCCGGCAGGAGGCAAATGGTTAAAGGATTCAATAGGAACTGTCACAATAGTTTCAATTTTATTATTGAAACCCAAACTTTCAGTGGCAGTGGACAGGTTGCCTTCATTTTTCATCCATGAAACATCTTCAACATTTCAAAAAAAAAAAAAAAAATCTTTTAAACTAGCACTGCAACCAATAATGCCTTTTATGTATACTAAGGTGGTAGAAACCATTAATAAAATGCCTGTCAACAGCACATCTCCCTTTTCTCTTTAGCGAAAAAAGGAGAAATCATTAATTACAGTTTCTGTCACACACAAAAGACATGTTTTTTTGTTCTGGTCTTTTAGCACTTTAACAGCATGAATTCACCTAGTGGCCACCTATTCTGCAAAATTTGAAAAGGGATGTGTCCTTATCCATCTATGCAAAACCTTCTGAAGACATTGCATGTGTCTGCCTGGGTAACAAATGTGGTATTTTGGGTTGACACTGAAAAGGAGGATTATGAATATGGATAGGATGCAAATACTCCATCTATCTTAATCAGAATACAGGAATTCAAGCTGTTGTAGAAGGAGGGGGAAGGAAGGGGGAGAAAACCTTAGAAACCTAAGCTGTAGGGGCCTGATTCTGCTCTCACTGCTATCAGCTGGAGTTTTACCACTGAAGTTACTCAGGTCAGGATTGCGCAGTAAATTTACATGGTCTTTTGTAAGGTTGTCATTTTACGTGCAGCTCTGCCAAACACATTAACTTTGATTGAGATTGCTTGCTCTGCTGAACTCATATGTATTTTAAGGATTTGCTGGAAGGTGGACTTAAAAATCACTACTGCTCATTTATTTATCACATCTGAAAAGTATATAATCATGTAGGGGGTTTCTTAATACATAACAGTTTATCAAAAAACCTACATATTGTGAATTTGAAAGGAATGTACAACAAGATGTAAGTAATAACAGTTTTGGGGGGGCAGACAGTTGTTAATATTACAATTTATATAACAAGATAATGTCAACAAAAAGGTCTCCAGTTTCTAGGTTTTTCCCAGCTCACCATTTCCTATTATTTAATGGATGCCTGTGGTGCTTGTAAAAGCAGAATACTAACAAAATAGCTTTTAATTTTTTTTCAATTTAATTTATTTCTGTAAACTTTGAAAATTGCATTTTTGTAGGCTTTGTTTTTGTTCCATGCTATCTAAATATTTTGTGAAACCCGTACAGAGGATTCCTCTCTCTTTTGAAAGAAGTCATCACTGAAATCTGGCAAATCATAAATGGAAATATTTTCATTGTGAGCATATGAGCCTTTTTTCAGCCTTCAGATCTAACGAAACAGAAAGCAAATACAATACTCTCATTCACTCAGAAGGTAAACATATGTCTAATAGAGACTTCTGAAATGTGTCATTTATGTGCTTCAGTTTCAAAATGTGTCTCATCAATTGTAAATGAAAGGCCCAACCTGTCTATTTGGGTCTTTCACAAAAATATCAGCTTGGGAAAAAAAAAAAAGTCTTTGTAAAATGTAAATTTCAGACCAAATTCTCACCCGATATAGAAACACAGTAGATGAATAGATTTAAGTGTATGTGTTTTGCATTATAAATGCAAAATATAAATCTAGAAATGGGGACTTCAGTTCCTTAATGCTCCTACGTTTGGTGTGATCACTTATAGTTCCTTAATTAAGAAGCATTATATTTTACATGGCTTTATTCTGATACCGTGACTTCGAGTAGACCGATATTTTTTGTAGTCCAATATATGAATAAAATACGTACTAGAACAAAATCCATTTTTGTAGCTGAAAATTAGGTAGATTCCTAGTAGAAACCATGATAAGTTTGGGTCTTCCATTTCTTCTATGCTTTCATGAGAAGTACAGTCAAGACCTTTAATCACCCGTAGGAATGTAAACAAGTAGTTTTAGCTCACATGTTTCACATTATCTGTTTCTATGATTATGTGCCAGAATCTGTAGTGAGGACCTAGTCCTGCACAGCTGAACTCAGTAGAAATCTTACCCTCCATTTTAAAGTCACGAAAATTAGAACTCTGTGTTTTAATAATTGCCTGACTCTGAAATGTATGGAGTTAGTATATTCAAAATTTGCCTGACCTGCAGTCCTCTTACATGCATGATTGAATTTGAAAGTAGTTTAATGCTCTTTTTCCTTCACAATGTAGAGCCAAATCTGTGATGTTCTTGTTCTGATGTTAATGAGAAAGTTTTGTCAGAGAATTTATTCATTTGGGGTTGATGATGAGTATGGATGAGCTGTAGTGTGGGTTTTGATCCAGTAAAATACATGATTTGCATCACTCAGACATGTAGTATGAAAGCAGCCATTAAACTGTTGATTCTGAAGCACAACTGACCAGTCTGTGAGCTACATACACTATTTTCACCCTAAATGTTTTTAAACCTATGGTGAGCAGAATATTTTAGTAGTATTGGTTAAAAATGTCATGTTTGAAAAATCTGGCAAGTATTCAGAGTAATTTAATCTTTCATCAAGATTTAATCAGAATAGCCTTATATCTCTTTTGTGCATTGTCAAATGCTCACCACAATTTGTCTCCCCCCATGGTGGACTGACAGATTGAGAAAATAAGCAAAGAGCCGGAACATTTGACTGTAATTGCAATGTCAGCACTGTTAAACTATATTTATGAGAAGAAAGTTAACACTGTGACATTAATAATTTCATCAGTTTTACATGTGTTTGCTTCATAAACAAGAACGCTTTTTTTCATGAATTGTCTATGACCAATACTTTGTTCTTCTAGAAGAAGGCTACAAATTCCAGTTTTGAAAGAAAAGCAGGCACAAAAAATAATTTTGGTCCACATTGCTATGTTTGGGGAATTAAAATAGAAAACTTTTAAATATGTGCACTGAGCCACGCTCTATAAACTGTGGATTTCCTGTCAATAAGGAAAGAAAAAACCAAAACCAGAACAACTAGAAGCAAACAATAGAATAGGCAGAACTAGGAAGTGTAGTATTTTGTCTATCTGTACTCTAGCTCTAAAATTGCTTTAGGCAGATACATGACGTCTTTAGTTTTTCTTGACTCTTTCAACCACTAGGTGCTCACCTGCACTTTCAGTGATTTATGGCACTGTACCAAATGTACTGGCTAATAAAGACAGTTTGTAACTCTCTAATTTTGGAGGGACATAACACATGAAACTGCAGCGATCTCTTACCTACATATTTCACTCTATAAGGGGAAACAGAAGAGAGAACATGACACGTATTAAAAAAGTGAATTACAATGTTGTACTCCTTAGTCCAATAAACCACTGTTGGCTGGCACACATCTAACTACTGAGGTGTTGTTTTGCACTACAGCTTAATCAGCTGGGCCTAGACTGCTCCTTGGTGTTCATGTGCCTTAGGCAGTGTAAGTTCTGTGATTCACATGCACAATCACATGAGCCTGTGCTGTGCATTTTAGACAATGGTGAATAAAATAATATGTTAGAATGATTGATCACATACTTTTTACCTACTTAAAATATGAGAAGGTAGAATTAAAAAAATTATAAAGTGATTCAAAAAATTTTGAAACCACTTGCATGTGTATTCAAACTCTGTTGCCTATGATTCTAGCACAGTTGAGATTGACTCACAGAATCACAGAATATGCTGAGCTGGAAGGGACCCACAAGAATCATTGAATACAACTCTCAGCCCTGCACAGGACCATCCCCAAGAGTTACACCATGTGTCTGAGAGCACTGTCCAAATCCTTCTTGAACTCTTGTCAGGCTTGGTGCTGTAACCTCTTCCCTGGGGAGCCTGTTCCAGTGCCCAACGACCCACTGGGTGAAGAACCTTTTTCTGACATCTAACCTAAACCTGAATGGGCTTTCTGGCTATGCTGGAGAAAAATGCAGTTGTCCAAGCTCTAGCATTTTTGAGAAGGCAGACAACAGTTTGCAAAAATGAATCAGTAAGGGAGGATGGTAATTTAGTATTCTCGTTGTCTTTTTAGTTTGTAAATAGAGGTATATGTATACATACACACAAGAAAACATCAACTTCTTATACTTACTGGGCTTCCACGCAGTTGTGGATGTTCTGGACTCCATGGCAGGGAAAGAGACCAGTCCCACATATGTTCTTTTGCTGTGTTCTCTCTTAATCAGTCACTAAAATTGTACACTGAAATCAGAAGAGGAATAATATTAGGCAGTCATGTATTATTAGTCTCTGCATTTCACTAAGGTCCAGTAATCGCACCTTCCTTGCCTGTATCTCAGTCAGAGGAACAGGTAGATGACAGAGAGAGACCACTAGAGTGGTGTGCAAGAGACCTGTTTCCATAGGATCCTTTTGGCTTTAAATCTGCCCAGATGGCATGCAGTTCCTTTAAGACAGTAGTGTGCCGGGATAAACTGAACCATCTGGACCCAGCAACCTCCTGAAGTTCCTACAGTGACCAGAGCAGCTAGTATGGGCTTGCGTGATTGTTGGCAGGTCACATACATGGAGAAATTAAGATTTTTACCCTCAATCACTATCAGTCACAAAAAAGGTAGGGATGCTTTAGTTTTAGTGGCAGTAGGATTTTCCAACAAATAGCCCATCTCCCACAACCTGAGGACTGTGGGAGTCCTAGGATATCATGTAATGACAACATGAACCTCTTTCCCAGCTATCACATCCAGAGATGGCTTTGAATTTGTCCATAGCTCTTTCAAGCCCTGAGCTGCTATAATATCTCTTCCTCAGATATAAGTCCCATGCATGTACAGAGAGTGGGAATCTGACTATAGAAGGGAAGAGAAATAAAAAACTATGGGAATTTTGTTAGCAAAGTTTTTCTAGGGAATTGCCATTGTCTGTGTTTGTGGAATGGCCAGGTACAGTATGCCTCATTGATGCTGGCAGGGTAAGAATAAGTAATGTTATGCACGTGTGTCTTTTACGTCTATGTGAAACCTGGAATATCACTAGACAGATTGAAAAAAGAACACTTTCTATAAACTGAATCAAAAAACTCACAAAACTGTCATGAAATACTATGCGAATCACCTTGTACAATTGTTGAATAATAAAAGCAGGCACAGAGGATGTAGCATAATTCATAGAATAGGCAAATCACAATACACTTACTCCAAGGGCAGGATGACTTGCTGGATAAAGCATCTGTCACTTGCCTTTGAGCTCTCTGAAACATCACCTTTTCTTTTTAAGTGAAGAGTGTTGAGCTGTCTGAAATTTGACCACATCACAAAACTAGGAAAGGTTTGTAGTATTTGGTGCAGTTGATGTGTTCAGGTGAGGTTAGAACTGAGTAAGCATGAAGAGTGAGTAATTTGTCATCAAGAAGAGATTCCAATGGGAAAGTAGAAATGTATTCAGTGGGATAGTAAATGTGAAATTCACATTACAGTTACCTGCTTTGTACCTGGCCTGGAAATACTTTGAAAGCTGCTTTCTGTGCATAAGCTTCACCATCCTCAGATTCACTCTGTCTTTTCGAAGAAAGATAGATGGGTTAAAAGCCAGTTGTTTAGAAGACTTGTTAAACTTTTACAGATGAGTATCTCTCCAGTCAAGCAGTGAGTTCACTGCCAGGGAAACTCTTAGTGAGATGGTCTTCATTTCACCTGACATATAGAAAACAGGGTTGCCTCATTTATTTCCTATGTCAGTTTTTGACATAACCTTTACAAAGTGAAATATAAAATCAAATTAGTTTGCAATTAGTTTCAGATCTTGATGTGAATAACTAGAGTCTCTTGAACATACTAATATATAACGATCATGCTCAATGAACTTAATATGGATTTGTTGTGTACTCAATCCAGTTGGACCAACTTATATATGTACAGTGTGCCTATTGTGTCTGTAGTGTGAAGTTATTATCCATCTACAGTTTTTGCAATAGTAGCGATAAAATGCCTCTTTTTCTCCTTGCTGCCTTAGTGAAATAATTATTGTCCAAGCTATGTTTTGGTTACGATACTTAGCAGACCAGTTCTGTCATTGCCACGTCTTGGTCTTTCAAAATGGCTGAACACATGAGAAATGACTGTTCATAAGAGGAAGCAAGGATCTCCCCCAGTGCATTTCTTTCTCTGTCCTATTGCCATCATGCAATTTCACTGACCTTCTGCCCCGTTCAGATAACTGCTTTGTAACAGATACAGAATGAATAGCTTTTTGACAGACAGTTTTATATTAATTTACTGTAAATCTGTCTGCTTGCACTGTAGTAAAAGATAGGTAGCCAGCAGGACTTAAACAGTGATGTCTGGTGCTGGTTTCCTTCCCTCCCTTCCTCCCTCCCCTAGCTGAGCCTATTTCCACATCCTATGGAGGACCGTTCAAGCAAGAAAGCCCTTTTTAACTGTCATTCATGGAAAGAGTATTAGACTGCATACAGTTGGGCTGGCACACTCTCTGCCTGAGCCCCACTGATCAGTTGAATTGTTTGAGCCAGCTATTTCTAACATGCTAACAGGGAGAACTTGTTCAGACAGCACAGTCACCCTAGAAGGGCATGCAAGGATTTAGCAAAGTGCACGCATAGGACAGCCTTTTTAATCCTTGTTAGACTCTTTCTACAACAGAGCACATTCAGGAATGATGAGAAATGGCTCTCAGTCTTTCACAGCCTGAAGAAAAACCCAGTATTTTAGACTTTGTTGGGGTTGCTGTAAGTGTGTTTATATTTTATTTATGTTAATGTCCCTATTGAAATAAAAGGCTTCTTTTAACCTTTCCCTAAGATGAACAACACTCCCAAGTGATACACTCAGATTAATGCTTCCTGCCTTTTTTAGACTGAGCACAAAGTAGTAACTGATGACCTAATAGAAAAATTAATTTTATTTACTCTGGCAGTATTATCTTTGCTTGGGAAATTAATATTAATGTGAAGACAAAATACACAATGAAAATTGTGCATTTAGGAGCACCTACCTGTCAGTAGGAAACAGAGGAAAGTATACTTCACATGTAATCTGAGTAAGAAGAAGGTTTATTGGAAAATTTTCTGGAATCAGGGGGGCTAACCAATGTTATAAACATATTTGTTCACACTCCTAGTAGCTGGTATTTTTTGTTAGTATAGATCATGTTAATTTTCTCTTAAAAGAACTACAAGAAGAGACAATAAGATAATTTTAAGAATATAAATCTGTGATGGGCATGCATTTTCGATCTTCTTGGTTTAAAACAAAGTACAACAGCAGCAGAAATATCATGATTGCTTATGTATTTTAGTGACAATAAAATGAGAATTACCAATAATCACAATAGCTCAGGGTGGAGTTTTGTTCTTCAATTCTAATATTGTCAATGTGCAAAAAGAAAAAAAATTATTTCCTTTTTACTACATTAGAACCATTTAGCTTTACAATTCTATACTTGTCTTTGTTCACAGCTTTGTTCATAGGGTGCTTTTAAAACAATTAGTTGTGATGATGAAACAATTTGCTTATTCTTTTCCAAAATAAAGCAGAAAAGCTTTCAAAATAAGTAATAATACAGTTTATGTTTAAATTAAATCTAAAAATATAGAATGGCAAACTTAACCAGTTATATTCAACTACTTAGAACAAAAATTAGCTCTTTTTTCCAGCAAAATGTGTAGAGTTACATTTTGATATTTTATTTAAACCCTGTACCGTTTATGGAAAGCGAGACAGTGAAAAACATTCTTAATTTATACCATGTCCGACTCAAAGTTATGTTCAATATTTTATTTTACTGACAAGCATTGTTATTCCAATATTTTGAACATGACATCAGTCCTTCAAACAATTTTTCAAAGAAATTAGAGTAGCCAATCTCAACAGTGCTGGTTCTGTGAGAATGTTGATCTTTTGTTGAGCAAAGGGAAATTAATTTATTTGGAGACTGTGTGGGAAAAAAATGGGGAAAAAAAGAAGTAGCTAGAGAGTCAAAAGTGAGAGAAAGCAAGAGAAAGTGCAATAAAAGAATGGAGTGTCAGTTCATTTATTAAAATACTAAGAAAACTTTGCTGTTGGTTTCTCCATTTTTACTGAAATTTTCAAAAAATGCTCCTTATATCTGCCCACAACATTACATGTCAAGAAATTTCATGTCCAGCACTACCAGAAATTAAGGAGAATCAGGAGGATAATTCTTATATTCCTTAAATTAATTTTTAATTTCATAATACTCTTCACCTGCTTTTTTTTTGTTCTGTCACAGTACCTAAAAATGTGAGAAGAAATAACAAATAAAGTCTGTTCCAAGTCATTGCTACCTGGAGCACTTTTAAAGACCTATTTATTTGGAACTAAATTTTGCTATTAAATGTTTACAATAAGGGTCATATCGTCAATGGGTATTAATTGCCCTAGCTTTATCAAATTAAAATGGAGTTGATCCCAGTTCTCACAGAAGAGAACCTGAATGGAAATGTCAGCCTCTGGTTGCATATCCTTTGGCTGAGGACCACAACTATCTGTGCAGTGATGAGCATGATAGTGCTCAGGTGTAGTTCTTGTTGACTGGAAATTTATGCAGTCAAAACAGAAAAGAAACTATTTTAACTGACTCTGGTACAGCTGTAAGAAGTACCTTCTGTTATGCTCCTCTTTTCATTCTTGCCATTCCTTTGGATATACCTACTCATTTAAATGCTTCTGGCAGTACCATGTCACTTTACCCATAATCTAACGGATCTTTGGACAGCCACAGGAAGGATCATAGCATTAGTTCTGAGCAGATGCTCCCAAATCCCAAACAGTGGTTGGAGAACACACAGAGATTGATTCTATACTGTATGCTACAACTGAGTCCAGCGAGTCACACTAATGCTTAAAGAGCTGCAAGAACCAACAGGGACACTTTGTAGTTCCATGTGTTTTAATAAGTAAGGTGAGCAGCAAATATTGGATGTATACCTGGGGAAATTTCCATTGTCTGTACTGCATCTCTTCTCATGCAAGAAAATTTGCTTCACATATGCAATTCTTTAACTGAAAGTGAATTGTCACCTGCCATGGTTTGCCACTTGTTTAGTTCTCTGCTACGGTTTGTAGTGCAATGTTCTATATCAATTAAAAACAGATGAGAGAACAGTTTAGCTGAAGACTTTGTTTCCTTGTAATCAACTGCAAAACAGACCAAGGTCATGTAACAGATTTCTTCTTCACTTTCACTTAGCAGAGAAGGCAGTGTGAATGCAAATTGCTTTATTGGTGGAGGGAATAAAAATTATAAAAAGCTCAGTTTAAAGAAGTGCAAAATCAGGACTGTGTCGGAACAGGGACAATATAATTGTGGTATGGATTCCCATATGGGACTAAATTATCTAGATTTTACTATGTCAGCAGTTCTATGTGACTGCTGGAATGCAGCCAATGTGCCACATTTGCTTCATTTTTTTGAGATGGTTCTGATTCTACACAACTTTAAATATGCAGAACGCTAAATTTGCTCTAGGTGTCATAGTGGCACTTCTGTGCTGCATAATTTTACATGTTAATTTTACTTAAGAGCAACATAAAAGTAGCCTAGAATGTATCCTAATCCAAACTAAAGTTACTCTGATTTTGGTCTGGCTTATGATCCCCTCAGAAAAAGATTGTTCTATAGGCAAGGTTGTGTCCCTTTACAGAGCATTCCATTCAGTAATACTATTTTGTAGCAACTCAATAAAGCTGATAGTTTTTCTGGGTAATTACCCACAGCACCCTGCAGGACAAATTAGCATTCATGACCTGAATAATGCTTACTAGAAAGAGTTCAATGGAATTTACTTAATCAGAATCATTGCTTTCTCATGGCTACACTATTTTTAACCTAGTCCCTATTGTCTGCTAATAGCAAAAATCCTGTCAGTGCCAGGTCCAACTTGGCACGGGGTGTACAGGGAGAGAAAGATTATCCTTCTCAAAGGTACACAGTGTATTTTTAAATCTTATGGACTGTATTCTGCAGTGTTTACTCAGACCTTACTTAGGTAAAAGTGCATTGAAGTCAGTGGGAGATTTTCCAGATGACAGAGTGTTGAATCAGACATTATGAAAGGAAGTGTGTATATGTTTGCTAGGCAGTCTATGGTTTATAATTTTGGGTAATCATGAAAAACTGTTAAAGTGGACTTTTAAAGGTGATTTTTCTTTTCTGAGTTTGTGAGAGAAGGAAAAGTTCCTGCCTGTTTCAAGCTATTTTGTAGGTTTGGTTTTGTCTGGGGTTTGTTTGTTTTGTTTTATATGATTATATATAAATTATATAAAAACAGAAATAACTCTTCCTTTGATGGTTTTGGCAATTTTTGTGTTTTGCCTTTCACTTCCTAAGACTGTGTAACATGTAAGGTTAGTAAAACAGAGGTGAGCCCTACAACGGCTTAACCAGATGCTCACTGAAGCTGACCAGGATAGGAGAGAATTTCTGAAACATTGCAGAGATTATGTGTGTACAAACACACACACACACAGAGACAGCCTCCAGCAAAACCAGAAAAATAGACAGCAGGAAAGTTATGTGTGAGCTACCGTTTCCTGTGAAATAATTCATATTTTAGATGTGTTTTCCTTGCATAGGATGTATCAATCACAGTAATAGGAAATGGGAGTTGGACCCAATTTGAACAGAACCCAAGGTTTTGGCAGTGCTGTCTGTAGCTTCAAACTATGGACAGATGACTTTCAGTTTCTGGCCAAAGTTACAATATTAAAGAAATCATGTTCAGAATTGTACTCTGATATATATAAAGGGCCCCTTCCCCTTTTAAGCAAAGGGCATTTACAGTGTGCATTTCCACAGTAAGATGTAGCTAAAACTAAATTTTAATGACTGATTTAATGGCCCTTAGATGGTGGCAGTAGGAAAGCTGGAAGTACATAAAACCTTGGAGAACTGTTCAGGGCAATAGTCTTAGTGAAAGGGAGTATGTGAACGAGTACCAATATACAGCACACGGATAGCATTCACAAACACCAAAAACCTACTTTTTGGTGACTCTCTCCAGATCAGCCTACAGGAGTCAGAATAATCCCAGGTGAGATTAAGCAAGGAATGAGACAGGCTGAATAAAAACAACATGAACTGTTGAGTAAAGAGAGACTCATCAAGGCCAAATTTATCCTCAGCTGTATGTTAGCACAATTCAGTTCAGGATGATCCTGACTTACTTGTTTTTTTAATTGTCAGAAGGTATTAAGTAGTGGTGTTCTGTGAGGAATGGAGTAATAGTGTTGCAGCCAGCAGTACATTTTATTGTTCACAGGTGCAAAAAAAGGGAGTTGTTCTCTAGGTTATCATTTATTTTACTTCAGCAGCAGAGACTATATCAGGATGTTTCAGGTAGAACATTTCCTCTCTGCCATTGCTGAAGAAATACAGACTGCTCAAGTAAAGCAACAACAATTGCTTCCTTAAGGAGAGTGAGTACTCCAGTTTCAAATGCATTAGATGAAATAACAGGTTAATTTATTTTAGATGAACATCATATTGTTTATTTGAAGAGGAGACATAATTACAATGGAAACCTTAACACTAGCAAAATTTACAAAGATGTCTTAGTCACTCAGGTGGAGTTAGTATAGTCTGTTTGGCTTTGGTTAGACTGACTCAACCCAAAGCAGACTGTGAAGCCTTCCTCTTGGGTATCACCCAATCCCACACCCATCAATTATTTAAAACTTCTTTTCTGCACCTTGACATCCGTCCTTGAATTAAACCCTTTCCAGAAGAAGGTAAAAATCAGATTCTAAAATTCTAAATTGTCAAGTTCAGGTTTTCTTTTTAAAACTACTTCAATAGACTCATTCAAGTTTGAGACTAAATGTGATTTTCACCAGCTTTATATCCATATGTAGAGAGGTTTTGAGAGACCATCACAATTGAAGAGGGAGCTTGCTTGTGAAAATACTCTTTAGGAAGTCTGAATTTTACATTTTCTTTCAAAGTGCCTCTTTCATCAGAAAGCTGGACAAGGCAACTAAGTGAACAAAATGGGTAAGACAGCTTCATAGGAATGTTTCACAGCAGCAATTCCTAACTCATTGCTTTCATTTCTGCTTTTTACAAACATTGATTGTTCACATTCCACATGATAAAAAAAAAAAAGGTAAATTATAAGTGTAATGTATTTGACATTCTTTTGTGTTCTAGTTCATATAGTCCTGGTCCACACGGTTAAGAGAAAACTGTAAACAATTTTAAATTAAATGTTAAAAAAGTAAAAGAGAGTCAGCAAACAACCAGGCTCCCAGAACCTCATTTTTAAATTAATATCAAGGTAAGTGCAAGTCACACATGAAAAACATCAGAGTTAAGCTCAAATTCATTTATTAAAATAATGAACTTGATAAACCACTCCCATCAGGGTTCTTTGCTGAAAACAATACACGAGACCTGTAGACAGATTGGTGAAAGGACAAGTACTGAAACTGCAGTAATTTCAAATACTGTTTATTACCCATGGATTCAAAGAGGGGGTTATTGATAGTGTTTAATATAAAACAATTATAATCCTTCCACAGATGCAAGTGTGCAATGCCAATTGCTTTGAGCAATGTTCAGCAATGTCTGTCTGTCTGGGATCATAGTTCTTTGCCCAAGAACTGTTTATTCATTCTGATGCAACAGCAACTAGAAGTCATCCACACAGAAACTCTGAACGCCTTGAGAACAATTAAACTTGCAGTAGCACTGATAACCAACAGTAACTGTGAATATTTCCTTGATGAGATTCATAAGCCAATTTTGGCTGGATGCACTGATCTCTGGAGTTTAATTCTGAGAGTTCTCTGCTACTTAAAGTTTGTGAATTATCAGACTACCTATCTTGAACTTGAACTGAGGCGGTAGTACTCTTATCTAGTCAATGTAAGATCATAATTCTCAACTGCAGTCATTTACAAAGCACAGAATTAAAAAAGAATCATTTTAACCACCTCAGAGTTTACAATTCCAAGGAAAGAGAAACAGAAAGGTATCAAAAAATACAGCATTTAAACTGGTAAATTACTGCAGTAGTTTGCAAACACATAAAAATTAAAGTCCTCCTCTCTGACATGTGCCATTCCTGCTTATATTCAGGGCCCTAATTGGAGATAAGAGACCGGTTTTGCTTTGCTCATGCAGGAACAGGAACAGCAGGAGCACTGCTGGCTTCTCAGGCAGCCATAGTCTGGGAACTGAGATAAAGTTGTGAGATTAAAAGTGAATAACTGAGAGATTGACATAACTTTAGTCTGTTTTGCACCATGAGGTGTTGCGGCCTCTGACAAGAATGAAGGGGAAAATTCCATTGGCAAGACACTGTTGTGTTTGCTGTGTATTTCAGTAGAAGACTGAAGTTGCCATTGTCCTGAAAATCAGAAATAGTCCAAAAGATGAGGTAATATCCCTTGTACAAGAGATATCAAGGGAGAATCAAGCCCTTGGAGGCTTAGGGATTTATTTTGGTGAAAAAGGCACTCTGGAACTCATCTAATTGGTTTTCTCATCCATTAAGTGTGTGTGCTTTTTCAAGAGGGTACCGGAAGAAGAAAATATGAAATATCATTACTGATATCTTTAGTTTATCTTGAACAGTAAGCAAATATTCTGTTGTGAGAGAAACACATAATATTTTGCCTCATAAATCAGTTGGAGACTTAAAAATAAATATTCAGTGACTCTCTAATGAGTTTGTTAAACACTTTTGCCAAAAGAGAACTGATGTTCTGACACTGGTGTTCTTCATAAAATATTCCCTGAATCTTCAACAATTCTGTGCATTTCACAGTGGCAGAACATGGTCCTAATAGATTAAATGGTTTGATTTATACTTTTATTACTGCTGTGTGGAGATGTGAACTCCTGCCTTCAACCAGTCATAATGCCAGTTTCTTTACTTCCTACTGTTTATTTCCAAATAGGAAATAGGAATTTTCATGCCCTTCACCACACTACTGCTTATGCTTCAGAAGACATCTGATCAACATCCCAAATGCATTTCACTAGTCTTCTTTTAACTCTCTTTCAACACCTTTTGCAATGATTTTACAGAAATACATGGCAATAGTAAGGTCACAGGGATTTGCGTTCCAGCTGTGTTAATCACTACGATTGCACACATGCACTTCTTGACTGTTGTCCAGATCATCACTGTTATTGGGAAGAATGGTCACAGTCTTGTCCAGGGCCAAAGGATGTGACAGAATGATGATGATGATGGGTGGAACCCTGCACACAAAGTCTTGTATTTGTAGTGGTGGGTGATTTTTGTAACTCATCCTTTCCAGAGTGGATATACTTAGTGTTATACTTGAGAAGCTTGTTCTAGTCATTAATAAACTTTATCAGTGTGTACACTGTTAGGATTTATTTTTATTCTGGTAAAGGTCTAAAGATGTTTGAGAGGTTTTTAATGGAAATGAATACTTTAGATTTTCAGAAAGACTGGCATAACATTATCTTTGAGAAAAAAAGTGCAAGTCAGGCAGAGTAGTATGTCTTCTATAATATTTGAGTGGGAGCTTTTTTATCAATAATGTAACTTTGCCAAAACCAGGAGTATGCTTGAGACTGTGACCTTTGGAAAATAACGTTTAGTGACATTAATCTACATCTAATAGAGGGGTTTGTATCATCACTTTGGTTAATGTCTGCATTATTGTAGCACATAGGTTGTCACCTGCATTTATATAACATGAGACTGATTATTCCTTATCATGCACAGAATGCAGACCTCAGGGAAGAGTTCATTTTGGACCGTTTCCAGGGGTATGTGTAATATGTTATGAGCCAAATACTGCTTTTAAGGCTATCGAGTGCAATTTGCACTTTTTCTCTTCAGTATGTCTTACACTTGACAAGATAATTGCCCCCCATAACACACACACGTCCTAAAACACATTCATTACAAAGCCATTGTATTGACATATAGATTTAGATATCAGTGAAGGAATGTACTTGATATTCTTTACACAGTAAGATATGTGTGGAATATATTTTCATAAGTAAAATAGAAGTTAGTGATTGTAATAAACTGAAAATGAAGAAACAGAATTGAGAACCTTGGATGTGCAAGTGTGCCACTTGTCAGAGAAAACAGAATGCTCTATTTCACACAAATAACTTCTAAAGAGATGGTAGTGGTCAGAGTTTATTTTTTACTATGAAGTTTCTTACATATTTTTGAATATTCTAGATTTTTTTATTTTCTACTTTCATTACCTATGCATGTATACATATATACATGGTTTGCATGTGTATCTTTCTGGGACATGTGTGCTGGAATATCTTATCTGAAGAGCTTATTTTTTATAATTATTACAATTCTATGCATTAGATATTATGGAATTTGCAGTAACATATAAAATAAATTCTGTCTTTGAATTACTGAGCCTTACTTCAACAACTTTAGAAAATATGCAAAAAATAATTTTAAACCAATTTTGTTAATTTGTTTCACATATATTCCTATGGAGACTAAGTTTGCAATAACATTATGGTATTATAAGATATTATTTGTATTTACTATTTCACTTTTACAGTTTTGATGACTTCTTATTTTCTGCAGAGATTATAGTCCATATCTTTATGATTGACTAGGTGGGGAAAAAAAAAAAAAGAGAAAGGTCTTGATGTCTTATATTGTTTTTTTCCATCCTTTATTCTGAACATTCTATGTGGGTCTTCATTTTCAAAGCATATAACGGAAGTTGCTGGTCCTTTGATATGGTTGCATATAACTTTAACATTGTTAAAATGTCATAGAAAGTCAGCTGTATGTTGTGGTACTTCCTGTTTATTACTTAAGCTACAGTTTTTATTGAGTTACGTAATCAAAGAAGATCCCATTAAGGCAGTATCTAGATCTCACATTCCAGTTTGATGAGAGCAGTGTATATGGTAAATAACAGTGTAAAGCTGGTCACACAGAAAGCAATTATTCCCCTTAACCTCTGTGGTGAATTGTGTTAGGTAAGCTGTGCCCTGCTCTTCATTTGGAAAGCAGTTTGCTTATATCCATTCATGACAGTAACAGAATATCCAGTGGGAAATACTGCTTTACATTATTTTCACAAAAGCAGATTCAAGTAATGTGAAACAAACATATATCAAACAGAATTCTATATGGTATGGTTCTACCAAAACTCATATTATGCAATTTTGAATGCAGGTGGAAATAAACCTTTCTTCAAAAGTGTCTGTGTTTGCCTGTGGGATGCACAGCATTCCTCTACTTGGCAGTTACAGGAATTACACTTTTGCTCGGTGGCCTTGATTTGTAACTGCAGCTTAAAGCAGCTCTATTCAGAGAAGGTCATTTTGGTATTCTCCTAAACCTAGTACAACATGTATGAAATCAGTGAGCCAACATACTCAACAAAAATTTGTTTTATAGTAAGGAGTTCCCAGCCAAGCAACATTTTTTTCAGGCCTTGCATTTGCAACACCAGCTGTAACAACAATGAGCAAGTGTGTTCAGTCACCATCCTGCTCGCTCACTTCTACTGAGTGACAAGACCATGGTGAACGATAGAGGGTTTCGAGCTTGCATTACATCAGTCCAGACAAAAAAGTCTGGCTAAGCACAAAGTAAAATTGAAAGATTGACGTTCTGGTGCACTGACTCAGTGCTCTGTTCTGTTCATTTAAGTCAATATATAAAATACAGACCAACAGAAACTTGCAGGGGAAAAAGTCGATGTTTCTTACATGACATGAAGTTCATCTTTAACGTGACAGCTTTATAAGGGAAAAACATATTTCAGCATTTCTGTTTTCAATACTGGTATCTTTAAATAACTGTTTCTTTTGACCTTTTTTAGAGGTTCTGCTCTGCTTCCTACAAATGCAATTGGGCATTTTCTAATGCACCCTCTGTGCTGGGCCTGCATTCGATTTTCAGAGAGGCTGTGTGTTTTCTACAAATTTGAAATTTGCTCTTTCTAGCTATAGGTACTTTTCCATCTATAACTAATGTTTGTTTCCTACAAAAAAAAAAAAAAAGGTGCATTAAATCTGATTTAAAAGTATATTATTTAGAGAAATGTGCGTCTATTAAAACTCAGTGGAGTTGGGTTTGCATGAAAATAACTGAAAGTTTACACATCTGAATAAGTGACATGTGGAGTATCTTTCAGTTGTAACAAAAATGTGTTGTGGATCTATCCTAACAGCAAAGATCTGGGAATATACAAATAGTTCAGTATTGTGCGTTTAATTTGAATGCTCAGTAGGGTTTGGGTTTTGTTTTGGGTGGGGAATTTTTTTTTTTTTTTTGGAATCAGTTAGATGTAAAACTGGACAGTAACATTGTAGAGGTAGCTGAATTGCATGTGCAAATTGCAGCAATTATACATTAAAATTAAGACTATGCTACAAATTTCTTCTTCTACATGTAGATGCATGCACAAAATTTAGAAAATCCCTCCAGAAAACTTAAAGCCCACATGAATGACATGGATCAGTAAGTAAACAGACTGAAAATTCTGTTGTATATGATGTCATCTGTTTCCTCTAGGTCAGAAATAACTTCATACTGTTAATTATAGGTATTTATCATAGTTCATATGATTTTGTGGGGTCTTGTCAGTGATCAAAGGTTGTTCTTTGGACACCTGTCATCAAGTGAGTTAGTAATTGTAGAATAGCTTATTTACTGAATCTAATATGCCATTAAATAGACTTTTCAGCAGTTAATGTGGTGGATAAATGGACAGTTCTGTTTTAGTAAAGTTGATTTGTTGCAGTCAGGTACAATAATTATGTTCTCTTATGCATACTATATGTTTGTTCATTAACATATAAAAGTTACATTACAGCAATTTTAAGTCTGTCTTCCCAGGTAATAGACATGGAGATAGGAATTAAAGTGAAATGTCCTGTGGAAATTTAATTTTAAAATTAGGAGCAAATGTAACAAACAGAAAAAAAAGCAAAAAAGGCAGTGAAATCACTATCATATGTGTTTACAGTGTGCCCAGACAGATTCTTGAAATTGTTGCAAAAAATTAGCTGAAATTTAGTCCTCAGACCAAAGTGCTGTGTTTGAGAGATGAAGTCTGCTTTTAGAAATCATAGCAAACATATGGAATACAAAAATAGAGGAAGATTTGAATTGGAAACAAAATAAATAGTACAACTATTAGATTGTATTACAGGTGGGAACTTTTTTCCCCCTATTTCTCCAAGCCAGAAAGTACTTTTGTTCTAACCTTGCACCTATATTCAACCTACTTTCTTTGAATCAACTTGCATTGTGCCTGGGAAAACCATTTATGTAAAGAATGACCTCTCTCCGGGTTTTGCAGCTTGTTTGTGGTGTAGATGTGTGCCAGTTCAGAGCCCTCTGTTCAGTGTTGACTAAGACCTTGAAGAGTTCTTCAGCCCCACTAGGGCACAGAAGAGCCTATTGAGACTGTCAGCCTTTTTTCCTGCTAGCTACCTTTTTTATTAGGCCGATAAACTCCTGAATTGTTGAAAAGCAGCTGCTCTGAGGAGGATTTAGCTAATTCTCAGGGTGCTTCTGGGTGTGTGGGAGGTATATTTACGTCTGGACTATGAAGGTCCCTCGCATTGTTAGACCTAGGTGACCTCTTGCTAGATCAAAAAGAGGTTTCTGGAATGCAATTAAAATGCAGTGTTACTTTCTTGTAAAGCCCCAGTAACCCAATCAACAGTTCTCCTTCCCCATTTTTTGTCAGTTTCTGTGCAGTTTCAGATTTTATTCTTATTTCAGGTTTAGTCTGTGCCATGATGTGGTTTTACCTTATTGGAAAATGCAAAAAAAAAAAAAAAAAAACCAAAAAACTAAAACTCTCCTAAAAGAAAAATAAAAAGTGTCATGTCTTTTAACAGCCAGTTCTGTGGAGGTTCAAGCTATTAATTTTCACATATTGCTCAAGTAAGCAGAACTATGTGCATTTGATTTTTTCCCTAATAATCTCAGATGTAGTTTTGTTGTAATGTAGTACACAATTCATATTGATTAACATGTCTGTAAGCGAGATATGCATTTTATAGACACATTCCAATGTGAAGCATGAAATCGAACTGTAAATAATTACATTTTTTAAAAAGGTGGGTTTTTTCAGTTCTATGGCAAAATTTGTACTGACTGAAACAAAGGTTTGATTAAAACTAAAAACAAATTTACATTTGCAGGAGTTTCAGCACTGTTGTTTGCAATTTGTTATATGCCTTTACCTGGCATGCTATTTCACCCTTCATGACACACATCAATACCTTCTTTATGTCTGGCTATTACCACTCATTTAAAAATCTATTTTACATGATTTTTTCAGCCAAAAATGGACCGTAATGACATAGAATAGAGCCTGTGCTTCATAAATTCTCCAGGAATCAATACTTTGGCTGGGAATTTGTCAGTCTCACAAAGCTATGCATCATTAAACTTTACTATTATTACAGTGGACTCTGCTTCAAAGTTCACTACCTAGCTGATATTGGATGAACCCATTTAAATCAAGGAAAAGATATGAGACACAAATGCTTTGGTACTGACATGTATTTATCCAGATAATGTTTAATTTATGAAATAGAAGTAGCTCTTAAACTGCTTATTGGTTTATGGGCAAAGTTCAGCAATATCATCATTAAAGATTATATGCTGATTACAAGTTATTGGCAAATTACTTTAAACTGAATCCATTCAGATTATTTCAAATATGACATATTCTGCCCATAGGATCTTATACATTAATCACACAACAATGAATTTGTGAGCATAAAGATTCAATTGAATTCAGAATCTGTATTCAAAACACATTAGCAGGACTGTTTATTGCTATTGGATATAAACAGGTTTTTGTCACTGTACCTATTTGTAATATGGGTTTTCTTAGTAATAATGTAGGTATTTGTGCGAACAAAAATATTTGTTACATATTATTGATCATGTGGTATGCATCAGTATTTTGTGTGAAATATTTTAGCTCCCTTACAAACCAACAAGGGTTTTTTACAGGGCTCCCAGACCAGACAGAATAATGAATAAAGAAGGAAATTCAGAAGTTTATGGATGACATCCAGGAGAAGAACTGTTTATTTCTACTTCTCAAGATTAATCTTGAAAAGGGAAAACATACCCACAAATCAGGATTAATTTACAGAAGGGTTGTAAGCAGAATAAAAGCTAAATTCAAAAGAAGATTATTTGTATGCAATAAATGAAAGAGACTGTATATAGTGTGTGCCTCCCATGCTTGTTTGATTGACCAAGATTTGTGATCTATCAGATGCCTTAGGATAGCTTTCCTCAGCTATTCCACAATGCTCCAGACCATGGGCCAAATAACAGTCAGCTCAGCTGAGAGTGTTTGTGCTGACACCCGTGGACATCACAGTGTGTGAGTACTTGAGGAAATACTTGGAATCAGGATTAACCAAGTATTTTCTCAAGTACAAGGATCAGGATTAAATCAATTGGTTCAAGGACCTCTTGGTGCTTCCTGCCTCAAAGAAACATGGATATGTGCAAGGCTCCAGTGAAATCACAAGCTTCTAAACATGCAAGTATTTTTGTTAGTCCCTTGAGAAGTCACCTGCAAAAAGATAAAGGACAAAAATCAATGATTTGTTGGCAGGCACACACACAGGCACATGCCCTCTCTATCCTCTCCTTGGAGCTTCCACACCTGCTTGTCTGCTGTGTCAGCATCATCTCTCACACTCAGGAGATCAAAAAAGGAGAAAACAAAAAGGGTCATTAGTTAAGAGGCGCAGGTGTGAAGAGACTTTCTAAACCATAGACTTTGTGCACCTGCTCCGGAGAGCATTGCTGGGAATTGGGGCAGGTGTACTAACCTCCAAGCCTTGCCAAGCTTGCAGGGATTGCTGGCTATGGACACTGAATGTTGTCTGTTTGCAAGAGAAAATGCTGGTCTCGCTGCTCATTTGTGTTGTGATCCAGTGCATTCACGGTCCAGGGCAAATTATGGCACTGTGATCACTTGCACAGCTGTAAATGATCTGCAAAATAAGCTCTTGTTTCAAGCTAGAACAAATTCTGCACGTCTCACATCAGCTATAAAGTCTGCATTTTAAAATGTGCACTCCTGTTTTGATTGCCTTGTGCATTTTTTTTCTAAGTCATAGATACTGAAAAGAACAAAAATATATGAGTAGGCTGCAATGTTGTACTTAGGCTTACCAGGCCTCCCTCAAACATGTTCATTTCAGCTATTTTTTTAACAGATGTTGGTTTCTTCTTATCGAATCTACTCTGGAATAAGTGTGTTACTCAGTTGTTTGCTCGTATTTTGATGGTGCCTTGAAGGTATCCATAAGATCAGGTTTATCATTCTAGACCCAAATTTATGTGAGGGTTTAGTCAGGTGCCAAAGTAACTGTGCTGGGATCAATGTTCCAGTACTAAAGATGCTGTATGAAAATCATTAATTCCTCACAAATCTACAGTGTTTGCACTTAATTTGAAGTGTTCTCACAGCTGAAAACCAGACATATCTCCAATCTCTCATGCACTTTCTTGTGATATATCTCTATACATGAAATATCTGTTACACAGGTTTCTCATCACAGAGGAGAATACTTGAACTAAATGTAATTAATACAGTGGAAGTTGCTAGTAAAACAGAGTAGAGAATGACACAAAAAGAGGATGACTTACAAAACAGGGGTGCATGTGGCATGGCTGATAGAAGATCCCTAAGGTTTTAGAGAAACTGTTCAGCGTTTCATTAGTATTGAGCACTTCCTCAGGGACTCCAGCTACATGGAACTGGAAAGAAAGGTAAACTTACCCTTTCACACACAGTCCCATTCAAAATCTTTCACAGCATTTCCAAGTTGAAGGATATGACAGAGATGCAACTACTGTATTCATTGTTGTCTTAGTATTGTTTCATTTATAACACATACTTATGTGGCCGGCATTTCAAAGATAAAAGGCAATCCAAGGCCTCTATCCGTGGCATCTTACAACCTAATCTAATCAACACAAATCACATCTGAAGCAAATCCACTGTAAACATATATAGCTCTATGGGGATAAAAAAAAAAGTGTGAAAATAAAAGAAAGGTTCTCCAGGAAATGTTTTTTGGTTTGATTTTTGTTAGCGTATCTGCTTTAGTACTACTGGCCTGTTAAAGAGAAAAGAGTGGCAGTGAGCTGTTCTTAAGCAGTGATAAGAGGTGAGAAGGGAGGATGAAGAAAATTGAAGGAAGAAAATTAGTTGAAAGAGGGAGTCATTGGATGCACAAGGGAAATGGCGAAAAGGGTTGACTGCTTGAGGCAGAGGCAGCAGCCTGGAAGAGAAAGTATGAATTCACAAAGAGACAAAAGGAGCACAGCACAGGGCAGTCTGCAGAGTGAATGTGGAGTGTCTGGGGAAGCAGTAGGAAGCCAGAAAGATGTACACGGATTAGAGTCCTTACAGGGATTCCAGCAAAAATGACTGGTTCTTTTAAAGAAACAGAAAGGTGTTAAGTAATGTAAGTGCTGATATTTTGAGCTGATGGTGCAAGAAAAGGCTTTGCTAGCTTTGAGATATATGGAAGTTTGTGGGACAGACCCTTCCTTCTAAGCACCTGTATAAATGATGCACAACTATTGCTACAGGCTTTAGGCTGGCACAGCAGATGTGTCTTTATAGTCACCTTTTGAGTCTAAGATGCTTTGTGACACATTCTGAATCTACACAGGGCCAAGCCAAATGGAACATCCCTGCTGTCCCTCCCAAAGCCTACTCACCCATTTTGTTTTTAATGCCTAGGAAATGCGACCTTTCAAACCTACTGTGAAGGTATCTTTTTATGCATGCAGTACAGTCCTGACCCATTTGAACATTAATAGTAAGGTTCCCACAGCTGTGGTGAAACAAGAGATTCACCTAGGCTGTCAGTGACTACCATCAATCCCAGTGTTTTGAATCATTTTCTCTTTACTACTACTACATCAGGGATGCAGATCTATTTCCCACTGACTCCAGCATGTCTAGTTTTAGCTTCCTGCATGTATTGAAGTAGGCAGTCCTACCACTGTTGCTTTAGTCTTTCAAAGTTCAGAATTAGTGAACTTTTAACTGTCTGCCTAACAATCTGTTGTGTTGATATTTGAGGAACTTCTATTGTATTTTGAGCAAATATATTCTTATGGGAAATTCCTATTGGACTGCATGATGAGTATTTTTCATGGAATTTTCTCTGTTATATCCTCTGCTGTGTTTTTAAAATTCCATATATTTAGTATAACTTTGTTTTATTTTATAGGGTTCTAAAGTAATTTTTCCCCGTTATACTTACTGCCCCTATGTTTTCTTCTGCAAGATACTTGTCTCTCAGGATTTAGGCACCTGTTTTTATAACAATTCAAATTCCCTTTGTTTTTTTTTTAATTTGTTTGTTTTGGGGTTTTTTGTTTTTTGGGGGTTTTTTGTGTGTCTGCAATGCACTGCCAAAACTTTTAGTGGACTTGTAAATACTGCATTCTTTTTGCAAACATCTCAGAATTTATAAATCTTTTTTGAAGTGTCATTCAGTAAATAAGTAATTTTTTTCTTTAAAATTCATTAAGAGTAAATGGCTAGTGGGAACAGTTCCTTCTCTAAATCTGTTGTGCTTGAAGTTCTTTCTGTGATGCCTTTATCATCCTTGCAGAGTTCAATGATTACATATTTGACTTCAATTTACAAAAGCTTACCACTAGGGTAAAGGTAATATATTTGGTGTTTTGATATAATCTATTTTGTGAGCACTACTGTCAATATCTATAAACTTCTCTTAATACACCACACGAATGTTAACGTTTTGCCTTTGACTATTATTATGTCCTAAGCAGCAAAGATGTTGAAGAGGGAAGAGAGAGGGATGTTTTGGATGAGTTGCCAGCTTCAACCCAGGGGACTACAGATGCAACTAGTCTTATTTTTACATTTATTGTAAAATTAAATGTTGAAATAAGGTCTGAGGGATTTGCATGAATACAACAACGTCATTATTTAACAGCTGAGATCCTTGAATTTTTCAAAACTAATTCCAGGGGAAAAGAAAATGAGAACAGAGCTCATGTGATAGAGTGGAATGAATAGCGCCTCTTGTTTTCTCAAGAAATTATTCTGTACTCTTGAAAAATTATCGGCAGTGGTAATTTTAGTGCTTCTTTCATTTAATACTTTTTCATTATTCACATGAAGTCTGTAAAGCCATGTAACATGCACATTGATCTTTTTGCTATACCAGGTGCCAATTTTATTGCAGCATATAAATGTGTGCTATACAGAGGCCCATTTTTCTCCTTAGACAATAATGAGATATGTTTGTGTTGTTTTAAATAGCGTTGGTTGTATTAAAACATCTGGTTACAGAGAAGGGTTGTATTAAGCAAAGGGTTATGCCTGTCTCTCCTGTCATATTCAGGACACAAGGTCAAATTTTGCATTAAATGGGTGAATGAAGGGTGAGACATCAAGACAGGTGTCCCTGGCTGTGCTGTCAAATATTTAAAACCTAACATCTGCTGGAAAACTCCAGCCAAACCCAGTGATGGACCGGAGCTGGGTAGTTAGTGTATGTGCTAACTCCTTTCCCACATAGCTGGTGTGTCTTTTAAACATCAGCCCATAACCTTAGCTGCCCTCCTCTGCTGGAGCTGCTGGGCCATGGGGAGCTGCGATACAAAGCTTTTGCTTTCCGTAAAGGTGGAGGCTCTCCCCAAAGGCCCAGCACTCTCACTGGTTTAATAGAGCTGCATCAGCAGGTAGTTTTGTGGTCCATATACTCACCACAATAAGGAGCTGTGCTTGAGCAAATGTGTATACATTAAAAGCATGTACACTCACTGACTGAAATTCAGAAAGTTTAGTAAGGATCCCTTCATCCAGGCTGAAGATAACATATAATTATCCTTTTTATGCTCCTTCATGACACCCAAATTGTGGTTGCATCAGTGTAGGTAGTTTCATTAATTCCTGAAAGAGCTCTGTTGAATCCCTTCCCTATTCATTAAGTGGGCCACTGAAGGGTCAGTATAAGTGAGAAGCTCAAGACAGGTGCTACTAATTGTGGAGTCAGCTATTAGAAATAGAAATTCCTCTGTCCTGGTGCAGTGGCAGATTGATGTTCACAGCTGTTCCTAACATTATCAAACACTCTTGCCACTAGTACACACCTTATTCAGTAAGTCCTGCATATCAAATACAGATAATAAATGGTTCTGCTTGTCAGTAAGCATCTTTAGCTAACATTAGTAGCCACATTTTGAATTTTCTATAATGAAAGATTTGTCAAGACAAGTTTGCTTCAAATCTTTTCTCAATTTTCAAACCTACATTTCTTCTCAGTTTACTAAAATGGCAAAGGATGCCAAATTGCTATTCAAAAATCCTGAAGGACTGACAAGAATCAGTGTATTAATTTTTTTCTGTCTGTCTGTTGTCAGTCTTTCTTTCAAGCATGGAATTTCAGCATTAACATTTGGAAAGCAAGGTCTCCTCATCACAGCTTGCTGAATTCCAATGAAGACTTTGCAACTTGTCAGTAAAGCTTCCAAAGCGTTGGAGGCAAGAGAGCACAATGCATCAACATATTTCCAAATTGCATTCACTCCCATCTTTGCAGTTCTTAGGCAAATGGAAAGAGTGTCCAAATTCTTGTCATATCCCTTTACACCTATTCTGTATGTCTTATTGTCCTGCTTAATCAGCCAAGTAAGGGAACCAAAGCTAATGCTGCTCACTCACTTGTTCCAGCTGTCCAAAATAAAAGCTGTACACTGAGCCAGGCTATTTCCTCACTTCCATTTCTTCTTTGTGTGTAAGTGGGTAGAAAGAAGGAAGGACAAACCTGACCTTTGCAGGAGCACTCTTTTCCATTTTCCACATAAGCCCTGTTCTTCTATATCTGACTGGGACAGCTAGCAAGGCAGATAAGGAGAAAAGTCTGACTTTTACAACTGCAAGAATGTAGCTGTTGTGGAGCAAAAGAAGGGAAAGTGAAGGATAATTTATTTCTTAGCCATGGAAAAATTACCTTGCTTATGTTAATTATACAGCTAGAAGTGACCACTCTAATATCCTATATAACACAGAGTATAGACTGTCCCTGAATTGATCCCTCCTTAACTGCAACAAATCTTTCAGAAACCTGTGATCTTCTATTTCTAAAATTTCAGTCTTGGAAAGTACCCCACTATTACGAGTTATGCCTTATTCATGACTACACTGAAAAGTTCAATCTTGCTTTTAGGGTCTAGGAGACACATTTATCCCCCTTAGTGCTACAGAGAGCCTTTAATAAAGCAAATACTTTTCCTCCTCTGAGCAGAAGGAAAAAAGGAATGACTGGAAAAGGCTTTAGTGAATTGGAGCACGGTTCTAGGGAGGTCTCCAAGCTTCAGTAAGCAGAGCTGAGGAAAGCTGGGACAACGTTGATCTAATGAGTGCATCATGACCCAATGAATCAATTGGTCATTCCAGCTGTGCTTTGCCTCTCCAGCTTATTTAAACTGATTTGTTCTGCCAGTTTATTTGTACAACTGAGTGATTTTTCAGAACCCATCCTTGTTGTTTAGACTCTCCACAATTTCTCTCTAATTATGTCATCTCATCTCTACAGTCACCTTTATAGTTTTAGCCCCAGCACAACTGTGTTCATCCCCTTTCTATTGTGCAAAGTGGTTAGGCCTCTACTCATAGCAATTTGCATCACTGATTGTAAAACTGGGGGCGGTCTAAGTTAAAGACCAAGCTGTATTTTTATTGAGGATGCTACTTAACAAGTCACAATTTTTTGAGCACTGATAGTCTGCCTCTGTTTAGCAATTCTTTTGGACAAGACACCCCCAGTAGAAGTAAACTTTCTTAATGGGAAAGAATTTAAGAACCTTTTGTCATAAATAACAGTTTGGTATGCCCTTGGGATATGTGGAAATAGCAAGAGTGTATAACACAGAAGGACCTTGCTGTGGGAATCCTTAAACTTAGGCTGAGCTAACCTGTGAGTTCAGATGTAGATGCCAATCATTTGAGGTAGCTGTGCAGTATAAACTTACTGGGAAATAGAGCACAAGTGCTAAGGCACATCCGAGTCTCTTTCTGCAGGCTTCAATTTCCACTGAGTTCCAATAAAACTGTAAGATTTTGTTACATCCACATGCTTATTAAAAGCTAGAGAAACAAATCTGTCTTTTTTTTTTTTAATGTCAGACTGATAGTAATGTATCATAAAATACATAAAAGCAACCAAAATCTGAACTCAAGATGAAAATTAAGATTAATGTTATCATTGGCTCTTTGAACATCCTTGCTGGAAAATCGAAGGAAAGATATTTTTGAAGTTGGAGGGCCCAGTCTTGAGGTGGGGGGGAGGGTGACTTGTACTCAGACATCTTCTGGAAATTACCTTCTGTCATTTTGCAGCATTTGATACCTCAGAAGTACATCTCCACATCATACAATTCAGGATTGTTTCCAAACCTTGTAAATGTTTTCTGCACCATTTTAAGGGCCACTTACACCTTTTGTTACATGTACATTAATGTGAACTGTGACTGTCCCCATGAACACTTAGTGTATAAGAAGTAGAGAATATTGAAACAGAAATAGCTTTTTTGATTCTTAATAAATACTGATGTAGTTCTAAAGATAATAGGATTAGTCAAAATGTTAATTACTCTAATTTGCTCCAGTCTGATAAGAACTCAAGTTAGTACTGCTTCTCTTTCTTTCCCAGAAATGGCATCACTGTGTCTCTGAACTTTTAAACCTAAGTATTTTAGTGTTAGGATTTGTAAAAGCCTTGGTTTTTACAAGGTAAATGGTGTTATTGAAAAGATGTCCTGTCTGTGTTCACAAAGTGTAAAAAAGGAAGAGAAAAGGAGCTTAAATGATTGATTCCCCTCTATCAATGTGCAAAACTACCCAACTCCAACTCATAAACAGTCAGTGCCTCTATTTAAATTTTATTAAAATTGTTTAAACTTGGGTTTTTAAGGTAAACACCTAAACCCATAGTAAACATCTGGAAGACAAAAACATCGAATCATAGAATATGCTGAGTTGGAAGGGAACCATCAGGATCATTGAGTCAAACTCCGTGCCATGTGCAGGACACCCCAAGAGTCACAGAACCCCACTTGTGACTGCATGCCAGCCTGATCTTACCCCATTCACTTTGTGCCTAACCTGAAAAAAAGTGATTTGACTGCAAAAATTGTTCAATCTCCTTTAACTTAGAATCAGCATCATGAAAAGTAATTCGGTTTTGTTTCAGTTCTAGAGTGGGGATTTCATTGAAATTTGGTCCTTGAGCTTGGACTTGGCTCCTACAGCATACTCTTATTATTTGAGCTTCTTGCAGCTTAATAATATTAAAATACAAAAAGTTGATGAGATAATAAAAATTCCAGTTAGGTAAAATTTTTAAATTATCTGTCTTATGTGGTTTCAATTGAAATTCTGCCCTTTGATTGGAGGAGGAGGTGAAGATCAGTATCTATCACTGAGTAAAAACATCTTTGTTCAAGCATGAACAAGATCATTCCTGGAAGTGAAGAATTATTTACATGCAAAAAAGACTACCACATGAATTGTAGGAGGACATCACAGGTTATTGACATTCCTTCAAAACTTTCAGAAGCTTCATTTTTTAAGAGCTGATTAACATAGAAATTAAAATATTTTTGTCTTTATGTTGTATTGTGTGTCCCCTTCCCTTCCCCCTCCCCACCTCCCCCAGGGTTGTGTAAATTACTGTAGGAGTACATGCTACATTAGCTGATGCTAATGAGAGAAGAGGCAGGAGGTTTAAGTGAGGAAAGTCATTTCAGTCCTTTTTACTTAGGAAAGCTATGTTCACAAATGTATCAGCAATGTAAACTTCTCCATATTTCACTCTTTACATACTTCAACATCGGTCATTTAATCTAAAATATCAGTTCAAAAGGTGCAGAGTAATTAATTTTTGAACTTCCAGAAGACTGCAAATAATTCTAATTGTTTGATGGTTATTTTTATGGTGGGAACACTTATTTCCTGAAGTTGGATTTTGATTGACAAACTCATTTCATGTTAAAATATCACATAGCCATCAGGTGGTTAAAAGCTTTCAGCTGTTTCTAGCCTTGCCTGGATTTGAACCAGTGACCTAAAGGCAAAAAGCTTTGTATCTCATTAGCAAAACCCTCAGCTACGCTGTGCAGACATTCAATTCAATTCGGTTCAATTTAAATGAAAAAATTTAACTGTGATATGAAACATAAGAAAAGCTTTTACATTTAATTTTTCTGAATGTGTGTGCTTTTTTTTTTTTTTTTTTTAATATTGGTAGAGAGAGATTCAACAGGGAGATGGTTTAAAAAATTAACATGTAGCCACTGCCATGACTGTTTAAACGTCAGAAAACTCTAATCTAAGCAGTGTTATTTCCTGCTGTGACTAAAGAAAAATCAGAAAAAAGCAACTTTGCTTCTTTGCTGTTCTAACGTATTTCTAATAATAAAGATTATTGTCTTTGAACTCTCCCAACCTTTCGCAGCTCTCCTTTGCTAAAGCCATTAAAATGATTAGAACTTCAAGGAGGGTTACAGTGTTAAAATGCTTGACTTTTCCCTTTCTCCAAACAGAACAGGCTGGTTTTAAACGTGGCACACATCACAGTAATCCAGTCTAACTCTTCTATCAGTGTGGCTAAATTTCTTCAACAAAGAAGATTTGCCCAAAACTGTGTTAAAAAACATAAATCACTGGATTAAACCTGTAGAGAATGATGAAAGCTGAATTCATGTATATACATGTGGTGGTACAAATGGACTCTTTTATTTTTTAACCTGAATGAAAGCAATAAATTTGAAACAGGTTTAACTGATGATATTGGTAATCCACAACAGATTTCGTGAATGTTGTTGAATGAACATTGGTTTTGTTGAGTAATCTCTCAGATTAAAGAAAGGACAGATAACTCAAACAGTCTGTTGAGAATTGTATTATTTTCCTGTTTAAGTTTTGCTCTGAATGAAAACTGTAGTGGTCATTGCATTTTTTAGTAATTAATAACTAGCATACTTGTTTGAAACAGCTATTAAAAATCTAGAAAACCCATGTTATTTCTCTCTAGAACAGACATTCACAAGACCAGAGAACTTTTTCATAGAATTTAACTTAGCTCCAGTTAAATGTAGAATTTATATTCAGTTTGGTAATTTTTGGGAGTCTATACAAACTGTGTTAATTCCCCCCTTGAATTGTAGGGAACATGATTCTCCTATAATTTATTCTGTCCTATAATTTAGGAAGCCCTTTCCTGGCAATTATGTGAAAGCAATATTTAGCTGCAGGGAACCTTTATGGTGATTTAAATTTTCTAGATGAGAAGGATTTGAGCATAAGCAATTGTGGGTGTGTGCTGACACAGGCATCATTACTACCTTTGTCTCCATTTGATAATGATAGAACATGTAATACAAATGTATGGCAACAATATGCTAATCAAGAGTATTTCACCAATGGGAGAAAAAAAATTATACTGCAGAATGAATGATTGTATCAACAGATCACGGAGATAACCAAACTGGACTGAAACACTCAAACTGAACACTGCAAAATAATGGTTAAGACTTGCCCTTACTGAAATTGGTTCAAGTCAGAGGCAACATTTGCAATTAATGCAGTAGAGCTAGGAGTCTTCTGAGTCCTCTTATGCGGGGTAATTTGAATGGGAGGAGAAGAGATTTTGAATTAGCCCTATGGAAGTTGATTTTGTTAAGGAGCTGTTTTGACATTCTTATCCATCCTTGTCATATTTGGTATTTTAATGAGATACACAGTACCATGCTTCTGTTTTTATGTTTTAACCAACTCACTTGGCTCTCACATCTAAAAAGATAGGTTGGTGTGTAATCTGTGAAAAGGGAAAGGCAGACTGATTACTAGTAAAGCACACATGGATATGTACATATTCATCACACTGCAATGAAATAAAGGAACTGCAAATATAGTTGGATTATTGAGCTTTTAATAAGTATTGCATCACATATTTTATGTATTACCTTAGAATAATAGTAATTCCTCTGCTTCTCATCAAATGTCATTGATGTGCATATTTAACACATTTGGTTATTTAGATGTATGCTTATTTGACAGCAAAAAAAATCACTAAACTACATTTTTCTCCAATACCAAATCAGGAAGATATATAACCATCTGCTTATATTTAAAATATCCATTTTGTCTCATCTAGAACAATGAAAATCCTCACATGGTTTAAGTTAGGCAGGTGCTTAAATATCTTCGTGAGCTCAGTGATAACTGTGTAACTATGCCACACTGTCTCCAATGTCATAGATGATCCTTAAATTTTACTTGCCTGTTACCAGGAGTAAAATTTGCTCCATGCTGCTTTTTCTCCTGCTGTGTATGTTTTAATTCCTGAACCACACTCTCCACATTAAATATTTCTCTATGACAATTCCAGTAACACTTTCTAATCACAAAATAATATTTACCATCTTCCCCCATGCGGTTTTCAGAACAGAGGGAGCTGCTGCAGTAGAGGTAGAGGTCATGAACCTGCTTGATGAAGCACAGATGAATATAAAGTATTCTACTGAGCTTAACAAGCTTTATTAATGTGCAGATCCAATACACATTTTTATTTAAATTCATCTAAAGGCTAAAGGACAAAGTTTTCAATTGTTATTTTGCATTTAGTTTTGTGAGATTAGTTTTGCATGTTTTTGAAAAAGAAGTGTGATTGGATATCTACAAATTACTTTCCGTTAATTATAGTCACTGTACCTCATAGTGTTTTTGGACTTTCAAGTCAAGAATCAACTAGCAATTTAATTTGAAATAGACTTCCACAAAATTCTCTCCTTCTTGTTCCTAATCCATATCTTAAATCTCAGTTATGTCTAAAATCCAAATACGCTTTTCTTTTGAGAAGTCAAAAATAATTATTTGAATATAATTTTTCCCTTATTTTCTACTTCTCACCTACTAATAGAGTTCCACCCATAAACAGGAATGTTTCTTGTATTGCCATTGGGAAAACACTTTCAAAGGGTCAAAGTCAGTTTGTCTGAGCATTAATCATTTTCATATTTGATGTGTGACAAATTCTTTAAAGATACTTGAGTAACTAAAGACTTAGAGAAGTGATTGTTCAGATTTTTCATAAATATTTGTTGATTCAGTGAACGACAAATACCTTATATTCAAGTGGATATATTGTAAATTCTCATACTGTGTGTATCTTTCAGCAACTAAGCCCTTGGCACTGAAGTCTTTGGCACACGTTTCCTTTGCAGTACAACTGCTGTGTGAGATGTTATCATTTCCCACTGTTTCCCCACTGCTGGAGATTGCTGCTCCCACTAGAGAGCAGACAGGTTAGGACACACACCCACATCCCAGTCATGTCAGTAAGGAATCTCAGGGCTTTATTTTAAACAGCTGACCAAGGCACCTTTAATCTAAGCCCTGAAACTTTGCATTTAAGCAGCTGGAGAAGCATGTATGCATTCTGTTACCTGTACTCAGCAGAGGGGCAAAGCAGATCATGGGAAAAGGTATCTGGCAGTTTTCTGCAACTACATTTGCTGCAGCCTACTGTTAAATGCCCTGAGTCATCTGAATTCCCATTTTCAAAAATATCCTGGGCATTCCTAAAGGATTGGCTCTTCGTATTATATTTAGGTGCTGAAATTATGGCAGGTCGTTGCCAAGAAGTGGCATGTTACAGATCATACCCATAAAAACACAGCTGAATAAGCTCTTGCTGTCATTTCTCTCCTAGAGTTCAATCTTAGAAAGTAATGGTGCATTGCTTCCTGAAAAGTAGTAGTGAGATGCCCACTGAGCAACTTTACAGGTGCCAACCCTGCCATCTGGCACAGCCCCACACACTGCATGCCAGCAATATATCCCAGACATGAGCTAAAATGAATTGCATACAGCATTCCAGTGCTCCTTTTATTTATCAGTGAAGAAAAGTTATGTGTGCAAATTAGAATTATGCTGTTGTTTCTAGAATATAAAGGAACCAGCCAAAACAACAGGACTTCTACTCTATGACCAAAGTCATATTCTGAAACTGAAGCTTCAGATGCTCACCAGCTCCACCAGTCCACTCTTCTGATGCCCTAACAGGGGCAAACTGGTAGTCATTTAGCTTGCCCCTCTTGCCTTCTCATTTGTGATGAATCTATTACAAATAAACATACCTAATTTCAGTATGTGAATGTTTTGTTTCAGAGAAGTTCTAGCTGCTTACACTTTAAGTCTGACTTGTTGACTCTGGACACTGACATCTGAATGCTTAGCTTACAGAACCCAGTCTTCAATTGTAGAAGGATTTGGCACAGCTTGGGGATTTTACGTCATCTTTATACTTTTTGATCCTGAAGTATTTTAATTATGAAGCATGTCAGACCTGTTCTTGGGCTGCTCTGTGGCATCAAGAAGTCATTGCATCAGTCTGAAGGCTGCCTAGGTGCAAAGTCATCCTTCCCTCTAGCCATATTATCTTTGCTTGTTGTAAAGTTTCATAGCGAAGTTAAGAGATTTCATTGTCATTTGTATCAATGTCAGAAAAGACTCTGTTGTCAGAATGTCCAGCATTTATAACTGATCTTTGTTATGCTGTTATATACAGTTCAAGAAAGAAGTAGAAGGCAACTACGTCTTGTTGCATCTAATCGTAACAAGCAAAACCAATTACAACAAACTTCCCAACCTGATTAGGAAGGCTTTAAACTATATGAACTGGGATATGGGAAAACAACCTAGCAGTTAAGTAAGGGAACAGAGGTTATAGTTAGCATGTGAGGTAGGTTAACAGGAGGAATGGAACAATCAGAAAGGCTAAATCCCACCCTGAGGGCCAACAAAGGCACAATCTGAGAAACAAACAGGAGGAGCTGGAGCTCACTATGTGGTTGCAGGACCATAACTTCTTTGAGATGACTGATGCAATGGAATAGCTTATAGGACTGGGTGAAGTTAGGGTGGATGGTAAGATGTCCTTAGGAAAGGGATGCATGGAAGAAGGTGGCAGGGGGAGTGCCATTTACATGAAGAAGTTGAGATCACTCTTGTAAGAGCTTTTCTAAAGAAGATATGTTAGGTTGATTGAAGGAAGACTTTTTTTTGGAACTGGTAGGTAGGGTCCCAAGGGAGCCAGTGTTGAAAGACAAAAAAGGTCAGGAAAGCTGACAGATCTCTAAGGACTGCCTCCTCAAAGCATAACAATTTTATCCCAATACTCAGAAAAATGCTAATTATCAGGAGAACATTTTGGTTAAACACGGGTGACTGAAAACTTGTGACTGAACTCCTGTGCTTTTTCAAAAGACATATACAGAAGGTGAACATATACAAAGGGAAGGAGAGGATGCTGAGCCTTGCCTAGACAAGCAGAGAAGGTGTTACAAAAACCAAACCTCAGCTAGATTGAAACTGACAAGTGAAGACAGAGTTGGACCTGGCAGAGGATATCAGACTCAACAAGAAAGAGCTTCTAGAGTTGTGTTAGCAGTAGAGAGGGATTATGTGCTAAATGGGTGCTGCTAAATAGTAACAGCAGGTGCAGACAAGGCTGTAACTCATTGCCCCACTCTTCACAAAGTCTCTCATGCCTCTGACTAGACACACAGGATTGAAAGAGGATGGAAACTACCAGCAGTGGGAGAGGATCAAGTCAGAGTTCTCTTGAGAAATCTTTACCTATACCAGTCTGCAGGACCAGCTGGGATGCTGAGAGAACTTGTGGATGAACTGGCCTTGTTGTGAACTGGCTTTTATTCACCATCTTTGAGGGATCAAGAAAGGTCACTAGTGACTGCAGGAAGACAAAAGGCATATCAATCTTCAAGGATATCAAGAACGACAACCTAAGGACCTGCAGACTAGTCATCCTTACTTCAGTTCCTGGGAAAATAATTGAGTAATCTTTAAAGAAAATTTTGGGCACATGAAAAAGAGCGTAATTTGGAATAAGCAACAGGAATTTACAAGTGTTACTCATGCTTTACAAACCTGACTGCGCTCTATGATGAAACAAGTAGATGTGTAGATGGAGGGGGCATAGTGACTGTCATCTACAATGACTTTGCAAGGATTTCAAAACAACTTCCATTGTATCCAACTAGGAACATCACAGCTTAAATGAGTGAACAACTGTTTGGATCATTCAGCTCAAGAGGTAATAGTCTATGGTTACTACTCTGCTTGGAAAGTGTAGTTCCCCTGTGATCTATACTGGTATTGGTTTATATCTTTACCAGATATAAAGGAGGAGCAGACACTCATCAGTTTTGCAGGTTTGGGAGACTAGGAACTGGGACAATGGGACCCAGTTAATTTCATCATCATGGCTGGGCTTCGCGAACGAAGATTTGGGAAGGGCTCTACCCACGCTTGCTGCAAGCACGCTGATGGC
>JAWWEU010000005.1:13170303-13220201 GCA_035583155.1 Acropternis orthonyx
CGAGAACACAACCTTGTTTCACACCATTGGTTATGGGAAAGGGCTCAGAGAGTGCATTGCCATACCTGACTTGGCCACGCTGATCCTCATGCAGCAGGGTGATCATTTTGAGGAACTTGGGAGGACATCCTAATCGTTCCAAAATCTGCCACAGGCCTTTTCTGCTCACGGTGTCAAAAGCTAATTTCATCAAGAAGAAATATAAGACCCTAAACCTGAGAAGAATGCTTCTGCATCAGTATAGGCTGTGGACTGCTGCACAGCAGCTCTGGAGGACAGGTGGGAATTTTGTTGGACAATAGGCTATACCAGAGTTATCAGTTGTCTTGGCAGTAGAAAGGACTAAGAGCATGAAGGAGCTGTGTAACCTGGAGCACAGCTGGTAGATAAAGATTATTACCCTTTATTTAGCATTTACTAGACTACTTTTGGGGACCCTGTACAAGACAAACATTGAAAAACTGAATCAAATTTGGCAGAGGGCCTGCAAGACGATCACAGGCTGGAGAGGAGAGTCTGGGGGACTAGGATTTGTTCACCCCTGGAGAAGGGATGCTTCCAAGGGGACAGCAGCCCTCCAATATCTGCAATGACCTTACAGAAGAGATGTAGCCAAGCTCTTTACAGAGATGGACAACAGCATCATGAGAGTTAACAGCCATAAACTATTATAGGGAAGGCTTGACTAGATGCAAGAATTTCTTTTCCTATGCTATGAAAATAATTTGTCTTTGGACCAAGTTGCCCAGAGAGGTTGTGGGATTGTCCAGGAGAACAGATATACAAGTCTAAATTACTGCTAAAAGCTGAATTCTTAGTTTTCTGGTCTAAATTCAGTTTTGAGACAGCTTTAAGCAGTAATTTAGACTAAGTGGCCTTGCTATGTCCTTTCCAAACTGAAATTTACTATGATTTTTGGTTTTCAAAGGTTAAACTTGCAAACTCTAAGCAAACTGTTAATCTTTACATGTGGACTTATAGAGCAGAACACCCATAGGAAATTCTGCAGGATCTGGTTTACTTTGCCTAAGTGCAAATATACATATGAGAAAAGAGGTAAAGAGAAAAAAATTCCAAGTCAATAATTTGGTGGTATTTCAGCCTATCTGCTTCTTTGTGCTTTATCATTCAGCAACAATATGACAACATGGCATTTCTTTACATCAAAGAAGAATTTATATATTTTGTTGACTTCTGAGGTGCTGAAGATTTTTGCAATAGCTTGGGAAGGAGAAGCTGTTTAACACAGGTGCCTCTGTAACTGTGATGTGTTGGGAGAATTCAGTGCTAAATGATCCTCAGACTAGCATTTGCTCCTATGTGTGCTGTGATGAGGGGTAGGATACAAATTAGTACATTGCCCTAAAATATAAATTACGCAAGATCAGAGACTGGCTCAGGTGCCAAATGGGTCAGATAGATTACACTTGATGCCACCTGGGTCAGGTGTCCTGGTACAGATCCATTCTTAGTTGCAATACATATGAGTAGAAGGTGAATTCACAGTGGAGTGAGGATATTATGTTGCAAGTGTCCTTGTCACAGTCAGCTTAATTCACACTTGCAGCATTAAGTTATTGTGATTTGTTGTATTTATGCTGGAAAACACAGATAGGGAATTTAGTTTGCTGTTCATGAAACTCAGCTGTTAGGAATAAACTCCAGCTGTGTGGCTTGGAGCAATGTGATGTTCAGTAGCCCTTTGCTACACAGACCTTGAGACAAGTGAGTTTAGGCTTAAAAAGAGGGAGGGGAAAATACTAATTAAGTTTTCACCTTATCCAAATTCTTGAATGAAATAGCCTATTAGGAGCTCTTAGTTATCTTTGGGGTGTCTGTGTTGCTCTTCTCCACAATTTGAGTTATGTGGGCGTAAATCCATAAAAACTCCAAGTACTATAGAAGCATCTTATGTCCTACCAGCAGTTTCAGCTCCATGTGGTGGCTGAACTAGCCACCTCACAAAGTTGGTGCATACATGCATGTATGCAAGAGTTTGGTTTTTAGGGGGAAATCCTGCCCTGTCTTTGTCTGTAGAAGTAAAAGTAATGCAGATTCTTGGGGCAGCACAAAGAAAAACTATTGTTCAATAATACGAATCCAGGTGGCTCTTTTCAAGCCGATTTGGCACTTCAGAACAACAGGAACTTTTACTGCTTTGGTGTTCCTTTTTTTTTTTCTTTTTCTGGACATGTGCATCTGTCATGCAAAAGAAGTTGTTGAGTTCTCAGGCTCATCAAGCTTTTAGAGATTTTGCCATCCATTACATCTCTACATAATAAGTGAGATGTAAGTGCTAAGTTTGGATCACGGTACCAAACATAACTGATAGTAGCCCTGCGGCAATCCGCTGACTTTAGCTAAATTTAAAACTTTCATTCATAAATGCAGATTAGGAGACTACAGATCGTTACAGCATAGCTGCAGTCCCAGCACACGAATGAACGTGGTGCATGCACGCGCACACCCTTCAAAGGTAACCTCTAACTCAGGGAAGTTTTGTACTCAAAAGGCTCTAAAGATTCACTGGCACAATCCCTCTGATTGTAGAACTGAGTATCTGCCATGGTGTTTTATCCAGCCACTCCAGGGGAATCTCAAATGCAAGCGGAAAATGTCTGCCTACACCTGGCATTCTTACTGCATTCAGTAAATGAAAATGAGGATATTCCATCTTAAACAACGCATTTTTTTTTTAATAAAGAAATCGAAACCAGTTGCAATTAAATAGCAAACAAAGGAAGAACTGGAATCCATAAAATGTCAGGGGCAGTATTTAAAGCAACCAAACTAAAATCAGTTCAGCATTTCTCTGCTGTATTTATATACAAGTGCACTTATTTTTAAAGTCCCTAACACTTAATTTTGCTTTCAGTTGTATTTTTTTATTTGGATTACATATGGTATTGTGATAGGATGTTTCAGAAAGCCATAAAGTGTTCTTGCCTGTAAAAGCAATGTCCTTTCTTGTTAATGCCAAGAATGTTTTTCCCAAAACACTCATTCCCTGCTCAAGACACTGTAGCTGCTAATGAGGAAAGCACTGCAAGTACCTCATTCAAATGTTTTCTTTTGTTTATCTACAGGGAGTTTACTCTGTAATAGTGAAGAATCCCTGAGTATCAATGAGTCTGAAAGTACTCATATTGTGCCAAGAATAAAGTTGTAAAGCTTTGTGTGCCAACACTTTAAATTAATCTGAAATAATGCAAAGGGGACTTTGTCATCTTGGAAGGCTCTTTAAAGCCTCATCAGTATTGTCTCAATTAATAAAAATATTCCATATCATTCACATGACTGCCTTCCTCCATTGCCAATTACAGTTTCAATGGATGATGTCCCTCTGTGGACATATGTCAGAACTGATAGAAAGGATTATATCGGCATGCGACAAAATAGACCTTCACACCAGTAGCTTTGCAGCACGTTGCTAGTTTCCTAGGCAGCTCTGCTTACTCACAACCTTCTTTTCTAAGCATCACTGAGTGCCCAATGCTAATCAGTCCCTTTAGATTGCTTTTACGAAGTAGATAGCACATTAATTCAGCATACAAATTGAGACACTATCTTTGATGGTGAAACAAGATTAAAATACCCATGCTCACATTTCAGTTTCATACATAAAACATAAATAATGCAGTAACCTTTTCCAGCATTACAGACAGCTTCACAATTTCTCTGTTGAATACTGCTTAAAGTCTACATCTCTCACAAACCTAAAAAAAAGAAAAAAAGGAAAAAAAGAAAGGAGGCCATAAACAAAATATCATGCCTGTGAAAAAACTTTTTTTATGTTCCCATCCACAGGGCGCTTAGTCACAGTTCTGGCCCAGGATTTCCTCATGAGATGCTGTTTAAGAGCTTTTAAAAAAAACACAATGCCATTCCTATGATATATGCAGTTTTAAAGTTTGTATTTCTGTATGGTCAAGGCTGCTGGGTTTTGTTATAAATATGTGAAATCAACAGATTGTCCAGGTCTCCATTTTTATAGGGGATACTGCATCATTAAGTACTGAAAGAATATAATGTAACTATTCAAACTGCTTAAAATATTTTGTAACCATAAATTATTATCCAAAAATATTTTTTGAGTAGATAAAAAGAGTTGTCAATTCTGCATAGTGAATACCTCATAAGGGGCTCATTTATGGTTGAAAACTGAATAAAAGCAGTAAATTAAGAACAGACGTAACCATAGAGAAGCTGTAATCCACAGCAGATTTCCTTGGTGAATGAAGTATTGTTGTGTGGATTTATCCTCCTTGCTTGTACAGTTAACCAGTCACATCTGTGGCCAAAGTGCTGTCTGTGCACACAGACAAGTTGGGTTCAGTAACCCCATGGAGGTAAGCACATGCTGGTTTACACTGTATTGATAAAGTGCAAAATAAACTTCACCGGCTGTTTTGTTGGGGCATGCTATGCTGAAGGGCAGATATAATATTGAAACTGAATTCCTGTGACTTGGAGACATAAAAATGCTGGGACATTTGAAAAACTGGAGGCAACAGCATGTTTCTCCTAGATTTTATATTAGTATTGCAGGCCTTGTTTTCTAGCAAGTTACAACAGACTGTGACACTGATTCACAGAATTAGTGTTTGTACTTCCTAAGTACAATAATGAATGGGAGCTGCTTGAGCTATAGTGTTTGTGAAGGGAAAGCCACTTGTTATAAATATTCATTTGACAAAATGTAAATAGTTTTATAGGAGTGTAAACTGTTGCAAGTTATTTGATTCAGTACAGTTGTCTCTTCCGTATTGTTTGTCACAAATGCACATAATGAACCAGCCAGGAGGACATGTAGACTTGACAGTGAGTTAGTTTAGCCTTATTGCTGTTTGTTTAACTTTGTGATTACACACCAATCAGATAACTCATCTCGTTTGTCTAAAGAAAGCCACAGCATGTTCTGTATTTCTTGTGTCTCCCCATTTCTTTGCTTGTTCAGTGTATCATTGGACTCTAATTTTGATTTTATATCAGGAGGTTGTATCTGTTGTGAGACCACTGACTTATTAACTCAGCACATTGAAAAAAAGAAAAATCCCTGTAAATTTGTTTTCATTATTGAGGGCTATTTTTAATTTTAATGCTTGTTTCCCTGACAATAGATTTCATTTCAAATAAATAAGCTTCTTTCTAGCTGCGTCTCAAACAGAACTAAAAAATACAGTAGACAGCAACAAACACTGTTATTTAAAATATCACACTGTTCATTTAGAATCCAGTCTTCATAAAGACTTTTTAAGTATAAAAACGCAACAATTTATGTTTCCTTCTTAATTCATGTTGTAGAGAACATATTAAATAATTATCATCTCCGCATTAAAAGTGAACTGTAGCACCTGTGTCTTACAGAAGATGACTACAAAGGATTTATAAATTCAGGCTACATGTGAACTGAAACAATGTATGTATAAAATTTGTCTCTTGCTGGTTTGCCGTACGTGCTCATGTTAAACCCACACAACCACTATTACTGCATACATGTGTGTAGGCAGAGGTTTAATATATTTCTTTTTATAATCAGGAAACATTAACTGTCTTTAGAGGTCTGATCCTTAACTTGAACTGAGTGAAAGAGAATTTGCAAACTCTTGTGTCCCTTTAAATTAATCACGGACACTGAAGGTAGTATATATTATGTTTGGTTTTGCTCCTAACTTAATTTAAAGTTTAAAATCATTGTTGTCATTTTGTACTGAGCAAAGAGGTCACAACTCTATGCCAGCTACAATCACTTATACAACAATAGTGAATTTGACTCAGGGACAGTTTTTCTGTTTGTTTCAGTGGTCAGAGGTTTTTATATCTATTGTTTTGGTCTAGATAGTATTTTCACAGGAAAAAAAAAAAAAGTCTGGTGATTTAGAAGGTGAAGTGAATAAAGTATTTTGTTTCTAATTTTGGCCTGAAACCTTTTCTGAAAGTTTAGAATCTGGAGGACTAAACTAGATTCCAAAGACTCCAGCAAGCTTCCATCAGGCCCTTAGACACCTCTGGGAAAATAAAGAGTTATGTATTTTAAACAAGAAATTTGTTTGAGGTTTACTGAAACTTAACTAAAAACTTTATTATGAAAAATGTAGTGCAGTAAACTTACTTAGTGCTCCGAAAGATTATTTTCTGAAATGGTTGGAGGTTCATTTAGAGATATCACATGTTGAGGGATTTGGATTTTGTTTCTTTTTTGTTTTCATTTAGTAAGATTTTTTTTTTCCACAGAGGTCAGCAGGACTTTTTTGAAGGGATTTAATTAAAGATAGCAAGTAATTCTGTGTTGTGCAGTGTGTTACATATTGTGAAAAGGTTATGGATTCACCCAATGCAACGCATCAACAGTGTAAAGGTGATAGGTGAAATTCTTTTTGTTGCAAGTGCTGAGATATAATGATTTAAAAGGTCACTTGTGCTCAAGAAGAGCATTTATTTAAGTAGCAGCTTGTTTTAGGATATGCTGCATTTTTAAAGGTTAAAATAGTTTCTAGCTGACCAACATGATCAGCAAGAAGCAATTTTTTTTATTTTAAAAAAAAATCTTCATATTACCTCACTATTTAGAATATTTATTAGCATCCTGGATAACACATCATTAATTTGAAAGCTCAAAATACTCAGATTTTCGACAGAATTACTAAAATTTGATACACAGAAGCATTGAGATCTAGAATTTGTTTGTTTATATTATTATGTATACTGCTATGGTTGTAAAAGTTGTAGCAATTGTAAGTATAAAAACACAGAAGACAAGATTTGTCACAATGCTGAGTGTGTTACTTCGTGTATAAACAGTTGTTCTGATAGGAAATGCCAATGGTGTAAAATGAGCGGGAAAAGATTGATTTTTTCTTTTTATAAAGTGATTCGGTAATTAAATAGATTATGTAGGCATGATAGATAGACAAAAGTGAATTATATTTTAAATAACAATGTGAAAGACCGTAGAATGAAAGAAGATTCTTAGGGAGATGAAAAAGAAGATTTTGTTTAAAACCATTAACTCTTATTACATTTATGCCGAGAAGTTCATGTGCAATAAAAACTATGTTGTGTCTTTAGAAAATTTTTGCCTTTCCTTTAGAAAAATTTCAAAGTGCCTTTAAGTCAGGGTGTTCTTTCCACTCACACTGCCCAATAATCCGTAGACATCAAGGAGGAAAGAGATCTTTTGTAACCACTTTTTGCTGAATAAGATACTATGGTCACTCTTTTCCTTGATCTTACAGATTGTCAGTACAGAGCCGCATTTTGTTCAAGATTTGTTTAAAATGCTTTTGTTGAACCATTATCCTGTAGAAATTATACTAGCCCTGCAAACAAAACTGTTTTCATGAAATGGTATTGATTGCTTATATCCACTGAAGATTGCACATTCCGGAGTAAATTATGTGAGCAGGAAAAAGAAAGGGGGAAAAACGGTGTACATAAGGAATTACCAGTTAAAAATGAATGACTTACATTTGTTTCAGGATAATTTTTACTCAAATAAAGTCACCCTCCTTAATTTGCCTTGCTTTCCATTTGAAAGAGTGCAAAATCTATTTCCTGGGCAATTTTGCACAGCACAGATATTAATACTTTGGGGTTTAATTGTATCCTGTGTTTAAATACACTGTGGGTGAAACCCTAGACCTCTGCTTAATTGCTGTGAGAAAATAGCCTGATTTCTCTGAGATTAGGCACACGCTTATGTATACTTTGACCCACGAGTGCCTCCTTCAGAATTAATCTTCTAAGGTAGTGGGATTTGCTTTTGTACGTGCAGTAGACCCATTCATGACAAACGGTGCCTAATAAACCAACTTCACCCTCCAGACCTCTCTTTTGCTGTCAGAGTTTTTCTTCAACTATTCATTTCACACATCCCTTGTCCAGTTGCTTATTAGCAAATAAACTTTAAAGCAGGCAATAGGAATAAATTTAATGATTCCTCTTAATTAGAGGGGCTTAAGGTTTAAATAATGTGCTGCAGAACTGGAAATGTAAAAAAAATTACATTTAATTGTTAGGCAAAAATATTTTGAACCTGATTCAAACATGCTGGATGTCAGAAGACAATTTTTCTCATATTTATTTTTAAAATTTCCTCTGTGCTCTTCTTCAGTTGAACTGTCTGTTCCATAAAAGCACTTTCTGTCATCTGCATTAGGATTGTTTCTATAAGATGTTACAAAAAGTTCTGGTTTTCAAATATTTATATTAGTTAAAGTTAGCCCTGTTTATACTTTTTGGCAATATAACTTTTTCCTTAAAAATGAAGTACTTCAGTTTAACTAAACAAAATGTGTTGAAATGGATGGTATTATAAACTTAAGTACACTTGGCAACAGAAAGGACTAAAGCTCAAATCAGAAAACACTGGCTCAAGTGAGTAGCCCCTACTCATACAAATATCTCATTAACTTCAAAGGAACAATTTGTGTGAATTGGAGTTTGGCACTAAAGCACCAATCCTGACTGCAAACACTGAGACAGATGTAGGAGTTAACTTCATTTTATTAATGCCATTAAAATCAGGCAGTGGGATTGTTAGTAAAGTATTCCTTTATATGTTTTTCTACAAATAATATTAGTGCTTGCAGGAGTGTGTCCTAAAATTAGAAGATAAAGACATTTGTTTCAGTTTTCAGTTAGCATTAGTCAGTATCATCAGTTTGTGTTTTCATATTTCTGCAAAGCAGTTCTCTGTATTTGCATTAGAAATAAGAAATCCAGCATCCACATATTATATTTGTAAGAGTCGAGCTGCAAAGGGTTTGACTCACCCTTTTAAAATCACTAATTTGTAGGAGTAGAAATAACGATGTAGCAAAAGAAGAAAATCCCAGATGAGCTGACTCTTTTAATTGAATAACTGAATTGAAAATTATATAAATAAAATATTATTTAACTTCTATAAGTTTATATTTGTGCACGCAGACTTTTTGCTAATTATCAGTTACTTTATTTTTGTCTGTTATTTGTCTGTCATTTCCTAAATAAGTGATCAGAAACAGACTGAAATGAAAGATTGTGGGGTTTTTTTGTTTTGTTTATGTGGGTTTTTTTAGTGGTGGCCCTTTTTTTCCTTTTTTTTTTTTTTTTTTTTCCCCTTTGTGGTAAACCCTCTAGCTATTGTTACGGCAATATGCCTTGGTTGACTGATACTGAACTACATGGTCAGGCCTCTCATAAGGGAAATGCAGTCTTCATTAAACAAGCCTTTTAACAGCAAGCCAAGCTTGATTAAAATCATACACAGATGAAATCATTTCTTTACAATTCCTTTGTAGTTTTGTGCATTCACAATAACTCTTTAGGCTTAATAATACTTAGGAGACATCTGGGTTACTACTTAAGATTCTGTTGTTACTTCCAATTATTGCTCAGAAGTCAAAATACATAGTATACTCTCTGTTCAAATAACTGCAAGTGTATTAATGTGATATACAAATGTGAAGTGGGTTGGGCAAAAGTAAATATTAGAGAAGGCAAGGGATTATGACTTGCTGTCTTACATGAAATTCCTCTGCTTAAACCTTAAGGGGCAAAACTTAAAAAACAAACAGGAAACTCTGTGAGATTTGTTATTGTTACTCTAATCAAAGAGTGATAGTAAAAAGCAATCCTAAATTGCTTTGTATTGTAAAATGGAGCTACCACTTTGCTCAATTTATATTTGAACAGTTATTGAGAGTTTACACTTCCTACATTTAGACTCATAATGTAAAAAGAAACAAACTTCACTAAAAGCTTCGGAAACTAGAAATTCTTTTTCCTGGAACATGGTCAGAGGGAAAATATTGTTGGTAATACTGAACAAAAGAAAACAAAACAACTCTCTTAAATCTATTCCTTAATTTTATTAGTCAGAGTCCAATTAAGTAACTATAATCCTGTTGATCTTTATTACTGATGTGCATTCCTTCCATAGCATAAATCTCTATAGGAGAGAGCTTAGGACTTCATGGATGGCAGAGACCCGTTGCAAATGACAATTCACTCCTAAACAAAGCAAGAAAACAACTCAATCAAAAGGTCAAATTCCTTTCTATAGGTGATGACAGAAGGATGATAAGAGGAAAGCCGTTTTCTTTCCTTCCTTCTTTTAATGCATCCCTTCCTCAGTAAATGCAAGTCTTTAAACTCCCGCTAATCAGCAGGACCTCAAAATTGGGTCCACCCTACCCTGCCAGCTAACAAGGGAATTCAGGCCATTGGCCGCTGGTTGTCTGAAACAGTAGGATGAATTGATATAAAGCTCTTTTTTCAAGTACTTGCAATATTTGACCTGCTTTTTCATTCCCCACCCATGCACACACATTTTTCTTCACCTTACCCACTGTTCGCTTCTGTGTACCCTTCCGATGAAACATCCTTAATCCTTAGTCATGGAAGGCATCATTATGTGTCATCTTCCCAGAAGGATTCTTGTAACTTATCCTTACAATTTATAGGATTTTTGTCCATAACTGTTACCACATAGCACATTTGAGCATGCAGCAGTGCCTGTGTATTTGCAAAACAACTCCCCATATTTTCTCCTTGGTAATCCAGATACTGAACTGTTTCTGCAGTTCTACAGGGTCTGCACTCCACACTCACTTCCATAGCCTGGCTATCCCTGTCTGAAGTAGAGTAGAGATGTAACCTATACTCATCTGATTGCAGAAGTTTGTATACAGTTCGCTTGGTTCTGGATACATTTTTTTTACTGTGTTAAAGAAATCAAAGACTTGAATCATGTACATTTCTGTGCACTTTTCAGTGGGATCAGAACTAATGCTGTGCTAATGCATAAACTCCTGTGAATCCCCAGAGACTGTGCTGAAGTCGTGAACAACCAGTGACAAGTCACAGTGTGTGGAGAGCAAGTTATGAATCACTAGAGTCCTGCTGTTCAATATTTCACGTATTCTTTCTTTCTTCCTTTCTTTCTCCTTCGGAAAAATACAGATGTGGATTTGCATCTACCAAGCCTACCTAATCTATACACTGCCAGAATATATGAATGCTATTTCACAGGCATTGCTGTTTGTTTTTACAGCCAAAGCAATCTTTTGTTGCAATATTCAATGAAAGGAAACAAGTGAAATATCAAGAATGAAATGGCAATATTGTGGCAGCTTCTTAGTTGCCAAAAATCAGATAGCATTGCTAATGCCAATGGAGTTGCACCAGTTTATAGTTTTTCTAAGTCTGACTTAAATTTTTAAGGAATAATGTTTTATGTTTTCTTCTCTACAAAACATTTTTGTGTATTTCACATCATATATGTACGTGCAGTAAACTGTCTTAATCTGGAAAGAATAAAAAAGGAAAGTTAGGCTAAGATATCAATAGATGGATATCAATAGATACGAAGATATCAGGAGATGAAAGTAATATGATCTTTTCAAATAATTAACATGTCTACTGTGGTTCTAATTGAAAACCAAAGGAATATAGGCCATTCCAAGACAGCCACTTTTTAGATGTACTTTCAGTTTACCAAAAAAATATTAACAGCTACATTTTAAAGTCATAACCAAAGATTTATAGCATTAAATTGAAAACTACCGTACTACAGAAAACAAGGAGAGGGTAGGGCATCTGCAAGTATAGAGCAGGAAAAAAATCAGTAAAAATAGTTATGTAGCTGTTCAGCATTCAGGGAATTTATGTGTCTGTTAATTTTCTATTAAGTCTTGAACCCATTTATTTTACTTTCTCTCTAAATGTTCATGTTTTCCCTAGATATCTAACTTATTAGATCTAAAATCACCACCAGGACTTAATTTTTTCACAAGGAATAACTTTTCTGAAGAAACAGTCTTCTTTTGATTTGCCTACATTATCTAATAGATTATTGTTTATGCACCTAAACCTTTGTAATTTCTTCCCTAGCCACTTATGCATTAATGCATAAACATTACCGATCCAAGACAGGGTTGTTTCCTAAACACCTTTCTAGCTATGTGGCTTAAGTGATGAATGTACCTGTGTTCTAATACTTTTGTACTCTTTCACTCATTGTCTTTTTAAGCTCTTAGTTTCATGCTTCAAAAGTATCATGATCTTTTATCAGCCTACAATAGTGAGCCTCTTCCTCAACAATAGTCCCTGATATGAAGGTAGATTGTAAATTGTCAGGCACTCTTAGACCAAGAATGCATTGGAGAGGGAGTTCTGAATAGGATTGTGCTCTCATGGTCTTTCAATAAAAAAAATCTTTTTAAGTTCATCATCAAATTCCAATAAATTAAGGTGATCAAATCTAATTGAGAAATTTTGTACAATTCAGCTTGCCTTCAATCACACTTCAGTCAGCCATCAGCTGGGCTGATCAAAACTTATGTATGTTATATTTTAAAATAAAAACTCATTATTTTTCTGTGTTCAGCATATCCAATTCTTATATAATTTTATCCCACCGAAAACATTTTAATTGAATTAGCATCCGTTTGCTCATCTGTGGAACATGTCACGAGACAGCTCTCAGCAATATTGTTACAACTTCTCTTTGTGTATTGATAGAAAAATAATACTGGGATTTATTTGCCATACTATTTATGGTAGGCCATCTCAGCAGTTCATTGGTAGCTAAAACAAGATAGGCCAAAGGATGCTGCTATTTTGAGGGCAGAATTGTTTAAAAAAATATTTTTAAATGAAATTACTTTTTTCCACAAAAAATAAACTTGGGAATTATTTGAAATTCCTTCAAATATTCCTCCTTCCATTATATGTCTTCTTATAGTTTAACATACAGATGCCATGTCTTTAATAGTATCTGCTTGTATTATACAGTAATGACAGTCTACATGTAATTCTTGATATTTAAATGAACAAGTTCTAGTAATAACATTTCTGAGCATAATTAATAGTGAAGTCTCTTTAACATCACATTTTTATATATTATAGTAAGATTCAGCTTCTAACCTGACATTTGCAAGTTCCTTTATCTACCTAGGACAAGTCTCTCTTTCCTTCTTTTTATCAACTGAACCAAAATTTTCCTAGTCTTCTTTTCGTTTTCTCCATTTTTCACTCTCTAGCATCACTAAATTCAGACTGTGGAGACCATAGCATACTTTAAACCTCCTTCAGTTATTTATCCATGGCACACACAGATCTTGAATTAGAGCTATGACATAAGTGGGTTTTTTTTACTGAATAGTGACAAGGTAGCACCAGATTACTCATAAGTTCACTACTTTAAAGCTTGAACAAGGCTAACAAGCAAACTCCACGGTGCAGGCAATATGTAGTCTGGTACTTCAGGAAAAAAATACAAAGTTGACAAACCAAAATATCCACAAAGCTTTTTTCCATTTATGTAGACTTTGATAAATATTACTCTCAACGTACATTTACTTTAACTGGTCTATTATCTCCAACTTCATTTTCATTACAAAAGTTTATCTATGTAACATTTTAAAAGTTCAAGTTTATAATTATATATATATTTGAAATCTAAATAAAGAGCATAAGAAGATTTGAAGTACTTTTGAGAGGCAAACTTGAAGAGCTGTGATTATTTATCTGTGACATCTTAATTCTTGAAAAGGAGGAGTATCAAATTACCTGTTGAAAATAAATGCATTGAAACAACTTGTAATTACATGCCTATTTTGTCTGCATTTGGATAAAACATTAGCTTCTGCTGGTTTTCCTCCAAGACTGATAAATTCAAATCAAATGCCATCCTGGCCAAATAGCATTCAAATGAACATAAAAGTAAAGGAAATAAAGTAAGGCACAGTCTGGCTGTGCTGATTCTTACCATTTGTTTCATGTTGTTTACTCACAATTATCATAATAATTGAAAGGTTAGCAAAAAGAATGTGGAAGACAGGAGCAACTGCAAAAGTGATCCATGTCACAGCAATGTGAATACTAATGCACCTCCTCACTGGGTGATCAGGAAAGTTCAGTTTCCCTGGAATAGTGCAAAATGTTGCACAGTGATTAGTAAACTACATGCATCAATTTAAAAGAAATACATTAACTAAACAGAACAGCTCCTGATAGTCCTTGTCCCCTTTATAAATTTCATTTTATAGTTAAAAATACATGCTTGTTTCTAATAATATACTGAAAACCCTGTATTGTAATTTATGTTGATTTATTTATAATTTGTGTGTGTCTATATTAGTAAGTATTTCTTCTCATTTGGGCAAAAGTGACATTCCTTTAAGTTTCCTAAATAAAAACTTCCAGTGAAGGTGGTGAAAGGTTCATCTGTATTTTGTAGCTTGTATGTCTGTTTGGGCTCCAAAAGTTTGAGGCTTACGCTCAAATTTGACTTTAACAGTCTGGTAGAGATGGGCACCCATAACATTTACAGCCACTTGAGTACTCAGCATTATTAGGCTATTGAATTTTAATTATGGGATAAACAGATTCAGAACTGGTGTTCCAGGGAAGCAACAGGTGAAATTATCTATGACCACAGACCACAAAGTCTCCATTGTGATGCCACAAGTCTCTAGCATGTGAGGAGAATGGACTCACACTTTTCCCTATACCTATATCCCTTTCAGAAAGTATTGCAGCTCTGAAAGGGAATTGGATAAAAAAATCTTGGGAGGGGCTACACTTTTTTTCTTTTATTAAAGAATTTTTTATTTTTTTTAATTCCTATTTCCACATGATGGAGGTAAGGAGTATCAAGGGAAAATCAGGTTTCCACTGTGATCTTGTCTGGGGTTTGTTTTGCGAATGAATTTGCTACAATTGCCTTCAAGGGCTTTTAGGAGGATGTTCCACAAACCTCTGTCTTACAACAAAAGCGTAAAACTTCTTAGTAACTACTTTGTGTTAAGGTTTTCCCAGTAATTTCTTCTTACAACACATCTGGAGTATTGTCTCTTACAGTTAGATTTTAAAATCCTAGGGAGAGCATTGCACTTTATCAGTAAAATGTTTAACAGTAAGAATTAAATTCTTTCTTGGCCAATATTGTGAAGTGTGCACTCAGAATTTCAGTTTTACTTTCAATCACTTTCCTTTTAGAACTTTAGCAAGTGGCATCCCCTGTCCCAGCCCCTTTATTAATGGCCAGTTGTAAATGACTTTAGCAAATGGAGCACCATTTGTCACACCGTAACAAGTGACGCACTGTACTGTATTTCTAGCCCTACCACTTAATTTAAGCTTTGAGATTTATAGCTTGTCATCATCCTCTCTATCTTTCTGTTCCTTCTTTGTGCCTTCCCAAGTGCTAAAACAGCTTGTTGAGAAAGGGGTTTAGAAGTAAAAGCAAAGATGTTTCTACCTTGGCTCAGAGCACTAAAAAACACTCATTCGACTCTTTCACCTGTATAGTGAATTCTCCTGGTGGATTTTCTTCTTTTGTTTAATTACTTCTCCACATTTAACTGATATTTGAAGAAAAGATCCCTCTATTTTACAATTTCTCTCCAAAATCCCACTGTAATTCCACTGCAGTCACCTGTGTATACACTGTGTTTGTTTATTGCTTTGAAAGACACATATGGTACAGAGAGCAGGCAACCTGCACTGCAAATTAAAAACTTTTATTTAAACTTGAAATAAGTTCTTTCTTCAGTGTGCTACTAAGCTCATGCCATCAGCAAATTTCCATGGGCTACAAATTTGTAGCCCATTCCTCTGTCTAGGCCATATAGATTTTTATATAGATTACAGACTCTGTGTGTGATTTATATACTGCCACATGGAAAGTGGCAGACATCCAAGCAGTGACCCCACCAGTTTAAAGTTTCTCTGAGTCAAACATCTGTTTTGTGTTTGTGTGCATTTGTTTGTTTGTTTACTTAAGAGCACTGAGCATTGGCCTTGCGCATGCTTGCCCTGTCTAGCAGAGCAGATAGGTTGTTGGGGTTTACTTTTAATTATAGTACATAACAGACTTTTTTATTCCTGTTGTCCTTGTGCTGTTAGCAATCAACTTGCTCGTTTCCCTCCAACTGGTCTCTTGGTCAATGCTACAAACGTCTAGCTGAACATGAGGGTCCTGAAGCAAACACTACATCTGCAGAGCGTGCAGATTTAGTACTCCCACACTGCAAACTTTTCTCCTGTTTCTCTACTGCCCAAACATTCTGTGAAGTAGTTTCACTGATATGAAGTGCGTGCAAAGCACAAATTCAATGACACACATAGAGAAATTGCAACCACATCGGCGCTAATATTTTGCACTGTTGATGTGCAGCTGTAGCTTATCAGAAAAGGCACAGGTGAGCAAAGGACATATGGTAGGTGTGCTGTCTGACAGGTCAAAGGCAGAGAAAACAGCCCATATCTCAGTCTTTCTTTAGCAGTTGTGCCACCAGTTTCATCTGCACTGAAAGAATGCTGAAACCATTCCAGTGCTTCTTTCCTGAATACTTGCAGCCACAAGCCTAAGCAGGGGCTTGTCATGTGAAAATGGTATAAGAAGCTTTCAGAAATTCCATATAAATAGTGTCATATGACTGGAACTTTTCAGAACAAAAGAGCTAAAGATCAAGAAAATTGTTTTAGCTAGGATTCTAATTGCACGTGTCTACCTTAGAGCAGCCAGGAGGGCAGGCAGGATCTGTCCACTCATAAGTCGGGAATGGAACTGAGAATAGAATTGGAAAGCAATTTGCTGGCCTGCTAGTCTCCAGTGTGGTATTCTTTAAAGCTTCAAGATGAATTCCAAGGACTCTACTAAATTTACGGGAATTAAGAAATCACAGAATTAATGAACAAAATTAATTGAATTCAGTTCTAGAAAAAGGAGGTAAATTTCTATTAAATTTTATGAGGCTGCACCTGTTCACATAGCTTTGAATTTTAACCCAGTAGATCACCTTGTATACTCCTACATTAATCCATTATTTTCTGCAGCATATTCTCAAATGCTTTTCTCCTCTGATGCAGTTCTACTGCTTCACTTTGAATCTGATCCCTTTGTATATACTGGCCAAAATCACATTTGTTTGTTTTCACAGTGCTGTATCACATTGCAAGCTCTTATTTAATTTGCTGTTCACTACTAGTCCTAAGTATTTTTTCTTTTTTTTAATGCTTTCCAAACACTGTCTTCCTTCCATAGTATATTTGTGTTTCAGATTATTTCTCTTTAGTATTTGACTTTTGAGTTTTCATTACCGTGTTGTTTTGTCTTGCTTTTCAGATCTGTTCCTCAGCTCTCATAAACTTTCTAAGTCCCTGTCATTTAAATAAAGTTTTGTAACTAAATAATGTACGATTAAGTTGCTTTCCACTCCTTCTCCTTTTTAATTCATTTATAGCTAAGAAAGGGTAAGATGCAAACAGGTTACAATATGGAAAAAAGGGGGGAAAGGTTACAACTGAAATTAACACCAATGGTCACAGTATTTCACTGGCTACCTCTAATTGCCTGTGTGCCCATGAATGTCAAAATTCAGCATGATATCTTCATATATCCTCTGACATATCTTAATACATTGAAATAAGTATCTGTTCTCTGTGGGCTGGAATATACCACAATAATAAGAATATTTTCTCTCTTTTGAACCTGCATGTTCTTCTCTTTTTTCTGTTTGGTTTGGTTTTTTTTTTAATGTACAAGAACACAGTTCAAAATGCTGCACAGAGCAATATCATAGTATTGTTTCCATTACATGAAACAAAAATGTCAGCTTTTTACATCTTTTCAGGACAGAGACATGTATTTTAGTTAGTGGCTGCATTAACTGTGCACCAGGTTAGAATGAAGCTTCAGTGACATCATGATGTTTCTTTAAGCAGTATTTTTTCAATTTCAGACACAATGCTGAGAGCATAATCTAAGACATTCCCTCTGGATCTGCCTCCATACACAAACACACTTTAATGTGAGACCTCTGATGGGGTCATCAAGACCAAAATGAACAACAACAAAAAATCTTCAGCACTGCTCTTATTTAGTTAGTGACCCAACCTTACCCTTTAAATATAGTAGGATCAACATACTGGGCCATGACCCCAAAGAGCTGTCATGTCACTTTTACTCTGAATTTCTTTTAAAATGTTATGTAAGTTGGGGAACTCAGCTGCAATGTGTGCTGTATCATATATCTAGATTTATTTCTCAAGATTATGGGAAATATCTGTGGAGTGAGTGTGTTTAATTATTTGCAGATTTATATTGGTATTTCAGGAGAGAAATGGCAAAATTGAAAATAAAAGTGTCACCAGTAAATTTTTGGCAAGCAAAAGTGGTCACCTTATTCATATTCAGTAGTTCTCTCCAAATCCTTGGCCCTTCTTTATTACTGCTCTTGCAAACCATCCCAGGTTGGTTCAGACTTGGACAAGTCTTTGGCTAAACAATAATTATTGTAACAGGATTGCCAAAGCTTTTTCCCCCATGTAAAATCATATGTCTTCAACACTTGCACCTCCAGTATTCATTTTTTTTATTTGAAGCTTAATCTGTTTCACTGTTAATAGTAGGAAAGTAACAATACTTTTGTGCCAGAGATTTATTTTTTGTGTTGCTGGGATTTTTTTTTTCTGGTTGGTCTGGGGTTGGAACAGAAAGGCAAAATGCTCATTTTTATACCCTTAATCCCCTGAAAAGCCTGTATCTCTGTTCACCTAGCGATTAACTTGATGCTATCCAGACATAAATATGTCACAAACAAAACATTATGTGTTTTTTTGATGTATTTATCATTCATGATGAAAACAATTTCTTCTTTACTAAATCTGCAAAGGTAAATTCTGAACCAATAGCTCACAATCATCACATCTTGCTTCAGAATGCCTAAATACTCATTTTAATTTCACTGATGTGCAGTTCTTATTCTGGCAATAGGCAGGAACAGCATTTTGTAGAAAGAACAATATTTCAGTTGATGTTTTAATGTTAGCTGACATTTCAAGGATAAAGGCAGAATTCCAGATGCAAAATAATATTTTTAAATTTATATATATATTTTTTAAAAGGGACACAGGTGTAGACATTTAGTCTTTTATTTTATTAACAGGTGGCATGGGTTTTAAAACAAAAACATTGCTCTCTAACCAAAGTCAAGCACCTGTATAGAAACAGAAAGCATGAAATATAACTTTTCCCTAGTATGCTTAATTTTTAATGATAATAATAATAACAGCAATAATAGCAGTAATCATCATTATTAGACCACATTAAATCTGCTGTTCTGATACCATGGCCACTGCCATAGGCCTGGTACATATTAGGAAAGCATACTGTGGCCCAAAATATATCCGAAGGAATGGGAGAGGATAACCCAACCTAAAACCACAAGGGTGCTGCACCACCTGTACTTTCTTTCCCACAAAAGGCAGCAGGACATAACACAAGAACATTTCTTTCAGAATTTTTCCCCAATATCTTTGTCAAACAAAGCCCAAATACAAGGTAAGGAGAAACAGTAATTACCTTCATTGTACAACAAAGAGTCTTAAGGAAACGTTACTTTCTGTGCTGAAGAAGGAAGGGCAACAGACCAGAAAAAGAGCCAGAGTGTCTCTCAGATGATTTGTAGCACTGCATAGGAGTGGTGGAGTTTGCTGCTTTCCACAGTAGATGTGTCAGTAGCATTTGCATCTCGTAAAATAAACCAAATAAGGCCCAAATGTAGCTTCCAAAGTTCTCAGTTTGATCTTGTAACAATATAGTATTCATAAATTTTTCCATATGAGGCCTTTTATCTTTAAACTGCAGATCATCTTTTCAGTCCCCAGTGAAAGACTGTGATTCAAAGTGTAGAACGTACTGTGTTTAGAACATATAATTTCTTCCTTAACAATAAAGTAGCTTTTTATTTTCTCTTATAGCTAAATTTTCACATAGAGTTTGAAGTAATTTCTATTTTGAAATTTGTCCACTTCTGCTTTTTGAAGGTTTTTTTTTCAGCAATACCTTTAATATTTTTTTTTAAATGCTATGAAACATTGCATAAAGTGTAGTAAGAATGGTTAGCTATTTTGTTGGAAATAAAATTATGGCTGTGATTTTTTTTTTAATATAAAGAATAAATCACCCTTAAATTTAGAAGCAAAAATGGCACAGCCTGTATTTATCCTGCCTTTGTCAGGGACAAGGTCTAGTTCTGTTTTTCACAATCTCTTGCAGTCATCAGTAGATCATCCAACCCTCTTCAAAAAAGAAGTCTATGGACTAATTGGTGTCCAACTCCTATTCTCCAGCTGATGAAGAGGGGAAACAAATAAAATACTCAGAATTTAGAATTATTTAAAAAATGTATCTTACTTTCATTGCTATAATTACAAATATAGGCTCCCAACCATGTCTGCCTGCAGGTAGCAGCTGCAGTGGGAAGCCAGCTCCCGATTATGGCCGCCTGCGGGTGCTGAGAGCAGTCAGGAGCCAGGTTTTGCCTCTGCCTGCCGGGAGGCATTTGATAACAATTGGGATGCAGCTCCGGCCCATGCCTGCTAGCTGGCACACGCAGCAGCCCTTCTGCAGCTCACCAATGGTCCACAGGCTGTCGAGTTATACTGGATCAGATTAACCTCCAGAGGTCTTTTCCAGTACTGTTTTGTAAAATAGTATGATATGACTTGCAATAAATTTCAGGGATGTCAACAGGATTTTTGAAGAGGCTTTGTTTCAGAAGATGCTAATGAGCTCTGCTGATAGATTATCCTGCTAGAAAGAAGAGAATGTATTTATTATGTCAACTGGAGACTTTTTAGAAGAGTTTTATAAAATTCAGATCACTGCAAATTATTCTCTACTAGTGCCCTGAGTAAGGACTGTTAACTCTTGTGTAAGAGCCTCTCATGATGACTCTAGAAAAATCTATCCATGCCCATCATAAAATGAAATGCTGCAACAGATCCCTGGTGATGTGATGCCTCACAAAGGCCTATTCAGTAATTCAGTGACTGGAATTAACTTCACAATCTCAATCAGAGCTGAAGTGTGAGGGGGTGGCAAGGGGAATGCCGGTGGTCCAGCTCTGCTCCATGTTCCATCTGCTATAGGTTTTGTCATGAGCCTTTAACCCTAGAGGTGGCAGGAGGACAGCTTGAATTGAGTAAATGGTAATGCATGTCTTACTTTGGTAGAGCTGATAAAAAGCCTGTTTACACTCAGTGTCCTGAAACAAAGACATATGAATCCAGAGAGTTTTTAATTCTGCTTACTGTTGAATGGACTCTAAGAACAGATGTTCTTGATTGAGGGTACAGTGTTGGTTTTTGCTTCTTTTATGAATGACAATCAGTAAAATTTTCCCCTCAATTATCAGTTTCCTCTTTTCCAGATGTAAATGTTCTGCAAAATCTAACACAGTTGAGATAGCTGGACTAAATGGCCTCCTCTGGTTCATGGCTTCAAGACAGCTAATAAGCTTGAGTCTTCAAAATGTGGTCAGAGAACCATATGCGAAGTTGGTTCCAGTTCTTTAAGTTCAGCAGTGATATCTCTGTCTTAAAAAGTACTGAAGGGCCAGGACTTATTATACAGAATGTGTAGCTCTCAGCAGTTGAAAATCATTATAATCAGGTACTTCTTCAGTTATAAGCCTGAAATCTAGTCTTTTAATTGTGACAAGGAAGATATAGCAGTTTTTCTATAATTGTATTCAAAATGAGAGGATAACACACAGCATTATTTGAAAGTAGAAATTCTGAGGCAAGATGGACTACTGCACTTTTCCAAAAAGCTGGGAAAACAACTTCCAATGAAGACATTAGTTAGGAATAGCTCAGGATATTGCTGACTAGGCCAAATAGACAGCATCTCTTACTGCAAGGTGAAACCCATAAATAGCAGAAGGATTTCTACTTTGTAATAATTCTGTACCTCAGTCAAACCCAAAAATTTAAAACTGAGGCCATAATATTGCAATAATGCTTTAGTTTTCTGTCTGCTTGGACTAAACAATGCTGTTACACAGTATAAAATTATACCTACACCTCCCATAAAAGTAGTCAGCCCTTAATTGACTCCTGTGTTAATGAGGCTGTACAGTATTAAGGGACAAACGACACAACTAGAGCTCACGGAACATTGTCATGGACAAGAGATACTTGCCAAATTTTTGAAGTCTGAACTTGCATGTCAAGATAAAAGGAAACATTAATTTGAAAAAAAAAAAAAGTTTTATTTCAAGATTGAGACCGACAATATAGTTTTCATGTATTTTATTTTAGAATAACAGTTTTAATTTCATATTTCCAATGAAAATTTGTAACTATTGAGTTAAACTTCACTTTCCAATGAAAATGGCAGAAGTTTATGTTTTGAGATATTAAAATTATAATTTCTTTTAAAAAATTAAGGAATCTGTATTTATGTTATATACTTATTTTATATGTTTCAAATATTAATATTTCAATTTTTATTATTTCCTGCAAGAATGAATTTTTTCTTGTGTGAAATTCTTACACCTTATTTATGAGAAAGAACTTCACAGTACTTCAATGAAAAAAGACCCAGTAGTCTGGAAAACATAACATACTCTGAGTAGTTGAATGTCCAGTTGCATCTTAAAAATAGAGTAAGGTTACAAGACTGACACTAAGGCGATGTGCAGTCATTAACTACTTCCAGTCCATAATTACTGAAATGAAGTCTAGTTGTGTCTGATCCTCTCTAAAGATTAGGAAGAGTAAAAGAAATAATTAGTTGCTCTGACTGTGAGCAGGCTGCAGGTTACAGATGAAGACAGGTTATAGACTAAGTCAACCTTGTTTCCTCGTTTCCTCTGGGGTTAATATATATATTGAGTTATTTCCAGGACTGTGATTGCTGCCCAGCCATCAGTTTTGTGCAGGGTTTAAAGAATATGGTAGTAAGAATAAAGCTACAAATCTGTCAAATTTTAGTCTTTAGAAGCGAGACTCATTTTATTGTTTAGAAAAAGTCCAGTCTTAAGTTGTCTTACTCCTTCAAAAAGACATTCCCAGAGCACTTCGATTAAGTATTTAAATTTCATTCCTTCCTTCCTTGCAAGTTTTTGTCTTCTAGAAGCAGTTGCCTACTTAGTCTGAAAGCACATCAGATAAAATTAAACTAATATACCACTATTGGCTGTAATTGTCTTGGGAGACTTATGATGCTTAATGATAATGATGTGAATTACAAAGATTTGTAGTAACTGAGTTAAAAGTCTGTTATTTGAAAATTGACAAGAAGTTTCCAGGAGAATTTGGTGTCTTTCCTTTTTATCCATTGTGGTTGAGTTCAAGACAATCCTTGAGGGCATTTGCTTTCACATGTATAAAATAATCATTAAGTGTTTTGAAAGCAATAGAAATCAAAGGCAGTTAAGTTCCACAAATATAACATTTATCTTGCTGAGCTCAGAAAGTAAGCAGATGGAATGTATTTCCAGTATTATTAAGCATTACAACTTGTTTAAAAGCTCCCGAATTCGCAGTGCAGTGTACCTGAATCACAGATTGTATATTATTCCCCAGTCTCATTAGAGCTTTCAAGGAGAAAGCCATCTTTACTTCTACAAGCTACTAGTGTGTCTGCCAATGCAATTTATGGTGCAGGAGTGACCATTAACTCCTACTCCTTTAAAACATATTTTCTCTTAGAGACCTTGACAACTTAGACATAGGACAAAAGTGTAGTTTATTGACTTCTGATTGAAGAAGATGGAAAAGTAGTCTACTAAAAAAAAAAAAAAAAGAAAAAGTAACAAAAATAAAGCTTGAATTATGTATACTGTAAGGTAATAAACAGGATGTCCTAACTACTTAATCCTCCCATGGGCATATATTGTAATTTATTGCCTGTATTACACTGGAGAAGTTAAAGAAGGGGTAGGGCCCTGTTGTTCTCAATGCTGTATGGACAGAACAAAAGCGTATTTGTCTAAGAGAATTTACCAAACCCATTTACATCAAATTCATAACCCTAACTCTGTCCTATATTTAAAATGTTAGTCACAGCAGTCATTTATAATTACCTATCAAAATGAATATGTAGCTTCCCTCTCAAAGCAAAATTTGCATTCCATTTATACAGCCCCTAAACAAGATCGAGGCAGCAATGTCCTGTCCTTGCACTGTACCACTGTTAGCATAGCAGGAGTCAGGAGAAGAAAAATTGGTGACTAGGCATCCCAGAGCAGAGCATGTCAGAGGCAAGCAGAGAAAGTGCAGCCTTCCTTCCAGATCAGTTCCCTGTTATCTAGAAACCTGTGACAGTAATACAGCCTTGCTTAGTCCAACACCCATTTCCTTCACGCAGCACTTACTCATGGCAGTGGTCCTGCTCATTCCAGTTTGACAGATTGTTGCCAGCACACAATTTAGTTATAAATATTTGCAGTATCTGGCTTTATTCATGACCAAGTAAGTTTAGTTATGAAAAAAATGCAACTGATACTTAAAGGAACACTAATTTGAACAGTATATTTTCCATTCTAAGTATTATACTGCTATGAATGGGAAAAAGTTTAGATCTTATTTCGAGTCCAGACCAGAGAACATGACTTCATTGCTGAGTTACAGCCACTAACATGTGGTTGTGGGGATATTTACTGCAGGTAGTGGTGTTTCTAAAGACAAATACAGAAAAAAAATAGTAATAGACATAGGAATAAAATATAGATTGCAGTTTGACAAAGATGTGAAGCTTGAAATGCTTAGTTATCTGATCCACTTTCACTGGAAAGGGCTTAAATGTGCTTTCAGTCACATTGCATGACCTCCCTGTGTTTCTTTGTTCCACAGCATGAGACTGTTCAGCCTTTTTTTGTAGAAAAGTCAAAGAAATTCTTTGTCTTGCAAGTGGTCTGATTTTGATACAGGATGAGATGCTGAATACAGCTGGTCTAATACTTGTATTATGACTTTGCTGTCTCTTCAAATTCTTTACACTGTGAATTTCTAGTGAAATGTTGATGCAGATTCTAAGGAAATGTTGTTCAAAAACCTGGGATCTATGGATGGGAAATGACATCTTACTCTCTTTTCTCATTTAAAATAGTCAGAGATTTGGCAACCTTGGTAAAAATGTCAAATAAAAAATTGAAACTATTTAAAATGAAAAGTTTAATCAAAGCTTTGAAATTAACCAATAGGAATGTCAGAACCTTTATAGTCTACTACTGTTACATTGCATCTCAAAAGCACAAATTAAATGTCAAATAAGAATTGATTTTCCCATCTTGGACCGACAGCTACTTAATTTCTTTGATATTAAATATAGTATTAAAGTAATAGGAAACCCACAAATGCTCCTTAAGTTTCATAGAGATTTCTTTTTCTCTCTTTGTTTTGTTTTCTTCTATTCTTTCTAAGCCATAAATGGGAAACCACAAATACCACAAATCATGAAAGATCCATATCAGATCCTGAATACTGAAGGTCTTGTTCCTGTATCCCAACTCAAGTTCATGCAGGAAAAATATTCCTAACTTTACTTGCAGAATGGCTGAGCGATTGCTGCTAAGGAAAGAGATCTTGGAATTACAAAAGTTAGCTGGATAAAAGAAAAACAACAAAACGAACCAAAACAATTAGCCAAAACAAAACTAAAGCCACAGCTCAGTGCTCAGTAGTGAGCAAAAACTATTAAGAGAGGAAGAGGAACAATCATTACTTCATGCGTGAGTCCATTCTGCTCTCCCAAACCAAAGACATTTTAGAAACCTTCCTCCTCACCCTTCTCCCCACATCTCTTTTTTCTTAACTGTAGTTAGAATCTGAAAAGTTGCAGAGAAAGGTAGGTAGGATGATGAGAGGTGTGGAACTGTTTTCTGTACAAAGAATAACTAGATGCTTTTCATTCTGGGATAGATGACTGATGAGGGATATAATAAAACTCCATAAAATCAGAGTAGCATGGAGAAGGTGATTAGGGAACAATTATTCACTGTCTCTCATAATACAAGAAAAATTGGCATCAGTTTATTTTGTCAGTTAACAAGTTAAAATCATCAACATATAATAATACATAATAGTACCTAAAATATTCTGAGGGGCTGTAGACAATAGAAATTGCATGGATTCAAAAAGCAATTAGACAAACTCATGAAATCTATGAAGAACTGACTCAGTATATGACTGCAGATGACTGAGAGATGGAACATTATAGTAGGGAGTCATCACTAGATGCCTGTCCTATTATACTCTTTTCTAAGCATCTTCTACTGAGCACTAGAGTATAGTGACTTTTGGTCTGGATAAATAATACTATTTTTACATATTAGATGGTGCTTACAGAAAATATAGCCATGCTGGAATCCTCCTGCTAGGATTTTCCTTTTTTTTTTTTTGTTTGAAATGTAGAATACCCACAATTTCACTGGAAGTAACAGTGATGATGCTCAACAGATCTGAAGACCATTCCCCAAGGTGTCTTTTAAAGGGATTCTCTACACAGCTGCACCAAAAATCAGTCTTTTATTCTTGACACAAGGGACCTGCTCAGTTATGCTGTGTTTATCTTTTAATTTACAATAGTAAATGAGATATGGATTAACCAAGTTAAGGCAGAAAGAGGCACTAAGAATCCAAAGAGAACAGACGTTTTCTTTCCCCTGTTAGCTACTGTGTGTGCAGGTTTTTGACATCCAGCGATGTTGCATTGCACTGCCCCCAAACATAGCTTGTGTCAGAATAGTATCAGAGATATCAAGAGGTGTTTTGTTTTTTGTTCTTTTTTCAAATGGTATAGATTCCCTTTCATCATTCTTACCAATGTTTTTCTGGTATGTCGATACAGAACATCCAAAATCTTAAAACTAAAAGGGAAAGCTGAAGTAGCTGTTGCAGTTGTTGAAATAACCCTTTGTATTTATAAGTTTGATTAGTGCCTTGCCCCTTCTCTCTCTCCAGTCAATGCCTCACTAAAATGCTGTTATCCCAAAGGCTGCTGTCCTTGTGTTATACTGCAGTACTCTTCTCTCAGGTTGGTTTTGCCCTTAATATATCACATCATGTATATGCACAGACAGTACTCCAATCACAAGAACTCAGTGCCTTTTGGTGAATGAAAAGTGTAAAACAAGTTATATTTTAATTCTATCACTGTAAGTGTACAGAGTTGGAAACAATTCTCACTTTTAAGAGTTTCTCTCTTCTTGCTGTAATCTTTCCTCATTTCTAACTTCTCCTAGCTCCCTTCCACTTTGGTTTGCATTTTTAAGGTATGATTTGATAGCTAAGAGGAAAAACACTGAGAGTACATAATTTAAATTATAGAGCGTGCTGTGCCACATTTTCATTAAAACTACCGAATAAAACTTATTTATGTAGAGTAAAATATCAGAAAATTCCCAAATCTTACCATTACATCTTACCTTTTTTTTCCTCTAGTGCAATAAAGCAGATGTCCTGAATTTATGAGTCGAAAATGTCTGTAGCAAAAAGAAAAACACAAACATACAAGGTTCTTTTCCCACTCCCATATTTTGCTTTATGGTTTTGTAATATTCCATCTGTATTTCTTCAAATAGTTCTGATGAGACAATATAATAAGGTTCCTCTGCTCTTCCTCTTCCTTTTACAATGCTTCCCTGAATAGTAAAGGGAATTTACTTACTGGCTTGAGAAACAGGTCCAAAAGCTATATGAAATTTTTCAGTGTCTGGAATGATATACAAAGTGCAGAAGATGAAGGTTCTTCAAATTACAGAAAAATATAGCAGTTATGGCTTCCCTTGCCTATAAAATATACTATGCCTGCCTTTGGAGACCAGAAAAGTCTGAAGTTTGTAAGCCTTTTGCCTCATTGGTAAATAGAAATAAATAAACTAAACAAAGCACACCACAAGAGCCTATTCCATCATTCCTAATTCCACTTTCTCTTCAAACAGGATGGTGTTTGCTCCATATACTCTGTCAGGCTAAACTTACTGCACTCTAAAAAAGTCCAAGATACCATTCATACTCCAAATATACTGTAATGCCTGAAACACAAATGGAGAGGGAAAACACAATCAAAATTTTGCTGACTTTTTTGGATAGATATATATTCAGTGATATGCACAGCAGCACAATTTCACCTATCTTTTCAATATAACTATAAGAAAGATTCAGGGCAACAAGCCTTGTTCAATTTGGTGTCACAGTGATAGCCTCATGGTCCCTATAAAGCATCTTTCCTCCTGATGTGTAGTGAAGGAATCAAAGCTTCTGCGTGTCTTACCAACTGCCAGCTGGTGTTTCAATTCCTTGTCACCTTCATAAGCTATTCAAAGTTATAAGCCCAAAATGGAACATCTCAAGACCAAAGAAACAACACATTTTTCTTGTATTGCCCTGCACACTATGTGGTGTGCCACTTAGATGTTTATTGTTTCTCACACTCTGGCCAACTTTGTTGCAGCTTGCTATGTCTCATCATGTTTTCTTGCAATTCATTACTCTAGCTTCCAGCAGCCTAATCGCATGCCATGTAACAGAATTTAACACAACAGAATGTATAAAAAAAATTTTTTTCCAGAATGTTTTCGTCTGCCAGCATGTTAGGTACTGAGCCATGAATCTGTGCATAATGGGGAAATAGAAGCTGTATGCCCAGTGAAGTACGTCTGCTGTTTGTGAATTAATAAGCAGATCTCTCCAAAGTAAAACAGTATTTCAATTTACAAACATTTGCTGTAGCTATTGGCAGGCCACATTTTAGGAGAGGAGACAAAAGTAGAGAAAGGTTAAGTGTGTGAGTAAAGATTATACATGAACTGTGTGTCACAGGATAGAAATTAACTTAATGCTTCTGAGTAGAGTTAAATAACTGCCAGAACAGCTTTTCATCCTATCTTAACTCCAAGTTCCTTCTACACCCCTATATGATCACTTGATTCTCTGTTTGCAGCATCAGAAGATAAATACAGAGTAATTGTCTGGTCGAGGGAGATTGACAATATCAGACTTGGAAGGAGAAAAATTAAAAACAAATTAAAATATGAGAAGACCACAAAAGGAAGGGGAAGTGCAGCCATTGGAAAAGTGATGAAATAACACAAGAGAAGAATAAAATAAAAGCCAGTGCACTTAAAATTGTATAAAAAGTTGAATTTGATGGAATAAGATAGAAAAACAAGTGGAGAACGCCAGAGACAATGAATTCAAGGCAGCAGGTTGGTTCCAAGAGCTCCCCTTAAGTTTGTGGGGAGGAGAGATTAAAAAAAGCTGTGTTGGGGGAGAGTAGACAGAGAAAGCAGATTTCTCTAGACAGAATGAGAAAAGGCTGTAGACATGTTTTATCTGTAATAAGCAAGAACCAGTTGGTATTTTGGATCTACTGTTTTAAAAACAAATTTTCATAAGAACCTGGAGGGTTAGAATAAAAAGGGAGCAGTTGAGTACAACTTCAAATCTAAGTGGTGCTAACAGCATTTCCTATAAAAATGAACAGTGAGACCATTCTTGGCAAATATCAAGCTAATCTTTACAACCTTTAAATGCCACATATATTAATAGTGATGAGAATTATCCTATGTTTGCTGGTTTTATATATATTTCCTCCTTATACAAAAATACCAACAATAAAGTGACTGTGTATGTATGCAGCTGTAGATAAGTAGTGGCCGATGGACCTGTTTTATCTTATATCCAGCTTTAAAATCAGAGTCTCAAGCACAAAAAGCAATGCTCTGTGCCCTTGTGCCTGCTAAAACACATTTGCTTCCAGCAACAAACAATGGAAAAACTCCATGTGGCACTTCGATTACACACGGAACCCAAATCACTAAAGAGACACAATATCACAAATAAGTATTTGTAGAGGTTTGTCAGCTCCAACAAAGTTACACTTTTCCAGGCTCTGCTTTTTTCCACGTACCTCTGCAATTACTCACTTCACAGAAAAAGGATGATGCCGCTAAAATGATGAAACCTTAATATAACCTTTTCAGCAAGAGATAAAATATATTGATTGGTGACTGCTGAAGGACATCATTAAGTAGTTCAATGTTTGATTCCATTTCTTCTTTCTTTCTTTCTTTCTTTCTTTCTTTCTTTCTTTCTTTCTTTCCTTTTTTCTTATTTATTATTTGGTTGCCCGGCAGGCAGCTCTGTACTGACTGACCCTGCCAGTTCAACTATTAAAGAATTTATCTCTCTGAGGAGGTCTGATGTAAACATGATAATCTGTTTGGCGGCCCTTATGATGTCCCATGAATAAAACATATGACAACACAGTTTGAGCTGAAGAGCTTACTATCTGTTACCAAAGAGAGTGTTTGGAAGCTCCCTGATGGCTCAGCCAGTCTGAATCCCAAAGGTTGTCTGCTTTATACTCTGGTTAACCCACTTAGACTACTCACAAAACGTGTAAACTATTTTTCCCTGCCAGCATCCAATTTTTGAATGGCTTAGTAAAAAGGAAATAATGCAAGAGATTGGGGAGTTCAGTAGCTTATCTGTCCATGATGAGGAAGAAAGGATTTTCTTCAAGATAGTGCTTCATGGAAGGCAGGCAAGGCAGGAAAGGCAGGCAGGCAGGCAGGAAGGAAGGAAAGAAGGAAGGGAGGAAGGAAGGATTCCTCAGATGCATTGCATTTGTGAACTGATTTAAATAAGCAAACTTTTCCTTTGACTGCCTGTTGAAGCCCAGGAACTCTGATTCATGCTTCTACCCACAAGGCTGAGAATCACTTCTTGGCAAGTTAAAGAGGTAAAACCTGCTCCTAGTTCTTAAGGCAGATAAGGCCAGTGTGGAATTCTTTAATGTGACCTTTCCAGCACAAGTGCACTGTTGTTTTTTCTATTTTCAACTTTGTTTTTAAAACCTAGTCATTAAAAAGTGCTTATAGCACACTTTTTTACCCTGGAAATCTCTCCCTTCATTTAGAAGCTTTGGCCGTTAATCCTTTAATTATGTTCTTGCATATATTTAATTTTTGATCTTCTGTACTAGGAACCATAAAATGCACATTTTATATAAAGGTTGTGTTATACTACTGCCTAACAGCTGCTATTGGCCAAACAACTTTCCAGGGACTGTCTCTTGTCCATCAACAGTTCTCTCTTCAGCAGCAAACAGTACACTTAGCAGAGCACCTTTTACCGTGTAGCTTCCTTATTCCTTGTTAGCTGTTATCAGATGCCACTTATTCCTTCATGGTAGTAATGCCTGCATAAAACTCAAGTGAGACTAAATGGATTAAATAGATGAGGAGGTTGGGGTTGTTTTAGTAAATTCAAGCTCTGCAGTGAAAAGTTATTTGAATAATCAGTGCAACACAGTAACTGAATGTCAAGGAAATGTCTAGTTTAAAATAAATAAAATTAATAACTGACTAAATTTGGGTTTGATCAACTTCCTGATTAGTATAATTTATTCTATGGAATATTTCAGATAATATTAAAATTGGAAGTTAAAACTGTCCAATTAATATTTTAGATGTAAAAACTTCTACATTTTGATTTTAGGCACATATTGATATAGAAAAGCTCTAATCTCAACACTTGCAGAGGTAATCATTTTTAATAAAAATATTTTTAAAATTACATGCAAATGATTGACTCACTTTTTTTTTTTTTTTTTTTTCATTCCACCTTCACTTGGATCATGGAAGTTTACAATGTTCATTCCATATTTATTATGTATTTTCTAGGCTCTTGCAGGGTCCATTTTAGTGGTCATTTTCAATATTTTACCTAAGCATATGGCTGTTATCTCCATCACAAATTTTGAAATCAACAGGAAATATGCTTAAATTATGAATAAGTAAAAAATATTTCCAGATCTGAATCTGCTATTGATTTCAGTAATATCAGAATTTGATCCCCAGGGCAATGCACAGCTAATATATATTGGCATTAAAGGATCCATAAGGATTTAAATCAACAGAGAAGCAACACTTGTTAAGTGTTTGAGAACTACTGGGTTTCACCTGAGTGTCTCTTTGTTTTCTTCTATTAGGCTTATTTATTTGTTCCAAAAATTTAGGCGACCTTAAGTGAGCTTTGGATTCTTGAAGAGAATAGAAAATAATTTTCTGAATCTTGTTTGCCAATTTCCAGAGACCAGGAACTTCTTTTGGGTTTTTGGTTTTTTGGGTTTTTTTGATGGAAGTATGTCTTGTCTCCTCCAGCTTAGGAAAATCACTGTCACCTTTGTAGCTTAAATCTCTCTGCTTCTCAATTTCAGCCAAGATCTTCACTTTGACTCATGCATCAAGAGAAGGGCAATAATTCCCTTAGTGCTGTGGTTGTCTGCTCCTAGTTTTGCTTGAAAAAAAGTTGTTCTTAATATTTCTTTGTTTCCTTTACTGTATTCCCACATAGAATTTTTCAATTCTTTCATTATAAAAGCTGACTTGAACTGTTAAAGGTTATCATAACGGTAGTCTCAGTTTAGTCTCTTCATTATGTGCTTGTAAAATTATTGCCCAAAAATTGTCCCAAGACATCAATTACAGGTGCCAAAAAATTATGCAGTATTATAGTTAAGTACTATGTTTGCTAAGCATTTTACCTGTGAGAAGACCTGGTGTAATAGGATACATGCATTCAAAGCTATATTAGCTTTGTTCTGTTCTGTTTTGTTTGAGAAGTAGCTTTATGGCCTTTGAAAATTAGTTCCAAATATTTATTACAAGATAGACATGGTCTGTGCAAAAAGTGAGGGGAGGACGTCACAGAAAGCATCAAAGAGAAAAAAATAAAGTCTTTATCTCTTTATTTCTCTCTTTCAAGAGATGTCATGCATTTCAGGGAGGAATACTCAGGTTAGGTATTGGGAAAAATTATCTTCTATGGAAGTGCTGTATTATATTGCCTTTGGAATGTCCAAAACAGATTGGTCAGACATCTGTTGACAATTACAGAAAGCTTTGTGGATCCCACCTTGGGCAGAAGGTTGGACTACGTGAGTTGTAAAGGTCTTTCTCAATCCTATTTTTAAATCACAATTTTCTAACGTCAGTGTAAGTAACTGTAAGTACAGCTATACAGAAATACATTACTTTCATTTTCATTCTGAGATAGAGCTCAGGCTCAAGGGCAGGAGACCCCACATCAAACATCAATGAAATCTACTTTTATAAGCCAACAGAGGTGGAATGTAACCCTGCAGAAACTAGACACCATTTTGTATGCTGTCAGCAGCAATAAGGAAAAAAATTAAAATAGAAGATAGATAAATTGTTTCCATTAGTCTGACTTATTCTATGTTTCTGTTACTCTGACCCAATGCAAATGTAGTAGGCTGGATTAAGAATGAGACATTCCATTTCACAGCAATCACATGTGGCACTTGCAGGTAGATTTGAAAGGAGTTTCCACGCTCATGGACAATTAGTGGGCTCCAGATTATTTCTTTGTTTGTGAAGTTTTTTAAGACTGAAAAGTGAAATGAGCTCAGTAATTAATTTTTTAAAAAATTTGAAGTGAAGGGGGGGAAAAGTAGATTTCATGCTTAGCATAATTCATTTAGAAAAAAAATCATTCAGCTCAGCAAGAGTTTATAGTATCTGACAACTGTCTTCCATGTCTTTCTCTTCTACATATTAATATAGCATACATGATGTAGCAGAATATTTTTGTGAGGACTCTCATGAGGTGCTTCAGTGGTATTCTGAGACACAGCAGACTTCCAGAGTATATATTAGAGTCAAGATAGAAGTAAAAATTTCATATAACAGAAGAGCAGTGGGGTTTTTGGTGAGATATGAACAACTGTCACCTTTGAAATTTCCCTCTCCAAATCACTTTCAGCTCTGAATAGGTTTTGCACAGGTTTGAACAATGCTGGTGCCACACATCTAACTACTAATATTAGACATGAATTGCTGCAGGGACACTTAAAAAACTATTTAATGAGGATCTTTTTGTACAGCAAGCAAATTAAGTTTTGAATATTGAAGGCAATCCAATCGAAATTTAAGAAAACAGTATTGAGTGAAAACACTAGATATAAATTAGAGAATATTAGGACTTTAGGACTAAATATAGGACTAAATTTAGAGAATTTAGGACTAGAGTCTTGTCCTTCACATAACACTCTAAAGTGTCAGACTCAAAGGGCCAAACAGTGACAGGAAATTTGCTGGTGGCATATGCCAAAGGCAAGCACAGTTCCTCCAGAGAAGGTTTTGATCAGGGAAGCCTCTTTACAAGACATTACATGAGCAGTCAGGTCAGCTCCACTGCCTAATGCAAAAGTAGGGAACAGGCACAAGAGATCTCTTTGTGCTTGTTGTGTATTTGGGAGAAGGTTTTGTCTAAAGTCATGTCTCAGCTTTTTCCAGTTCTTTTCCAATTTTGTGTATCCCACCCAGTACAATTTTCAGTGTTATGCACTCAATTTACAGGACATTAACATTTATTTCTGTCTGTCATACAAATTATTAAATACCAGCAGAGACTTTACTAGAAGCCTTATGATTGCTGTTAGCCTATGATGAACTCGCATGATCCATGTATCAAAGGCAAGAAGACTTGCTAATATGTCAATAGCAGTCTGATCAAGATTATTTGGGTCCTACCTACAGACATGCAGTGGCTAATGCCCCAAAGTTGGGTATTAAATCATAGTTGTGTATTAAACATACTTTTTTGTAGATGCACTGTGTAACTGTATGGACAATTAATGGGATATTTGCTTTAAGGTAACCTGGATGAGTTGTCTACACAAACCTTTATGAAAAATTGCTGTTACCTTATATAAAGCAACTATGTGATGTGATCCATATAAATGGATTTGGGGCCGTTTTTTCCAATGTTGAAAACAACCACTCTGTTTTTCATAGTTACTCTGAGAAAAATAATATCCAGTCTTTAGACCTGGCTGAGAAAATAACATCTGCAAAATATAAATCTGGGACTACAACCATAGTGAGTACTTGGAACACCTGAGAATATTTTATATTAAAAAGTACAGTAGTTTTCTTTCCATGGTCTCCTTTATAAAAAAATAGAACTGTTTATGAAAATCCTAAAACTAGCAATAATTCTGTCACAAATGGTTTTGTTCTTTTCATGAGAAAAGCACTGATTTTTTGCCCCTTCATATTGAATAGACTTAACATCAATATAGCTGTTTTGTCTAACTACAACTTCTTGAAGTGAACACCTTATCATGCCAGAAAACCACTTTTTGTTCATGCACCTGCACAATGATTAATGGAGGTACAACCCTGGAAATAGCATTTGGCAGTTAACAGCTGCTACCAGCACTCTGGAGAGTGCACAGAACCTTGCAAAATTAAAGCCACATATTTGTTCTCCTCTAAAAAGCCAAACAGAACTCCTGAATCATGTGTGAGGTGTAGACTCTGCATCATAATTTCAGGTATGCTCTTTACCTCTTGTCTAAGAGCGACAAGTTCAAAGTCAGCTGATATATTGCAACAAAAGACCTCTCAGAAAACTGCCAGCACACACCTGGATGATATTGCCGACACAAGCAAAGAATTTTAAAGCAGTCAAATTAAACAAAAAAAGTTGCAGTATGAAACATAACAACTGACATGCCTCAGCCAAGATAAAAGCACCCAGTTAGTCTCAAAAGAAAATATATAAAAGATAATTAAATAAATGAGAACTAGGACAGCAGCACCAAACGATTCCTTTTTGCAAGTTATTGGTCAACATCAGTTCAGTAATGAAGCCATGGCTGTACTGCCATGGAGTGAATGACCCTGTTGACCTACACCTGTGGCCCAACAGCTGGTAACAGCTGGTAAGTGACAATTGGGCTTTCTGATTACATGAAGCAAGTATGACCTGGTCTTGGATTTACTCAGTAGAAAATTTTCAAGGTGAGCTTCAAAAGAAAACTAAAGCTATTCTTCTTGACCCTAAAGTGACCTGTAATATCACACTAGACAAGACACCAAGAAAACTCATATATAGATTCTGATAACTTATCTAAAGTAAATATTTTCAGGCCACACATTCAGTACCTGAAGGTTCTCTAGAAAGTTAGAAAGTTTAGATTTGGCACTAATTTGGTTCCCATCGATTCATCAAAGACTTATTGACCAAGATCTTCAAGTGGGTTTACATATGCTTCCAATATCCATTTAGCCTCAAGGAATTTGTAATTACCATGGGACTGAAGGGAATGTGAATGCTGATATAAGTGCCAGAGGTGACTATCTCAAGAAATAAGAGAGTAAAGCCAAGTTAATCTAGTTTTGATCTAGCACAGCTATATTGTGGGAGCTCTGTGCCAAACCTGCTTAGGCTGTTGCTATGGACAATGTTGCATACATGTTAGATACTGATGTCAAACTTGTGTTGGACTCCCTTGAAATCTGCTCGTCGCTGGCTCAAGAAAGTCTGACTGTTTTGTATTAAACTTGGGCCTTCTTGTCTTGCTATGCAGACTGCTATAAATAAACACAGTTGTTTATGTAAGTCAAAGTGTTGTTGTTCTCAAACAGCTTATGATTTCCAGTTCTTGCTGAACCCTAACAGTGGTAGTAAGAGCTTGGAGAGAAAGCTGTCTCTGTGCACTTCTAGACATCTCGCTCATGCTCTGAAGCTTTTTATGGTTTATTAAATAAATGGATTTAATGGATGTGCTGGCCCTCTGTTCCTCCTTCAATACCTTTGAAGTACTCTCAGTGCTAGCTGTCAACTAAGAAAAAAATATCAGTTAGACTAATGAATAGGCCCAGAGTTTCCCTCCCTATTCTTCTCCCCTGAGAAAAGGCCATGGTATATTGTTGAGGCAGTACAATCCAGATTTACTATTCTCCTTATTCATTCTCAACTAAAAAAGGTGTTCGCACCAAATTCCAGATTACTAGAGCATCTGAGAACAACTACTTGTCAGGAAGAGAGTCAGAGTAAAGATTTGGCCATGGAATCTTTTGGAAGGGAAAGGAAAGGAAGAAACTCTGCTTGAGAGATCAAATTCAGAAAATGTCTCTGCTAAGGAATTTGTGCCAAAGGGGCAATGGTAAGACACTGAGTTACAAAAGGAAACCAAGGGCTAGAGACAATGAAAGGAGAGATGTCCCACTGTGGAATGACTGGAATGCTCCGAAAGGGAAGACTCTGTATTGACCATCTTGCTTGATCTGCATGTCAAAAGCAACTTCTGCTGTATAGAAACATATTCTGTTCTGAAAAAATGCTGTGATAAACAAAGTATTCAAGGCCATGTAATTGTTGTCCTCCTCCCATGTTTATTGGGCAGGTATATGACATGAAATAGCACATCTTCCAGAAAATCCATGTACAAAAGGGATAATAGAAGTAAACAGTAATGATTGCCTTGTAATGACTCATTTTACCATAAGTAGGAGTAAGGCTCACTAAGGTAACATCAAATTTTTAACTGGTAAGTCGCATAAACCTAGATAGGATTTTTCAAATTATCTTACAGTTTCACAGAATTCTCCGGGCAAACTCAAAACTAATTGAGTCTAAGCAGAAGAATATCTTCCCTAAAGAACATCTTACATAAGTTAACAAGTGTTTTGTGTGCAGCAAGAATGAAAGATGCTGGTAAACAACCACAGAACAATGTTCTGTTGCCCAAATTAACCAAACATTTGCCACATGATGACTGCTTTTTGAGCACTTTCTGACAACAATGTAGTTTTTGGAGATATGCTTATCCATTAAATAAATATACATCTCATTTGCTATGATGAGAGGACCCATTCCACAGAAAAAATTAGAAACACACTGATTTTTGTCATTCTGCCTTTCATCATATCCACTCACACCAATTAGCTCTTTTCCATTTCCTGTGTTTTATAGATTGAAATTTGTGAGAGAATACAGAGTAATTCCAAAGGAAGTAATCTTAGGTAATTTGGGGGGGTGAAACTCTTAATTTTTCACTTAGCAATTCTGCTTCTCATTCTGCTTTTGAGGCCTTGAACTGACCCCACTGGATAGGAATTTTGTCACAATGGCTTTTCAGCTGCTCTGCTAAGGAACTTTGTAGGTTTCAATACAAGGGAGTTGATGCTGTTTATCACTTAATCAATAGCAAATCGATTAATGAATCATCAATATAGACACAGCTGCTCAGTGATTCCATCCATATTTCTGTCTAAAGGATAAATTTGTCCTAAGCACCATTTAATTTCCAATCAAGGTTTAAGATGCCAGATAGATAGGTATACATATAGGTATATTTATGGATACATATTGTTTTCCGCTAAACCAATTACAGTGTCTTGAAGCTAATAATTCATTCACTATAGTTAAAAGGCAAATATATTTGTCAAGATCTTTAACTAGAACTGAAGAAAAAAAGTTGTCATTCAAAGATGAATGTTTTAAACTTCACTTAGTGGAAAGTCAGTAAGCCAATTTACAATTGTTTCAGTGTGGCTCAAATGCAATAACCAATGTTAACAAAAAGAAAAAAAGCTTTGTACTTGAAGTAGATTGACATAAGATATAATTATCTATGCAACACCTTTTTTCCCTATCCAAAATAAAATAAATAAATAAGTAAATAAAAACTGTGAGTTCAGAAGTCAGAGAAAATTACATAATCTAGTGGTTGATCCCAAATCTTACTAGAGCCTTGAAGGCTGTTGCAAAATCCACCTCTGCATTATAAAAACTTTCCCAAAAAGTGAACCTTAAGAAAGCAGAATTTCCAAACACAATCTCACAAAGGTAGGGCAACTAGTACTTTGCATGTTTGGTGGGCATTATGGATGTTTCTCATATGGTGCTCATTTGAGACCCATAGCAGCAGCAACAGGCACCACGGCTGCTAGAAAAGGCGTTGGCATGGCATCTCCTACATGGCATCTCCAAGACTGTTAATTTCAAAGGCCATTTTTAAATAAAGAGTTAGCCATGAGCTCAGGAGTTAATGCATTTGGTGTGATTTGAAACACATTAACTCTTGGTGAGAACGTGGAATTTCCCAGGCTGTAACATTAAACAGAAAAAAATAAAGACATTTCTTAACACAGATTATGTTTATAGTTTCTTACAAATGAGACGTGGTTTGTTGATCATCTAAGTTCTAAATTGGACAAAATCCATCTTTTCCAGCACCTTATAATATTTGAATGATTAAATGAACATTTATGCCTGAACTACTATTCTGCCAATATGAAATGGCTTTTCACGCTCACATGAACAACTGAGGTCGGGTTTAAATAATTGCAGGGTCAGTTTGAAACCTCTCCTTGGATTAGTGAACCACACTGTGTCTCAGTTTGTTGCACAGGCAACAGCACAAGACTAATAGCATATGCCTTACACAACCATACACGTGAAGTGCCTGGGCTAAATCCAGACCTGTTTTTTTAGTGGATTCACCTTCTCTTGCCTTCAGTACAGCCACACCCACACTGCCAGGTTGGATTTTGTCCCAGAGAGTTAAAAGTTTCCAGGGGGTAAGATAGATCTTTAAAAAGAGGCAATTTTTTAGTAACAAGATAGCCAAGATACCAAAGCAAAGAATATTTTCTATTGGATATATTATTGTTAGCTGAACAAAAGTAAACCAGACAGACCTGACTTAAGTTAGAAGAGGAAGTTGGGAATGGTTGGTTGTTTGTGGGGTTTGGTTGTTTTTTTTTAAGTTACCAGTCATTAGACAGAGACAAAAAACATCACAGTGGGAGACCTATAAAATGGTTCTTGCAATCCTCAAGGGCATTTCTTTCAGTCTTTCAACAACAGAACTGGTCTATATCATAAGTCTTATTTATAAAGAGGCTTTCAGGCAATTTCACACTGCTTTTCTCTGATGTCGCCCAAAAAAACATGTAAACCCAAGGGATTAGTAGTGACTTAGAGGGAAAATAGTGTAAAGTTACAGGATGAACTGAGCCAGTGCAGCTGGCTTGATGCACTGTTCCCTTGGGCTACCACAATGAATGAAACTTATCTAATGCCCCAGCCCACTCCCACACCACCGGTGTATGACTTTTGTTATACTGTGCACTAGAATTACTTGGTCTCAGGGGGCCGTCAAGTCCTTAATGGCCTGTAGTGTGGAAAGAGAGAGGAGTTCACTATCTAGGAGCTGAAAGTTAAACCTCCTTTTATATTTCTTTTTTGACAGTAACGACTGGGAAGCACTGTAAACTAAATGTTTACTCAGGCAGTGCAGATGCTAGCCTGTTTTGATTTAGTTATTTCTATTGTTACCATCTTAGCACATAAAATAAATTGTAACGTTAATTATGCGGTGTGGGTCTGTCCTGAGTTACAGGTATCAATTATATTGTGCTGCAACTCGTTAATGACACTGTGCATCCCAGAGCCTTATTTTGAGTACATATTTTCTCATGTATTAAAATTATCTGCAGAGGAGCTATCAAATACATAACAAGACTGTATCTATTTTCATCTTTTGTTTCCTATATTAGCTTACTTACATCTAGTAAATCCACTTCACATTTAAATTATTACTAAAAGTCTCATATAAGCAATTGTCTTTCTGTAAACACAGTGAATGAAAACCAACACAAATTTCACTTAAGTCTTCAACATGCATAAGCTCTATTTATAAATGAAGATCTTTAAAGCCCATCAGCTCTGGAAAAAAAAAAAAAAAGAAGAAGTCTATATATGTCATTCCTGTTAGCTAAAAGAAATACTAATTTGGTTTAGGTTTGTTGTGTTTACTGTTGTGCAAACACTTCCAACAATTCCGTACATTGCAATATTTACCCTTTACTTATCAGAAAGAATTATTGAGAAAAAGGGTAGGAATAAATATTTAGGCCTTTCTACTACTGAATTCAATAGCAATTGTCTGTCACTTCAAAGGTGGAATTTGAGTATGTTTTAAGAGCTCTGTAATCCTTGTGATCTATGTTCTAATGTTCATACTCACTCTGTTAGTGAGTAGAAAGCTATTGAGAGTGGGTAAGAGTAGAGTTTTGCCTAGTAAAAAGTGCATGATCAGACTTATTCCTTTCCTACAGAAGTGTCATGAGGATTAATTTGTTAATGTCAGTGCAGCACTTTGAAGACATAATAAGGAAAATAAAGTTACTCTGGTGATGAGTGCCACAGAAGTGTCTATAAATGAATAAAGTGCTGTCTAAGTGCTAAGTATTATTATGATTACTGCCTGCATTTGCAAAGAAGTGGTTAAATACAGTGGGATGTGGGTGTAAAATTACATTTTAAATGGATCTATTTTTGAGATTACTTATCAGCATGATTAGTGTGATAATAATTACATTTATCATTAATAATACATTTTTGAAAAGTTAGGCAAAAAAAGCTAACAAGTTTGATTTTGATTTTGCCAGAAATGCACAGTGCTTTCCAAAAGCAATCTGTGGAACTTGTCTCTGGAATGCAGCTGTGTAAGATTTCACTAACATCTTGCAGGTGGAGCCTAATTTTAGTTCAGCCTTGAGAAGAGGGAATTGTTTTCCCTGATATGCACAGCACCATAACAGCGCCAAAGCAGGTGGAGCTTTAGATGAGTACTTGTTTACTTTCCTGTTTAAAAAAAAGCACAAAAAAACAAACCAGCACAGATGAGTCATATCGTTAATCATACAGTTTCAATTTGATTTTAACAAGTCTAACAAAATAGTCTGCAGCACATTTGACCTACTGATTCTCAAATGTGGAACAGACCCAACAGAATGGGAAATGTTCAGAAAATGAGCATTTAATCCTAAATATAGTGAAGAAGGATCGGGTAAATGATGGGAAGGAAAATTTAGAAATACATCTGCTCAGTCACAAAGAGTGAGCTGCAGAATCAGATTTAACAATTTCTCAGTCAGCTTCAGAAGTCTTTTCTTAGGGCAGTGAACTTAACTTTGTGTAGAGCTTTGAGATTCTTGAGTTGCAAAATATAGAAATGAACCAGAATATAAAAGCAAAGCAGCAGATTGCTGCTTTTAGTCACACTGGTAATATAAACTCAATATAACACATCTTATTCCTCTCCTTTTGATCAGTTTATGCTTCAAGTTCACCAAAAACTCCTATTATCTTAATAAATAATAACTGATGTCTTTTTCATCAGTTGTTATGAAACTTCTCGGTTTGTACATGACATGTTAGAGTACTCCCATAGTTTCCATGGGGTACACAGTATATTACTTGGCTAGAAAGGTTACTTTGCTATACATGCTTCTTTTCCAGGCATCCACATTTTGGATTAATGTACAAGGTATATTGAGGTTTTCAAGTTTTCACCTTGAAAACCCAAGGGTCCTTTCCAGGCCTATGTTCCACATGGTTTTTATGCAGTAGACTGTGGAGTTGTTGGTCTCATGCATACTGTACCTGGTTGTTCTTTGTTGTTCTTTTTGGATGGTGTTTATTGTGATATTCACACCTCAGGTTAACTTTGTGCATCTCACTTATTTAAACTTATCCACCAAAAAGCTAGTCCAGTGTAGGGTTTTTCAGGTCTAACACAGAAAACACAGTTGTTGTGCTCTAGGTCACATATCACCTGTAAGGAAATTATGGTCACTGTGTTAGCAAATCTTCAGCTTTCTGGCTCTGGATTTCTAATAGTTCTTCTAAAATTAACTGAGCGGACAGCTGCTGGAATCAACAAAGATCTATTGTTTCATGTGTTGTTATTTTCAAGTATCCTTTTGGAGAGTTCATACACTTAATACCCTTGACTATATAGCCCTTGCCTTCCAAATATCTCTTTTAATGAAGAGGAAGAGATGAAAAATTGTCTACAAAGGTTTTGGTAACTTTTCTGGATGCATAAGCTTCTCCTGCATTTACAACTAGATGGGCTCATTAAAGGCTTCTATTCTGGGTGCTTTTCTTTTTCTCCAGACAGACATTGCATATCTAAACAATTCCCGTGAAGGGCAATGGTTTACTTGATCACTTCAGTGTTCATTTATTTATTTCTTTATAACAATAATAACATAATACTTTTTATTCAATGGCCTCATAGTGCTTATCATTTTTTCACATAACTCAGCTGCCTCAGAGATGCAGCACACTCTCAAGCACAATGGCATAGACTGTTGACTTCTCTCCAAGTAATTCTAGTATGAAATTGATTGGTAGTGACATGCCTGTGAAGCTCATGGATGGTGAACAGAGCTCATCTTATCTTATATCTCACCTTATCTTAGCACTTACAAGAGGACTTCCAGATGTCAGAGTAGAAGAGCGCCTTATACTGAAGTCATGTTTTGTTGAGTTGCATCTGTTATCTCCGTCTCTTGAATGTACAGGGCCTGTGTGTGAGGTCTGGGCACCAGTGACTGACCTCTAGTCTCATTCCTGTCTATTCCAACTCATGCAATTGCATCTGGCTAAGAATGAGCTGTGTCCTGATCACAGGATACATCCTGAGGTGATCCTGTTTATAGAAGTTTGTGAAGGAAGACCTGGCAAGAATTAGAAGACTAAGTTCACTGGCATTTTTGAGAAAACATTACCCCAGGAAGGATTTTGTGGTCAAAATCCTGTTCTTACTCTGCCACTGAAACTGTGCTGCCCCAATTGTAGGGTCAATTTATCACTGATGCTGAATGTCTTCTAAAAAATTTAGTGGAAATCATAACATTTATAGCCAGTACCATAAAACTGAGCTTTCAAAACCACCAAGAATGATATCTCCAGTGCTGAAGAGGGACGGTTGCACAATAATTCCCCTTAGTCTATCATTTTTGGTATTGATTTATGCCTTCCCTGGGAGTAAACTCCAGCTACATGTATAAAACGTTTACTATCTCCACTGGAGTACTAGCAGTGTTGGTACTTCAGTTTGTGTAAACTAGCATGGCAGACATAGTTGAAACAATGTTATGGTCATGGTATAACACACAAGAAATGCCACAAAATACTGTTTGCTTCTAGTATTATCTGAAGTGCGACAACGTTGGTGAGGATGACATTCAGAATGACAATAGAGACAAGCCTTTGGGCTGGCCTGTCCAAGTAGAGAGCAGAAGTATGTGAATATATTGTAGCATTTGTTTTTGCCTTTGCCTAGTTTCAGTGTTTCTTGATTTTAATGGGGACTTACAGAATATGTAGGTATTGCTAAATTTTAAAACATTATTAAAGGCTTTCTAGATATTCTTATTACTTAAGCTTAATTTATTCTGCAAATATTTGCCAAGTCTATATTAATCACTATATATTTCTGATGTCTCCAGATTTCAACCCAAAATGTCTTTCTAGCATTTCCAGGTTTTCACTGTGTCAAAACGATGTAAGAGTACATGTCTTGTTTTGATTTCTGTTTTTTATAAGTGATAAAAAGGGACCTAAAATCCAGCAGAATCTGAACATGAATGGATGAGTGTTAACAGCCACAACAGTGTTTCAATTCAAGCTAAAGAAAGTGGGGTTTGCTCTCCTTATGGTACTTCAACACTCTATGTGTCAACTGAGGGAAGAGAAGTTCCTATTCTGGTTAATACTGTTAGCATACAGTAGTCCTCTTTATGCCTTATGTTAGCATAAAGAAGCTATTTTATTAGGATATCATCTTTTCCATTTCTCTTTTGTCATATTTTGGAGGAATTGAGTCTGCCTTGTCTTAAGACCAGATTTTGTGGAGAAAAAAAATCTGATCCTACTTGGTAGTTTACTTTCTACTTTAGTGGGAGAATTAGCTCATTTTTTACCGTGGTTGTCACTTGCTACGGTAAACCTACTGGTACAAACAAAAGAAGCTCTCAGAGAGCAGCTCTGCACCAAGAGCAGTCTATGGCTGCAAGAAAACAAAGTCATAAACTCTCTTGGAGTACTTTAGCTCTGTAGTTGAATAAACATTCTGTATGAAATTTTGGAAGTGCAAAATACTGATGGGTTTGATTATATTATTTTCTGTTTCAGAACTTTATAGGAGAATGGTCCTATTGCAGTCATCTTTGTGAGATAAAAGATCACTATTATATTTTAATTTCTCAGAGGATATATCTGCTGGAAAAAAATGTATTAAGAAAGGACTTCTTTCAACGAAATTATAAAGTCAGATCAGGCAAGTTTATTGTGAAAGAGACTGGAACTCAGTACTGCCCCAGAAGTCAGCATTTATGGATCTGTGCTGCAAAGAACTGTCTCTGCTATAGTTCCACTCTATTTGATGAGGATTTCTGAAATCTAAGTCAGCTCTTCTGCTCTGCCTCTCCAATTCCCTATTCTTGACTGGCAAGATCACGCCTGTTAAAACTAAAAAGCCATTTCAGGGAAAAGGAGAAAGAGAAAGAGTTTTTAAATTAACATTGAAATTGTCAGAGACTAATTGCATGTTAGCATCAAACAAACATTGTTGATGTTGTTGTTGGGTTTTGTGTTTTATAAGTTTTCTGTAACCCCTAATCAAACACGGGCGAGTATCTGTTGAAACAATGCATGTAATTTGTTTACATTGTTAGTTCAGATAATTACAAAGCAAGCACAATGGAAATAACTGGTTTCTCACTTTTATGTGGAAAGTGTCGGGGGGAGGGGGAGGGTGAACTCAACAACTAACCAGCGGTTGTCAGCTGCTCTGTAAAATATTGCCTAATTTACAGTTGTTGCATATTAGCATTGCTAAGAATGCTAGGGACATAAAGTGTCATGTTGAATATAGGGTGATGACTTCATACTAGAGCAAGTCTGGGGATATGACCAGTTTGCAGTCACAGAGAAATCAGCTTTAATTAATTTGAGTGCCAGCACTGTGTATAATTACACAGCATGAGAGTTTGCATGCAAATGCTAAAATGCTGATTGTTGAAATACTTGCACTTACTTATTAATACATTGGGACTAAGCAATCCTGGCCTGTAAGCAAGGTGTAGAAAGAACACACAGTGCTGTCAGGGTAATTTGCACTGCCTTGTATTTAGCAAGCAGAATTCAGATAGTTCTGCTTCTTAAGTGATAAGCATAACATATTAGTCATTCTTGTGGGTGACATACCTTGTAGCCCCCTCTCAGTGTGCAACTAAAACAAGATGATCTATTATTACTGAAGTTGTCAGAAACATACCAGCAGGATTTGAGCTTCATTTATTGTAGACACCAGCTACAATTCAATCTTGCTTTTCAATTTCAGTATTTATTTACTTACTATACAGTGCCAGTATTCTCAATTAGAAAAAAAGACTTGTAGGCAACTATAATATAGAAATTATCATAGTAAAGTAAGCCCTCTTGTTTGATGTTTCATACCTTTTGAAGACCATGACAAAAGCTGTATGTAGCTTTTTCTCACCTCCCCAAAAAATACCGGTGCAAGGCTTTTTTCTGGACTTTACAGTTACGTTCTGAGGAATCAAAACAGATAGTCAAAGAAATGGAAGCCATATATTCGCCCCATCCAGTTTTCAATCAGTATGTTGGTCTTATATGTTGTGACTAATCCTGTTTGCAATCAATTTATCTCAGTATTTTACTGCAGCTATGAGTTTCACTGATTAATTATATGCTGAATAACGAAATAGCAGGAACACTAAAAATGCTGTTCCTTAATTTGGATGAAACTCTTTTGTCTGTTGATATACACAGGGAAAAATACATAGGTCTGTCCTTGTCATTCATTACTTTATACATCAGCAAAATCTGCTGCTAAACTCAGACAGTCCACTCCTCTTTAATATTTCACCATATGGAAACTTCTTCATATCTTTAATAATGCTGTTTACCTTCTCTGGATCTTCACAAAAGACATTCATAATTCAGAAAATAAAAGTAGTTTGAATGTACTTGCTCATCACACAGTGATGTTTGTACACATCCAGGTAGCATAACAGAGATTCATACAGAAGCCTACTTTGTATGCATCTGAAAATTTGCTGGATTTTTATATTGTTTCTTAAGGAATGTTTTACATTTGCAAAACCTTAACATTTGTCAGGGTTATTTCCAGCCACACAGAAAAATGTTCCTTTGTGTATTTTGATTATTTAAAGCAATTTTGCTTCTCTAATCTATATGTGCATCCAGCACAGCATGTTCACTGCTTTGAATGAATATGTGGGGAATGCTGTTAATTTCCTTATGTGCATGTACAGAAGTGCTTTTACTATCTATTGCACATGTTGAGATGGGGTTGCTTTGTCTTCTCTTTCACGTTATTTAGAGCAGACTTCTTTGTATTTGAAATGTAATAACTACCATAGATTTACAAAACTGACTATACACAGTATACCTTAGACAGTGGTATGGTTTGGGGCTTTCCAGAGTCTCCAAATGAATTCCAGAGTGCTCTATTAGGCACTCAGGCTTTTTACCATGCTTGGGGTGCTGGCTGGCTAAGAGGGGAGTCCAGTACAACTAGGTAGTAGCTGCAAGGTACTTAAATTACAGTGAGAAAAAATACCGGTGCCCTAAAAAACCCCATTATTTTGATTACTTGATTTGGTGAGTTTAAGGATGCTCTAGAATGCATTAGTTCCAAATCCTTCCCCTAAGACATACATTTTTCTGAGCACAGCAGACTGTGCTGCATAGCCAGCAAAAAGTGCTCAAGGAGGTTTTTGCCTCCAGCATGCTGCAAAATCATCTTCCCCATGGATCTAGGGTCTAATAGCTTGAAATGAGTGCCACAGACAAGATTGGTAAGGTGGTCTGAACCGCTCTGTGTGCTTTCACTTACCAAGCTTCAAGTACAACTTGAAAATATCATGTTGAGAGGATTATGTGCTTCATTCTGCCTCACATTTAAGCAAGTGTCTAATTTTAAACACATAGATATTTCCATTCATTTTACTGGGATTATTTTTGCACATAATTTTAAATATGTGCTCAAGTCATTTACTAAATTGTGTTCACAAAAAGCATTAGAGGCAACAGTACCTATAAATGTGATGGGCCAGCTGGAGACCAACTGTCTAGTGGAAACATCTCTTTTCTGTGTCAAAACCACTATTCTCCAGTTTAAATGAAAATTGCACCTTCTTTGGGTATCTCACATCTTCTCATGTAAGGTCATAGTAGGGTTTTTCCTTTGGAGGGGATTCTTCTGGCAGCACTCATGAGCTGTCCTATCTATGATATATTGTGTTCTGGTCTCAGTTCAACTCTTATCAAGGAGTTAATCGTATTTATACTGTCTCTCACTCTGTATTTCAAGCAAAGTCAGGCATTTTTAAAAACAAACAAAAAGACATTTTCTCATTGTTTTCAGGAGATTTCAGTAGAGCTCAGTGCTGAATAAGTAATTGACAGTACAGAAGAATGTATTTCCCTTGTTCAGAAATACAAGTCAAGCACAAGACTACAAAGTGGATGGCTATGATTTAGAAAACCATAACTCAGTATTAATGTTTAATGGATGTGGCACATTCCTTGCTGTGAAATGTTATAAATCACTCTTTGAAAGAAAACAACAGAATATTTGAGGAGCATGTTGACGAGGGTTTTGTGTGGTTCAAAGGTGACATGGAAACAATGACCACCTGAAGACAGTATTATATCCTTGTGACAAAGAGCAGTTCAACTCTGTTCATTTTCTAAACATGGAAAAAAGGCAACTTTTTTATTGTTCTTTTTATTCTGATTGTATTTTTGGTATATTCTTATTTTTTATAGGAAGATTTTCCACTCCTATAATTCTTAATTAGGAGGGGTTTTTCCAGTTTTTAGTCTATCAGACATAAATGCTCTTTGCTGTGTTTCACTATAGCATTAAGTGACCTGGCTGTGCCCAGAAGACTTGATTCTGCCATCCTTACTCCTGTTGAGATTGATTTTATTACTGACTGTACCCACCCCGAGTAATTTCTTTCTTCTTCATAATTATATTGAAATCAGCAGGACTATTCATATTAGTAACCACTCACTGTGTAATGATGTTCAGAGCATGGCCCAGGAGGACTAACTGATGGCCAGGATGTTACTCTGCATAAATACAGGGACCTCAATCTGGTCTACTGAGTAGTGAGCTTAATAGCACTTTCCAGAGTAATTACTGCCAAGTAAAATGGAGGCAGTATGGGATCCTAACATGTTTTCTCTGTGTTGCTTCTTGTGTTCTTTTTTATTCCTGGAGTGAGTGTATGTGGCAGAATGTTTCCCTAGGAAAAGCAAGGTATGTGATTATAACCAAATGAGCAACTTGGAACCACAAACCCCCCACAAATCACATTTGTTTATGACTTGTTATTGCTTTTGTTTGTTTCAGAAAAGCCTATTACATTTACTCTTAAATGATACAATATGAGCAGTGTGATCTTGTGGTCTAAACAATAAGCATAGCTGTTTCTCAGGTTTTGCTTTCTACAGCTTCTCAATGTTTTTCATTGTAACAACAGAGCTTGTAAACTTTCATTCATAAACTCACCTTTTGACCTCACTGATCATCATAATGAACCTTAATAGCTAGATGTTCACATCATACAAACTCTATCATGGTTCAGATATTGGTTGATTCCTTTTTTGAAAGATTTTTGGAACACTAGTTGGTTTCTATTTTGAAATAGAAACATTGAAGAGAAACTGTATTGTGAACATTCCTTTTTTTTTTTTTTAATAGATGCTCATTTGAAAGAAAACTTGCACCAAAAGGGAAGATTACTATTTTAGACATAAGCAACCCCAGTATTTTATAATTTCTGAATTTCTCTAGCATTTCTGTATGTGTAGTTTAGATATTTGCTAATAATTTCCTTCTTTCAGGTCCTAAAATTGGATATTTTCACATTTACATTACAAGAATTTATATCAGTATGGAAGCTGAATATAAAAACATTATCAATATTAGCAGTACAGTTTTGCCTTGAATGTTGTTACTGAATAATATTCCTTGTCAAGCATCGTGAACCTGACTATCACTAATGGCAGGTTAATACTATATAGCACACAAACCCCAGAAGAGACGTACCCAAAGGCCTTACACAGCTCTTAAATAGTATGTGTCTTATATTATATTTTGGCCCTCCCATGAGGTTTTTTGTCACTCTATTTAAGCTGATTGATAAACCTGATGGCATGGATACTTCAATGCAGTGGGAGTATTTTCACTGCATATTTTGCATCAGAGGTTTTCATATCAGCTGGACTGGAAGAAAGACAGAACTCAGCATTTGAGAGTATTTCTGGTCTAAAAATGTTTTGTGTGTGCTTAAACATTAGGTCTTTAGTTACACACACTTTAACATATATATATATATATATATATATATATATATATATATATATAT
>JAWWEU010000005.1:13220301-13259108 GCA_035583155.1 Acropternis orthonyx
AGATATATATATATATATATATATATATATATATATATATATATATGCATGTCTTTAATTTTGTAATCATACAAATTTGAAGACATATCAAAACATTCATCCAGTTTCTGGTTCCACTGTGATCAGAGCAGAGCAAATACTGACAAATTAAATTCTATATGTTATGTGGGAGAACAGAATAGAAGATCACATTAATGGCCCTCTTGACCCCAGACTCTTCTTATTTGAAGTTCATTTATAACAAGTGCTGTGACATAGTCACAGAAAGTTTTGTAAAGCTGTTCTGTTTTCAAAAAATATTTGGCTGATTCTTTGGTAAAAGCTGCCTTCAGGCAAACACATGGAAGACGCTACAGCTTATTAGAGCTTAAACTGAGGAAAACTCTTGATAGCTGATGTTCACACATCACTAATAGCCTGAAAAGTTATGGGTTTTAGACAGTGGTATTAAAAGCAAATTTCGTGTGATACATTGCACAAATGCCAATCCTATTCATGCAAGGGTCCAAATGCTAAAAAAATGTATTAAATCAGCTTTCTGAATGCCCCTGTTCATTATTTTGCTGACTTGGAAACCTTGGAGTGTTTTGTATCCATTTCATTATCTCCAAAAAGCATGAATTGTAATGGAATTTACATAAAAATCCTGCTGTAGAGTGGAGACTTTACTGCACAGTCAGCTGCCCCCCTAATCCAATCTTCCCCAATGCAGTTGGCCCGGTGGTTGCCAAACTCTAACAGTGGGGATCTCCTTTGTTAAGAAAAGTATGAATTTGAGCTTTAAAATGAGCAGAAGTCTTTTCTATTACTCACGATGCCTCCTCTTGCTGAGTTTACATGAGATGTCTAGCAGGAGGTGTTATTAAATAGCCTCAAAAATTAGGCAAAAAACCAATTATCTAGAAAAGGGACACAAAAGGCTTAAAGAAATGAGCATTTGAATTTTCATTATTGAGTATCCATGGGACACCACACCACTATTTGAATTTTGTTATTAACCCTTTGCATAAAAAGGATTTAATACTTTTAATCAGTTTTGAATTACACTTTGAGGAAAGCACAAGTTCGGAATTTTAAAAAGCCTCCTTCATTTCTTTCAGTGTTATTTCAGTGTTCTCATGTTTGCACTTATCTCAAAAGAGTTTTAACTTTGTATTAGATTTTTTGTGAAGGTTGATTACATGGGCATTTCAGTCTCACCTTCATTCTTTATTTAGCTGAAATTCCTAATCACTTCAGTGGGGGGTAGACAGGACTCAAGTGTTCCTTTAGATGAATTTCAGCTTCTAAAAAATCTTAGAGGTTGAGTAATGTATTCTTGTTTATTTTTTCCATTCTACAGATAAAATCTAGAGAGCATTCATCATCACCTGGATAGACGTGATTTAAAGCAGTTCACAGTTTAGGCTGGCAACCATTTTCTGAACTTCAGCAAAGCATCAAAATTAGAATGGCAGGAAACAATTTAATAGTGTTTTCATGGGACCCTTGCAAAGGGGATACAGATATACACATACTGCTAGGATTTCTACATGGAACAGTTCTTGCTTTATTAACAAAAAGCATCCATCTGTTGCTGCCTCAAGAAAAATGCTTTCTTCAAATTAACATTGCTCTTTTATTCTCCTGAAAATAAAGTTTTCTAATAGGTCAATCGCAGTTTTATGGACACTTCCAGTGTCCATGTCTGGTCATAAGACTCTCCACTTTTCCAGTCAGTTTACTCTCCCTGTTCTGCTTCTTTGTTTCCTTCTTCTTGTTTCAGTCTTTTTTTTTTTTTTTTCTCTTCTCTGTTACATTTCTTTTCATAAGCTTTTCTTTGTTATAATCCCTCTAACAGTGGTTTTCAATCTGAGTATCATTGAACAGTAAAAATAAGCCACGATATCAGGACACATATAAGGTTAGAATTTGTATAGTCACAAACAGAAATCCTCATTTGGTTGCCTTTGTTTTTACTGGGCTCTGTTCATTTCTACTGGAATACCATTCTTCCCAAGAGCCAGTAGGAGAGCAGTCTTTTGGCTCTCTTCCAAAATGCATTTGCCAAATAATTGCGTTAGAAAACTCCCGGAGTTTCTAACAGAGAAGACAATAGCAGTATCCAAGAACTGTACACCAGGATCCTTCCTGTCTGCCCCTTTAGCCACTATGTTGAACTATACACATGTTTAGAAAAGATCTACAGAAACCTTTGACATCTATGGATTTACAAGGACAGAGTTTACTGGACACTAATAGCACTGATGAGAATGGCAAGCTATTACAAGCCTTCTTTCACTGTTTTAAAACAGTTCAGTTTCCAGGCAAACGTTATCATTTTGCTGCAGACCCGTATAGGAGATAGATCATCAGACAGCTGTAAAATTTGGTGAATGTTTTTCTTTTTATTATCCAGCTTAATTTTTTATGATTTTATGTGGATGGAACTTGTTTCTCCATCTGAAAGTAATGCTTAAAAATAGAGTACAGTCTGTGCAGATTTGGCGTTTGCTCGTTTTCAGACCCGGTAGTTAGTTTATGAGAGAAGGACTGAAGGAAGCATTTGAGCATGGATGGCCAGGCCCCCTCAAACACTGCTCCTAAGTGCACACTCCTAGTAAAGGACCTGAAAGGACTGACAGGTTTGGATTTTTTCTGCAGTACTACAGAATCAACAAAATAACGTGGAAACTGAACAAGAAAAACCACTGTTATGAGAGGAATCAAATATTTTGGGGCATTCAAAAGACAGAAAGTCAGACTCAAGTCTGCAAAATCATGGCTTGGGAAAATCTCTGTTTAAAGATATTTGAAAGTAGTCATGATTGATCCTTCTTCTGAAAAAATTACAACAGAGGAACCTTTAACATTTGTGTCCACATCTTTAGCTAGGGGAAAGGATGCACTTGCATTAAGTGATACAACTGTCCTAATTTGCACCAGCTGAGCTTCTGCTTCTTTGTTTGTGTAGCCTTGTCGGCACCCCTTCCAAGGGAAAGCAAACATTCATTGTTCTTTCCTGGGTCAAAGAGAAGTCAGTGCAGAAGGATCCCAAAGTTTCCTTATCTCCTTATTGTTTTTTCATTTTTGCAACTAGCAATATTCACATAAAACGATTTGAACTTACAGTGCAGAACTTAATGCATGTGCTTCTGAATGTACCTGACAATGGCTGATGGATGAGTAATTTCCACGAGTAGAATTCATGTATTGTCAGTGTTTTATGCAATATGATTCATGTTACATTAATTCAAAATGTGTAAACTGAAAAAAACCAGCACAATCTGAATCACAGTTCATTTCTGATGAAATTTAAATCACCTTTTCCCCTAAAGATTTGCTTCTTAACCCTTTATTTCTTTAACAGTTCTTTTAGGCCCTTATTATTTTATCTTTTTGATGTCACAGAACCTACTCTCCATGAGCTGCATTTTCACTCTTAAGTTGAGGCAATGCAGTATCTGGATCCATGCAACACTGTTTTAAAACAATATGTTAGTGACTGAGGCATGATCGCAGAGACAGATGATGGTGCCTTCATTTGCATTCACGTATATACATTCTTATTGCACATTAACAGTTATAGTGCTAGCTATGATTTTATTATTTCCCATATAAATACTTGCTCATATTCTCATAGGAAATTATGTGTTCATTAGAATAAGAGTCACTGTCTTGATTAAGTTGAAATCCATCTCAGAAAGGGGTTTGGAAGTTATTGAAAAGATTCTTGGACGATGTTTTCCAGGAAACAGTTAAGGAGATACTCCTTCTCAAATATCGTTAGGTATTTCCAGTCATCCAACTTCTTTTAGAATTAATTGGGAGGTCAATTTTTAGCCACCCCTTAATTAATCAATGATAAATCTAATGTAAGAAATATCACAGCAAAAACTGGAGTCCTAGGATCCATCCTCTGCTGAGACATTAGAATAACTTCCAGGACTCTGATTGAGGGTTTGGGGCTGAATGTTTCTTGTGACTGTCTCAGAAGGGCTTGCAAATCTCATTAAAATGCTGTAACCAGAATGAAATGTGGTTTGGAGCGATTTCCCTGTCCCTGATGGAAATCACCCGTTCCCAGGATATTGCTATCTCAGTTTTGCCAGGGACAATATATCCCTAAGGCTCACAAAGCACTTGGGAGTAGGGAAAATGTTTGGCCTTTAAAATAGACAAGGTTGCGTCAAGAGTCAGTTACTTTAAAATAAAAGAAGTCCCTGGAGTGAGAATCTTCGCAAGTTTAAAAACTTTCCCCTTTTCAAGTGGTGCAAGCTGAGCAGTGGGCTCTCCTTGGCTGTACATTCAGCACTTTATCCATGAAGAAAGTATAAATATTTTCAGAAAACCCATTTCTATATTTATTTTCAAAGTGATGTCACTTCCCCTCTGTATAGCTGGTAAGAGACTGTTCAGTCCAAAGCAAGCTCTATTTTCAGAGAATATAGAGAAACATAGCCAGGGTGCTAGCTCTGGAACTGCAGTGGTTTTCACCGTAAATTAAACAATGTTACTTTCCAGTTCCTCGCCCGAATTCTCTGTATTTTTTTGGTTTAGTCCGGACTAAAGAGCACATTTTTTTGCAGGGAGTCTCATGTGAAAATATTGACTGCCAATCACCAGAGAGACTCCAGTAGCAATTACTGTAAACTGTGCTCCTCCATCCAATAACATTAATATTTTTAAGAATTCGCTTTCCAAAAATAACTCCACTTTGTGAAGATCAAAAATGAACAGAACCATAGAGTTCTCTGCTGTCTTCGAAGTATTTTCTTAAGCAAACTATTATTTAAATGTATTCTTCAGTACACAGGTACTATTATAATTGATGCAGTGAGTTTTTCTCAGCCTTTGATCGTACTTTTATGAGTATCAAAATATGTTTTATTGCATTTTATAAAAATATGTTACATTTATATATCTTTTTGTTTACTTTCCACGACTTTTCCCCTGAGAAGAGCCCCTTATGAGGCAGGGTGTTTAGCAGCATCCTACTCTTGTTTCAGCTTAGGGGTGTGCTCCCCTCAAGGAACAAGAAGGTTGCTTAGTTTATAAATATCTTGTCAGCCTCTCTCAGTTTGAAAGGCCAGTGCTGCTGGGGCTCAATCACTGGTGGATAGGCAACCTTTCCTGTCTGGCAGTGGTAAACAATCATCAACTTTTACCTTCTCCTGCAGGAGTCTGAGAGGATTAGCTGCACGATAGACCTGTTCTCAGGACAGAAGGAATCTGTCACTGCTTTTATATCTGCAGAGCACAATTAGCTGCATTTCCTGAGCACTGGCTGCCTCATTATCCATGTTCTTTAGAAACATTTTGCAAAAAAAAAAAAAGGAAAAAGAGATCTGTTTCCTCTTCATTTATTTACATGTAATTCTTAACTTTGACGGTATGGCCATGGTTTTTGGAGCAGGGCTTCTTACCTAGCCCAGTAAACTGGATGCTGTGTTAAAGAAGCCAAGCAGTTCCTCAGCCACACATTCCTCCAGTGGCTCAATCAGGATTAAAGTTAGGGTGCTCTTACACCTTCCTTCTTCCCCTCTTAATCACATGGCCTCTCTCACTGCTGACAGTATGCATCTGAATTACATTGTCTGGGAGAACTGCAGTAGACAAGAAAGAAAACAGTATATCACACCTCTATAGCCTTGGGACTTAGGGCAGGTCAAGGCAGGGTTAGCAGCTGGTTACAGGTAATGCATCTTTTCACCAGGAAAGGTCAATTTAATGTGAGATCCCTATCAAAAATGCTAACTCAGTGCCCTGAAAATGTTTTGAGCCCCTAAAGAAGGATTTCAGTAGCTAGATCCTTCATCTTTAACATTTTAGTGTTTGGAAATTGATTTCCTGGAGGTTTAGATAAGACACCAGGTATCTTGGCTTCAGTACAGGTTTTTAGAACTTGAGTTGATATGGGAATTGTGTGTTGTGCTTTCCTTATTTTGTGTATTGTTAAATTATCCGTGTTGAGGTGCTCTCATGATTAGTGTCATTTACTCTCAAATTCTTATGAATGTTATTTTGAAGCACTTCAGATATTTTCATTTTAATGACACATAATGATAACTACAATTATTAAAAAAGACATCCCTATGCAAACCTAGTGATGTCTTAAGAATCCTGGAGTTCCTTAGAAAAGCAATAAGACAATAAATTAAAATAACATCCACGCTAATTGTGAGCCAATTAAAAACCTATCCTTTTAGTTTGCTGATCAAAAACAAATGTTTTCATAGTGTGATGTCTAGAGGAAAATAATTCCATTGATACAGCAATTTTATAGCACAGAGGGCAGAAACACACAATTTTTGGTAAACCTTTGGAACAGTTATCAAAAGCAGTGCCACAAGAGAAAATAAAGAGGTAATCACTTCCATAATACAGAGTACTAAGATCATGTGCTAGCAGTACCCTGAATGTTAATTACAGAATCTTGAGGTCTTTTCAATATTATATAAAGAATCAATTCAGTGACCTGAGATGAGATGAAATATAAAAACGTTTCTTAGTCTGCCTTTGTACCTCAATGGAGGCACTTTCAATCAAGAGAAACCAGTACATTCATTTACTTATTAGGAAGTTATTAAAAAAGAGGACTCCGTTGTGAACCATCTATAGAACAAACCAGGCGAGATGACCATCTAATGTCCGAACTTCACAAGATAAAAGAAAGTTTTTGCTGATGTCTAGATACATTCTGATGCCGAATGACTATTAAAAGATAGAAAGGATCAAAAAAATTCAGCAGAAGCTTTGTTCATTGATAGAATGTGTTATGTCAGTTTTGGAGAAGAAAAGGGGGTTTAGGGGAAACAGGAAAAGTCATAAAACCACAGTGTGATTTTCATGAATATCAACTGAAACACAAAATATTACAAGAAACAACCCAGAAGAATACTTGTTAAAAATTCCCCTGAACTTCAGAAAATGAATAAAGCACTGACATTATCAGTTAATTTACTGTAACATGATGTTCACAGAGTATAATCTCAGATTTGACAATGATTTCATGACTATAGGCAGATGTTTTGCATAGAATTTTGACTAAACTTCAGTTCTAAGAGCCCTTCCAAGCATCTTAATTCAGCTTTATCTGCAAATTTTCTAGATTAGCTTTTTCTATGGAAGAGTCTAAATGTAGTTTAAATAACCACAAAGTTGTAGAAATCATATATAATTGAGGGATTTGTTCCATTCAGCTCCCATATTCATTCAATTGTTTCTTGTTGAGTCCCATATTTAACCAGTTTAACTGTGTACTAGAGAAGACCTCCAATATGCCACTTTGATATTAATTTTAGAATACAGTCTAGATTTCCTCTTATCACCTATCTCACATGACGCACTGGAACAGGTTGCCCAGAGAAGCTGTGGATGCCCTATCCCTGGAAATTTTCAAGGTCAGGCTGGATGGGGCTTTGAGCAACCTGGTCTAGTGAAAGATGCCAATGCCCCTGGCAAGGGGATTGGAAATAGATGGTCTTTAAAGGTCCCTTCCAACCCTAACCATCTTATGATTCTATGATTCCATGATTCTATGCTATGTGTAGGTATAGTAGTTAAAACCCATTTGTCTGCTTTTGAATTGAAAAAGTAACAATATATCTGTGAGCTGTATTGTCATTGAAACAGATGTAACTGCGAACACTTAGCCATAAATATAATTTTCTTATGGCAAGGAAAAACCTGGGAAAATTTATACAGCTTTTAGGCACAAAGATTTCAGTAAGCCTTTGCTGAACTTAACTCAGGGTAACTGTGAGCTGTGTGAGTTTCTACCCTGCAGGGACAGATTGTGTCACCACAACACTGTGTAAGTGAGAGAGCAGTCTCTCCAGAGGTGTGCAGCCTTGCCTGGGTAAGCTGGCCAGCAGCAAGGGCAGCGATGGCCTCCCAGCACAGTGTCCTACACAATTCACCTTTGAATGATACAGGTGCTACTCAGGTCCAGCTGCAGACTCTGTGGCTATTTACTGTGTCTGTGAAAGAAATTATAAATGCTTATCTGCTAGAAGTGGAGAAATAGCAAATATATAATATCTGTGTAACAGATTGAAAAAATTTATGTAAGAAATTTAGGCTAACATTACATTTAAAAAACAATTGACATTTCTGTTTTAGTTAGTATGCATATTTACAATATTACTTAATGCTGCACCTGTAACATAAAAAATACACCCCAGGTGAACAGACACAGTGTCTAGTTCTCTGGGGATCATTCAGGCTTTGATTTCATGATTTCTTGGTGGTTGTATGTACGTTTGTTTTGAATTATTATTTGATTAAGGCAGGACTTACAATGAACTGGCTGCCTTCTTAGCACTGAAGAGTTTACATACCTTGCAATTTCCTCTAATATAGTCCAATATTTGTGTGTGTTTGTAACTATGACATCTGATTCTTTGCCAGACATTTTGGGTGGCATTGCTATATGCTTCATTCTCAAAGTGCTGAGTGATACGATGATAAAAAATACCTCCTCTTTGCCCATTAAAACATCCCAATCATATCAGAGTACTTAAAATTTATGCTAAGTCTATTCAGTGAAACATAAATAGTCATCACTTGGAGAACTTGTTGTGCAAGGCATGATCCTGCAATATGCTAGACTCTTCCAAGATATTCTCAGCACCCTCAACTTTTAGTGAGCTGCCTGATGCTCAGCACCTTGTCGGGTCTGGCTTCTGAGAGGAAGCATGAAAAGACACAAAGCAAACTGGCAAACATTCAGCTGTTTGTTGTACAACTTTTTTTCTCTCTCAAATGTAACAGTTCAAACAAAGGATTAATTTAGAAGGAAAAAAATAATTAAAATTGAAAAGAGGAGAAACTAGGATGCGTGAAAAAGAATCTTAATAACAGTATTTGAAGAGGCAAAGAAATTAGAGAGATGGAAAACCTGATTTTTCTTTAAATAACATTGGGAAGGTTGTAGATGTTGTTTCATATTGTCCTTGAATATTTTGCAAGTGGCACAACCACTTCATGAGATGCCAATTGCTGAAATACAGAGTTGTGATTTAAAGTGACAATGTCAGCTTAGTTTTAGTCGCAGTGACGGATTTTGTTTTGAAATGGGTTATACCAAACCTAACATGAAAAGATGTGTTTAAATTTGGGTTAATTTCAATTAAAATTACTCTGGTTAAAAATATCATTCCCATAACTTTTTATTAAAATTTTATCTCTTCCAATGTGAACTCAAATGTTCTTTACAAGATACCAAGTACTCAGGAGCAGAGCTGATGCATCCAGATAGCCAAGACAGACACGAAAAAATCCCAGACTGTACAGATTAGCTCTGGATATTTCTTTCCTTTTTAACTGAATGGCTATAAACAAAACAGACAAAGAGCTTTTAAAAAATACAGGAAGCATATTCTCAATCACTTGCACCTGGTTTATGTGAAAAGCTAATGTGGAATCCTGTAATATTGACTGATATCACTTTCTGTTCATTTATTATTTTGATAAAGAATAAAAATGGCAAGATGGAGGAATAAGAAGACTTAAGTATTTATTTCATTGGCTTTTAAATTGCAGATTGCATAGTAAATCAACTTAATTTATGTACCACGCTTATTGATAAATTCTCTGGATTCATCAAAATCCATAACAGAATATGGCCTTTTTTCCTGGCTGTTTAATCCATTTTCAAGCTGTATAGACCTCTCTGAATATATGTTAAAATAGTAGCTTCATTTAAGAGGGACATTTCATAAAGCTTTGAAGGTTTAAAATGGATACTGTCAATTTGAATTTTTTCAAGATGACCAATTAAAAAAAAATCTTTTGAATAATGTTGACGGCTTTTTTCTAATTGCTAGAAAATATTTAGATTTTTTTTTTTCTCTGTGAGTGTTTGGAAGCATCATTTAGAAGACTGGACAATATTACTATCATAGCCATCATTATTAACCAAGAACAGTTTCATATTCCCCTCCTCTCACATCCTTTTCTCTAACAGGAACTCAGCCTGGTGCCTTCAGCCAGACTGGATCCTGTGAATCATTTCAGCATTATTTTGAAGCTTTGAAACTGGACTTTGCTACAACATTGTTTTGCACTGTGCACCGTCGTTATTTTCATTCTTTGTTGCCTATTGTTTGGAGAGGATTTGTAGGTCTGAGCTTTCCAGCACCTCTCTCCAGCAGCCCCCTGCCTGCAGAGACCACACTGCCAACCAACCTTTCAGTCATGGGTCTGTGAGAGACAAACTGTGTCAGATGTAGTTGCCATAATTTCAGATATTCATGCTCACAGCTGTCCATCTTACAATTCTGCTGGAAATTACTGTCAACCTACAGGGACAAGAGAGAGAAGCATGTGTCTGTACTTGAGCCACCTACATCCACATCACCTGTTAATTTAGACTGCCAGTGAAAAAGCCTTTGCCCTGATCTTCAGGACTATCAGTGGGATTACAATCCTTCCAGGGGAGGGGCAGGGCATAAAGCTGGGAAGTGGTAACATCCAGAAGTGTGGCAGCTTTGTACTTCAGTGTACGTGAGCCAGTAAACAGGAAAAAATAGAGGAAAAAAAAAGGTCAGTTACACTGCACGACAAGTTTTTAGGTGAAAAAGTGGCATTCAAGTTCCCAGAGTCCTTTTAATGGTTTGATGAAATATATTTTATTTTTTCAGTGAAGTTGCTAAATTGTGAATATTTTATCCAAGCGATTAAAGTCACTTTTTACTCTTATAAATTAGGCACAGAATATTTAAATATAAGTGAGAGAAGGAACACTAGATATGATACTATCTGACAATATGTTTCAAATTACAAGGAAAGCATGTGCATGCACATAGGATTACAGCTGTGGTTTCTCTTCAGCATTAGGTAATGTTCTTTCATAAAAGAAAGAAGTGAAAGCTCCTGCTATTCTATTCAAAGCAAGGGCATTTAGATAGTTTATATAGCACTCTTTATACTGCTGTGTTATGGTATGTAATATATTGGAACTTCCCAGTCTGTGATAGACCCCCAAAGGGTAGACATGTAGGTCTAAGAGATGAAAAAATCAAAGACATGATCTCTTGACAGAATTATATAACCTTCTCACACTGCCTCTGAACTTCATTGAATCCTCGAGGTGACAGAAAGCTGGTAAGCTAAGTAGAAGCAGCTGCTTGTGATGGCATGCCTGAGATATATGAATCTATTCAGAGTGATCAATGGCTGAATGCTCAACCGCCCAAGTCATTGATCACCACGATGACCCCGTTCCTGCTAAGTCCATCAGGTTGCTGTGGAGGCTTTAAGAAGGAGAGAGTAGAAAATGGAAAGCAGGACATAAACAGCAAAGGGAGCAGAAAGAAGCACAAGCCCTCCTCATAAAAGCTATTCAGGACATTGCAAAGCTCATTACTATGTGTGCGGTACTTGATCACACTGAAGCTTTGCTTTAAGGTGCATACCTGAATAAATGCTGAGAAACTCTGTTCTACACATAGTCTGGGATTGCCATGGGAGCCTGCCTTCAGGGCCAGGGGTCTAGTTTCTTCATGCACCTTTGGCAGTCTTGGCTATAACATGTACATGCACATGCACCTTAGTTTTTATATCCCTTTCTCAAATGTTCTTTAAAGTATTGCATGTAATAGATAAAATATCAACATGCAGTCTATGCCAAATTTTGCCAAAGAAAGCAACAGTATAAAAAGGGTACAAGTGAGTTTTACTAAGCACATTCTACTCTTTCACAAAAATACTTTAACAATTGAATTGTTTCACAAAAGGAACTATTTCAGTGCAATTGCATCATGAAAAATTACTTGGTTAGAATGGCAGAATAGGTTTCTGCATGCTTTAAGTCTCACAGGATTTATCTAATTTTCTCAGTTCACTAATAAAAATATATTTTACAGCTTTTAGCTGCAAAACTTGAAAAACTCAAATAGTCTGCAAAAGCCCAGGCTGGCTTTCTTCTATCTCATGCATCCTGTTATTACTAAAGATGTTCCCGGTTAAACTTTAGTAGTTTTTCTGACACCCTTCATTGGGATAGTGCAGCTTTTTAGTATAGTACAGAATTTAAATGCACTGAGACTGCATAAATTTCATTGTTGATACAGTAAGTAATGCCAAAAGAGAATTCAGTTCACTCCATCATAAGTGAGAATAAAACCACTTTTTCCACTAAAGTAATCATACATGAATGTGAATATACACAAGGGGCCCGATTCAGAAGTAAAAGTCCCTCCCAATAACTTGGAATCTGGATTTAGTCCAAAGAGCAGATCTGTTGAGCAAAACCAGTACATTTTACATCGGCACTTTTAAGCATGGAAGTGCTCTATAAAGGCAAAAGTCTTTGAGGCTATTGTTTAATATAAGGTTAGATTTGTTTCACAGAGTTCTATTCTGAAGGAAAAAATAGTCTCATATATACAAAGTTTTTAGTTTCATATACCAAAAAATTATATGAATCTCAGCTACTTGTGTTTAGTATTCATAAAGTGGTGAAAGTGCTGAAAAAGCCACCTTCTGCCCTTTACCAGCAATCCTGGCTAACCCAGGATATCTCAGATGACAAAAGCTTAGAAAAAGTGACACCCATCTACACAAATGACCAGAAGGAGAACCCAGGGAACTACAGGTCTGTCAGCCTGACCTCAGTGCTGGGAAAAGTCATGGAGCAGATCATATTGAGGGCCACGACACGGCCGGTACAGGACAACCAGGGAATCAGGCCCAGCCAACACGGCAGGTCCTGCTTGACCAACCTGATCTTCTTCTATGACACAGTGACCTGCTTGGTGGATGAGGTAAAGGCTGTGAATGTTGTTTGCCTGGACTTTAGTAAAGCGTTTGACATTGTTTCCCACAATGTTCTTCTGAAGAAACTGTCTTCCCATGGTGTGGATGAGTGTACTCTTGGCTGGCTTAAAAACTGGTTGGACAGCCAGGCACAGAAGATGGTGGTGAATGGTACTACATCCAGTTGTTGGCCACTCACTAACGGGGTTCCCCAAGGCTCAGTGTTGAGTACAGTTCTGTTTAATATCTTTATGACCTGGACATGGGGATTAAGTGCACCCTCAGTCAGTTTGAAGATGACAACAAGATGGGTGGGAGCGTTGACCTGCTGGAGGGTAGGAAAGCTCTGCAGAGGGATCTGGACAGGCTGGATCAGTGGGCTGAGACCAACAGTATGAGTTTCAACAAGACCAAGTGTTGGGTCCTGCACTTGGGTCACAACAACCCCCTGCAGCACTACAGGCTTGGGGAAGAGTGGTTGCAAAGCTGCCCATCAGAAAAGGACCTGGGGGTGCTGCTCAACAGTGTCTGAACATGAGCCAGCATAGGCCAAGAAGGCCAATGGCATCCTGGCTTATTTCAACAATAGTGTGAGTAGCAGGATGACAGCAATGATCGTCCCTCTGTGCTTGGCATGTGAGGCCACACCTTGAGTACTGTGTCCAGTTCTGGGCCTCTCACTCCAGGAAAGACATTGAGGTGCTGGAGCAAGTCTGGAGAAAGTCAACAGAGCAGGAACACAAGTCTTCTGATGAGCAGCTGAGGGAGCTGGGGTTGTTTAGCATGGAGAAAAGGAGGCTCAGGAGGAACCTTATCACAGTCCACAACTACCTGAAAGGAGGTGTGGAGGTCAGTCTCTTCTCCCAAGTAAGAAGTAATAGGACAAGAGGAAAGGGCCTCAAATTGCACCAGGGGAGGTTGAAATTGGATGTTTTTCTTCACTGAAAGGGTGGTCAAACATTGGAACCGGCTGCTCAGGGAAGTGGCTGAGTCACCATGCCTGGGAGTAGTTAAAAAAACATGTAGATATCTTACTTAGGAACATGGTTTAGTGGTGGACTTGGCAGCACTACATTAATAGTTTGACACAATGATCTTGAGGGTCTTTTCCAATATAAACATTATATGATTCTGTAATACCAATTAGATTATAAGACTTGCACTTGGACTCAAAGTGCTCAAAGCAGAAGAGAAGGTTAATTTTCAAGTAGAAAGCCACATCCTATTTGTTGTGTTATTCTAATGCATGCATTAATACCTCTGTTTTCATTTTCACATATTTCCTTTCATTATATAGCAGTTGGACTATAAATATAGCTGTTAGTAAGATATAGTTTCCAAGTGCATAGAATCAGAGGAAGACATGCCTTTTGTCCTGGTGCAAATTGGGAGCACTTCCAGTGGTACCATTGGGATTAGACTATTGTAAAAATGAGACAGAATTACATTTTTAATCTTCCTTCCTACCATGTCTTCATATCCTTGTCTCCATGTCCAAATGCTCTTTCATTTTTGAGTACTTCTAAGTCAACAAAGATGCATTGTCATGGTGATAACTGTAGGATAACACTGTCATGAAAATAACTGAATTAACTGGGTGGAGTACAGTTCCTTATTTCATTATGTGACTGGGATATTGAGCCATGCCATTTCTTTTTCTCGGTGCATAACACGTAATAATTTACACAGCAAATTCTTTTGCTGTGAGATACATTGTTTCAAGGTTTGAATGAAGGGAAGTAGTAAACCTAACAAATTTACACACAAAGATAAATAATCTATTCAATTTGTTCACCTTCACCTCTAATGAGTGCATCCATTTGCACTTGCATAAAACGTGATTTGCAAATCCAAATTTAGGATATATTTAACACATACCACTACTACTGTTTTTTATAAATTTATGTAGTTACCATTTTGTACTATATTTTTTTCTGGTTTCGATCTCAGTATGCAGACCTTTGGCCATGTCACTTCACATCTCAGATATTCTTTCGAGGGTTTCATTGCATCCCTCCTGTAAAAAAAAAATACCTCTTTTACATTTAGCTTTAGAAATACTCTACTGGAAGAGTATGTTTTTAGAAATGTTCTCAAAGTTGAGCTCACATATTCTACTAATTCCAGATGTTATTAGATGTGCTTGTTAACAAACCTACCTGCTATCACATTTCTAAGCTGGGTAAGTATCTCTCTCTTACTGTTTCTGGGCTCTTCTGTTATGTCTTCCCACCATCCCTCTCCATTCAGTCCTGCAGCTTAGTAAGTTTCACAGAAATTTTATCTTACAACCAGAAAAAAAATATCGACTTAATTTTGCTTGGAATTCACACCACCTATATGAGTTTTCTTTGAAATTGAATTTCTTGCGGTAGAAATGGGAGCACAGATAGTTGGTCCACAGGAACTCCTGGTCACCCACAGCTGGATAAACACCTGCTGCTCACTTTTGTCTTGCCTGTAGGCATTTTAACAGTTTTCAGTTCAAGTGCACTTTTACTTCTTGTTTAATTTTAATTTGTCTAACAACATAATAATACCTTTAGGGAGTATTAGTGCTACAGTAAGAGTATACATAAATTCTGTGTATACATGTATGTATGTGCATGTTCTCCTGTCATGTTATCCTGTCTCTGTCACACAAATTCCTCCCTTCTTTGGCAACCACATGAAAAATGGACCTGCAGCAGCTAGAGGTGCCACACTCAGTGTCCTCATCTTGAGGCAACATGTACAGGCTGCAAAGAGTCTAGGTCAGGGAAAATGGGCAGTTCTCCCAGAAAAACATTTGGTTTGGTTGATCAGGAAGAGGCTGTGTGATGAATACCTGGAGTGCAGCAGCTCTTGGAGAAGACAAATGCAGAGAGCAGGGTGGTGTTGGGCAGTGGGAAGATGTCAGGAGCTCTGCTTATGCCAGAGAGAAAGAGGATCCTGCCAGATCACTGAAGTGAGGTTTTTTAAGTTATAAAGAATCTAGTTTATTATCCTCAAAATGAGAGAAAGGGTGGGGTTAGGTTAAAGCAGACACTAAGGAAAAATCTACTTAGAGAAGAAATGAAATGGGGGAAGGAGACAAAATATTACTGAAAATTAAAGGCAACCCATGTCAAAAATTTGTAAACTGCTGATAAGAAACCTCGCCAGAACTGTGTCCCTCCTACAGAACTGCATGGCGTGCCTTAGTTTAGAGATTACATTGCATTTTGCCTTACTGTACCCTGTGGAAAGCACACCCTCACCAAAAACTCTTTTGAAAATGTTTTACATTCAATTATTTCCTGTATTTTCCTAATAAATTGATGCTTTTATATTTTTTAGTATCTTGAGTTGCAAAGCCTCTAGAAAGGCTGCTATGGCTCACAGAGTGATAAACTGTAAAGAGTGACTTTATATTGCATTGTCAGGGGGTTTGTTCAGGCTTTTTTATCACTGACAAGATGTGGAGTGGTTCTGACTCTGACTCCATTATACCTCTCTGGAACAACAGTGGCCCAAGACAACTCTGTACTTCCCAAAATCACAGAACCACAGAACATGCCGAGTTATAAGGGATCCGCAAGGATCATCGAGCCCAACTCCTGAGCCTGCACAGGACCATCCCCAAGAATCACACCACGTGCCTCAGCGTATCGTCCAAATACATCTTGAGCTCTGCCAGGCTTGGTGCTGTGAGCACCACCCTGGGGAGCCCGTTCAGTGCCCATTCACCCTTCAGGTGAAGAACCTTTTTCTAATACCCAGCCTAAATCTCCCCTGACACAGCTTCAGGCCACTCCCTCTCAGCTTCTGCCACTGGTCACCACAGACAACAGATCGATGCCTGCCCCTCCTCCTCCCCTCACAAGGAAGTTGTAACTGCAATGAGGTCTCCTCTCAGTCTCCTCTTCTCCAGGCCGAACAAACCAAGTAATCTTACCCAGGGTTTCAAAAAAACTTTAGAACAGTAATCTGAGACCTTACTAGAAAATGAGCTGTGACAGTTGATTACATGCGAGCAGATGAACAGCTATCAAAAATGCAGGTAGAACCAAAAAGCAGTGTGGAATATTTTCCTTAATGCATAAAAGCAAAATTATCTATCTAAAGACTATCTAAAGACTATCTAAAGACAATCTTCAGAATATGCAGAATTAAGTTTTAATGCTGCATGCCCATCATTCTTTCCTAAATGTTTGACTATAATCCAAACAAATTCAATCCTTCTAATGCATTTCTGTGTTTTTTACCATAGACTCTAGGCACCATTAGGAACTTATCTCTGTTCACCCTTTACCTTGGTGGTGACATGTTTTCAAACCAGACAATATTCTATGTCAGAAATATCAAGACTTCCCATAACCTGAATGGAGTAATCCCCAGGTACTTTCAGCTTCCTGACTCTTTTTACTGTCTGCATTTCAATAAGGAGTCCCTAGTATCTACTCATCGCTCCTAATTACTTTTATTTTAGCCTATGTTCCTGGTTTCTGCGCCAAGAAGTTTAAAGAACTATGATGTACTCTGATGAAGCATTTAATCAGCGCTGAGTAATCCAACAAAAAGCTTTTCAGGGCAGGGTGGAATATGGGAGGAACCATATTGTCTGCCCAATTATTGTGTTTCCTGTTCTCAGCCCTGAAAGAGTTCCTGCAGGGACTGGAAGACCTGCCCACTGGTTGATGGGAAGAGTTCCCGAGTAAGTAGAAGACATGTAAAGAGGGAGTGGTGGCAAAAAGCAACATAAAATCAGTGAAGTAGGGAAGATATAAAGTACAGACACTTTTCATCTCCTAAAGCCTTTGTCATAAGAGGGCAAAACTCTCTAGAAATATTTGTGGCTATGAGTGAGGGGCAGAGGAAACCTAGCCATTAATTCCTAAGAGGTGTTATCAGATGCATCAAGGTTTGGCTGTAAATTTGACTACATTGCTGTGGTGCACAGAGAAATGAGTGAGGAAATATCTGATTAAAGTGTACATTGCTGCTGAGGCAACTGAATGTTGCCATAGCAATTGAGATGAAATGTGCAAAGAAGTGAGATAATTAAATCTAACCCCTTTAGTAGTTTTGATAGTCAGTGCACTGCCAATAGGAAAAGTTATCTACAGTGTTAAAGATAAAATATACTCCTCTTGGAAGTACTCCTTGCTTGTATTTTGTTGCTCTCTTTCTAAATGCATTGCTTCAGGTAGCTAATTTGAATGTTCTCTTTAATAAGCAAATACAGGTTTGACCTTGGTCAAAGGCCTCAGACTTTTGATGACTTATTGGATAGTGGGAACTATGTACGCAAAATATCCAGAACGTTTTATTTTCCATTCCTCTGTCTGCAGTAAAGCCCAGGCTATCACCTCAAAGCTTACAGTTCAATAATATCTAGAACGTGCTGCCCTCTTCAGGAGCCACTGATTAGAAAAGGGCAGTTTTGTTTAATGCTCCAGAAACCAGAGTGAGAAAACAGGAACCACAGGGCTGATTTTTTTTATTTCATTTTTTTTACCTTTGTAATGCCAGTGCCAGAGACACTGAAAATAATTGTGACCTAAACAGACAAATCTGATATTTAAAAAAAAGGAAATCAAAAACTTGTTAGCATTTCTTTAAATTTGAGAGTTGGGTGGTCAGACAGTCCCCCCTTGCTCCAATTATTTATTTCAGCCAGTGAAAGCAAAAGCTATAGGAGAAGCCTTGACTTACTTCTTCTAAACTAATAGTTCCATATTCTATATAACAGCAAATAACCTGTTATTAAAAATTATTTATGTCCAAAAAGAGTTCATACATTAACTGTCACACTAAACTTATTTTACTTTCAGCAGCTCTGCTCATCTGAAACTACGTAAGGACTTAAACCATGTTTTAATAAAACCTTAAAACATATACTTAACTTTAAGCATAAACATTGCTGCAATGCCTTCAGGAGGATACTCGTGTGAAAGTGTTGAACAACTCGTGTATCAGCCTGGTGGCTTTCATACCTGGCTGATAGGTGGGGACAGGCCCACAATTTTCAGTTCGTATCTCACAACATTGTAACCCATGTTGTAGAATCTTAATAATTAAACAGGTATGATCTAGAGGCAAACTCTTTCATGAACATATTTCCTTTATAAGTCAATGAGAGCTTTTGTTCATCTCTGAAGTAGTGACATTTTATTGGTTTACAAATAGGTTTGGAAAAAAATAATATTATGGCTTTGTGGCAGGGGGGCTCAAGAGCTGCATGGTGGAAAGGCAACTATTACTTTGCTGAAATGAATGGATTTTCTTAGTAACAGTCCCAAACAGGCAGTTGATTAATGATTACCTCACTCAAACAGTATGTTTGCAAACTCAGAGGGCTGAGGAGCAAAGAACTCTGGGAAGAAGCCAGTGCTTTGAGGAAACTTGGCTCAACTGGGACAGATGTTCAAAGGGTTTGTTTTGAGCTTATGTGAAATATTGTTTCTCTGGCTGAGAGAGACCCTGTTTTCCTGTATTTTACAAATGAAGCAAAAAAAAATGTTCTGTGTTACATCTGATGTGAGGCACCACAAAGAAGGTGTAGCCCATGAAGAATGGAGCAAAAGAGGCTTTAAGACATCTCTGTAGATGCTGATACAGGCCAATGAATCTTCCCGTAAAATAGAGCAGCCCTCAGGGACTGTTCTAATTTACACTAGCTTTATCCTGGCTCCCTATTTCTTGTGCTGTGCTGCAACCTAGATTAAGTCTGAATTTCTGCAGCACTGCACACCCTGGAAACTCCTTTTTTGCCCAAGGTAAACTCCTTGAACAGAAATAACTCTTCTCTCATACTAGGGAATTCTTCTTTATCTGGACAATCCCTTACCTGTAAATGTTTATATCTTATCCAGTGGTACATGTGGTCATGGTGAGAACCTGGAATTGATCTATCATTTGAGTTTTTAGTTTTCCTCTTTAAAGGTAATAGCCCTACTTAGGCATTTTTTCTCCTAAGTGGCTTCTGACTGTATCTCTTGGTTGTAGTAACCTTTTCTAAACATAAGTTTTAATTGAATTCCTTATTTCTCTCCCATTCATGTTTACTTAAAGATTTAGGTTTTGCAAAGAGTGAAAACAGTTAAGAATAACAAGTGAGGTTTAAGTGTTCTTCCTTCTTTGGCACAAAACCGTTATATCTCAGAAGACTATATATAAGGCAGATTCTATACCTAATTCTGGCCAATTCAGCAAGAGTAAAATTATATTCTGTGTGAGAAATGATCACAGAATTTAGCCTATTATACTCAAAACTTTTTATTCTCAAACTGCGTAATTGGTACATATAGCACATGAAGTTACAGAAATGTTAAAATCCTCTCTGTGTAGGTACTGAGTGAAAGTGATCAGTCTCCCTCTGTTCACCCTTTACGAAAGGGAACTCAGCAGTGATTCATTTCTTTCTAAGGAAAACAGAGTAGCCATGATGTCAGGTGTAAAACAGACTGAAAGGGTCATAGAAAAGAAGGAAGTAAAGAGAGTTAACTGGTATCCAATTTTTCATTTTCACACTGCAGTTAAAGCTTGCTGATGAGGTGTGGGGTGACTCTACAGTATTTTCTCAGTATTCCAGTCTGACCATTGCAAACTTAGAAATCATGAGCAGTGTTTTTCTACAGCAAAGTGTGGAGGCTGATTTATTTTTTTAATAAAAATGGATTTTTATTTATACTAATACAAATTTCCTAATGAGTTAAGAAAGCCTTTAACATGTCACTGATAATTGTCTCTTCTGATCATAACCCTTTATGCTCATATTTTCTCCCACTCCACAAACAGTGACAGCAAGCCCATGCTTTTATTTTCAAACATACAGTCAAGTTGAATGCCATGATCCTATGTCTGTATTTTGTGAGCACTATGCAGATAAATTCCAGGCAGCATGCAGTTCTAAATACAGATATGAACAATAGCTGGTGCTTTTTTCTAATCCAGTACCCGCTAAGTACATGTAATATATATTCAGAACTGCATTAAACTATTGATCTATGATTTGAACATGTATTTTCATTTTTTGTTTTGATGCTGATGCATTGTTTGGCAGTTAGAATCCCTGTAGATAAGAATATAATAACTAATAACATTTCCTTTGCTTTCTAGGGTCTTTATGGCAGAATGATGAATTCCATCTTTTCCAGAATGGTAAGCAGAAAGCTTTTTCTGTTTCTGATAACAAAGAACAGAAGGTAAATTCTTGTAAGAAGGGATTGCCAAATTGCTTGAGAAATAACTGTACTGTACAATTTCATAATTATATGGCTTATACAACTGAAAATATTTGAATATTCAAATCCTGTAAGCTACCTAGAAAAGATTTGCAGAACATTACGCTAATTATTCAAAAGAAAATATGTTACAATTTAACATTCTTGTTAGAAATGCTGACCACAGAATGCTCAACTATTTATTTTTCTTAACAATTTATTAAAATGTATAAATTCCCTTAAATATAAATACATTGTTCTATAAGTAAAGAACATAAATATCTCTCTTCTTTAGGCTGAGAAAGGGTAAGTTTCATAGTATGTGTTACTATAAAATTGATCTTTATTTATGTTTCACTAGGGCTTTGCTGTGTGAATGTAAAAATACGTAGTTTCCAAATGCAGACATCACTTCTGCATGCTATCATGTTGTTTTAAAAAGAAGGTTTCATCTTTCATTCTTCTTTTTTTTTTTATGCCTGAAAAAGGCAATATTTATTTTGCCCCTTGATCATAACATCTTTACAATCAAATAAAAAGAAAAATTCATCATACTGTATGTGTAAAGGTCATCCTAAAATAACACTTCTGAGCAAACTATACTGAATCCAATGAGTACATTACTAAGGAGAAATGTTTTCTAACACGTCTTGGGCATTCCCTCTACAAAAAATATCCTTTCCCACTACATAAAAATGTACTCTGAAATCAACATAAAACCATCAAGAAGTGAAACTACTGTTAAAATGAAAAGAAATACCACTTGAAAAATATCCCAGCAGAGCACAATTCTGACCAATAATGTGCTTCTTAGTGTTACACTTGAAAGATCTTCCATCTAATCCCAAAAGGAACTCAAGGCTCTTAAAAAAAAAAAAAAAAAAAAAAAAAAATTCACAAACTTTAATGTATAAGAGCTTAAAACAATGATAGATCTAAGATATTGGGATGGATTTTTTGTTGTCTCTAGATGAAAGCAGTATCAAAATTCCTGGGGTTCAAGAAAACCAATAGCAAAACACAAGTTTTGTGATGAACTTTAAGATGATGCTTGATTTCTGATCAACATAGAGGGTTAGTTGTTCTTTGAAACTTTTTTTCTAGGCAAGTAAAACCTGCAGGTGAAGCTGTGTTGATAGACTTGGTTTTGACCTGCAGCTCTAGCCCTCTGATAATAGGAATGAGGTCTGCTTGGTCCGTAATGTGCTTTTACCTGCTGCTAAGAGGGGAAAGAATGGGATATTTGAGAACTATCATGCTTGTGGTTTCTTCAGGGGCATATCTATGATTAAAGAGATGGAAAAGTCATGTTGAAGTAAGGGGGGTGGGAGGGCAAAAAGAAAAAAAAGCAAAAAGAACAGTCCAAACAGGCATGAGAACAACATTTAACCACATTTAACCTCCTTCATCTACAAACATAAAAATGTTTAAGAAGAACTCAAGAGTAATTTTTAATCAGAAAGATTAACTAGGTGACAGTTAAGTATGCTTGGGATTAAACCATCAAAGTGCCTGTCTCTTTTGTGTATATTCACCTATTAGCAGTAGGTACTTGGCACAAGGACTGTATGTAGGTTGCAGCCGCAGAGACACACTTGCACTGCATACACCCTTCTCTGCAATGTTCATTAGGCAATAATATTGTCAAAGGTAAGTGTTTACCAGCAGCTTTAGTCTACTTAAAACTATTTTAGCCTGAAGCTGATCTTGTGAAGAAGGCTTGGGGGAAGGGAAGAAGAGAGACCCAACATTTCATTTTTCATGACAACAAATGTATTCAGCCAGTATCCTGATCTGAGGTAATTTATAACTCTAAATTTGCATGTTAAGTGAAATTATAATTATTTTTATTTTGAGGCCAAGTGTGTGATTTACACTATTAGAGAAGAAGATAGGACAAAAGCTTGAACCTTAAGGGTTACTATAACAAAGAGAGTAATAGATTGATTTTTAAATGTATAACCATGTGCATCTCAATGACTTTTCACTGACTTGCTCAGGAATACAGTGTTGATTATCTTGATCATAGATTTCCTTGATGTAAATATAATAATATAATATTATATACATAATATTACTAATATATAATATTAATATATATAATGTAAAATATTAATGCAAATATATTTTTCAAGTTTGGTGTCTTTTGTTTAAGGAATGGGAAACTGAGCTTCTTCATACTAGTGCCTTTCAACATTGCAAGACTTTTTCTAATCCCAAAACCAAGATAAATATCACAGAATTGTTGAATATAATTAATATCACTTTAAGAAAATACACCTTCCTTCTCATTTCTAACTCTACCTCTGCTTAATGAATAAAGATTAAATGCATGTTACTATGAACAGTCATAACATCTAAATTTTAATTTAAAGTGAACTTTTTTTCTAGATATGTTAATAAATTATCTGTTTCCTGAAATTTTTCCTAATATGTACCATTTAATGGTAGCATTTCATTAAATATATAAATATTTTGCCATGAATTTTTAATTCCACAAGTTTTAATACAGGGAAAATCATGTTAGATAAACTGAGAACATAAAAGACCCGCTAACACACATGGAAGACAGCCGCAGCTGAAAACTGAAGAAGACAAAAAAATAGTTCTCACTTTCCTCTCAATTAAAACCTTGTGGAATTGTTCTTTGAGATTATAGATCTCTGTTGGGATTCTGAACTTACACAGAACTTTTTGGTTCATTTCACAGGAATAATATTCATCTTAATTAGCAAAAGCAATTGAGGGGCTTTTCTCTTTTTTACAAAAGGGAGTTCACTCTGTGTACTGATTGTGATTTTATCCTGATAAATGAAAAGTTCTTGTGTTTCTGAACAGCAGCTGAATATGTTAGCTGTCTTCAGCCTTGTAGATTCTTTGTTAGACATCACCTTGTTGCGACAGAATGACTTACTTGGTAAGTGGTTGACCCGATTTTTTGTCTGGCACCCTAACATTGCTGGGCATTACGCCAAGACAGATTCTGTAGCTATTTATGATTACATTCAAGGTTCAACTATGCAAATCACAACTATTAGGCAAAAAGCAGAGCAGATTTGTTTTTTTAATATTTCCGTAGCTCACAAGGTCAAGGCATCTGTTTTCACAATTTTAAAATATAGTTTTGTAAGTAATGATCAGTAATGTTTAAAGAGATTGTCACCTTTAACATTTTATTTAGACTGATTTAGACAGAGTATAAACATTTTTCCTCATGTGCTACAAAATAATTGTATGGAGCACAGGAAGAAGAGACATGAGGTGAAGTGAAAAAATATGTCTCATTTTATCTGTCTGTGACCAGCTTATCCACACCATACAGAATTACAGTAAAACAAGAGGAAGATGAACTGTGACAAAACATCTTTGGAGAGTGCAGCCTTTCCCCGAGGCTGCCCTGATGCAGCTGGCTGTGGGGAACAGCAGAGAAGGGCAAGAACCAAATGCCTGCTCTGCCGCAGCCTGGGCACCCTGACTGCTTACACCTCCTCGCTGGGTCTGAAATCAGACCTGAATCCTACATGACTCCCTAGGCAGAATGCATTCACAATTATTTCTGCCTGGCTTTTGCCACATCTAAAGCCACCCAGCATCTTTCTGGTGGATTATAGTTACAGGCAGGTACAGGGTGCAATGTCCCTGTAGATCTGTTCTTGCATCACACACTGAAACGGTGGTGGTCATTTGCTAGACTTCAGTTTGGAGATTTCTATGGGGTCCAGTGTCCTCCCCCTTATTCCAGTGACATTCGAGCCACATTGAGACTGAAAAGCAAAACTTGTGCAATTTCAAACTTGTACTACACAAGTTCTTTGGGATAGGTTTGCCATTTGCTCTGTGTGCTGTCCAGTATCTGTCCTGGTCTGAATCCTCTGGTAGTCATAGGCACAGGCTGTCCTGGTTCCTACCGTCCTGCAGATAAGCTGTTGTTTTGTCTCAGTTTTTCAAAGTAACAGTGAAAACATGTTTACAAAACTAGCACCAGTATGTGTGATGTAGTAAGAACTGTGTCTACAAAAAAAATTGAAATGTGATTTAAACACATATAAAAATGACTACTCATAAACAGAATGTGAAAAGAGGTTGTGTGCACAAGATGTCACGAGATGGATTTTAAGAAGACATATATCTCTACCATATCCTAATTTCCTGACAAACCTAATGAAATTATTCATAAAACCTACACATGTATCAACAAACTTATCTATCAAAAATACACAGTTACAAATAATAATTCCATTCATCCAACACCTAAAGATTCTTCAACAATATAATACAAATAGGCAATACATAATAAAACATATAGAATATAGAAAGATGAGTATAACAATAATATAGTCTATATATAGTAGTAAATATAGTAAATTGAGACATTCCCTCTTAGAGAAAAGGGAAGCAGATTTAAAAAGAAGCAGTGCAGAGTCTGTTTTGTAACACAATTTTGGGCATACTTTGGATTAAGTCCAAACTTTGTGACAGAATCTCAGGTGGGAGCACATGTTCCTTCACCAGACAAGCATCCTTCACATAACACTGAGCATGGACAAAGTCTGCTTAATTTATTGGTTATAACATAAAATAATTAACAAGGCTGAACCTTTGGTTCAGAGTATTTCCTCATCTAAAATAACAGATTAACACAAAATCCTAAAACAGTTATTTGTTTTAGCAATTCCCCTTATCAGTCAACAGTTTTCTTTATAGTTGTAAAACAAAAAGCATTTTTAAAGATTCTATTGACTGAGAAAAATGAGTGTGAGTTAACAGTGGCTGAGTGTAGTTTTCATTTTTATTCCTCACCGGAGTTTTGTGGGTTGCAGTAAAATAATGTGTTTCAGAAAAAGGGAAATAATTATGGGAGAAGTTATGTGAGTGACTGCAGAATAAATCCAATTAAGATAAACTAATTGGTCAAAGTCTGATTTCTCTGTTTTAGTAACCATCCAATCAGAGTAGAGCTGAGAGTGTAGGGCTTCCCTGAATCATCTGTAAGAGTATATCCACGTACTCCTAAAAAGCTGTGAAAGAGGCTTCCAACAGAGTTGGGAAAATATTTTAAAGTGGGACAAAAAAATATACGTTGAATTGAGAATATGTAGATTTTCCATCAAATTCATAGGATTTGTGCAAAGAAGTAGAATTTGAGCCTTATTAATATAATAAAAGCCTTGGAATTTATTCATGGTTAAACTTCTGTGCTTTAACCAATCCTTTTAAAAGAGTCCCTTCTTCAACAAAAGGCACAGAGCACTGTGTTAAGGTAAACACTAGCAACTCTGTCCACAGTCAAATCTAAATAATACTTAAGAAACTAAATCCAAGACATTAGCAATAAAAATACTTAGCATGTATTTCTTTCCTGGGAGCCTACATGGAAATTGAATTCCACTGAGCTGCACTTACATAGAACAGAATTCAATTAAAAAAAAAAAAATCCACTTGAATTCCATGCTGTGAAAAGCCCTTGCAAATTTATTTTAGGGACTTCGGGTGTGGAGCCTGGACACAGTTTTATTTTATTTTTTAATGGAATCAGTCTTAATGTCTAAGGTTATTCTTTACTTGCCTCTGCTGAACAGTTTTCACATATAAGCCAACTGAGGACAACTCATTATTAAAGAAGTCGGCAGGTGTCCTGTGCTCTGAAACATATTAAATAAAGAACTCAACGGGATCATGTTGACTGTAAGCTCCACAAAGAAATTAAATAATGAAGGCAGCGGCTCTTCAACGAAAACCAGTTCTGCGTAAGTAAAGAATATCTTGTCACAAGGTGGAAAGCTCTACATATTTTTACCAGAATCTCTATTCTGGTGTTTTCTGAAAAAAAGGTAGCCTGTAGATTTTAGACACTTAAACTTTCTGACCTGAGTCTTGTGCAATATAGAGTGATTGGAATGGCAGGAACTGAATAGTCGAAATCTGCCCTTCTCTGCACAGTTTCATTGCTCAACAGAAGAGCCATTGCAAAATGGCCTTGTTATCACTCTGAAGTTTGTTGAATTGTCTTACCCATGTCAATATTAAATGAAATACCCCTGCAAAATACAAAGAAAAGAGCAGAAAAGGGTTCATCAGTTACTATTTTTCCAATGTATGAAGCCTTCCAGCCACAAAAACATTTAAAACACTCTCTCCTTTTGATTTAAATGTATTTTGGGATAAGGTAACTTTATATCACGTTAAGAAGGTTCAGAACCAATATAAATACAGTTTTGAACTTCCCACTTATTCTGAGTGGTTGAGTAATTGCACCAGACAAATAGTTTTAGAGTGGGCTTTAATATAAGGAATCACAAAATTTATTAGGTGTTAATTTATTAAAAAATTTTGTCGGGCAGTAATTGTTCAAAGAAAATTGACAATTAAGAAATCTAATTAAGCCTCATTTTGAAGAAAAATTAAACTTGATTTAACTTTCTTTGGAAAGATAAAAATTGACTTCAATAGAAGTAGGTCTGGGCAACTCAGAGTCAATTGGAAAATAAATTATCCTAAGTGCATCCAGACTCACTGAGCATCTTTAAGAAACAGAGTGTTCATAATGAACCAAAGTCTTCTGACAGATTAAAAAGACTTTAAAAAAACTAATATGAAAAAAACATTACAAAACCTTTGTTGACCAGGTGTTTTCCCTTTTTATCAATACAATATATTCCTATAACGGCCATCCCATGCTCTGCCATTAAAATGTGAGCTTTCCTTTCAGGTGCTTTGCCTCAGACATATGGAATTCTCATCTGCAGTTTTTACCTCCAGCCTCCCAAGTTAATCACACAGGGCTTCTTGAACAACAGTTTGCTGCAAACACAATTCTACAATCTGGTCCTCAGTGAGTTAGTATGAATTTACTAGAAAAATTAAGAAGTCCTTCTCCAAACTCACTAGTAATTTTAATACAAGATGACACATTTCCCAATATTTGTGATTTCCAAGTTAATATAGTTGATGAGATTTAACAGGAATAAGTATTTGTAGGACTGGGATATAGTCTTGGTTCAGCAGACGTTTGCTCCCCTAGACCTGTGTGTTTGCAGAAGAGAGGCCTTAGCTTATGTTACTGGTTAAAAGTAAGCAGGAAATTCTGATGTCCTGATGCCATTCATTCCTACCAACCATTTAGTCCATATTCATACTCATTTTTTCAAGAAGGAAACAAACAATTCTCAAATATTAATTCTTGCCTAGATACAACTTACAGTTGTATTAGTTACAATGTTTGCCAATGCCTTGTTGTCAGCCTGATGCCTCATGTGTGGGTAATTGCGTGCTTGATAGAAAAATTTCCCAGAAAGTTCAGATGAAACCCTAAAAGTAGTCCAGTTATACACACTTCAGCCTCAATGTATCATGAAAACTTTTTCTCCTACCGTTTTTTCATTCCAGTTGCCATTTTCAGATCCCCCCAGCAAGAATCCATACTGATCCTCATCCTGCCTTGAAATGAAATACGTGTGTATCAGTCTGCCTGGATCAGGAATTCTACAAGTGCTACATTACACCAACCCATGGCCAAAAGCAAAAATACCTGTAAGGACCATGTGCTAGAGCTATCAGGGGGCACTGGTAGAACCGAGAGCTGAGCTTGGAGCAACACTGGCTGAGGGCTACACTTGCAGCTCAGTCTGTACGACTGTCTAATGCTGTAATCCCAAGTCAAAGAACGTGGTAGGAGTGCGGGAGCTTACCCTTGGAGATCTCTTGAGTGAAGCACAGATGGCAATCTCTAAGTGCAGTGGAAGAGTGAGTGACCAAAGAAATTGAATGCATTCAATCACTTTTAAGACATCTCATCCTTGTGCAGCATTTTGATCCTGTGCTTGAGTAAATGTATGATTAAATTTTTATTAAAAGGTAATGCTCCTGTTTTAATGATAGTTAATTACATATAATTAAAATGAAAGAACTAATAATATTAAACATTTCATCAGCGGTAAAGATAAATATAAATACATATATTGTAGTATGATTAAATATGTATATATAACTTTGAGCCTATATTATCCTCAATGCATTATGTAAAAGCGAAAATGAATAATAAAATATATGAAATAATATTATATTTCAGGTACTACATAAAATAAAAGTCTGGTTCATTACTTCCACATTGATAAAATCTATTTGGTTTTTGGGGTGCAATATGCAAAGTATAGTTGAGGTAGCTTTAAAAATTTAAAAAATAATTCCTATTATAATAGACGTGTATACTTCACTGCTACATCACCTTTCCCTGTGAAAAGCAAATTACAATGCTAAATGACCTACATTTTTTACCACAGAGAGTCCTAGATTAGATTTTGGAAATACCTCATTTCTAGCTAACCTTGAATCCATACATCTTCACAGGCCTATATTCAGATTTTCAGAATCTTTGAAACAGACCTTAAATACTCCTACATAGGGTATTCTTCTCACATGCCACTTGCTTATATCTGAAAAATCTAATCTCATTTTGCCTCTTTAAAAAAACCCCAACTCATTGTTTAGTGTCGCAACAACACAACTTGGTCTCTACCCTTAGATACACCATGTTTTAAAGGATAACATTCATTCCAGTTGTGATTTCTGCCATTAGATACAGGGAATCTGTATGTCCAGATGTAAAATGTTACGAATCCGCTGAAACTTTGTCCTGTTAAATTTTGTGTATTAACGCAGTATAAAAAGCTGAGAAATGTGTTAGTTTTTTTAATAAATTTTTAAATTGTGTAGTTTTACATCACAGAGATGTTTTAGACTCTGAAAACTCTAAGGAAGTAGTATTTTTCTAAAAAGATCTTAAAGCCCTCAGAAGAATTTTAAGGATTTTTATGAACCTCTGCATGCATTTTTTAGCTAGACTTTGGCATTGTTTCAGTGTAACTCCAGTGCGACTCAATCAGTTTATTTCATAATTAAAAACAAGGAAATAGTAACAAAAATACATAATATATGGTACTCGTGTTTATAATAGAAACATCCATAAAGAAAGAAACATGTTCTAACTCTTCTCATTACCCCAAAGAGAATTGCATCTTTAATCACACAAAGCACAACGGCTTTCTAATTTTGTTTAAAGTGTTTCAGTACTTACAAAAACCAGATCAGGTTATTGTAAATCTAGAGCAAATTAGAATCATTGGCCTCTGCTCAGCTGTATTCAAGAATACTATGTAAATCATAAATTTAATGGCATAGTGAGACACACATCTGTTTCTATTTTGTAGAAGTTAATAATCTAACTTTAGAGTATTTAAACATTACTTTCATTAACTGGAAAATTGTGAAAAATAGAGACTGCTGTAAGTCTTGTGTTGCAGCATTATGCTAAGGGAAATATAAAAAGTGCAAGTAAAACCTAATTTTCTGAGAGATATGTGCCATTGTCTGTTTCATGACCTTGCAGCTCCTCTGTTTACTGGGAAAACTTACACAAACAGAGCTGCCTTGCTAAGTAGAATCTGCACCTGCACATAGTAGATTTCAGTTGGTATTTTTAGTAGCAAATGTCTTTCACTACAAGGAATAGATGGTGCCTTAATTCCCTAAACTTATATAGATAATGATCTCATGACTTTTCTTATAGTTAGAATTCTATATTCTAATTCTATCTATTCTATTCTAGAATTCTATCCAAATAAATAATCTGCAGATCAATATACATATTGCAACTGATTTTAAAGATATTTTTGTCACTAGAACTGATAAAAATGCTGTGCTGCATAAATCAATTCTCCGTATATATTTATTTTTATAAAACTTACATTGTGGTCTGGTGCGTACTCTGTCTTGTAAGTTGCTTCATAACATAGCTCTTATTGAAAAGTTTATTAAGATATTAATACACTGGCTTATGCTGTATCACAAATGAGGCATCATGCCCAGTTTAAGTAAATGGTGTGTGATTTGTTGGAGAAACAAATCAGGATTTTCAACATTTTTTGTTGTAAAGACAGTAGTTTTTAGGTATAAAAATTATGTCCAAAATATAATTTCTTACAGATTTTTTTCCCTTCAATAACCTACTTATTAAAAGACACACAATCTTTGGGAAGTCAAATGTCACTTATGTGCTTTTTCGCTTGTGCTAAAATTACCTGTGGTAGTAGATACTTTGCATTAAAGCTTAGGGTGCATAAAGCTGAATGGGATTTATGTAAATAACTGTATGAATATGTATCTCACCTTTTTTCAGTGCTACTTTCAATGAGCTGTATTTGAGAGGGAATTATATTAATATATACAACCGATAGGGAATTTGCACATTAATTTTACTGTCAACAAAAATTCTAAAGAAACCAAATTAAACTGACATAGCCATATAGAAAGGCAACAGGAAGAGAAAACGAGCAAAACTGGGCATCTACGTGGTGCAATGCAAATTTGTGGTTTATCCTTCAGTAAGATTCAGTGCTTGCATATGCAGAAAATTCTCCCATTCCTGTGTATATGCACATGAAGTTATCACCTTGCTTTCCAAGCATGTCATAAAAGTTTGTGTCTTGTCTTAATGATATATTAAATGTAGGACTATGACTTACCAGATATAATACAAAAAGATCATATTTTGATGCTCATTATTCAACAAACAGTAGCCAGTGCTCACACTGAAGTGGAGAATAGCATCTTAATTAATTATTGAATACATTTTAGTATTTATAATTAGCAGTAATACTAAGCAGTCAATCCATGTTCCTCAAAACAGAAGCACAGAACTAATATCATTCTTTGACTGCAGTGTTTTTAGAAAGGCGTAACCATTCCTTCAATCAGATTCAAATACTATTTGTCAAAAACATTGAGGTCTGTCAAAAGTAAATGATCATTTAATTAAAGAAAAAAAAGGTGGAATATCTTTGATCCCTATACTTTAGTGATATTAATTCCCTGTGCTGCAGGTGTTAGTAATATATAACAAATCATTACTGAAACAGAGGCTTTTATAGGCAGTTTCAGTGAAGGAAAATGAGTGTTCTTTACAGCTGCCAGAGTTACACCTGGCAATGTAGCACAAGCATGACAAAATGTGAACTAGAAGATGTAAGCCTGGAAACAAATCTGGGTCTCCTTCTCCATGCTCTGCTCATGTCAGCTGAGATGGATTGTGAAGCAGTGCTGCTGTACAAAGTTGATGGGGAGCAGGGAGAGTCTGAATTTGCTGCTGTGTCTAGGCTCTCTGACCAGCGATCCATGATGCATCTCTGCTATCTGCTCCAGAGGGAGCCAATCACATAACTTTCACCATTTCAATGGCAATCAGTACCAAGAAGGAAGAAAATATCCCTATAAAAAATATAAGGTACCAAGTCCTTGTGTTAAACCACATAACAAAATCAAAGCAAGTATAACCAATCAACTGAGGTTATGAGCCCTTCAAGAATGGCATGAGAAACTGAGAGGCAGAACCAGCGGAACTGTATGTAAGGGACGACTTACACACTGACTTGATTAAAGCTATCAATTGAAGATGCTAATTTGAAAAAGAAACACTTGTTCTGACAGAATAACACCTAATTGGCACATTGGGGAAACAGCAAAAGTGAACTGAAATATGCAAGTTTGGAAGCAAATATGGCTGTCATGCCCCATCCTTTGATACGGGAAATTTGAAAGTTGCAATCATGAGGTGAGGAAGTCCCAGCAGGAGGTTCTTTTCTGTTCATGATTGATTGTGAGCACCCTGTTCCTTCCTGTTCGTAACGTATTACCATATCTCTCAACTTGATTATTATGACTATGGACCAGATTTTCATGTAGGCACCGTATAGAATTTCCGCAACTTGACTCCTAAAGAGAAACATGGAAAGAATTTAAGCTGTTAGGTTTAAAAACTTCTCTGCTTCAATGCTGCCTACCTGGGGAAGATGTCTCTCTTCAATAGGCGCTTCCATGTCTTTATATCAAATTTTTCTGCAGCTGTAATTCTCATCATGCCAAATATTACTTCAGTCAAGATAAACCAGACTAAGGAGCTCTGCAGCTATATTATTGATAAGGTTCTCTGTAAAACAAAGCTGAGCAGTTAAAGGTGACAGTTGTACTCTAAGAGCACCTGACACTCACCAACACAGGCTGCTACTAAACCCAGTGGCAATCATCCCTTCCTTTTAAAGGTGTGGCTTTATTCTACAACCAGCAGTTAAGAGACTTGTACAAAATGAATGAAACAGGCTCAGTTCTCTGCTCTGACTGAAGGGTTTCAAGTGCATATTTCTCCCCAGCTAAACAGTTCTCTAACCCACAGCTTGATTGGAGATGGAAATATTCTCCACTTTTCCTGTTAAAGTCATGCACCAGGCATAAAATGATTCAGGATTCACTGGGCTAGAAAGTGAAAGCACCAGAGGGAACATGACTCTATAGCTTAATGATTTGAACAATCAGTTGGAATGGGGAGGCCTGAGTTCTGGTCGGCAGTCCAAGAATTTGATGTATTTTATCCCATAACTTCTCCAGAAAGTAAATTAAACCTTACTACTAATGTAGATGGGTTTGTAGAGCTGCGCAGATCTCCTCAAATCTTGGCCTATGCCATCAAGGTTATGGATTTTAATAGTGCTTAGGATGACTACATTAGGTGCTTGGGTAAGAACAGAAAGGGCTTCTTGTATTCATACTTGCTATTACAATGGTCATTTATTTGTTCATCTTTTTTGCATCACCTTTCACTGTGTGAAACAGAACCAACAGAATGGCCAGAAACCTAGGTAATATGATACTTTAAAGCACTCTGTAATACTAGTTCTAGATTGAAATCTAAATGCAATTGGAATTTGATAAGCAACCATAAGTGTTATAGGGGCTTAGCATAGATATCCAGTCCTTCTCTCATTCAGTTTCAAATATTCCCATTTTGTTACATCAAGAAAGAGGGTTGCAAGAGGTAAGGAGAGGTGGTGAGAATACACAGTGATTTCCATATGTGCCAGTCTGAGAGATGGGGTAAATCTGCAAATCACAGAGATTGAGCAAACTCATGGCAAATTGTACCATATAGTTGTGTAAGGGGGAGAAGGAGCTTCCTACCTGCCAGGCAAAATTACATTTATTTTAAATAGAAAATTCTACTTGAATTCTTAGTATTCTCTTGGGCTTCCCTTCTTAAAAAACAACAACAACAAAAAACAAACAAACAAAAAACCAAACATTTTTTGCTGCCCAAATGCAGAAGTTGTGCCTATGCAGATATAGCAGCTGGAGAAAAGGGAAGCTAGAAATGTGCAAAACTATTTGGAGAATTGGGATCTCTTGACATATCTCTTTCCCCAAAAGCTCAGCATTGCAGTTCCTTTCCTGGGATGATCGTTTAAGCTTCCGTGCTGAGCTTTTCATATGAAAGCAGGGAATTGTACTCGTCTCTTTTTAAACATGTTCTGCTACGCAACTCTTAACAGCTCAGTCTTGAAAACTCTTTGGCCTTTGTAAATGCCTGCAGCATTTAACTGTAAACTTTTCTCCACCAACATACATCCAAGATACCTGAAGTCCAAAGTAAGGAATGTACTTCTTCAATAACACTGAGCTCCACCACTCCCCCAAATTTATTTCAGAGAGTAGAAAGGCAACTGCAAAGTCTTAACATGGGCATAAAAAACTGCATCTCAATTCATTGGTAAAAATCATATTGATCTCTTACAATTTATTAATGTGATACAAAAATTCTGTTTCAGAATACCTAGTTAATAGGGCATACAAATGCTTTTGTTTCATAGCTGCATTTGCTCTGAACAAGGTTTTTCTAAAATTACTTAATTAAACAAAATTAAATTAATTTCTAAGAAACAAGAAAAAACAGCTTTGTTGGATAAAATTGTATTCATTTTCTTGAAGCTATATAAATTAAAAACATGCATTTCTACAGTTGGAAAAAAAAAATCCATGGTTAAAATGTTTGAAGCCCATCAATCTCTTTAACCACACAGCTAATGTGTTCCTTCTGTTTTCTTTGAATGAAATCACCATGAGTGGTTAGATGTTGATTTAACATAAAGCAAGTGGAAATGGGTGTTTCCTTAGTCATGTATAGAATTTATTTTTAAAAACAATTAGCAAGTGTTATGAGTAAGTCAATGATTTTGTCATTTCTTGAATAATGATATAGATTATGAGTCATTAAAATTGATTACTGAAGTAAACTATGCAAAATGCAAATTCATATTACATTTATTTGTTTGGAACAGCTGCAGAATTCTCTTTTTTTATTGATGGGTTTCATTTTTTTCCCCAAGCGACACTAAAATCAATTACTTAGTTTAAAAGACCGGTAATTGTCAAGATATATTTCCAAACTTTCAAGGCAATACATTGGATATTTCCTATTATGGGTTGTATCTTTCACAGTTTATTTATATAAATTTGCCTTCAAAATTAATTGGGGATTTTCCTAAATAAAACAAGCAAAATTTTCCCTTTTCTGTTTTCTGTTGAAATGGTAAAATCGTGTAATGGTTTGTTACTTTTCCATGTACCATGGAAAAAAACTCAAGTCTTTACATTATACCAATTAAATTCTGTCTTTATATTAGTACACCAATTTTAGAGGATGCTACTGCACTACATATATTTACTATCTCTTCTGTCAGTCTTTGCTAACATTGCATCTAATTATAAGTTCATTGATAAGTTATTCACAGGAGTATAGACAGATAAGAGGAAATGTCAGTCACTACTTTTTAAAGTTCAGTCATAAAACTCCAGTAAGAAAAAAATAGGCTGCATAAAATCTAGGTAAATAATTTCTCATGGGCGAACTGACTTAGGGAAATACAAAATATTATTTATCAAGATATTGAAACATTTTAAATTAACCTTTTTAAGAACAGGCAGATGTAAGATGCAATTCTCTGACCAAAAAAAAGAGGAAAAAAAAAAAGCTAGCAGAGTCTATAAGATCATATTACAGACATCATAATTTGGCCAATTTTTGCCATAAGTTAAATCATCTTTCTCAGATACATCTCCAAGTACACAGCTGACAGTTAAATCTTTTCCAGTTGTTACTGTCCTACACACAGTCCCTAGAAATGCTAATTGATACACAACTGTTTTGATTATCTTAATAATTAGTAAGAATTTGCCTTTATTTTTCAAAGACATGATCCAGCAGATTCATCAAAGCAACTGGAGAACGCTACACACAGAATATACAGCTTAACATGAAACATTACAAATTTAACATTAGTAAAAAGGGGGGGGGATAAAATATCATGAAAATATTTTCATAAGATTATAACATTTCTTGTAGTGTTTTCAAGCTAGATATTTTGCACTGTTGCAGCAAAGCAAGATTTTAATGAAGATCTAGTCTGTAATTACTTGTGGAGTCTGTATGGAGTAAGATTCATATTTTATATGGATATGGCAAAAAGCAAATAGTAGGTAGTCATAATGGTGGAAAGAAATTTGATTTGTTATAATTCCTTCTTATATATTAATATTCAAATCTGGCAATAATTGTGGCTGAGTAAAAACTAAGGGATCAGATTCAAGTATGCCATAGGTACATGTGTGTACAATTTTTCTGTTTTAAAGAAACAGATGCTGATTCATGTGAAGTAAAATTAATCATTTGAGTAATAGTATTTTACTTGCCAAAACAATATACACCTCTGCCAGGTATTCTTATATCTTAATGCAGTTTTAATGAGAATTAATGGAAACGTGTTTTTGAAACAAATGCTAAGAGGTCTCTGCATTTTTACCAATTGTTTAAAACTGAGTTTTACAGCTTAGAGTTGTAAAACTCCATCTCTGCATGTAGAAAGAAATATGATTCCAGAAGTTTTGATGAAAAGAGGGAAAATGAACTTCAGTCCTGCAGTTGAATTCACATAGGTGAATTCACTTTGACTTCTGCAAATATTAACACAAGGCCTAGTTCTGCAGTTCTTTTCAATTTTTTCATGGGTTAAAAAAAAAATAAAATTAGAGAACCCAACAGACTTTTTTTGCTGCAAACAGAAGAATTCCTCTCTCTCATGTCATCTCAAAGGAAAACCGTCAACCCCAGCTAATTCTTGTATTACCGACAGCTTTCTGGCTAAACCCTGTTCTCATCAACTAAGCAAAAGTCTGTTAGCTCAGGGCTATCACCGCTTATCTGCAATTACATTTATTAAAACAAAAAAGAAAAAGTAGGATTTGTTAATGATACATTTTAAAACTTTGGTAAAATCATAGCAAATCAACATGTAGGCCTTTATATTTCTATGACCATCTTTTCAAGCATGTTTTCAGAACAGATATATCCAACCCTTTAAGTGAAACCCAGTTTCTAATAAATACATTAAAATGCCTGTATAATTTAATTCCATTAGAAATTCATAAGAGGTTATTTAGGGTTTATACAGGTATTTATTAGGATATTCAGCAAGAAAAGGCGGTTGGCTATACTAGGAATACACAAAGGATTTAATAGAGAACCTGTTCTTTTGGTGTTTTGCTCTCACAGTAACTCATACTTTAAACTATATATAGTAGGCAGAAAACTGTTACACAGAGAGATGATCTCCCATCCTCCCATGCTGAGTTTGGTTTTGAGGGAGTTTGCAGATTTAATACAATTGAAACCAGCTTCAGGAAGATGCCTTGCTCACTATGGCAGAACTCCTCCCTTGGTCCTAGAAGCCTGGGATTGTTCTTCTGCTCCCCAGTTCCCTCGACAGGTACCCTGAACTGAGGAAGGTTTGCGTGGCTATGGCATGCCCGTGTTTCACTGACTTTTAGATGTTCACCCCCAGGATTATTAGCAGTGTTGAAAGTTTAATGTGGTTTTGGAGAACTCTGGGCCAGCTCTGTGGTTCTCACTACTTCATATTGCAGGGTCTTCCAAGATCCAGTTTCCTTTTAACATGTCGTGTTGCTCTTAACACACGCTAAAATTTCTAAAGAACACTAATTGCACAGGTATGCAGAGACGTCAAAACTATTAAATCGAAAAATAAATTGTTACCATTAACAAAGGTAAAGATCCTGATTCCCTGGTGTGGTGTGGGTGTTTTAAGCTGAATTGCCAATGTGCTTTGGACCTAAAACACTTGATCGAGCCCCAAGTGTTCCTGCCTAGCACAAGCCATTCCGTGGGTAGATGCAGTTGAGAGGATTTAATTTCAGTGCTGCAGCTGGCAGAGGGAGGGGATGGCTACAAACCCCAAACAGCGGGGAGGGGGCTGTTACCGGGGCAAGCCTGCGCGGCTGTGACCGCGGCTCTCTCCGCGTCGGTCCCTGCGGCCACCGCAGCCTTGCGCTGGCTCCGCGCAGCCCCGGCGTGGCGTGGGATGGGCACACGGGCCCGCGCCCCCCGCTAATGCCCAGCTGCTTCTCCCCTGACCTTGAGAGCTGGGAATTGCCCATGTTGCACAGCCTGAAAGGTCAGAGCGGATTCTGAGTGCTTTGCATCAATACAGAGGAAAAACCCAAGCCCTACCGACAACCCCAGACCTGGTTTCCAAGAACAGATTTTTTTTTTTTTTTTTTTTTTTTTTGGAAAATTTAACAGCGCTACTAGACTGCGTTTTATGCCCGAGCACAGCAGTGAGTCAACTGAGTATCCTTTAAATCGTTTCCAAGTGCTGTTTACCCTTCCCTGACATGTTTTCCTCAACGCATCGCTGTGCCTGGCGGGCAGGAGCCAGCCCATGTCAGTGCGAGGGAGCGAAGGAAAGGGCCAGCAGAGCCGTGGAAGCACCGGGGTGCCGGGACCCCCCGTTCCCCTGCTCCCGCTCGCTTCTCGCGTAGCCAGTGAAGGATTTTTGGGTGACGCGGGGGAGCGAGGGGACAGGGGGGACAGGCGGTGCGGTGAACAGAGCCGGGCGGGTGCGGAGCGGTGAGCGGAGCCGAGCCGGTCGGGCAGCTCCGCCCGGGCCCGGGCAGGGGGAAGCCGCGGCGGGGACGCCTCCGGCC
>JAWWEU010000005.1:13259883-13384198 GCA_035583155.1 Acropternis orthonyx
TCTCTGAAATGTGTTTGATTGATAGAACAAAAAAGTTTCTTTTGTTTCTCTTTCCACTTTTTTTTTTTTTTTTTTTTTTTGGTGTGTATGTATTGCGTTTTTCCCATTGCCGCGCGCGTTACTTGCTCAGCGCCCGGTCTCCAGTCGCCGGCGGGGCAGCAGCACTGGGAGGAAGAGGAGAAAATCCGAGGAGGGGCCGGCGCCGCACTCCGCCAGAGGCCAGAATGTCATCCCGGGAGATGTGAATCCAGGCGGTGCGAGCGACAGAGACACGGAGGAGGGGGTCCATCGTAACATCCGAGTTGTTCCCCGCTAACCCCAGCTACTGGCATCGCCTCCTGATCGCCGCAGCACAGAAGGGACTCCCGAGGCTGGGCGCCCACACACTGCACTGCGCCCGTCCTACCCTCCATTTCGGCTTCTTGTTTTTTTTTTTTTTTTAAATTTATTTCTTGAGTGCGCGCGTGCGGGAGCCTGGCTGCATCATGCGTTTGGCGCGGAGCGGCGTGCGGGGAACTGCAGGAAAATGTTGACTTAGCCCCCGAAGAGCCTCCCGGCCGGCCGCGCGGACGAGCAGCCGCCCGTTCTCTGCGCTGCCCCAGCCCGCCGAGCCGCAGCGCCGCTGCCGCCCGCTCCCGCCCCAGCCCGCCCGCTCCTTCTCCCGCGCCGCCGCCGGGGCCCCGGGACTAACTCCGCCGGTTCTCCGCAGCCTTGCGCTCGGCGGGGCGACCCGGACCGCGGGTCCCGCCGGGGCCAGACATCCCGGCCCGCCTTCGGCTCCCAGACACAGGTAAGCGGAGCCCCGCGTCGCAGCCTCGCCGCGCGTTCTTGCGGCGCCTGCTCCCTCACTCGGCGGGGAAACACTTCAGAGTCCGCCTCGCCTGCCGGCGCTGCGGGGCCGCCGGAGGAACGCGCCCCTCGGTGAGCCCGCGGCACCTCCGCTCCGCACGGCCGCGCTCCGCGGGCCGCCCCCCCGCGCCCTGCGGAGGGACCTGCGGCAGCCGCGCCGGGTCCCGCAGCGGAACAGGGGGTGCGGGCCGGGGGTGCGGGCCCGGAGGGGTGAGGAACGGGGGATGCGGGCCGGGGGTCCGCCCGCCGAGCAGGCCCGGCGCACCCCGCGCAGCGGGGAAAGTTGCGTCCTGTTCGGCACATAATTACCTGTTGCGGGTTTATTTGTGTAACTCTGCTGAGCGCCCGTCCCCCAGCCCGTGCGAGGTGGGGGGGGAAGAGGGGGGTGGCTGTAGGAAGAGGAATAAATTACCCTTTGTCGGCTGCGGAGTGAGAGCAACTTTTTTTTTTTTTTACCCCCCTGTTTCTTTTTTATTTCTATTTATTTTCACATGTAGAAATCTGGGGCCATCTGGAGACAGAAAACAGTGTGTCATGAGGCACCGTTGCTGTGTCTGGCTCTAAAAATAACATCTTGTTGTTAGTCTGCGCCGGCCCTGCTGGGATTTGAGCGCGGTTTGTCAGAAAGTAAAGAGCTCTGCTGGTGCTCAGGTGTGTTTTCTTTGCCCACAAATGCCCCTGTGCGCGACGGAAGGCGTCCTGCGGAACAAATGTTCTGCTGTTCGGCTTCCTCAGACGCCCCGGCTCCCTCCTTTTGTTGCTTGCCACGAAAAGAGGTGCCATTTCGCATCATTCTGCAGAAATTGTTTGAATTAATGCAAGTGTGAATTCTTACCGTTTGAAGGAGGGTATTACCATATCAAAGGTTTCTTAGCTCCGGCTCAATTGAGAAAACTTCAGCTTGTCTTCCATTTGCTTCCAAGAAGAGGCCCAAAGGGCAGTGGGAATTGTAAAGGGGTAAAATGGGGAGGTGGATTTGGGTTGTGTGTCTGAACTTTTGCTGTTTCGCAATTATGCGAGTGAAAAACAAGGTCCCTCCGCTGCAGAGCTCTTGCGAACGCTCGGACAATTGCACTCCATTGATTAATGGTTTGTTCTGAGGAAAAAAAAAAGTGACCTTTTATGACAGACACTGTGGCGTGGATTCTGGGAGGGGGATTTAGAAAGCCCTTTCTACCGCTCATGCTCTGGGTACGGCCTACACGTTACTGTGTGCAGGGCTGAATGGGGAAGACCTTCTAATTAGTTCAGAAAACAAATGAAATCTTGTAATAAAAGACCTCTCGATTCCAGGCCTTTGAAACAAATATGCTTCCCTCCTTAATGGGTGGGTAGGCTGGAATAATAGATATTTTTATGGAGAGTTTTAAAAGAAGTTTTGATCACCACCGGCCATATGCTTCCATTTCCTTTTCATTCTAGAAAAAGTGAAAATGAGTAATTCTCGTAATCTCATTTAATCAGTGATACTGTGTTTACTAAGATAACCTAATTTGTGGTTAGTATTACCCTATAATAAATAATTGGAAAACAACCATGGCAGGAGTGCTGTTTTGGTGGCTGTGTAGAACATTTATGGCATTGCAAGTTGTTTTATGTGACTACATATTTGTAGTTTTTTATTCTTTTGTTACTATTTCCTCGAGTCTGGAAGGGGATGTGGCCCACCCGGTCTACCCTTTTATTATCTTTGCAAATCAATATTCATAATCCAACAACCCAAAAGCCAAGCAAAATCCAGTTATCCATCACTAAAGTGTGGACCTTTTCCAGGGACCAGATGTTTCCTGGGAACTATATTCTGGTTTATATCTCTAGCAAAAAAGAACTTCCTATGTTTTCCTTGCCTAGTGCTTCTTTCCAGACCTTTTACTTGAATGATACAGATACTAAAACATACATTTTGTGTCTTTTAAAAGTTGATTTAAGTGCTTGATATATAGCATTTGGTCTGTTGTTTGGTGTTTGTTTTATAATTTTTTTTCTTCCGGTTTACCATTTGAGAGGTGTCTCTTTTTAAGCCATGAAAGTGATGTGCCTTTAGAGTAGGATATCTTCACTCATGCTTCAATTTCCTTTCATTTAATGAAGGAACTGAATGTATATGGTATGTCTTAGTGAAAAACACTGCAGTTAATCAAAACATTTATATAGGTTTCTGTTATTCCTAGATGGACACGACCACTTGGGCATTTTGTAAATAGATGTATTTAGTGGTCCTAAAATTACATAATTACTTTCAGGTAATTTCCAGCAGTTTATTTTCCTAATGACTTCAGCTGTCTGAAGGTAGTACCTTTCGGTGGTGTAAAAGGAACATATTGATGTAATTGCCATTATCACACTTAAGTTGCTGTTAACTAGTCTGCTTTGAATGCAGAGTGCTGTAAAGAAAGCACATTATCCTTTCAGCTATTAGGGGTAATAAAAAAATTGTCTTGAAAATGATGCACTTTGGTTTATATGACGCCAACCCCAAATTCGACAAATCTCTGAAGGTAAAAAAATAAAAAGGTAGCGGAAAGAAGATTTTCAACATTCAGATGACAAAATTGGACCACTTAGGGAAAAATTAATGTGCAGCAGCAGCACTTCAGCTGCCATTTTCAATCACTGTGGGTTACTACGTGTTGGCAACAGTAAGAAAGCATAGACATTCAGATAGCTCAGGGAGCTGGTAGTTGGAGGAATCAGGATGTTGAATCATGTGGGGTAGAACAAACCAATTACTTCAGGTTTTGACTTGAGAATTTCCAGTAAACATTTTTTTTTCTGGCTTTTGGCTCCCCTACTCATTAATAGACCAACATCAAAGCAGGCAACTAAACTTTCAAATGTTATAAAAACTAATGTAAAGATACGGATCTCACATGTAGTCTTGCAAGTCTTAATTTAAAACAAGCAGTTGGAGTTTTTATTGCTGCAATTTTCACAATCAGCAGAGACATTAACACCAGGCTTCTGGGTGTTTCCCTTCTTAAAATGAGCAAGAGGAGAGCTTTAAAAAAACCCAAAGTTTGCTTAGTTAGTTCTTATTTGATCACTTCAGAAGCTTTCTCAATGTTTTATTTATCTCTTATTGCTTTTAATGCATAAAGTCAGGAAAGGGGGTTACTCAGGAATTCTAGTCTCCAGTAAGGAAGCACCTGATTAAAATTTAAATAATCAAAGTAGTATGGTCTTAGGTGTTTGTAGTCTTTCTGGTTAATAATATGTAATAATGTGATTGGTTTTATTTCTGAAAATGTGATATGTAGGCAGGATATTTTGATTAAGAGATATTTTTTAAAGGAGAATAGTTATGGTGAAGAAAAAATGCTATAGTTTTAAATTATAGCTTTTTAGAAAGGTCCATAATTTTCACTGGAGGATTTTGGAGAGAGGTGTCTCTAGTTAGGAAAAATATTTATCAAAGTTATATTCAAAATACATTTCTAGATAGTGTATCATAGGTTCATATAAATCATAATAACTGTACAGTAGAAAGAATTGTTTGATGTTTAGAAAGCATAGAAACACAATCATAAGTTTTTACTGAAATTTAGACTAAAAGTTTTGCATTTTCAAGCCCTTGCTCGTCCTTTGTTGACATACATTTAAGAAAATACTGTTAACTTACAGTATGGCTCTTATTGAGGATTGCATCATGCATAATAATAATGATAATAATGAATAACCTACCAGTAACCAGTTGGAGATATTTTATATATCAAAAAATGCACTATGTCTCCTCTGCATATCCACTGAAGAATATCGGTGGATGACTGATTATACAGGAACTGGAAGTAACAATTAGTGATTTTTGCCTGGTCAAGTGCAAGTGAAGAGGTTAAACTGTGTTTGGTGTGTAATGGAAATCATACCCATGCATAGGTAGACAAGCAGTCAGTTATAAAGCAATACACTTCAGAGCACAGGCTAGTGAAATTTATAGTCAGTCATGTTATTTGGAGATGGCATGTGAAACAGACTCTTTCAAAGCATTTTTTAGGATTGATGTTTGTGATGTACAAAAGTGATTTGAAATTGCAAGAATTTCACCTTTTTAAGTATTTATGTGCAGCTTTTAAATTTAAAAGCTGTCATTTTAAAAAATGCTCAGTTTGAAACAAGTTAAAGATTTACACCATCATGGCTGTAATTGGATTTCAAGAAAACTGGAAAAACCACAAGCTATTTTAAGGCCATTCTCAATACTCTTAACAATTGTGTTTAATATTTAAATAGTTTTCAAAGATAGCTAGATTTTGTTTCCAACAGTTTTTAAAATGAAAGTAGCAGGTGGCTCTGGAGTACTGGTAACTTGGAATTTAATGTGAATATATACCTGACGTAGAAAATACTTCTAGTCTTTATTTGATAAATGTGACTCTTTTTAACAGTCTTCATTTAAAAGGTGAAAGATGACAGACTTAAAGCCCTCTTCAGTAGATAATTTTCTTGGCGTTCACATTTTTTTCAGCCTGTAATGTATGAGATGTGTTTCTGCAGCATAGAGTGGGAAGATTGTGTTGCTTAGTATCAGCGTTTTAGTTATAGAAATACACTTAGTGAGTGCTATGGTCTTAGAACATTCTGTATGCAAACTGACAGTTAACCAGAAATTGATTCCTAGGAAGAGGAAAGTCTTCAAATTCAGAATCGTAGCATCTCCAGGTTGTGGATTGTTACATTACATGGAGTATTTTACGGGTTTTAGAGGAATATGTAATAGACATATGTCATGAATTCTTTTTGAAGGTACTGGAATGATTCAACCAACTCTAGCTTGCCATTAACCAAATTACTTAGAAGGGTGTAATAGTAAAAAGCATTGCAGCCTGACTGAAGCAAGCACGGTGCTTAGCACCCGCAGGTAGAGTGCAGTCTCTAGCAAAATGCTGTTGATTGTTACCCTGGCACAAAGCAAACTTAAATATAGTTTGCTCATAAAAACAAATTTTTGTTCTAATTAAGCAAAGTACTTCATGTTTGGGGAATGTTTTCTGTGTTGTCTGCTAAGTAAAATCCCATCACACTTGTATTTGTTTGTTCAATTGTCAGAGCAGGTAAGAGGAGGAAAAAAATCAATTTACCCTGAAAAGCACCAGAAATAAGATTATTTTGGCTAGTAGGAACTTGCCAGCACTGTCTAAATTGCTCAATATTATCAAATGTTGCCATTTTTCATGTTCAGTAAGAAGGATATTGACTATTCTACATGTCCAGGTCTGCTATTTGTCCATTTCTGTATAAGGTATAAGCATGTCTTATTTTTATTCCTTCAATAGCAGTTACAGATAAATCAGAGGATCTAACAATAACTTTATAGAATACATGGAATAAGACCATTCACTGGAGAAATAGTATTTACTTGAGATAAGTGATAACAAGTAGTTTTTTTCTCTTGTTGTTCTTGTAACAGACAAATGTAAATACCTTAGCAGACATTTCAGAGTGAAAGGCAAGAGATAAAATGTAATTACTTTTCAAGGTGGCTCTGACGATGCTCATGTTCTTGTCTGTAATACAGAAAAAAATATCTTTGCTCATCACCTCAGAATATGAAGGCCGTTGTTACTTCTGAATATAAAAATATTTTCTGATTTTTAATGTTGACCTCAGTATTCATCTATAGCTCTCCTGTGTAAGCTGGAATCCTTAGCCATAAATTCTAGTTGCTGTTATCCAACCGAGCACTTAATAGCGCACCTAATGGACTACTATATTTTTCTTGAATGCATAACATCTTGCTTCATTCAGTCACCAAAACTAACTTTGCTACAAGGACAGGCAACACGACAAGTTAGAATCAATGGACCATTTGTAGGTCACAAAGTCAGTTTACTGGAATTTCAGAGGAAACTGGTTGAAAAGAGAGGACAAATGTCACTTTGAATAGAGATGTTTAAATCAGACTTCTGCCTTAGGGTAAAATTTAGGTCTGTTGTAGCCTAGATGTAATGTCTCCCTCTACAGAGCACAGCATTAATCATGGCTTGACAAGTGATCATGGGCTGAGGAAAATAGGGCCTGTCTTGGTTGTGTGGTTATTTTTTTTTCCTAATCTCAATCTCTTAGGAGCACATTATAAACACTAACATTTACACAGAAAGATTTAAGTATCGATGTCTGTGTTTCAGTAGTGAGTGTAGCTATCTTCAGAGAAAATCTAGGTAGAGCAAGTAAGAAGCTACTTGTGTTTCTTACATAGGTACAATATTAGGAATATTTTCTTTTTAACATAATGCAATTTTTTGTCAGAGGAGGTTTATTTTATGCCATTTCCTCTTACAAATACAGTTAGAGTCTAGATCTGCCTGTTTTTTCCCTTGGTGTACTAACTCACTCTGAAATTACTGTCTTTTAGCTTTAACAGTGTTTTACAATGTGTTTATCAACCAAGAAAAATACTTACTTTTTCAAACTTGGCAATAGGGGAAAGGGGGAACAGTTTTTAAAACGTATCACAGATTGACTTGACACTGATCAATGTATGTGAGTGTTTTTATACTATGTTAATGATGTGTTACTTGGCCACAATGAGCTACAAAATCTGGAATGAAATAACAGGAATGAAGAGTGCTATTTAAGATTCTGAGTTCTGATACTGTACAAATAAAAGTTTGTTTAATATGTTAATACTTAAATTAGGGATGTCTTGATGCATAGGTATGTGTGGGAGTGTTCCTACCTTTTATGGCAAAGGGGAATTTTCCTATTTCTTAGGCTTCTTTGCTGCTTCCTGTGGTGGGGACAGTGTGGGAGCAGCCCGAGTGCTCGATGTGCACCGCTGCTGGAGAGGTGCAGCTCCTTCATGTACAGTCAGATTTGTGTCTGCAGCTGCTGAAAAAATAGATAGTATCAGCAAAGTAGCAGCAAAACAATTTATCACCGGACAATTATGCTTTAAATATTAGACTGCTTCTTTTTCTTCGGTTGCCTCTGGATCTGATAAAAACCCCAATCTCTCGTTTAAATTAAGACTGCTGCTTTTTCCTTTGTGCCCTCTGTTGGTATTTTCCTGTCAGTCGGCATCTCACACCAGTTACTGCTCTGAATCTAGGTGACAGAATAATAATGCCGATTACTGTTAAGAGTTGTTTCTGGCAGCTGGGGAGGGGATGGCTGACCTTGTTCCTGACTATCGTACTTGCTTTGCTGTTGATGGGCTCTGGTGCACTTAGAGAGCCTTACTGTGAGATCAGTGCTGCAGTGGTGGAGACCGATCACATACCAGAAGGAGACTGTAGTTCACTTTTCTATATATTCTCTTACAGTACCATATTTGTAATTTTTTACAGCATAGCAGTCTATACTGGGGGGAGGAGTGTTCAGAAACAATTCCCTCGCAGTAGGCAGTGTTGCTTCGAAATAAAGTGACATTTTAAGAACATATTTCTGAGAACACTGTTGACTCTGCATTTCTCTGGCAAATTCCTGATGCCTGCTTGTGTTGATGGTAGGCAGAATTCTTTTCCATCTGATCTGGGCATCCCTTCATTAGATTATTAGACTATTTTTTAGTTTTCATCTATATGAAGTGACTGATTTGGAAAACCTTGCTTTCCCAGACTGAGTAAGGATTACATCTTTGTTTTGAACAAAATGAGTATTCTACTGATGACCAATTCATAACTATTTTGTTGGTAAATTTGTCATTTAAATGCTGAAGGGCAGTGCCTCCAGCAGTTTTATTTACTTCGGTTTAGTAGGTATTTCTGAAATGCAGAGTGTCAATCGGTGAGGCGGATTCTTGTGAAAATAAGTATAAAGCACTTAAAGGAGAGAAGGCACCTCAGCAGTGGTGTATTTCTGTCTAAGATGCTGTGCCAAGAAAATGGGCTGAGGCTGGGAGTTGTTTTGAAGAGGGAGGGGAGGTGAAGGCTGACATAATTTGAAAGTGAGAAGAAATCCTTTTGCCCTTCAGGCAGTCATCTTACCCATGCTTGATTAGTGCATGGTCTCTCCAAAATGTAATTGTTTTCTTTTCATGCTTTCTTTACTTTCCCTCATTTGAGGAGGTGTATGATAGTATCTGATAGTAACCGGTTTTAGATCCAACTGTTAAAGATATTCCAGCAGCAAAGAAGAGCTCTGAGTACAGCAGTCTCATCATCTTGAAGTGAACACCCAAAATTTGTCCTACATTTATCCCCTGTATGGCTGTAGCCATACTGGAATATAATTAGTTTTTTTAAAGCTGACTCTGAAGCCTTGAAAGGTTGTATTTTTGAGTTTATTTTTCCAGTGAAAATTAAACTGACACAGCACATATGTGACTTTATGCCCTATGCATATGCATTTATTTCATGGGTATTCTTCATGAGCACTAGTTGCAGAGAGTGAGATTTGACTCTGCAAGAGAAACAAAATCACAGGCGTACATTCATTCTCTCCGTGTTAGAAGAGAAATTGTTACCTTACGGCTTCCCAGTTTTTTCCATGTGCTAAAGGTTAGGTAGGATGAAGGTTTAATTATGATGTACTTAATATTTATAGCATCACTTATTGAAGCTTTTTCCCATTTGTGCTGAAGGTATTTTTGTCTATAAAGCTTATGCTATTATGGCGAACAAACTTAGGACATTTTAAGGTAAGGATAATGTCTTTTGGAAGAAAAACATTTGCCTCCAGTTGGATGAAAACTACATTGTTACTTTGTGATTTGATATAAGTTGGTTGTATCCAAAAGTGGCATTGAGTTTTATCTCCCTGCAGTATATAGACTGAGGGATGCTGCTGTTTGTTTGATTTTGCACTGGGGAGATGTCAGATAGGATGAATTTGTTTTCTTCTTTGGGGTGGTCTTTCATTTCTGTTCAGTTCTGGATAAACAGAGCAGTTTTTTTCCTTTTGTTTTCTTTCTTCTCTCTCTCTCTCTTCCCCCCCCCCTTTCTCTCCACACTGATAGCATTTAGTTGACTTGGAAGAAGAAATTTGTGTGTTTTGATATAGGAACGGCAGAAGCTGAATGTTTGTCTTCTCTGAGGGGACGAGACACAGAGCTGGGGTTGGGGGGGGGCGGTGGGGAGGGGAAGAATGTTTTCTGTCTTAACTCCTTATGTTGGATAACATTGGAGAAGGATTTCTGGGGGAGTTTCTTTGAAATGATGACTGATTATTTGGTTTCCTATGCCGGCTGTTACGACATTTTTCACATATTTTTGCTCATTCTTATTATTACCTGCAGAGGGAGCTTGTATATGAGATAATCAGAGTAATCAAGGCATTCAGAGCTGAATTGTTTCCAGTAAGTTCAATTTCATTTCACAGAGTAGAAAGGCTCTGCAAGACAGCTTTTAGAAAGAGTGTCCATCAGTCACAGTAAATAACAGTGGGCAAAAATTCTAAAACATTAGTAAGCAAAAGCTGACTTTAAAAATATTTCGTATTTCAAAGGAGTGTCTTTTTATAAAAAATTTACACAGCAACTGAGGAAAACAATCTTTCCTGTTGAGTTGCAAGAGGACAGTTTTGGTACTCTCTATGATGGGAAGCAGATTTTTTTTCATAAACTGTCTTCTCAGATTCTAAAAATGTCATGTCAGCATGAGAGAGACAGCACAGTACTTTCAGGTCTTCGGTACATCCCGTGCAGTGTAGTGTGCTAGCAAAAAGCAATAGGTAAGTCTTTTCTATTTATGCAAGCAGTGTTAGGAATCATAATCAAGGTGACTGCAGATGCAAGGCTGACTCTTAATTTTGCTTTTTCTCTGTTTAAAATATAAAAGGTGAATGAGTTTCATCCAACTATAATTGATGAATTGAGAAAGCAAACCAACAGTCGTAAGGTTTTCTCTCTTAAGTTTTAGTAAGTACTGATAGCAAAGAGCAAATGTCGTAACCTAAGTTTATTTGTAAATAGTAACTTAAAAACTAGCTCCAAGAATCAGAAATACATATTTTAAATAGTAATATTTCCCTAATCTAGCACAATGAAAGAAATTATGTGGTCTGTTGAAGACTTTATAATTTGTATTGTAGTTATCTGGGTGATGAAAATGTGTTACCCTTCACAAAGTTACGACTTCAGAGAAGAAAATAATTCGTTTATAATATAGTTTTGCTTGCTGAGCAAGAAGCATAATAGATGGTACTTAGATGAATTCTGCACTATTTATCTCTGGAAAAATGGTGGCAATCATTTTACTTTAAAATATTTCAGTAAATTTAAGGATGATTTGTTGTGATACTGTTAGGAAATAAAGCAGTATGCATGCACGTTCCATAAAACAGAAACAGCTCTGTGTAATATGCTCTCCTGTAATAACTCTGTGGCATAAATTGGTTCGAGTTGATGTTTTGGGGTTTTTTTGTTAGTTTAAACCAACAAACTTTAAACTTGACATACGTTCAGCCTGACGTGGTCTTAGGGATTTTACCATATCTAAAAGAGCAGCAACTCTTTGTCGATTTATTATTTATATTGGCTAATCCTTGCTAATGTGAAAAGTCAGCTTGTTATTGTAACACCAAATGGCCCTCTAAGTAGGGAAACAGTTAAGTAGATCTCCTGTAATAGGTTGTTGTCTAATAAAGAGATTTATGGTATTGGCAAGGGCTATTGTATAGGTATTACCCTCTCACAGCATGATCATGTATTATCTTAACAACTCAGTGCCACATTTATGTTGAGCATTTTCATAACTGGGTAAGAATATTAGCCACAGCAATTACACTCCAATAGGATTATAATGGTAAGATTTACAGAAAATATATAAATGATGTCTTTCATAGAGATTTTGATAGGTGCCAGGAGTTGAAAAGTCATACCATCATTTTTGCATGGGAAAATAGTGATGTATTAGTCATGATGAAGACAGAGAGGTTTGTTAATTTAATCTTGTTGAGGAATTATGGGGAGGCAATGGACATAATCTTTTGTTACACAGTATGTCTTTTTCTTTTGCGGTGAGGTAAGGATGTTTCACAAGTTCTGTTCAGTGGAGTTGGTTGTACAGTATGAAAATCAAGATGTGTATGTAACTTTAGTTCTCTTGTGAGGATAATGAATTTGGGTTTAAGATACATTTTGTAGTTTGAAGGTAGAATAGTGGTAATTTACTTGCTACATTGGAAGACTACTTCGGTAAAATCATGTTCTTTTTAGCTGTAGCGTAACACATTTTCTCTTTCATTAGCACCAAGTTTTTATGATGATAAGCAACTTGGATACTTTTTTTAAATTACTGCAAGCAACAAAAGTGACAATAATGTCATATTTGTACAATTTTCATGTAAGTGACATTCAAGCTGTTCCTTAATTCTTAAAAGTTTCCATCTGTTTTTTTAAAAAAAAACCAAAAAAGTGAGACATTAATACTCACTTGGCAGAAGCAATGTACCAGTCACATTTAATAAAACTAAATTAAATTTTGTCAATAAAAAACTTATGGGGACTAATTGAACAAAATACATTAGTTTATATAGTCATTTATGAATAACTGCATTGAGTAGCACAGCAGTCTGCATGGCAGAGTGTGACAAAACAGCCATATTTTAAGATACCTTGAGCTATAATTAGTAAATACTGAAATAATGAGTGTTTAAACAACAACAAAAAATATTTCCCCCTAATTTATTGTACTAATATGATAATAAGGTCATTACAAATTAAGAAATTATATATATGACAATTCTTATTGTATAAGAAATTTCCAATACGTGTTCCATATATTGTACACATGCATTAGTAGTATTGGTTAAATTTGTAAGACATGGCATTTCCTGGATGTTTTACGTTAATTCAGTGTATAAGACTTTTTATAGAGAGATCCTGTACCCCATCTGTTTCAAACTGTTACTGATTAGCAGCAGCCAAAGGAAAGATATACATGTTGCACACAGGCTCAATATTTTTTTTTTTTTGGGGGGGAGATTACTGAAAGACAACGTGACCTCAAAACAATATTAAACTGAATTTTTAAAACTTCATTGTTTTTGTAATCATGATAGAAACGTATGTCTTCATCTGTGAACAGTAGCTCATACATGTTATATCTAGTGCAAAATTCTGGAACTTTGTCTTTAGTTTTGTATTCAGAAGAATTATGACCTGAAGAGTAACATTTTCTATTTTAGACAAACTCCTGTAGGTTCTTAGATTGGCTTCACGTTTCATTCATTTTGAACTGTGGAAAACGATCGTATCTTTTGTCTGTAAGTCAAAAGAAAACACAAAGGGATGAATGTTACCCCCGGTGAATGTGGAGCTCCAACCGATTTAAGAGCGTGAACTGTGACTGCATTGTTGAGGGCACCGCTTGGCTTGTTACACCCTAGCTAAGAAGAAACCAGTATTTAGAATAAAACAGCGAATAATGCATAAAAATTCAGTAAGAGTTAAAACGTGTGCTTTAATGTACAATTATTTATAATTAATTTTCAGAGTATTAAAAGATATTTCCGTGGATTCATTTTACACATGTATATCCTTAAAAAGTTGTCTAATGTTTTAGAAGACAATTTCTGCATTTGAAAGAGGAAAATATATGCAGAAATATTCTTACCAAATTGTTAGCCTTATGTGCTCTCCTGAAGCGTTTTCAGAATATGTATATATAACTAGGATGAAGATTAACCATTTTTCTTTTTGTACAAATGCCATAATGAATGGGTTCTTAAAATCAGTATTCTTCTGTTTGTGAGAATCAAATAAAAATATAAATCCACACTGTAGTCAATTTGCTTCTAGTGTACGTTAAAAGTGAAGCCACACTGTCATACTTAACTGCCCACAGACAACTAACCCTGAAGGAGGGGCAAGCCTTTTCCTTCTTATATACTTTTTTATTATTATTTGTATCTCTCTCTGTTTGAAACAGCAGTGCTGTTATGACTAATAAAGCTTTTGTGTTTGGCAATCAGCAGTTCTTGGCTTATGAGTGAAAAATCTGCCGAACAGAGCACATAAAACCAATATAATCTTTCAGGTATATCTGCGAATAAAACTCTTTCTTATACTTCTGTCGCCTGTACAGAATTCATATATCCTTACTTCATCTTCACTTCTAATAACACTATTTCGGATTACAGTGATGTTAACAGCAGTGTTTAGACAATGGTATGATAAGCAAGTACTGCTTTCAGCCTGTTTATGAACATATGGTCCCTTAGATTTTAATTAAAAAAAAAATATATAGTGACTTAAAGCAAAATCAGCATCTTTCTATTATCTATCTAATTAATGGCCAATTGAAAATTTGGGTTACTTAAAAATTATATTTAGCTTAATTTTTTTTTCCATTGTTGACTGATCTTTGCACATGATACATTGCTAAAGTTCTGTGACCAATAGATTTCTAAGTTCTTACATACTTTCCACAGAAAATCATTCAATATATGAAACAGTTAAAAATTTCTTTTTGTTTAATACACTTTTATATATTTGAAAAAAAAGTTACCAGGCTCCTAGTGTTAGTTGAATCAAAGTCAAATAAATGGAAATTTTATAGCAGGTCTACAGGAAGCTATCCAGTAAATTATTTCTGTTTGTATTTTAAATAGATCCATAATAACCAGTACACCAAATAAAGCTGCAGCATTAACAGATTATTAAAACTAAGTGGTAAGGATTTTTGAAAAATGCATGGGGCAGTGGGAGAATTTACTGTTGTTTCAGTGCTGTGGCTAAGGAGTTTACACAACTGTGTTCACAACCTCTGCACACTTGAGAGGTAGGATTAATACATCCTTACTATCCATTCAATTACAGCCATTATTTAAGTTACCTGAAAGAAAGCTGTTCAGGTCTTGTGTATATAGGAAATATTAGCTGCTGCTAAACCAAATGAGCAAAGATGCTTGGTGCACTTTTATTGGGGCTCACAAATGGTACAAAGAAGTAGCTCCTGGTATTGTGCTCTAAATTTCACTCAAGTCCCTCTGACCATTGAACAAGTTGTGTTTTTACTGCAGTGTTGGTGAAACACTGTGAATGCCAATGTATACAAGAGATTTCCATATCACCCCACTCTCCACCATAAAAAAAATACAAATAGGGAACACCTTTTACCTGTGGGCTTGTGACTTGAAGCTGCTTGGAGACTGATACGTAGCTGTCATCACCTGTATGCAGTGGTGCTCTCTGGCATGGCTGCCACTCACGTCTGGGAAAGCATGAGTCCCGTCCTGCAGGTCCAAATTCTTAGCTGTATTCTTTCAGTTGCTTCATGATAAAACAAAGGTGTAATTAGGACTAATTTAGCTAATCATCTTGAACTGGAGGTGGTCCCATCTGCCCTTCACCTTGAAAAACTGCCTGTGATACATAAGTGTGATCGTTTTAAGAGTGAAGGGGGCACATTGTGTGTGCTGTCTGCAGATGAAAATCCTTGGAAACCAGGTTTGTCCTTTTTCTGTTATTCACAGTCAAAAAGTCAAAATCTCCATTTTAATGAAGACATTTCAAAGAACAGACGGGCTGAGAAAGATACTGTATTTCTTTACATGCTCCTTTCTCTTAAACGTGGAAGAACCCTTAGGCTATAAACTAAAGTGCTTTACCCTGTGTAGTTGATCTCAGGCTGTCCAGTTGCCGTGAGGAGTTAAAGTTTTAAAAAAAAGAATTGTAAATGGCTTGGTGTTTTCATGGTTTTCAGTCTGTGGTTGTCTTTAGTCCCCCTCATGTCCTGTTTTTGTCAATATTTTCCTTTTACTTAAGAACCATAGCAAGTGGGAGGAAAAGTAACTTGAAAGAATGTAATTATGCCAGAGATGCATTTTCATGTTGGGAACCTTTATAATTCCTTCATGTAAATGACATTCACTATGGAAACCATAAGAGCACTTATGAGCAGAAAGGTTCATCCTCTGCTCCATGGGAAGCACTGATCTACTTATCTCCCTTCCCGGAAAGGGCACACGTGTGTGCTGGGGCTGGGGGAGGCTCTGGCCATGCTCCGCATCCGGAGCTGCAGGTGAATGGCGGGGGGACACTGAGCGATGGCGTGCCTGGAGTCCGTGCGGGTTTACGAACATGTAGGAAACGGAGCCTCCTTAGAGGACAGTTGTATTTCACGTTTTTAGTTTTTGCCTGGTAGGTTGTTATTTTCTTTTTTTCTTTTAAGTTGTATTCTCAGGTGTGCTCGCTGACGGTCAGTTTTACTGAATGCTTGCTTCTGGCGGGGGAGCCTCTGTTGGAGTAGCAGAGTACCCCTGCGTGGCAGCTTGGGTCACCAGTGATGCTTGTAGTTTTGCTGACTGGATTCCAGAATTTTTCCTGGAATCCATTTTTCTTTAACCTGGAACAAGAAGAGATGCTGATTTTTTATTTCTTTCAAAAGCTTCGTATTTGTAAGTTTTGTTGATGAGTCTTGTAAAATTTAAAATTGTTTTGCAATGGTTGTTACTATCCCTACCACATTCTTAAAAATTAATTGTCTTGTTGAATAGTGTTTCCCAATCAGCTTGAATTATTGATGTTTTGGCCCTTAGTGGAAGAGCAGGGGTACTTTTCCTCCCATACCACAGCCTGTTCAACCTCAGTTTAATGAGTTGTACTCCAGTACCTGTAATAGAATAACAACACAAAACAAAAAAAAACCACCAAAAAAACCCCAAAACAAACAAAAACCCCCCAAAAAACAAAAACAAAAACAAAAAAAATCCTAGTTGTAGCTTATTGAATGAGGCTCAAATTGAAAAGTGGGAAATGCACTTTTGTGTAAGTTCAGACTGTAAGAAATTGTTGCTTTGCGAATGTTAAAGTGATCAGTACTTGCTGTTTGGAAGTTAGAGCCGTTAGTGGTCATTGCAAATAAATAAATACCTTCCTAAAGAGGAATGCAATTAAATTTAGCATATTTAAGTATTTGAAAGTATTTAGATGAATATAGTTTTGGTTTTAGCTATCTTAAGATATTCTTACAGACCATGTTGTTCATAAATATTTTTGAAAGTGAATGAAATAACACCGGTTGAGCAATAGTAAATGAGTATCTGCTCATGAATGTGTGTATAGTTAAGTACACATGTGTCTGTGTCTTCATTAAAATGGTATTTATTTAAAAATAAAAAGGGTCCAATTCATCATGTGATAAAATTGTGAGGCAGATCAGAAGAAATGCCTGTCCAGAATCATGGATGAAGGTTGCTGCTAGCCAGGAAGAGCCTGTTTTCCTTCTTTCTGTTCTCAGTCAGCTGGACTGCACAGCTACATGTTCTAGTTAGTAAATAGCACTGTGGAAAAGCTAAAAAATTGGTATTTTCTTAACTGTTGTAAAATAGTACTGTCACAGTGAATTTGTTTTTTATTTTAGAGACAAGAAATCATTGGGGTGAAATGTCTAGCTGTTGAAAACATAGAGTGTGCTTTCTGCAAGCTCTTCTTGTATAGTACACCGTGGTAGACTTGGGTTAGATAATTTTATTTTTTAAAGATCTATAAAGCTGCTATTTTTACGTAAAAAATGTCAGATCACCTTTGGACTGCAGAGATATTAAAATAAAACTGAGTAACTTTTGGAGAGTATGTTGATAACCAGGCAGTGTCAGGTGAAGTGTTCTGTCATGCCTCCATCTGTCACTTCTTACATATCTGAGAAGATGGACCTTTAGTTTGACTTGGCTTTTTCCTTTCCATTTTTGTCTGTATTATTCATTATCCTGTCTTTTTTTTTTCTTCCAGAAATAAATTTTTAGTTAGCCCAATAAATAAATAAGTGACCCATGAATAAGCTGTACACTTATTAGTGTCACCACCCGTTCTAGATTCGATTTTTAAACAAAAACCCCAAAACAAAACCAAAGAAACAACAAAAAAAAAAAGGTCCAGAGTGGGCAGTAGATTGTGTTGAAATTCTGGTCAAGTTTTTTTTTATATTATTTCTACGGTGTTGTGAAATCATCATTCATTTATAGAATATTGTTACGGCACTGTAAAATTATCAGTCATTTATAGAATATGATTACTTGCAGAATAGGAAATGTTTCTAAATAATTCTGTGCAGGTACACATGCAGATGCGCATCTCATTGCATGAGTGTGCTGGCCCCTCTGGTAGCATCAAGTGCCCGTGGTCTCTGTCTCCTCGTTTATTACTGCCTTAGCTCATTCTTCAGGTAGTTTCATGGATTCTGATGTGTGTTGGTGGGCCTTTGATATGGATGAAAAAGTGAATAATTGCAGTCTGTGTAGCTTGAGATTGTGTCCTGGAGAGGAGTAAGTTCTGTACATTGGGTTATGTGAGTGTGGCAGCTGATCCTAAATGCTGGCAGTCTGCTTGAAGGAAATAAAATTATGCTCAGATATTTCACACTAGCAAGTATTTCCCTTCTCTGCGGTGCTGCATGTTTCCTGATCCCTGTTGACTTGCATTCCTTCGTTGTCAGTCTTCCCTCACTCCTTCAATTGCCTGTTTATTTTGCTCATGCTCGCCAACCTGTCCACCCATGGCCCGGCAGGGTGAGTCTGCCCGCGCTGCTGCGGCTGGCTGTCCTTAGGCCTTCCCTTTTCCATCTGCTTGCTTTCCTTCTACGCCCTACCCAAGGGCTTTCCCGCTTCCTCTGCACTCGAAACTGGCTGGGGGGAACACCGTCTTTCCGCTCTGCCTGCTCGCTTAGCATTTTGGTTTTTTCCTTCTCTCTCTCTCTCTTTTTTTTTTTTTTGTTTCTTCTTTTCTCTCTCTCCCGTCCCCATGGTGTGACTCTCACTGATTTCTGGTGAGTATCTGGCAGCACAGGGGAGTCTACCTGATTGTGGTATTTCGTTGTGCATCTGATTTGTAATCTGTTGCAGAAGCGCCTGTAATGTTGAAAGCTGATGGTGTTACTTAGTGTTAGAAATCTGAAATATCAAAGTACATAGAGCATCAGTTAAATCAGGGTGGCTTACTGACCGTGTGTATAACTCACATGGTTTTGTGAATGTGAAGGTTTGGTACAATACAATATCTTGGGGCAAGATACTGAAATACGGTGATCTAGATTAAATTTGGAGTTTTTCAGATTGCTGAATGAGAAGCTGGTAAAAAAAATGGCATGCATTTTCATAACAGGGACAGCATCTCTTAAATTTGCCTTCTATCTGTTGAGCTGTCACCCACTCTGTCACTGAAGGCTTAAAGCTATATTCATGAAAACAAGTTTGCTGGATTTCAGAGAAAATGCTGTTTTTGTTAAAAGTAGCAATCAGACCAAAAGGTTAGACTATCATCAAAGTGTCTCTAAAATTATGCTTAAGACCCCGTTCTGTTCTTGGCTGTTGCAGGAGAAGATGACTTGTAAATTGCCTTTCATAAAAGTGAGTTTGATTTAAGGTATTAATAAAATCTAAATTTGTGCATTCTGGCTGTGGGGACTGAAGATTTTAATTTAGTGAAATGCCAGAACAATTTTTTTGTGCTCAGTTTGATGAGTGTTATGTGAGAATTCCATCTTGCTAAATTAGGGCAGACATATATATTACAGTGTTTACAAACTGTTATGATTACAACCTGTTAAATTTCATATTTAATATTCAGTCATCTTTGAGAAATAAAGTCACCTCGTTTTTGCCTCAGCGCTGTTGAATTCTTGTGTTAAAATAGATTAAATTGCAAATGTTAATCTGAGTAACTGTGGAAAGTTGTGACCTGGATTTGAAATAGCCATGAGACTATCAGAGCAGCAGTAAATCTTCCAGAACATGTAAGGCTAGCACATGGCGGGGGTATTCTGATGTGAGAATTAGAGTGCGGGTGGAGGAATAGCTTGAAAAGAAAGTCGTGTGCCAATATTATTTTATTCTAAACTAAAAAACAGTAAGAATTTGTCACTTTAACAAAAAGCTGTGTTTTTACAGACAGTGCACAGTAACTTAAGAAAAACTTATTTTAAAATGTTAATCTAAAATTCAAGCTGCATTTAAGAAAGACTGTGGCACTGAGGCACCTGAGTTCTTAATCCTCATGTGCTTCCTCCAGCAGCAGCAATTCCAATCTTTGAAATACAGATGGGGACTTCAGGTGCAAACGCCAATCTTAAGAAACCATCAGTTTGAGGAAAATGCAGATACTAAATATGCTTACCCTTTGTTTTAAGCTTTTTCTTTCTGTCATTAAATGACTGTTTTTTTCTCAGCTAAGCCTGCCTTGAACTCTAGTTCTGGGTACTTTTAAAGCCTGATATCATCAAAAGGTCCTGAGTGTTAGTTGTCAAGCACTGGCATTGCTGGAATCTTTTATTATCTCACTGCTTTGATTTCCTTCATCTCTCTTAAAACATGTCAAATAAAAATGTGGGCGATGTCAGGAGAATACGATAATAGTAATTTTTAAAGCACTTTTTGACTTAAAAAGTAATGCTAAACCAATCGTGTTCAAGCAAATCATAATGGAAAAATCAGGGGAAATTAATTGATAATTAAAAAAGTATATTAAATATTTTTTACATATGTATTTGATCCAGTTGGATGTTCTTTTATGTATATGGATATTTTTAATATGAATTTCTTATTTCTTAAAAAAAAGAAATGAGCTTGCAGATACTGGCCCACATGTATCTACGCAACAAAATTGTCTTGGAGCACTATACAGAAGTATTCTAAGTGTTACAATATCTGTTATTTTAAAGTTGATTACTGATGCTTTTCAGTTTCTAAAAAAATACTAAGAATGTAGGGCTTACGCAGGAAGAGACTGAAATGCTTTACCTGTTTGGTTTTTTTAAGCATTTTAAAATCTGCCTTCTAATAAAATGGTAACAGCAGCTAGAATATGACTTTGTTCATTTTGTTCACTACAGAGAAGGGGTGATTGGCAGGCTCTGGCATTGCCTGTCCACAGCTGAACTGCAGGGCTTGAGTTGCCTTGGCAGGGCTGCACGTAAAAGTTTGTGCCGTTTTTGCCAACTGTGTTCTTGGCTCAGACTGATGTTACACGTCTCTCGACTCCAAAGCATGCTCACTTGCCAAATTCTACCTAAAAATGTATGCTGGAATTCCTAATTAAATAAACCCCTTGATATTTATTTTATTCCACGGAAAGGCATGCCTTCTTTCACAGTAGATGCTGCTTCGGTAGAAATACAAATAAAAATTTAAAAAGCCCAAGGTGAATTAGAAAGTTACGATGGTATTAGGAGAGAAATTGTCTCTTGCAAACAGATTGGTAGCTTTGATTTCTTCTAAGTATTGAAATTATGTGACTTTACCAGGTTCTTACCTGAAATTCTTTACATACATAATTTTTTTTTTTGTTTATTTTTCAAGTATTTGGAAAATTGTTCCACTACACATAATTGCAGTCAGTATATAATTTTGTTGGTTTTTCCTGCTAGATACCATTATAGCTACCTTGTTGTAGCCGTAAGCTAAAGTTATCAGTTGAATGATAAAGGTATAATTTATGCCAAACTAGTCTGTAAGCTTTTTCAGAAGACTGATAGCAACTGCTTTTATACATATTGCTATGTAAAATGCTTATTAATGTTAGCAGATGTTGCACTTTAATCCCCCAGAATGATTGTTTGGTAGCAGCAGGAGATTTATTAAGCTTGAGTTGTGTGAAATTGTGTGTGCATAAGCTGCTATTTAGATTGTAAAAATGCCATTGAAAACTGTTAAAAAGTTCTAACTGTAATTGGCAGAGAGGTATTAGCTGTTTTAAAAGAAGTATATGTGTACTACTGGCCCTTTTGCTGTAACCTCTTTATCATTTATCTTCTTGTATTAATGTCACTGAATTATTAATTCATGAGCAGGGTTGGATAGGGTGAAGGCACTATTTAAATGTGTGACACATGTATCCTTATCGCTAGAGACATGAAAAGAGTCATTTTGTGTTATCTATAAAATGGAAAGGACATTTAAAATTTCATTTACAGTAATCCACTTCACTTCCCAGTAAAACACCTAGGTTATTGCTACTATAATATAATGCTCTTATTAAAATTTTGTAATCTTTCCACTTTCTCACTTATAAATACTGTTGATAGACAAATGTAGACTTATTTTTTTCTTTAGTTGCACATACAGTTCATAAACTGCAGCAGAATGTCTGAAGAGCAAGGTTTTAATAAAAAAAAATTCACTTTAATTTCTAATAACAGAATGCAAAATAAAAGCCAGTAAGTATTTGTAATCATGAAAGGCTAAATAAATTACCATCTAAAATCATAACATAGCCTAATTAAAGAAAAATACCTTGTTTTTTCAAAAGTTGCAGTGTCATTGTCACATTGAGCCACCAAGACCTATACTACTTAAAAGAAATTGTAAATGTGTGACAAAGAGTTCTTGGTCTGCTTGATGAAACCACAGAATATCAGAGGTCACATTGCTGCTAAAAAATGTGTTAAAAATGTATATTAAATTTCATCTGTGCTGTATGGATGATTTTAAAAAAATCAAAATGTATGGCAAATGTAATGTTTTCAGTCACTCCAATGGAAAGAGTTCATTCTCTTGAATACTTTAATAAGTATTCATTCTTTTTAAAAATTCTTCTCATGAAAGCAATTTCAGGATACTTTGTCCTCAAGTGCTCGTGGTGGCTGGCTTGGCAGTGCTGGAGATAACCCATATACCATTTTGTTTAATATTTAAAAGATATCACTTCACACTTCCCTTTTCCCCATGCATAGAAAAGGCCTTCACTGTTTCCACAATACGTGTTTTTTTTTTTTTTTTTTTCCTTTCTTTCTCCCTCTCTGCAGAAGAGAAAATGTTATGTAGGCTGCTAGGGAGAAGAGTTTTAAACAGTGGCACATGTGAGTAGAACCAGCCTTTCTGTTAATTACGATTTAGAGCTCTTCTTGCTGGTAACTTCCCCAGATGTAATCATTATAGTTTCCTGGCAGACTTTCTACAAAAGGAATAAAAAATTAACTGAAATAATTTCTATTTTTCTATTATAGTTTGAATAGATAAGAAAGCCCACAGTTTACCCAAACTGAAGGAATGCTTACAACTCTGGTGAATGACTGGTAGTCATTCAGCTGCCTTGCGCAGTTAAGAACAGTCACTTGAACGTTCATTGCTTATTAAAATTGTACAAGAAAATACTCTTTAACTGTAATTGCACCATTAGATGCTTAGGCAGCCCTATCTTTACAGAGCCCAACATCCAGTAACAGAATTGAATTGTTTGTTTCATTGCAGAATCAGGCCCTTTCTGAGTAGATCCTGAAGATTTATTTGCCATATTTATTGCGTATGTTTCTCACATTCTTGATGATGTGCAAGGAATAGTTAGGTAATTCAGTAGTATATTTGTGTGGAGGTGCAGTATTGTCATACATGGCTTCTCGCCCTTGAGTTCTTGTTACAAGGGGAGGAAAAACAGGGAGTTTGTTGATTTTTTATTTCATTTTATTAAGAGTTTTCAGCCTTCTAAGTGCTACTGATATGTAAAAGTGGTGAACCTAAAAGATGTGTCTTTTGTCACTGCTTCTCTTTTTGTATGTTTGAAGTACACATGAAGTACAAAGGCTTACGTGAATTCAGTGGAACTTCTACCTGTAAGTCGTACTTGCCTGGAGAATCTCTTGTATTCTTAGAAAGTAGTTAAAGACTTCTTCCCTTCTTCTCTTGTCAAAATTACAAATTTTGTTCTGGCTTGTGGCTGAGTATGGGATGGTAGGACACCAAACGTCTCAGGTTTCTCTGCAAGACCTGAACCACTACCTTTTAATAGCTAAGTGGTTTGGAAAATGCAACTTTATGGAATTACCCTCAGAAGTTTGTTTGGTGGTGATTTTTACTGGAACTGAAATGTGGTCTTCTGAATGTCCTGACTATCAGTCAGCTGGTAAAAAAACACTACTCTCTGATCATTGTAATATTAATTGTGCTTCAGAGAAAAGAAACAAAGCTAGGAATAACTTAAGAAGGGAGTATTTGAAAGAAGAAAAAGAAAAATGCCTAAGTACAGCATGTTTTAAATCATAATTAAAAGCATTCATTATTGAAATGTTCTTTCATAAAATGCATTATTGTGATGCTATGATGCATTTTAATACCGGAAGATATGATGGAAGAAGAGATATTTAAAAATAACTTTCTCCTGCCATCTGTATATAGTCACAGGTTTTTCACATTTCTTTTGCATCTGATGTATTTTATCCTAGATTACCTCACTGCTCCCAAGAAATCCCTTCTGGTAATATTGATAACCTAATATATGACAGATTTTGGTCATTATTATTTCATTTAGTGGTCATATGTATAGACCAAGAGGGAATCTGAATATTGATTTCACTGAATGGCTAGTAACAATGATTTATGAGTCAAGGATTCAGTGCACTGAGCCAAGCACAGCAGAGATTACATCTTAGGTGCCACCATTGATTTTGTTTCATATTTCACTGCACAGTGATTAGGCCATGGTCTCACAGATTTTAACATTAGAACCATATTCCTCTCTAAGCAAGGATCTGCCACAGGCTACTCCCATTGCGTGGTGAGTGTATCTATGTGCCTACTGCTTCTGATTTTTAAAATTATAAACAGCTTTTAGTTGCTTATAAAGAGTTGGTATTTCTCTGGTAACAACAAAGATTTTTGATGGAATTTTTTAAAATAATCAAAGTGCTTTGCTGCACGTTCAAGCTTGTTCTGGAAACTTGAACCATATAATTTATATTGAATACAGACCACTTCATATGATCGTAAGTGCAACTGATAGAAAATGATTGCTTTAAAATGGATGCTGAACCAGCACCTTTGTAAACCTTTTTGATAATATTCCTTGGCATGTGCCTAGAAAAGGAGTTTTCAGTGTAGTAGTTTCCAGGGAATTGGTGCTACCAAAATGAGGTTTGTCCATGAATATCAGATGCTGAGGCTGCATCACAGCTATCCCCTGGCAGGTGCAGTGTATTGGGACTGTACAGTCCCCATCAACCCGGTTATAGTGTGGGAAAAGTGCTGTAAATGCATGGCTAAAAATGTGTTCTTGTCTGCTCTTGCCTGTAACTTGATTTTATTTTGGAAGTTAGTAACTCGTGGGTGTTTTGCTGGCTCTCTGCTGGTCTGTGGAGTTGTCTTTCTTCAGTGTGTCAGCTGGGAAAGGCATATCATCATAGAACCAGTTTGGGCTGGGAAGGACCTTAAGTTGTCATCTAGTTCCAAACCCCCTTCCCTGGGCAGGTACACCTGCTGCTAGACCGTGTTGCTCAAAGCCCCATCCAGCCTTGCCTTAAACACTTCCAGGGGCGTGGCATTGACAGCCCTGTTCAGTGCCTCACCACCCACATCGAGAAGAAACTCTTCCAAACATGTAATCTATATTTACCCTTTCAGTTTAAAGCCATTTCACCTTGTCCTGTCACTGCAGGCCCTTGTAAAAAGTCCCTCTCCGGCTCTCATGTAGTCTCTTTAGGTACTAGAACACTACTGTAAGTTCTTCCCAGAACCTTCTTCAGGCCTAACAGTCCCAACTCACTCAGCCTGTCAGTGTTGGAGAGGTGCTCCAGCCCTTTGAGCATCTTTGTGGCCTCCTCTGGACCTGCTCCAACACGTCCATGTACTTCTTATCTTGGGGGCTCCAAAGCTGGATTCAGGATGCAGTATCAGAACTAATTTCCCTGCTTAAGCTCAGTGATGAGTGGCAATGAAACAGATCAGGTGTGTTGAAGTCCTTGTAGTCAGTTAGAGAAACACCACGTTGCTTCACAGGTACCAACACGTCTGACCACAGTCCCAGGACTTAGTTCTGTTTGTTTTGTTTTTCAGTCTGCTTCCACTTCAAACAAGTTCTTGGCTATGAAAAACAGTGGATGGGAAGGGGGGGAAAAAAAAAAATTGATCAGCTAAGTGGCATAACAGCCTTGAGAAATACGGGCCTTTGCAAAGCCTTGTCAAGGCTGTCAACAAACAGTTTCCTGTCTTACAAGACTGCTGTGTCTGTGGTTGATGATAGTCTAGTGGTTTTTGTGTTTTGTTTTTTTTTCCTGAGAGAGAGAAATGAGATCTTTAATATAAATAGATTATTTTGAGAATTTCTCTGAGAAGTTTGAAAAGCCTTTGAATTTTCTTCAGCTCTTTCAATTGCTTCTTCTGGTTAGTCATACAGTTCTCAATGTTTTTTACAGATGCTCATTATTTTCTTGTTTATTTTTGATGTTCATAAAATCTGTCCTACATAGGTTTGAAAATGAGAGCTATTTGTTTTGCGGTTTAATGAAGAGAATGGCAAACAGCCTCAGACTGTGCCTCTGGTGTCCACAGTGATCAGCGTATTTAACATGCTCAGCATGACACTAAGATATTACAGCTGATAACAGCTGTAATTGACTTACAGCATCCCTTTCCCTCCCCCTTTCTTTGGATGATGGGGATTTATCTTTGAGTCCCCGGGAAGCTGTAGTGACACACAGGGCAGAAGGTGGAAAGGTTTTACCTCCACTGCTTGAGTGGAGGTGCTCTCATGTAGCAGCACGGTGTCGATTCAGGTGAAATAGAGGGAATTTGCAATGAGGATTGAGTGACACCCCCCCGCCCGCACCCCCCTTGATTTTAAGCATTTATCAAAGGCAAAAAGAGAAATTCAGACTTGGCAAAAGGAGAGTGCCTGGAGCCAAAAAAAGCCATTCTTATTAGTGCTAGCAAAGGTTTACTTTGCTGGCTTATTGAATGAAAACTCCCTAGAGTGTCCCGGCTTTATCCTGTGTTAACAAGAAGGGGCAAAGCTGGCTTGTCGGGAATGGACCGCCATGTAAAGTGTCTGTAAAACATGAGAGTGAGGCCAAGCTGAACTAGAGTGCTGATGAGAAAAGAAAATCTTTGTCTTTTCCTCTCAAATCCTATTTCTTTTCTCTGTGAATGATTGCGGTAGACCACTGGGGTGCTGGGGACTGATGGAGTAAATTGTGATGGTGTTAAAATAGAGTCAGTGCACTGTTTAGTGTCACATCCTGCATAGGTAGATTGGGTATTTTGAATGATCTGTTGCACTGATGAGCTGGGAACTCAAGCTAGTGTGGGGTGGGTGTTTCTGTGGTCTTTCACAATTTAGGATATGCATTTATTGCACACTGTTTGAGGCATTCCTCTGGCATGGGCATGTCATTTCAGAGCACAAGACAGCTGAATGCATTGAAGTAATTTTTTTGGTTGCAAGATTGAATGACCTTGGTCAAGTCTTGTTCTTACTGTATTATTCCCTTCCCTGATACTGTATGCTTTCCATGCAACTAGGGAAGAGATGTTTTGGGTTAGAAATCCAGTGTTCAAGATGACAATTAATAGGGACTGTTGAATACAGAATTGTAGATAAGACTCCCTGGTACATTTTGAGCATTAAATTGCTTTTAATGGAACAAAACCTTTGTCTAACCATTTTAGACAGAGCAGGGTTAGCCTTTTCTTTCTCCTTGCAATATGCAGTTTGTTTAAGTGGAGCAGATTAGGCATTGATTGTTTACCATAGGTAGTAGAAGGAAGCTAACTAGATTAGCATGGAAACTTGTCTTCAGTGGGTTTTTGTAAGGTCTCATAACCAGAATCATAACCAGATTTTCTGCAATCTGGTATTGTAGCACTAATGCAACAATATTATTAACATAAATCAATTTTTGAATAAGCATATTGAAAACTCAGGGAATAACTCACGTTGAATGCATCCAAAGATATGTTCAGTATTGAAAACTAGAGCTGGATCTCATTGCAGATAGTAGAATACCGTAGCTCTTGGATCATAAACAGTATTAGTCTCATTCTGGTATTCTACTAATGCGACTTAGACAGTTTTACTAATCACACTGCACTAATTAGATTCTTATGTTACAGATTATGGGAAGTTTAACTTTTTTTTTTTTTAAATTGGGAAAGCTTCATGATGGGAAAGCATGTGAACACATGATTTCTCAGGAGACTAAGTAGTCTATTATATTGTGTGAATATATATCTCCTCACTCTTGCCTCCTCTTCCCCCTCCTTTCCTCTGCAGAGTGTCTCAGATATATTACAGAATTACTTAGTTTTATAAACTGGGTTATGAAAGGCAGTGGGGGTGCTGCATGTGTGGCAAGGTAGGTCATGCAGGATTTATAAGAAGGACTGCCTGGGTCCTGCTGGTTCCTTGGCACATATGAGCTGTGCAGCTATGGCTGATGTTCCATACCTCTCTGAGCCTCATCATCTGTAAAGCTAGCATAAATTTTATTTCTGTAATAGGGATGTTAAAGCTTGACTGAGGTTGCAGGTGCTCTGCAATGTTTCTAAGATGATTTGGAAAATTAACCACTATACTCTTAAAATACATCAGCGTTAGTCTGAGAGACTTCTAGCTAAAGAAAACATCCGTGCTTAGCTGGAAAGATGTCTGTGTTCCCCTTTGTCTTAATTACCTGCAAATTGGATAGGAGGGAAAAGGCAGCTTTTGAGCATGCTATGTCAGTTGTCCGGAAGCTCTTAAAAGACTCTTTTTTGGCTTTTGAAAGTAAAACCTTGGGAAGGTTAAACGGAGTAGAGTTAGGACATGGCAGTTCTTTAGAGGTCTTTTTCTTCAAAGATAAAAGTATTTCAAGGAGCATGCTTGGAGCAGCTTTCTCTTATCTCTGGGGTGCTCTTGAGCAATGTTACGGGGAGAGGGATGGCCAACAGTGGCATATATTCTCCAGCGGTCGTGTTCTGTTTGTAAGAAGTTTCAGAAGCACAGAAGAACAAGGAAGCAAGGCAGGGGCACTAAGATATTCAGGACTTGGAGCACAGCTTATGAATACAATATGAAGAGATGCCCACTGCCTTTGCACTGTACAGGTTTGAACATTAACATTTCTATTCCTGATCTAGCCTTCTTTAACAGCGCATATGAGAAGAAACTTAACAAGGTGAACCACTCTACTTCAGCGGAGGGTTGGGTTTTTTCTATGGGAGACTGCAGTATGGCCCAGAGGTAGGGATTTTCGTTACAACTGGAATTTTCTAGGCAGCTTTTATTGCACTCTGAAATTCAAGCAACCTTTTGCTCTAGGGAGTTTGTCTCTGCCCCACCCACAAGCCAAAGCAGTCAGCGATCCAGAGAAAAGGTTTATTAAGGTCTGAGGGGAAATAACTTATTTGCGCAGGACAGCTGCTCACTGTGGTCTCCTTTTTCTGTTTACAGAGTAACTTAATGCAGCTTTTCCTGGTCCTACTTGTTTGCTTTGGGATTTGTTGTTGTTTTGAGATGCCACTGACAGTCTCTGTGTCGCTGATAGATGGATGGTCAGAAGGACTGGCTGACAGCATTGTCTATAGTCCTAGTGCTCTCTGGCTCCAGCTCATGTCTGGATGCCTTTTTCAGGTTTAACTTTTGTTATGCTGACAAATGGTTGGTTCAGAGCTGCACCGTTTTTTTACTTGGAGCCATGCAGAGTTTCACAAATACAGAGATTGCATTAAAAATTGTTTCCTGTGAAGATGTTAATTTTTTATTCTAAGAGAATAAAAAGCAAGAAACAAAGAAGCAAAAGAAAAAGAAGCAAAACCAAACCCTGTTGCATCAGTTTTCAAACACTGTTTCATTTTTTCTTGGATTTTTAGAAAAACGTGTTACTGATAATTTGGTAGGGGCTGGTTAGTTTATTTTGAATTCTTTTTGCAGCAGCATACTGAGTTAAATTCTATGTCTGTAGGCAACAGCAATCTAAAGAGAACAATATATTGCACAAAACACTTAAATTTATCCTTTAAAATATTCTGCATTTATTCTTAATAGAATAGTTTCTATGGTTTGGGTATCACAAAGACATCAATATCCTTTCAGAAAATGTAGTTTCCTATTAAAATAGCTAACTCAGTCTACAAGGTCAAGAACTCATACTCAATTTAAAAAAAAAAAAAGGGAAAAGTATTTGGCATACATTTTGCAGGTATTTTCTAGGGAAATATTGGGTCTCAGTGCAAGTGGTGCTTTGATTACTGTTTTTGTTTTTAACATACCTCTTTCCTTCCCCCTCCAATTTAAAAAAGACCCACAAGGTTCTGATGAGTTTGAAGTTGATAAACCAAAGTTATGTTACTATCCACTTGAAGTTGAAGGAAGATGTCTCAAAATCTGGAAATGCAGTGATAGGTTATGGAAATAACGACAAGACTTGAGTCTCAGGAAGTCAAAGTCTTCTGGACAGACTGGGAGTAATCTGAAGGCTGACTTAATTTCACTTTTAGCCATTATTGTTTGTCATCTCTTCTCTTGGATTATTCTGATTGCTTTCTGAAATTACGCTGATTAGTCTGTAGTGTGTGTGAAATAGTTTTATGATTTTTCCTCTGGGTGCTACAGGTGAAAAATTAATCCAAACTCTTCCCAGGCTTTTAGCTGAACTATCTCCAGGGTTTTTTTTGGAGATACCATGGTGGCAGTTTTTTCTTCTTTACTCAGCAGAAGCTCCTTTGCAGTTGTAATTTCTGCTGAACACAGTGCATCTTTTGTGGATTTTTAGATTTATTTTCTTTTAGTTGCAAAACACTCTCAGCCCAGTGTAAAAGATCTAGAGATACAATATGACTGTCTCTTCATAACTGCTTCTGGGTTGTCCTGTAGCAGCTGGTGTATTGCCATCTAAGTTAAGGTCACACCTTTTACCTCTGGGCACATGGGTGTGCGCCGGGAGAGCCACAGTCTGGCTGTCCTGCGCTGAAGCTCTCCGTGTGCTATTGCATGCTCCTTGTTGAAATACGTGCGGATAAAAGTGCCTGTGATTGAAGAGCACCTGTCTGTAGTTGGAAATTGGAAAAAGGGCTCATTTTAATATATAAATAAACATAAAATCACTCAGCCTCAGATACCAGTTTTCTTTCATTTTGCTGTATGAGGAATCACAAGCATGTCTCTGTTGTGAGAGGGATGCCTCCACTTCTCTGAAAGCGGAGCCAAGTAAAGAAGCCTACTTGCCTATTTAATAATTTCCACAGTTACATTCATTCAGAGCCAGAGAAATTCTTCCATAATGTTTTCTGTTAATTCCCATCCTTCTCTCCTACGGGAAAATAGTGAGTGTCAGTCTTGTTGCTGTTTGTGTGCTCAGGGAATAAAATTTATCATTGATTAAGATTAACATTGACTATTATAAAAAATGTTACACTTCCCACTTCTGAAAATGATCTACAGTTCCTAGCATTTCTTTATCTGGCATTTTGCGTCCTTCATCCTTTCCAGTTCTCCTTGCCAAAAAGGGTAAATGTATTTTTAAAGCCCTTAATGTGCTCCAGTACTCGTGGGAATCATAAGTGGCCCTTGGATCCTGCCACTTAAGTTTTTACATAGTCATTGTTACATGGTTTTAAAGTAACATTAATTTCAGGTATCTCAGCAATACATCCACAGAGCCCTGTTCATTCTTCCTGAAGAGACCAAGGCAATGTGACACTGGGCTCAGCCTCAACCCTTTGCATCTGTGATTGTTGCAATGTTTAGAAAGCCGTTCTCCAGAGTTGTTTCACGTATCTGTAATACGTAGAGCCAGCTTTCTACTTAAAAATAATTTGGTTTTCTATGGATGTTAATTTTTGTCTAGCTTTCCAAACTCTAATAGTTGAGGCTGAAGCATGACCTAGCTTCATACAGCGAGAGATGGAAGAGGATGTATGTAGTTACTCAGTTGGCTGGTGAGAGAATGGAGTCATTAGTGAAAGGGAGCACTCTGCTGTCAAATCTTCTATCAGAGCTACTGCACTCTATCACTGTAATTATATTTTTCAAATGCAAATGATAGCTTTAAGAATTCTTCCTTTGGTACATCGTTTACAGGAGCAGTTCAGTTCGTATTTCTTGGTAGGAGACAAATCTTGTTCAAGGCTAAGAACAGGAGAGTCTGATCCATTATGTTTGTTCCCTTTTCTCTGAAGGTGTTTTTTGGGTAGAAATATAGCTAACTGTAGAGTCATATGAAGAGTCTTCCTCACCAAACAGGGTATTTTGTGAGTAAAGTTGCCTCTCCAATCCAAGGAGAGCTATCTATATGTAGCATGAAGGGAATGCCAGAACCATGGCACAGAGCAGACCTGCACAACCTTACTTTTGAGGGGAGTTGCTCTATTCTCAGCCGCTCCATATTTTGAATCCCTAAGAAATATGGCAGTGCCCTAGATATAATTTTGCTGTGGTTCTTTGAGGTAGAGAAATGCAGGTTGTGTCGGATTTGGGGAGTAGGAAAAGCTTAGCTTACTCACCTGCAGATCCCATTTCTTGCATTCAGAGAAAATGTTCTCCTGTTGGGTTTTTTTTTTTAATGTGTCTTAATGCAAGTACATCAGTAGCATTCGTACTTCCAGCTTTAACATGTATCAGTATTTGGCATTCTGTTTAGCATTCACTGACCTTGACAGATTACATCCCACAAACCTGCCAAATTCCCAGCTACGGTTGAGGTGTACTGTCAGTTTTTACTGCAAGTTTCCAGTTCGTGTCAAGTAACATTTGGTATTCCAAATTATTGGTGTTCAGTTATTGATGGATTTTTTTTTTTTTTTTGTCCTTTTCTTCTAAATCCTCTGCTGCTCCAGGTATGAAGATGAATAATGCAGACCACTGGTTCCGATGATGCTGGGCTTTTATAACTGGATTCATTAAGGAATACAAAGAAAATTCTTACAGGGATCAATAATGGTGTCTTCTGGCTGCAGAATGCAAAGTTTTTGGTTTCTGCTCATTATCAGCTTCCTGCAGTGTACTGAAGGTAAGCTTTAATTTATTTTTTACTTGAGTTTGCAGATGAGTTAAATGGACTGTACATTAATTTCTGTTAGATGAGTTGAAGTTTGAGGATGGCAAACTAAATGCATCTGTAGCATAATCTAGGTTTAATTTATAAGACTCAAATTGTCCCTTTTTAATGAAAAAAAAGGAAAATTTATTTTTTGGTTTTGATAGTGTCATACATTTAAACTGAATGTTCAGGCAACTGAAGTGGCGGTATTAATATCCTTGATTGGTATGTGCCTTATTTTTGGATTATTCCTATTTATTCTTCCTTTTTCTGTTCTCACTGCGCAACCATTTAGAAGGAATGTATAGATATGTTAAATGTGATATAAAACAACTAAATGGTGGAAATGAAATACCTGTTTTACTTTTCTGTTTTGGCTTGCTGAAAATGAAATGGCAAATACTTCATTAATATTAGAACTATGCAAGTTAAATTTCAGGAAATAAAACTCAAAGTTCATACAGAAATAGCATCTACTTGAAAATATTTTTGCTTTTTTTAGAAAAGGGAAAAATACTTCACTACTATCAAGTGGGTTTAAAATAGCTCTTAAATCCAAAAGATGAGGAAGGAAAAAGATGTTTTAAAAGTTGCATTATCTATTCTTTATCTGTTTTTCTTCATAAACTTTACTTTATCTAGTTAATCTATCTCCCCAGCTGTTCTTGTGGCCCTTTTAATAAAGAGAAACAGAAATGAAAGCACAGGAAAACATGATGGTTTATGACTTCTTAATTATTAAAATTATTGTAGAATTTGAGGTGATTTCTGAGTGCAAGCATTTTGATTTGATTGCAGGTGAAAGGATTGGTTTAGTAATAAAATAGCATCTCACATTATTCAGTAATTGGTATGTAATATGTAGGCTTTCTTGGTGCATCTGTGGCGTGATCTCGACAGCTTTTAAACCAGATACATACCTTAACCTGTCAAAATTCTTTGAATTTTTAAGGCTAAATTTTCAGAAATACTTCAGGAAAGCTACTCTGCCTCCCCCTCTTCTTTCCCAAATCTATATAAATAAAAGGGATCTATTATATAAATAACAAATCCCCAAAAAAATACCAAAACCCAAGATGAATAATTTAAATATTGTATATGGCCTTCCATGCTCACTGTGTAGTTTCCTAAGCTTTTATTCTAGACTAACATGGCTCAGGTTGTGCGTTGTACTGACAGACGAGCTCTGCTGAAATAAGTTGTTCATCTGCATGTGTGAACATACACATCTATCAGGGAGTGTGTCCTCAGAGTCTTCACAGAGGTTTTTGAACATGGGGAAGTCTCATTTAACTTAAATAGCTTTCACAGTCAGTTTCCCATTCCTCCCCTCTTTCTTCTTAAATATTGCCAGGATATATTAGCAAACTGGCTTTTCCCACGGTGCACTGCAGCTCTTGGATGGTTTCATCATTGGTGGGATTTCTGATCTGGGGACTGTTGTACTGACTGCTCTCTTGGTGTCTGTTGAGTCTGTGGACTTGGGTATAATCTTACTTTTATAGAAAAGTAAGTACAAACAGCTGGAAGGTAAAATACTTTTCAGCCTCTCTCACAGGTAAGAAAGGTAGATGCAGATTAGGAGATTGGAATTATAAACCTTATGACTGGCTGGTTTGGTAATAAATGGTGTTAATTATAAATGCGCTTACATTGCAAAAGTGGTTGCACTAGTTGAAACCAAAGGTCTAGACATCTGTGTAGTAAAGACTTTTTTTTTTTTTGAAGTTTTTTTAAATTATTGCAATTGTTTCAAATCCCTATATCTAGTGCATTTTACAAAGATTCATGTGCTTGCAGTTTAGTGCTATGTGGTGGTTGAAAACATTTGAAAGCAGAAAGGAAAAATGGACAAACAACTTCCTGTGATTTGGCTACAGTTGCAAGCACATGCTGTAAAAGAGTGTTTTATCTGCTGAGTATGGAAAGGAAAAAGGCAACTGAGAACTTCTGCAGATTGAATTTTTGCTATTTGCAGGAAGTTAATTTTAATTGTCATCTGTAATAATTCAAGTTCATTCTGTTCTGTCCCTGTTTTTCTTACTTTTAGTAGCCAGTAGCAATCTTTTGATGCTTCAGTTGTGAATTTACTTTTTTAAAGTCTATACAAGAGCTGCTTTTTTCAGCTAAAAGAAACAGGAAAGGAAATTGGGAGCAGATAAGAGAATCATACCAAATTAATTGTAAATTCTTAAAATAAATGAAATACTGTGGCTCTGTATACTGGAAATGAATATTAATATAGAGTTGGCTTCCAGCCACAGAAGCAAAATGAATACCGCATTATTACACTTTCTCACAAGATTACATTGCCTTCTGCTTCAGTAATAAGAGATGCCAAGTATAACATGCTTTAGTAGCACTTCATGCCTGGAAGTATGAGCATGAACAAAGGTTAAAATAAGAGCATCTAACTTTTGGTAGAAATAAGAAAATCTTTAATTCTCTTGCTTGGAACTTACGGTTTTTTATAGAAATCTTATGTGTACGTGCAGGTTGTTGCAGTTAGTGAGATTAAACCTGGCTGAATTCCCTGCTTTTGTATTTTAATGTTTCCATACAGTTAAATGGAGGGAAAGCAAAGCGGGGTGGGGGAGTGGGAAAAGATCTGGGTGTGTGGACAAGTGATTCAGTTGTTCATATAATGAAACATTTTCCAATCAAGAAAAGACTTCATTACTCTCACAGAGCCTTAACTTTAACTCACCTGGGAAACAGCAAGCAGGCACAGTTATACGAAGGCAGTCATTTTATTTAATGTTGCCTATCCAAACAGGAATAATATTTTCAGTTAAGAAGGTCTTGGGTTTGCTTTGTTTTTCCTGGCTGTGCAGTCCTGATGGGATTGCTTTTGAAGCAGTTCCTTCCTTCAGTTAAAATGCACCTGGAACAGACAAGTGCCAGCAGCTGGATGGGAAAACCACACTGAGTTATTATACACTGCTGATACATTTGATCAACAACAGGTCCATATTGCTGTGTAGAGGTTTGAAAAATGTTGTTATTGCCATCAACAGTGAGCATTGCAGCCTAACTAAGGAGAAGATGGAAGGTCAGAAAACGGAAAGAAAAGCTGAAGTCATGAGCTTGAATATTAATGTCATTTCTGAAAGTATTTTTCTGTCCCTTTTTCTAGCATATTCTGCTATAGGCATATCTTTAAAACTGCAGTTCTACTAAAAAAGGCAGACTGAAAGGACTGCCTTGGAAAGTAGTTTGGTTCAGACTTGGGCAGGTAGCTGTGTGAGTCCTGGCCTCGTGCCTTGGGAAAGACGGAGCTCCCTCTGCGGCTGTGCCGGAGCCTGCTGCCATCATGGCTCTCTGGTCTCACACAAGGAGGGGCTTCGTGCTCCTGCCAGTCCCATGCAGTTGAGTCCCACACCTTTACTTAACCTGTTTCATATGAACTCCAGGAAATTAATTACTTTTGACACCACCTATTTTTTCCGTTTTTTTCCTCCCCTTCCTAATTAGGTGAAATCATCCAACAAGTTAAAAATTATCTGAGAAAATACAGAAAGTCAGAGAGTGCGATCACACATGCCTTGTTTCCATAGCAAAGCAGAGTAGAAAGCTTATTATACATATTATTGGTTTCTCTTCAAGCAAGTTAAGACAGATACACTAATATGCATATGAAAAAAAGATGTCAGAGCTAAACATTCTGGTGAAGATTGGTTTTTGGACCGTGCAGGTTTCGATATTTTAAGCTTTATCTTGCTTACTAAGTCCACCTTTTCAACTAGCTTTTGATGCCGTTTGTTTTTATTCTCTCCGGCTGCTTGAAAAGCACAAATGCTTGGGAAGCACTGAAATAATTTTCTTTGCTTACATTCTATTTTAATCAAGTCTTAATACAATTTTAATTCATTTTCTTATGAATTGTTATCTATGCTTTGTACAAAGGAAGGAGCATCATGCTTTCGTTATCTATTTAATTCTGTTTTCCTAAATGGAATTAATGTTTTTTTAAAGAAATCCAGCCTGTCTTTGCTTCTGAATGTTTGTTTTAATGAACATTACGCTGAAAAAGATACTTTCTTACGAATTTCAGTAATGCCCGCCAAAGAGCTAAGTGTTAAATTGGAAGCAGTTTTCAGTCCTTATTCAATGTTAGTGCATTTACTAAAGAAGAGTCATAATGAATACAGATAATGTACATTGGACCACTACAAAGGTATTTGCTGTTTTAGTGTATAGTTTCAGATCTTCAGCTTCCTGTCAAGCCACTCAGACATGGAGTGTCTAAGGCATATGGCACAGGTACTGAACAAACTGTGAAAGCACATCAGTTTTCCTACACATTTACTAGGAGGTATTAGTAGGATTTTGCTCAGTATGGAAAAAAAACCCAAACCCACAAACTTGTACTCTGGACTTGAGCAGAAATCAACTTCTGTTAATTAGTGGATTTAGGTTCTACAAGGAGTGAAATCCATTTTGGAAGAGCAAATAGGAGCACTAATTTAATTTCTAGCCCAGGAATTTATCACAGTGGGAGCTCTGTGAAACACCCAGTTGGTAAAAACTACTTGGTTTACAGAGTTTGCAAAGCATCTGTGAGCACACCCAGTGTACTAGGGCCAGACAGTTATCTGTCCTGTTTTCTGTCCTGGAAGATCATGCCATTTTTCAGTGGGATATTCTGGTGCATACTTATCTGGGACATCTCCTTTACTGAGAGAGGTGTAGGTCCAGCATATTTTCTAAAAAGGAAATTGATCTAAATGACAAGACCAAACTTTTTCTTAAAGAAAAATGTCTGTTAAAGGTTTTCAATTGCATTTCCAAGTAATAGAGATGGACAGACTGCCCGGAAAATCCAAAGTGAATATCCTTTTGTATATTCTGCAAGCAGTATGGTCTGCAGGATTCTGTGCTGTAACATTACATTTTTGAAACCAAAACAACACCACCACTATTTTAAAATGTAGAAGAACCATGTAGAAGAATGCATGAAGAATCATTTTAAATGCTGTACTAACATTAAAATGAGAATTTGCTAGGAAGTGTTAATATGAGTCTTAAATTTTAAGGAAAAAAAATATAAATGCATAGTTACTGTGAGATGAGTAATAGTATTACTCTTCTGATATGCTGTCTTCTCAGTTACTGAAAAACATTCTCCTTTATGAGTGGAGATTTTGCATATTTCTGAGCTCTGTATTCCAAAGAAGACAACCCTGTAATGTGTAAAATGATAGAAATGAAGTGTGTTGTGCTAGGAGCAGGTGCTATATTTTCAGAGCCTTCTATGCTGCCACTGTCTTCAGTTGCTCTAATCTTGATAGGTCTCAGTGGGCAAGGTGAACCATGCAGGTGACCGTTGCAGTGAGACGGATGGACTTAACCTTCAGCTTCACTGACATCGTTGCCTAAAGAGCTTTTCTTTGTTAAATATAAATCTGGGTATATTTTAGATTAGTTTATTATTATAAGGTACCTTTCCAAGAACACAATAGCAGAATTTGGACATACATGTCTCTAAAAAAGAAAAAAAAAAAGGCTTCCTTAGTATTCTGTTACTACATATGGGAAAAAAAATATTTTTTATTAAGAGTTGTATTTTAAAAATGTTTAATTATTTTTCATTTCTGTTTTTTTGTCAAGTGGAAGAATACTGCTTGTCTTAGTAACAAGGATTTCTATATAGACAATATTGTTTTTATATTGTACTCTCAGGTCATAGTGTAAGATGGAACTATAACTGCCTGAAGCATCTGATATCAATGAATGCCTCGGCACTGGCTTTCTTATTGCATTTAGTGTCCTTATGATCAGATTATAAAAATTACCATAAAGTATAATGATTGTAGATTTAATATTTGTTGCCAAGTTCTACAAGCACATAATGGGTTTTGTACTTGCAAGTAGATCTACTGATGCTCATGGTCTACTTCTGTGAGTAAATGGCACAGAAAGTAATACCATTTGTGCTAATTGTGTATTGTACAGGTGTCTTGATAGCAGGAGGCATATGTAGATGAAAGCAGTACAGAAAAAGGCTTACACAAACAGCTCTAATACATGTTTCATGTATGTGCCCACTTCCGTGTTTGAGAGAGCGTTCCAGCTTCTGTTACAAGAGGAAGAGGAGATAAAACGAGTCACAGAAAAATGTTCTTGGCTTGTCCATCCATACTCCCATCATAAATGCACTTAATAGTGTAGGAGCTCCTTACAGTGTGGAAGAGATGCTTAAAAACTGGCCTTTTGCAGTGGTTAACTAGCATCGTATTTACTCGTTAATGTTTGTTTTTTAGAGGAATATTTATAGTTGCTCCTTCTGATTTTTTTGTTTGTTTATTTTGTTTAGATTGGCATTTCAAGCGAGACTCATGAATGCTGGATACTTTTCCAATCATAATTCAGTTTTTTTTTTCAGGAATACTGCTTTTTTTACATTTTTAACACAGGATATATTTTGCATGGGTGACCCTGTAAATGAGCCGCACCTGAAATCCACAGACATAGTACGATAAATTGAATATGCAGTTCTTTCTTACAGGTAGGAGCTGAAATAATCCTTTCGCTTAAGTTGTCCTAAAAATCTGCCCTTTCAGAAAGAGTCTTGAACTACTTCACTGGCTTTCAAAACCCAATTGTGCAGAATCTCTTTGTGTTTCTGTAATCTCTGTCTCCTCAGTTTCTTTTGAAGTATAAAGAAATAGAGTTGTATAAATGTTAGCTCAGTTTATGGCTCCTTCTTTCAGTCAGGGAGACAATTCATCCATGTCCCAGTAACATTAAAGCACCCCACTTAAATGTACGTGAGGGTGTTGATGGTGGTAGGGGAGATACTTTGGTGGTTCCTTCTGAGCTTGGACCAGTCCAGGTGGTTGGGAATGTTTCATTCTTTTTGTTTTCTCAATTTATACTAGTATAATAATCCCTGATGTTTTCTTGGTGTATAAAAGATGTGTGTGGGAGACTAGTTGAGAAGCAAAATGAATTTTTTTTCATCTGTTGCCTCAGCAACCCATACATGCGAGAAACCCAGGGGGACCACATAACTTTCAGTCGTTGGATACAGCACTCAGTGAGTTTTATGAGGGATCTTGATGATGGAAGGAAAGCTGGCTTTTGTGTTCTCCCTTGTCAGAAACTGTGATATCTCTCTCAGGAGTTAGGTAGATTTGTTCTGTTTCAGCAGAAAGTACAATTAATGCAAGGTGCTGTTTGAGCAATTTTCCTATTAAATTTGAATTCAGTAATTAATTTCGGAAACCTGAGAGGAAGTTGACACTGAAACCAGAATAGTCTATGTGCTGCATTTTTGGTTGTAAAAGCAGTGAGAAATGTTTTTGTTCTATAGACTGCAGTGCTATTTCATACTATTTCTATTTTAACCATCTTTTGAATGAGCTTCAGTCAGATTTGCCTGCTTGCTGCTGATCCTGTTTGTCTGTGCATGTGCCTTGATCAGCTTACCACAGTATTTCACATTAATTTCTCTTATTGAGCTGCCCTAGTTCTTTTCTCTAACTCAGGCTTGTGGATTGCCTGTAATATTTTGGCCCTCGCCTTTTTTTTTCTTTTTAAGAATTACAAAATATTACTTTAAGAATTAAGTTGGGATTTATTCTGCACCATTGTAACATTTACCATTGAAAGTCTATTGGAAAAATGTGGGTTTGTGGCTGGGAACTGATCATGCTTTCTAGTGGCTTAAGATGAATGTGCTTTTCGTAAACAAAACTGAACAGTTTGCTGCTTAGGCTTTTGCATCGTTTAATTTGCAACAGATGAAACTGGCATGCGTGAAGAGTGAAAGTAGAAAGTACTAGAGGGCAAATGGGTGGTTTGTGATGTGGATTATTACCCATAAAGATGGATAGAGTCCACAAAACATCACTTCATGTATTAATGCACCAGCTGGGAAAAAACCCAACCCATATCAGGATTGCATATCATGCATAAATTGTTTGGTTTAGGCCTTCAGTTCAAATCCTGATCAGTACTCTTTAAATCTTCTCTATCTTTATTCTAGTGTAAAGATATATATATATATATATATATATATATATATATTCATATCTACAAAAAGCATCTGTACATTTTTAAAAATTCACAGTACAAAAGTCTGGAAGTCATCCATATGTAAACTGTCTTGAAGGATTTATGGTACAGTGTTTTGTTCTGCAGTGTAAACTAAGTGCCAACAGAAAAGCAGCCGAGAAAGACATCTAACCAGCAGTCGTTCCTTTACCAGTTATGCTGTAGTCTAGTAACATAGCAATTATTTTGTTATATGTTTTATATATTACAATATGACAATTAATTTGCTGTGTAAATTATTTTGAATTTCACACTGTTAAGTCAACAGAGTCCTAACTCAGTCCTGGCAACTCCAGTTTTGATATTTAACCTTACCGCTTTGATGCATTATTTTGTAGCTCTTGGATTTGTCATGGGTCCATTTTAACTATATTTATATCTTGCCTTCTTTTTACTAAAGGTTTTTTGAAGTAGGAAGAGACACTTTCTGAATATTTGCTATTAGAAATTTGTCATCATGTTAATGCCATTGTAAGAGGCTCAATAATTCTGACTTTATTTACCTGAGAGTTTCATCTGTTTTGATTATATTTTTTTCTTTTTTTATGCGGCTCATTAAAAAGGAAAATAGAAAAATGTGGCGAAAATAACAGGGAAAAACTTCAGTAAAGAAAATCTTTGGTCAAGATATGGATGACTGTGACCTAAGCAAAATGTATTCTCTTGATCCTATTTCCATGTGGAATAAAGGATCAGATCGTAACAGAGAAATAAAAAAAAAAGGTGCATTTAGAAGCATTCCAAAATGTTAAGCAACAATAAAATTCTGTAACCATTTAAATGACAGCAGCTGACTATTTGAATTAACTTTGTGTTTGGCTTAATTTTGGGTCCTAATTATTCCTAACTTACGTGAGTAGATTTCAATTATACAATACTGCAGGGATTTGTAGCTAAGGCAACTAAAGGAATCATTTTACATAAAGTACTTTTGTTCAACTGATTAGACAGGTTAAAATGGAATGATAGAAAATGGGAACTCTTGTCTGATAAGGGCCAGTGAATTGTTACCAATGACACTATGATGAAATAACACAAGGAAATCTCATTGTTGAAGATTTTGAGAATTTTTTGCAGTGTGGTGTGGTGTTTTTTAACCGCTCACAAGTGATTCTTATGAGTATTAACAATAGCTCTATAAAGACAATGCACATTTTTTGGAACCTTGGTTTGGTCTGCATGAAGTGGCTTTTACTAGAAGCTTGTTAAGTAAAGAAAATTGTTATTAAAAAGACTATTTATTTATGCCAGTTAACTATTTAAATGGGTTAAAGGTGCTATGTTTGCTGCATATTTCGTGTTTTAGACATGAAAGCATTTTACACATACAATTCTGATCTCCAATATCCCATTTATTTAGAATTGTGTTTCCATGAAAATAGTTCTCAGTTATGCTGCATTCTTAAGATAACCTAGGAGAATTAGAAGTGAAGGAGGTATTAGAATAAAAGCCTCTGGAATCAATTCCCATTTTGATTACCTACGCAAATATATACCCTTCATTAAGAATTAATTTTTGAACAAATTACTTGCATAGTTCGAGCTTAAAACCAGTTATTTTTATTCTTATAGATACATATTTTGACAGTGTGTACATACATACTCAGCTAAAATTTCATTTTTATTCTTTGAGCATTTGTAAAGTCATGCCTCCTGTATCAGATTTGAAGCATAGGTACGTGTCTCCTTTTGATGATAGCAGACTAGCTTCTCTAGACTTAGAATGCTCCTCTGTTTTTCAAGCTCAACTTTTTTGGTTTCCTCAACCAAAGTATTGAAGGTTACAAGAGTGCTTATTCTGCTGACAACACAGTAGCATGTCTGCAACCTAAACTATTAAGTCTGTTTTTAGAGCTGTAAGCTTTGCCCGTATCACTTGAATATACACCTAGACCTTACAGTCAGATGCTTCAGGAGAAGCACTGCTGTTGTTTTCTGTGTTTGTTGTGTTTAGGAGATCACAGCTTGAAGTACCTCTGATGAAGACAATGTAAGGCTTTGATGCTGTTTAAAGGGAGGAAAAAACCCACCTACAAAGCATATGGTTAAAATGTGTAACTGGAATTTCTAAATTAGATCCCAAATAAATGCTTAAAAAATACACAATAATAGATCCACATGTATCTCTTTCCTCCCCCTTGACAAATTTCAGTTTTCTATGAAAAGTACATATTTTTGATCATATGTCTGCTGTTAACATATTAATGCTACACACTTTCAATTAGTACTGCTGACAAGTTATTTAGGACCGTGTCTGGAGCATGTGGAGACATGTACAGCTTCTCTATGTCTGTTGTTTGCTTTGCAAAGTGAAAGTATTAAGATTTAATTAGCTTAAATGTTTGCAGTAGGTGTTGTGCCTTGCAAAGACTGTCAAGGGCAAGGCTGCACGTGCCCTCCATGCACTTGGGCAGGAGGACATTTGCACCTGCCAGGGGTGCTCGCTCTGGAACCCCTGTGGTGGCCCTGCAGTGGACTGATACTGGGACCAGGACTGGCAGGAGACAGTCTTTTTCTTTTTTAGGAAGAAGTTTCCCCCAGTCACCTCCCTGAACCATGTCACCTGGGCATTGGACAAGTGGGAGGGAGGTGGGTCATGGTGGAGCTGTCAGAGTGCTTCACCCTGAAATAGTTGAAAAAAATAGTGATATCTGTGCATCCACTGAAGCTTGGGAAACTGCTGTGCCAGTTGAGTGGGCATTGTCTTTTCAAGAGGGAAAACAGGTCTAAAAAGTGTCATTCTTTGTCAGAATATAGTACTAGTTTGACGCTTAGTGTGATTAATGTTCCTTTGTGGGACCCTGTCATCTAAAGTCAGGGAATCTACAGCCTGTCTCTCCCTGATTTAGTTATTAAGATGGTGCAAAGTGTCCCAAATTGCCTGCAAGGGTTTACAAGTGCAAATACGAAGACTGTCTTTGTGTCTTTATAAAGATGTGGTTGGGTAGATGTCAGAGTTGCATCTGATTTCTGTCCTGAAGAGGGTAACAAGACTTTTCCAAAGAGTTAATTTCCCATGTAAACTGGCCCTTTCAAAGGTAGTTTAGGGATTTTAGGAGTGCATATACTTTTACAGAAGTGGAGATTGCCTTCCAGTTTTTTTCTTTCACTGGTAGTCAATACTGGAAGCTTCAGAGGAAGGTGCCAAAATACTTAAATGCACAAACTAGCCTGCTTATAGTGGACATTTCTTAATTATTTATGGTCACTGAGTACCAATAAATATTTCCTGACTCATTGCTTGGGATATTAAAAGAGTGTTAAACTAAGTTACATTTTTAGTTTTGGAGTACAGTACTGGGGTCATGAATCTCCCTGTCTTTTGTCAACTTTACTTTTTAAAGACATTATCATAGAGCATATTTCTCCATCTCTTGCTTCTCACCCCATTTCCTGATCATTTATGGAGTATAGTGAGTAATACTGCGGTCTTGTAAACTTTGTCGTTCTGTTTCGCTCCTTCCACCCTCTCCATCATGCTTTTCTGATGGTCAAGGTCACCTCACAAACCTCAACTGTCAGAGGAAATCATTCAGCTTCTCTGCATTGTCTTTCTTAGCCTTAGTGGGACACCTAATGCAGCAAACTCATCACTTCTCACACAAAAGGAGCTTCCTACTTTTGTTGCACTTAAGAAATTTCTGGCTATGAAATCATTGGAAAGCATTTTGGGAAAAACACCTGTGAGTTTAAGATGTGCACAGAACGTGGGCTTGGAAAAATGTACTACGGAGTGAGGTGATAAAACCGGTCGTATTTTGCCAGTTTGTTTAACTTTATATAGTGATAGAAGTCATAGTGCCAGATACTTTCATTTTGCAGCACAGTTACAAATTTTGCTATATCTAATTGCAGCAAACTTTTTCTGCTCTCAGCAGTTTTTCTTCTTGCTGAGCAAGTAGTGTATTTATATGAATAATACTTTGATATATAAACTTGGTTTATGGATGTTTAAGGGCTTATAATTTTCTCTTTAAACTCAAACTTAATTTTTTATATTTTTTTAATGAAAAGATTTTATGGCCAACACATGCCCCGTGAGAAAAGGAAGAAGTTACAGATGGTCCAGAGGAGAGGGTCTGTTTCATACATAAAAACTTCATGTCAGCATTTCAACAGAGCATTTTCTTAGGGTATCTGTGTTATCACTGACACTTTCACATTGACAAGCATATGGGATGTAGTGCTGAATGTGTAAATTGAAATGATCACATCTAGCATTTCCCTGTACCAGGTGCCAGCTTGCTGCTGCAGCTCTGCACTTAATGTTGAAGAAGTGCTAGGAATAGTTTCATTTGCTAATTACCTCTTATCTCCAGTACATAGTCCTTGGGCAAACAGCTTACCCAGGTGTTTTTGAGAACACCTATCTGGACAGTGCAGGATTGCAGGTGGTCCTGTGATGACAAAACAGGGTGCAGAACATGTAAGAAATCTCCATCCATCTGTGTATGCTTTTTTTCCTCTCTTTTTTTTAACGTCTTCAGTGAAGAAGAGAAGACAAATTTGCAAGAATTTTTCTGTCCTTAAGAAATTTGTTGCTGTGAAAAGCAGGAGGCTGCTATTCTGCAACCCAAGAGAAATGTGTGCATGTTTGTTACGTTTGAGGGTTTTTTGATAACAAACCTGATTGTCCTGTCTTGTGATTTCAGTAGAAAGAAAAGTACGTACATGCCAGTAAGAGTGTTGCAAGGACCTGCAAGTTAAAATAAATAAAATGTGGTGGTTTAAGGAAGCGCAGAGTCTAAATTGCCTTTCAGTACTCCTTTTCCAGGATCCAGTTTAACAGGATTATATCATTTTACTAATAACACTTTGATCTGTCATTTATACAAAAAGACAGGCTTTCTGAAGCATTTGCCTTACATGTTCTTTTGGGCTAGACTTAATCACTTGCAGAACGGATAGTATTTTCTCATTCTTTAAAAATTCACATTACAGTCTTGTGCATAATAGGACCGTGGTTTGAGTGCAGAATGGTAAAAGGAACCATTTAATTCATAATCCAGTAATTCAGACAGCTAAATTATGCCTCCCTTTACCTGATATTTATTAAATGAATTCAAATAAACTTCAGAAGTGTTGATGTCATCCAATTGCCCTTTTACATTTCTTTAATGCTCTGTAGAACAAATACATTCCTCATTATGAGTAAGCGCAACATCTGTTTCTTCATTTCTCCTTGCATTTTTCCGCACTTCTTGTAAGAGTTCCAGTTTTCATTCTCAGGCATTTTATGCAGTCTAAAATTCATGATGTTCACTTGATCATCTCAAGTTTTGTGTGTGTGTGTGTGTGTGTGTGTGTGTGTGTGTATATATATATATATATATATATATATGCCCAAGACAATTTTATTAGTAGTTGCACCTTCACACTTGTTTTATTTCATGCCTCTAGTTTGCAAGTTAATATTTACTAGCACTCTGGAGGTGTTACATAGCAACTTGTTAATTAAAAAAAAGGTACTCCACACCTAACAAACAAAACTAATAAAAAAACGCCCACAAAATCCAATCCAAAGAGGGGAAAAAAAAGCGCCTGATCGATGGCAGTACCAAAGTTTGGAATCTTGATGAAGAAGATATAGTTACTAACGATGCACTCTTTAAAATGAGACATGAAGAGTTAATAAATATTACAATACATAGTTAATTGATATTTACAGGCTGTAGCAAATCAACAGGATTTTTTTATCTAGCTTGAAAATGACTCCTGCTATCTCTTGATGTACTCATGTTGAGCTCATCCTGCTGTATAATAATTTGTATTCAAAAAATATCAGTATTGATCCCAAAGCCTGCTTTCAAGGATGTCAGGTTATTTCCAAGGTTAATTCCTGTATGGTTCTGTGAAAACAAATACACGAATATCTCTGTCTTCATCTCTTTAATTTCTTCTGTAACCTGTTTGGTTTGCAGTGTTACTGCAACAAAACAACGAGATTGTATTTCAACAGCTAGAAAAAATTGCCATTTCATTATCACTTTGGGTAGGAGTAAAACTGATCAAGGTAATAACTTTAGCTAATACATGAGCCAAAGCTAACAGTCATGTGCATTTCTGCGTATGTTAGGTGCCTAACCTATGTTTCCATCAGGGATAGTAAGGTGCTTTAAAAACCTTAAAAAATACAGTCCTTGATAGAATTCTCATTTAGCTGAGAAATACTTCCTCATAAATGGCTGAGTTTCTCTCTACCTTTGTTTAGATTAGGAAGACTAATCAAAGTCAGGTCACATCTATTTCATGTACAGATTACACTGAATTAATCATAGTTTCCTTTCACTGTCCCCTTGACTGTGTTTGTCCCCTGCTACTCCTTTTGGTCCTCGTGCTAACCTTGGAGGGGTGTTGTGGGGATGAGCAGGGACAGCTTGCTGCAGGATCAGGTTGGCTGTACTGGGACCTGACCCCGCAAAGAGAACTGAACAGGTTAACTTAGTGGCATGGAAACTTGGAGCTCAGAAACCTTCCCGCACATTCCCACTGGCCCATTAGCTGGTATAGTCCTCTTTCCTGCTCCTCTGTCTTTCACATCAGTTTCTGGAGAAGAAAATGTAATTTTGATAGTGGAAGAGAATAGTTATGTGCATCCATTGAGTTTTATCCACCTCCTGCTAAAGCCTGGTGTTGTATGAGCAAACGGGTTATAAGTCAGTTTCGTAATTGGGGAGGTCAGGGTGGGGGAAGAAGTAAAAATGGCAGAGCATTTAACAAGGGGTGTGCAGTAGAGTATAGTACAGCTCAGAGCATTTTATGAACAGTTAGCTTCCAGTGCTGTTAACATTTTTTCATTTTGTAAAGGAATAAATCATGTAATGAAAAGTCAAGTTAATTGCCCTAAAATACAGAGGGAGTAAACACTGGAAACTCCCAATGACCATCCAGAGGTCCTTTCCTCTCAAACTAAGGATTCTAAAGGAAACCTGATTTAAAAGACAAATTAATTCACTTACAATCGAGTCATTTCCTCTGGCATTTGTTGCTTAAAATATGTATTTATAGTTGGAGAATTTTGACTAAAAACTCAACAGGTACCAAAAAGACAGTTACAAATACACAGACATACCTTTTTGCGTCCTACAGGTGGAAAACTGTCCTAAATCTGTAGTCCCAAATGGAATGAGGCTGGAAAAATATCTGAGCATGCAGTTACTCTATGCAAATTAGGCTGCCTTAAAAATCAGTGTATGGATTTTTGTGTCATGAAGTAGATATTTCTCTTGTCTTTCGATACCTGAACTTCTGCAATCTCATGTTTCTGTGCACAGTTCAGTTTGCTTTGTGCTCTGGGGGGGGCTTACAGTGTCCTGGTTTCTCAGTGGGTTCAGTCCCAGCAGTGCTCTACCCTACTCTGGCATGGGGATGCGCCTCCTCCCCAGCCCAGACTCCTGAATCCACATAGGCTCATTGGGCACGGCCACCCCTGTGGTCCTGTGCTGACAGGAGCTGGGGCTTGACCCTGATCACAGCATGGGCCTGGGTCACCGGGAGTGGCACGAGTGGCTGGGTATTGATGGGGACATGAAGGCCAATAAAAGGCTACCCTTCTGTGTGGCATTGCAGTTTTATGATGGATCAGATTATTTCTTCAATCTCTCATCAATGTCCTAGTTTTTACAAAGTTTCAGTTTTCTGTCCTTTTTTTAAAGTGTTGATATGCTTAGAGATGGAGGCAACTGCTTCGTTGCAGGTGCATGCTGTAGGTTCTTAGGTGTTATGGACAGTAAATTGATGGATGCTGTTAGGCACTGTATTTGCATTTTAGGTGCCTAAAACATAGTTATGAGACATTATGATAGTGGTGTTTTCCAGCTCTTGTTTCTGCTGAAGTGCATCAACCCAAAGGAGATGAGTAAATAGCGAAGACCAAATAGCATCTTGAGCCTCAGAATTTATTCCAGGCCTCTGAAGAACTCATTTACCTTGTTCAAGGGGTCAGTTCTTTAGATGACTCCTAGACCAGGAAAAACAGGTTTTTCAGAGAATACCTCCAGGCCAGGTAAGGCCCCAAATATTTTAACTCTGATTTTCATTATAATGGCTTTCCCAGTCCAGGCATGAGTAGGCATCTGGGAAGCTGATCTGTTCATCCTGAGATAGCCTGAACAGAAAGTCAGATAGGCTGTTTCTCATATCTTGTCTTTCTGATATTTGTTATAGCAGTTTTGTAAGTTTTACTGTGAGATTTATGAGCTCAGCAGGGATTGATCATGTAGAAACAAACTGAGTTCAGGGAAAAGTGGGCTCTTTCACAAAACCACAGTTTTTTCACTCATTTCCAAAACTCATAATACAAAAAAGTGCCTCTAAATTGAATAAATGGGAAATGTTCATAGTGAAATATTGTATATTGGGAAAAAAAGGAAGTGATCTTAAGAGTAGTGTTTATGACATCATATATTAAAAAGTAGCTCTAACGAAAAATATTAAATAAAATTTCAATCTTGTCATATTAAGCAAATTCAGTTTCTATATCCTGTAATTTAAATTTAGTATTTGTCTTTAGTACTATAGTATGTTATATCTTCTAACTGCAATATAATGATTATTTGAAGGATGATTTTGTGTTTTTCCAATTTTTTTTTTTCCTGCAATGTGTGTTTCTTTTGGCTTTATACTTACTTTTTGGTCTTCAGCCTTATATCATTAAGACTATTTTGAAGAATATGTAGAGGGAGATAGAGGTTGAGCTGCAGAAATAAATTCATCCATTGTTTTCATCATACTGGTATTTCCTGTGCTCAATATGTAATCTCCTTTGTTCTGTCAACAGCCAAGGAGTATTTAAGCACTTTATTGTGGGGTTCAGTTTTATTTCAAAATATGGTTGTCACTGCTCTCAAGTATTTTCCTGTGATTTCATTATTCATATGGCAAGCAGTTGGTGCCAAGGCATGGCACTTTCAATGTACAGGTTGCTCTGTACGATGGGGAAAAGACTCAATTCACCAGAAGGCAATAGATCTGCTATTTCAAGAAACACAGGCTGTATTCTTTCACCTTTTAATATGGTGCATTTTCTGTTGTTGGAGCTTGATAGACCCGAATCTGAACAAAGAAATTGGTTGTTACAACTGTAGCAGAATTGCAGATTTGTTTTGTTTACTGTTTTCACTTTAGTTTCAGCTGGAGTAAACTGCATGGTGTAGTGACAAGACTTCCAAACTGATACGAAACAGTAATGGAAGGCATTGTAGATAACTAGCCAAAGCACTCAGAAGAGGCATTAGGTAATAAGTAAGTTATGTATATGCTGAATACTTGTAAATATATGAGATTTATAATCTGGAGTTGTACATTATAGTAAATATTGAATCTCATTTGAGTGAAACATGTTGCCCTAGTTCGAGAAGAGTGGTGTCCTACTTAGTTGCATTTTTTTAAAGTAAATTTTTACTCCAGAAAGCAGAAGGGAAAAACACAAATTTCCACAGCTGTATTTGATATGACTAGTGCTGGAAATTGTGAAAGGCAGAGATGCCTAATAGGAGAGTTTTGATGGAAGGGAGAGGAAAGTAGCCCTGAGCAAGTGCTGTGAGCAGCCCTGAGGGGACTCCATCTTTAACAAAGGAACAGAGGAAATGTAGCTGCGAGTAACTCTCTGAAGCAAGTTAGCTTTGGGTAAAGGAGGAGCTCAAAAACCTGCAAGTGAACCAAGACAGTGCAAGAGCTAGAAAGGGTTTCTTTGGGAAGCAAGCTCTACATTTTTGCTTTCATAATTTACTTAACTTTTTCCAGTTTTCTAGTCAAGAATGTGACGCTTTCACACTTCACAGTTTTTAAAATGCTTACTTGCCTAACATGTAGAGGGAGTGTCCAGGACATGGGACCAACAGCAGTGGGATATGTCTCTTGGTAAGTTGCTAACATCAGCCTGGCAAGTGGGATTGGGAGTGTCAGGCTGGAGGAAGATGCTCTCCCAGCTGATCCCCACAGGCAACAAGGGGGCCCCATTTGGCAAGAGGCAGACTGCAGCAAGGCAAGGTGTTCTTGCAGGGTGGGAGGAAGAAAATACTTCTTATGTAGGAAAAGCTGCTGCTTCTCAGTCCATGTAATTGTAGTGAGTAACATGTAGTTTATCACATGGAACACCAAAATAATGAAAAACAAATATAGTAGTTTTTCTAGTACGTTTTTGTGAGGTTTGAAATATTTGGAAGGTGAGGGAGAAAAGCCTTTGGTCGCCTGCTCCGGGTTTCTCCACAGTGGTGTGCTTGAGTGGGGTTGATGCAAAACAAACATAAACATTTAGCAATAGAACAAATATACTTCTAAACAAAGAGTAAAAACAACCGAATTAGCACTACAATTAAAATATTTGTCTGTAATGTTTATTTTCTACATTGTTGATGCTCTGAAGGGGCAAGGTGTTATGTATGTAAAATGTTAACATCTATCTTGCATCTCTCTGAACTGGGTTGTTAGCTGTAATGATCTCATGAAAGATCAGAACTCTCAATTCCTCATCGTCTGCAAGATTTTCATTTTCTCTCTAATTTCCCCTTCAGCTGTTGTTCTCTATTTCTGGCTTGTCTGCAATTAAAAGCTAAAAAAAAAAGTTTTTAGAAGTCACATCTTGTTAGTCTCCTTCTTTTGCAGTGTTTCCCTTTGAGGCAATTCTTAATCTCCAAGAAGCATCAAAACATTCAAGTTAAATGTTGTTTTAGTGGCCAGTCTGGATAAGAGAGCATTCCTTAGCGCATGTTCTTGTATCTTTTCTTGTCCCCTTTCACCCAATAGGATTGTGGATTTCTAGAAAGATTTGGGGTTTAGGCTGCAGATGTGTTCAGCTGCTAGTCTCTGCCTCCCACCATCTTTCCCTATTTCCTTGCCAATTCAAACTGCACTTTCCAGATTTTCTTAATGAAATTCAGTTTACCTTACTCAGCCTAAAGTGAGTACTAGAGGGATGTATTAATTTAACCTAGAAACTCGATCTGTGAGTTATCTCAGTTCTATCAGCCCAGGTGCTTGTTGGGACTTGGATCCAAGTCACAGGAGTGAAAATTTCTTGCCAGAAATTTTAACTGCAATTTCCAGGCATAGCTAGCACTACCAAAATATGAAAGAATTAAGTTGTCTCATTACTCTTCACTTTACAGAGGTGAGAAGTGTGTCAGCACCTTCCCAAAATTAGAAGTCTTTAAGAGTGCGTATATTTTTTTCTTATTGCTTAAACTTAATCTGTTCCCCAGGTGCTTACTAGTTTTTGCCTTCTCTGCCTGTCTAAGACTCCCTCTGAAATAAATAAGCCACGCTGTGCATCTGGGGACAGTGCATGGCCCTTTGGAAGTGTTTTGCTCTAGTGTCTCTACTGCTGTGATATAAGTCTCATTACTTGAAATACATATTCTGCATTTCAAACTGTAAGAGAACTGGGGGAAAAAAAAAGACATGACTATGAAGGCTGTTTTTTCATCTGTATGGAAAATGTATTTCTCTCGTTAACATTGTTAATGAAATTAGTAAGGAAAGAACCTGGCTGAAACAAAAATATATATCAGTAAAATTCAAAATAATTTGCATCAAGGTAGTAAGAGAAAATAGTCGCTGAGATGCAGCTTATTTTTAAAATTAAGGCTTTGAAGTTTTTTAAAAACTGTGGGTTTTATTTTGACATCATTATATACATGTTACCAGCATTTCAGTGAAGACGACATTTCCTGAAACAAAACACATCATTTATAAAGGCTGTTGAAAACTCAGCTCTCAAATTATTCTGACTTCAGTGGTATGAATTACACATATAACCAGAGCCGTTAACATAAAATGACTGCGGCACCAGCATCATCTTTCATCTCCTTTCCCTCCTCTGTCTCACACTCATTCCATCGTTTTGAAAAGGTCATATCTGTTAGTGTAAATGGTCTTGTATACCAGTACAAGTAATAGAAGGGAAAGGCAAAGTAATCTTTATTATGGAGAATTATCAATACGTGTTGCCTTGTCTATATTTTAATAATTGTTAATTAAATGAACAAATCCTTCAATGACTGAGTGTAGTAGAAGACTGAGATTATACTCATTTGTAATTGAAATAAACCAGTGTGACCACTTAAAAAAGCATTCTACCCTGCTCCCCACCCCTGGGACCTGTTTCCAACTTTAGGTTACCCCTCCCTACAGAAATGTGGTCTGAACCCTGATCAGTTACGCAGCGAGGGTGATCCACTTGCACTGTAAGTAAACAACAACCAAGCACACACCACAAAACATCTAACCTAAACAAGGGAGGAGCAGCAAAGATGAAAGCCAAACTCTTTTTCTCCCCTTTTGTTTTTTTCTTGATGATGTTTATTTATACCATTTGAAAAGACAGGCATAGTCTTTTTAAACTCTGTTTGTAGTCAGACTTTTCCAATACAACAGGAAATGAGAAGACAAATTGAAGGATAGAACCCATGATATTTTTTACTTCCACTTCTGGGAGGAAATGAGAGATTTTTATTACTCTTTTTATTTAAAGAGAAAAATAGAACCCAGGTTGGATTTGATGCTGGAAGTATTCCCTTGCTTACAGTTTTGAGGTATTATCAGTTTTATAGGTGGATTTAATTTCCATGGAGTAAAATCAGTGCTAATTTCAACATGTGGCAGGCTACTGTAATGTTATTTCTTTTGCTGTTTTACAGTTTCTTTTTCTGTTCTACTGCTTGATTACTTTTATTGTAAACCCACAAAACAGCTGGTATAATGTGCAGATGAAAATTACACTTTTAAAAGAATGATGAAGTGTTAAACTACTTTTACTCTGACATTTTGGGTGGCTAAATTTTAATTATTTGAGTAAATTTGTTAATTCAGCTCAATAAAAGCCATATCCACATGATAGATGTAGATGTCAAAATGCTACAAAAGGTTCCCCGCCTTTGATTAGAGGTGTTACTATGAAGTTAAACCCAGATTACAAGCGCATCTTAAATTCTATTGATTCTGTCATCCTTCTTTCTAATGTGCTGTTCAAAATCAATGTTTAAAAAAAAAAAGAAAAAGGCAAAGAATGGCACTATATTCCCCCCCAGACCTTCTGGTTCCTCTGCAAGTTACCAAGAGACAGTCTCCATGTCATTCAGTCAAGAAAGAACTCAATGAAACAGGGATTTACTCTGACTCGGCTGTCTTGCTTTAGGTTTCATTTTGTTATACATGCTTCACCCATCTTGGGATGTTGTATCAGAGCATGTGCTTGGGGGATGCAGCTGTCAAGCATTATTTCAGATAAACAGAGCCCAAGCTACATCCTATCAGAGAAGCTGTCCAGAAAATCAGATACTGCTTCTTTCGAGGTTGGCTTGACTTTTGCTTACACGCAGCACAAAAGAGCTTACAGAGAGGAAACACAGTCTTTGGCACATTTTGACTAGTTGCAAATTCATGAATACTTTGTATTCTGTCTTTGTTTAAGGCTTAGTCCTTATGACCCCAAGCATTCAGTTACTCCCTTCCCTTTGCATTACCTTGTGCTTCTTTTCTCAGGGAGATAACAATGGTAATTCTCCTATGCAAATGATACCATTCTTAAAGGCAGTGTTCTTTAAAAAGAATCAGTAGTATTTTAGGAATAAGAAGAAGTAATGAAAGAAAAAAGCTCTCAGTGTTTATGGGAGTAATCCTGCAGAGGACAGGTCACACAAAGTGGTTGAATTCTTTCCTTTTAGCTGTGTCTTCCAGTGTGTTTCATTTGAACCTTAAGGACATAACCTTCTTAGAAATAATAGTTAAAGTCACAGATTTTAGGATAAATATACCTATCAGTCTTTAGCGTTTGAATGTGGAAGTGCAGTTAGGAAATGTGATGTCTACTGTACTGAGCAGAACATTTTACTTTCAGCATATATGATTCTAATCTTAAAATTCTATGTCTTGCACAGAAGAATAAAAACAAAACTTTATTCAGTTGACACTATCCTGTTTACAAGTAAAACCTACCATGCGATTTTTTTCCCCTAAAAGCAAATATTAGAATCAGCATGCTTAACTTATTTTAAAATGTCTTTTAGATAGGAATTCTACAGAAAGATAATGTAAATGTTATGTACTGTGACTTGGCATTTATTGCGTTTCAAATTTTATGCCTCAAATGGATGGCTTAAATAGGAATTAAGACAAAATTATTCTTTCCCCCCCCATTTAAGTATTTGCTGGGAAAAAGGGAATAGCCTGAAAATATCATCTTGTAATCATGAATTAGAATGAGTTATGCCAAGTAGCTATGGAGGCCATTTAGTATTTCAGAAACACAACAGGGGAGCTTTTTTAAAAGACATAATTAAAAACAACGGATGATATAGGCTGTTATGGATCTTGGGTCCCAGGGTTCCATAATAATTGTAAGTTCCTCTAAAATACCTCTTGCTGTGGATGCCTATTAGCATTTGTGTCATATTTCAGTTTAGTCAGTATATTTGAATGGGGAGATGTCAGTAAGTTGCAACTGTGTTGGTCACTTCCATATTATTTTGGTTAAATATTATTTGGTTGGTTTTGGATAATAGACCTTTTGAGAGATTATTTGAATAACAGTCATGAGTTTTGATGTTTTGAAAACCTTATCTTAGCTAAAGACTGTAGCTTACCAGTGTAGGTGAAGTTACTTCTATTGTTACAAATGACAAAGTTGTTCAACTGACTGAAGGTCAGGGGTTTTTTTCACTAGTTATGAAATTCTAAGTGAGTTGTTTAGTTGTTTACAGTCAGCTCTCCACTGCTTTTGTCATAGAGAACCATGCTCTAAAACAATTCTGCATAGCTACACAGGGATATTTCTGAAATTTCATTGTAGTATCAGCAGTTTTTACTAGGGACTGTAGTATTTGGAGGAAAATTTCTTTGCCACTAGCAGTGAAGATTAATGTGCATCTTGAAAAAATAGAGAACATAAAAACATGCATAACATTTTCAATACTACAACAATATTCCTGAAAAATGTTAAAGGGAATTTTGTGTTGGAACTCTGTTCTTTCCTTATTGCACTGTTGATCTGTAATCAGTACGTACTGTCCTCTAAATTCCAGTGACATATTCACTGCTATAGACAATGGGTTAGTAATGCTGTGACACCGACCACTGGCATCTTTAAACAGGATATTGTCTAATACAGTTTATAGCTTCATTCCATGTACCATTAAATAAATAAAGCATTCAGTGTGTGCATCAGTGCCATCAAGCATGAATACCCTGGTGGACTGGGAATTAAATGCCAAGCGAGGGTCAGAAGCAACAAAGGCTGAATAACACTCAGCAAATGTATACATATTAGGTAGGGAACAGTGCCCCTGATGCAGAAGAAATTGAATAAGCACCTTGCAACGTCTAGATGGAGCATAAAGGCTTCTTTTGTTTGCCTGAGCTGCCATCGTTGACCCAAGTAGAATATTCCATTATTGAATGAACTGAACAATAGTTTATTACAGGTAAAAAGAAGTCTTGGGATCCCAAGTTCTTCTGTGCTGTTATACCATCAGGCCTGACCATTGTACAGCCTGTAGCCCCTCAGGCCACATGGACTAGTAAAATACATTTTGCAGTATGTTCTCTTAACAGGCAAAAAATATTATCACTGGTTTGCCCGATTTTATATTTTAAAATACACTCATAACTTTATATGTTTACAAGGAATAATTTTGTGTTAGTTGTGCTAGTTTCCTTTTTTGCTAGCAGTTTGATTTTGGTTGTATGAAATACTCTGCTTTTTCCAAATATGAAATATATATATGTAAGTGACAGTATTGCATTCTGGTGGACCAGCTTGAAGTTACTGCTGAAGCAGCTTTTCCTCATCTAATTTAAACATTTTTTGTCTGGAAATATCAATTATGTTTTATGTTCTAATATAAATGTAAAACAATGTGTCTAGCAAAAGTTCCCAGAGGCTGAATATAGTTGTTTCTTTTTGGGTTATGTTTGAACAGTTCCCATAAAAAGACATATTTTTGTAATACTTAAATTGGTTATTCTTCATTATTATAGTTTGGCTTGCTTCATATAACCCTGTAGTGTATACATATCCTAGACATATTATTTTTGTTATTAAGAATTAACAGGACGAAGTACCTGAAAGAGTTACCTTCTTTGCTTTGCTTGCCTAAAATAAGAATAATGAGCCTTTTGGCAGATTTAATGTTGATCATTTTATATTAGCATTCTAGTAGCTTGTGTATGCAACTGAAGTGAAAAGGCAAAATTTGTATTACGAAACGTTTGTTAAAACAAAAGGGCAAAAATTAAGTATGTGACTTCATGGTAAGCTGAATCAGGGGATAATTACTGCCTTGGATGAGTAGTAACCCAGAATGCTTGAGTACTGATAACTATGTTCCTGTAAGGTTTTTTCCCTCCAGTCTTCATATATGAAATTTAAGTTGGTTGTAATTCTGACAGGACAACAATTGCCAATAGTTAGCAGGAAAAAGCATGGTTATGACAGAATTTTCCACTCAGTTATTTAAGTGTGTTCTGCACAGAGACATTCAACAGCCAAAAATGTCTGTCAATTGCCTCAATTGATGCGAATTAAATAATGAAAATTAAATGGAATTTGTTTTGGAAATAAAAATGGGGAAAAAATCAATAATGCATCAAATTGTCATAAAAGGCTATTCAGTTTCTTGCATAGTCTTAGTAAGTTATCTCCTGACCTAAACTGGTGGATGTGCTGATATATGATACTACACACTTACCAAATTCTGTAATTTAATCCACACTGTAACTCAATAGCCTTTTGCCTAAGATGTTGTAATCTCTTTAGGATGTGCTTATCCATGAAAGCAGAACCTACCAGCCTAAGTGAGACTATATGTGAGTGCAGAATCTGGTGCCCTTTTACTTAGTCCAGGGCCCTTTTTAGGTAGTTTAACAGATCTGAGTTTGTAAGGTTTTGTTTCCTGGGGGGAAAAAAACCAAAAACCACACAAACAAACAAACAAAAGCCAACAAAACAAACAAACAAACAAAACCCACAAACACCCCACAAACACCCCACCCCCCCCACCCGAAACTAAATTAAGCTAAAATAATAGAACATCATGCTAGTTGTTTTAGTCCTGCAGGTGAGATGTTTCAGGACAGAACCTCATTAAATGAGAACAAGTTAAACTGTGATGCCTTCGCTAGCCATGAATTTAGTGCTGCCTTTCTCTTATTAAGATTTGGTTTTATGACTTTGTGTAAATACCTTTTGTTTTCCTGAGAGTCTGAAAATATACATATAAACCTTAGAATTGACAAGCATGTAGTGCCTCCACTAATTCCTACCTTTGTATGTTCAGAGCTAACAGAAACATAAACAGGTATAATTCTGGGTACTTCAAGGCTTTTCTGTAATCTCTTTTAATGCTCTTTATTTGTGAATTGGGTAACAACACGGAAAAGGTCAAGCTGTTATCTTGATTACTCAGTAGCACAGTGTCTTTAGCCAGAGTTACAGTAGGTTTTCATCTGGTCATATCAAAAAGGTATCCAGTGTTCATCCGTCTCAGTAGTGGTTTGAAAGTTTGACTCAGGTGTGTAAACCCATGTGGTAGTAATGAGGGGTGAATGCTTAAAATTATAGTAAGTCCTAATATGATAGGACTGTTCCCTGTCTAAGCAGGGAAAAAAATAATCCTCTGTATTCTCCCATTTTGATGATTCTATTACCAGTTTCATGAAATAGGTGAAATACTGAAATAAAGACAATTGTAACTAGAATAACTGAAGTACCTGGAATGCAGATACTTTTGTATTGGGAAGCAAATTCAGAGAAACTACATAATGAGGTTTGACTATTTTGAATCCAGTGAATAGTTTAAAAAAATTACTTAAAAAGGCAGCAGTAGGAATAAGCAACAAATTACCACTCGGCTGGATGTAAATGCAGATGGCAAAATCATGTAATAATATTTTTTGCTCTTTATTTGTGAAATGGATCTAACATCTTGTGGTAGAACAACATCAGGATGAGCTTGTGGACATGTCCCCCTGTCCAGCTATCAGAGTCCAGTGCCTCACACAGCTGAACTCAAACATTCTTTAATGTACAAGGATACTCTTAAGAGAGACTATGAAATATATTTTTAGGATCAACAACTCTTGGTCAGTAATATTAAAATGTGTTCTATCTTCAGTCAGAAGGACCTTTCCCTCTTCATTTTCAACCTCTTTAACCCAATCTGTGTATAAAAGAAGATGCCGTTTTTTTGAGCATTTGTGTGGAGCTAATAACTATAAATAAAATCCCAATTTGTGTGGATTCTCAACAGCATACAATTTGACCCTATTAAGAGCCCTCAGACCCCTTCAGCTATCCACATCCATTTTTACCTGTAGTTGTTAATTTGTAAAATGATAATTAAGATTTTGTCAATTTTTTTTTTCAAGTTGCAGTAAGTGTATAGTACCACTATAATGAACACATTCAATTTTTGCTTATATGGTACAATTTCTTCTTAGGCATCCTGTAATGTCTACTTCATTATCCAAATAAGATTTCAACTTCCTTTTCAAGTACATCCTCATGATTAATTTGGCTATTAGCTAGAAGGCACCTCATGCGACTTAAAGCGTAATGTAGCACTGACGTTTTGGGATGTGTGTGTTGTCATCCAGAGACCAGAAGAGGCACCCCCAGAATTATGTCTGTAACAGACTTGAGATACCCTGTTCATACTTTAAAAAGCAATTGGAATGGGTAATCTGGTAATACATCATTCTAAGTAGTGAGTAGCAACTACTAGAAAATAAACTGGGATCTTAGACTACAACTGCATGCACGTACCTGTGGATTTTCCCTGTAGGTCTGGAGCCAGGAATTGAGGCAATCCTGTTTGTAGAAGTCTGTTTCTACTGAAAAAAATTAGAATTAAAATAAAACTTGTGACTAAGCTTTCTAAAAGTAGTGTTTTTTTCAAGATCAGTAGCCTCTGGCTAAAGTCACATTTCCTGTGGAAAGTAATGCAGAATAACAATTTTCTCATTCACATTTAAAGAAAAAAAACAAAAAACCCACTAGACTGTATCAATAAGTATTTATGAACCACTGATTAGTACCTTTAAAAATACTTGCAGTATTTGAATTACATAGCTGTAGCTGCAAACTATACCAAAATATTTCATGTGTTAACTAAGGAGACAAGCTTCTCATAGTCTTTTTTTTTTTTTTTTTTTTTTTTTTTGTTGTTGTTGTTGTTGTTGTTTTTAAACTAACAAAATAGCTCTGAGGCTGTCAAATACTCACTCCTCAAGAATTAACCTTCTCAGATCCTAGACTGAGTATTTGGATTGTTTGTCCTGTACAGAAGTTCAGGGTTTTACATTATACATGCATATGTCATAGCATGTATCTAGGGTAGACTTCTAACTTCAGAACTGGTCAGAAGGAACTGCTTTTTGTGTTCAGAGGGCAGTAAGTCCTCTTTGCCTCAGACTGTGCCACTTTCAAAACCCTGCAGCCTGTACCCCCTCCCACACACAGTGCGGGGGCCTCAGAACCAAACAGGTTCCCAGCAGAGGACACCCCTGAAACTCTCTTCTCCCACATTAAAATCCTAATGCCTGGCTCAGTATATTCAGCCTCCTCTGATTCAAAACTTCACTGTGGATCCAAGACAAATTCTTGAAACATTTTATTGAAAAAAAAAAAAAAGTAAAATTTACAGTAAGTAAATTGCTTCAGTTCCTGCTGCGTCTCCACTTCCCCCCAGTCTTGCTCTTCCAGGGCACCAGGATTGTGGCATTTCAGTGGGCCTGGCCTTGCAGGTGCAGATGCAGATAGGGGTTACTTTGCTGTTGACTGCACACTTTTATTTGTCTTGGTTTACACACTAAGTTCAACAGCTGCTTGAGTACACTGTGGCGTGAAACTGAGTGTGCCCAGACTGACCAGGTGTGTAACTCGCTATTAATGCTGTGCTTCATCACCCTCCCTCAACCTTGAAGACAGACAGTGTAGTATTTTACAAGCTAATTGTGCTTGATCATGCTGAACTGTAAAACAATAAAACATAAACACTGATTTTGAAATCTGAGCTAAGGAACAAACAGTTTAAATACTGACTGACTTTGAAACTGGAGCCGGAGAACAAACAGTTTTGCCCAGGCACGCAACCTGGAGTGCTGCATTAATTCACCCGAGCTGTTCCCGACTGTTCCCTCCCGAGGTGTCGGGGGCTCTTGTCTGTGTCATGCCAGCTGGTGAGGTACACTTGTTGGGTTGAGGATGGCTCTAGGCCAACCTGCATCGCTTCCAAACATGTTGAAGTGAATAAAATTTGGATCTGAAGTATTTAGTTACTCTGAGCCAGCTCTTCCAGGTTTTCTTTTTCCCTTCCCCACTGGCAGCCCCTTTGGATTTTTTGTGCTGGAAGATGCAGAAATTGTGGGCTGCTGCTTTGAGACTTGAGCAAAAGTTTCTGATGAACAGCAGATGAAGAAAAAGTTGTCTCTTGTAAATGTTTATGTTACAGTTAAGAAATAATTTCTTCCTAAGCACCTGTAGTTTTAGACAGTAGAGTATTTAACAGTTTGGGGATTTTTGATGTCTTAGTACTTATTTGTACTTTTGTTTTGACTCTTGGGCTCTGAGTAGTTTGGCAGATGCCTTGCTCTGAAACTGTGTGATGCATTCCTGGAAACAGAATTGAGCCATACAAAAGGGACGGTACAGATCAATTGAGATACTCTATTCAGTTTGATTTTAGTTTTGGCCTCTTTTTTTATTTTAATTTATTTAGCATATTTATGTATATAGCTGATCTTTGCATTTTTTGTTCTCAGTGTCAGTTTTTATTAGTAAGTAATTGCTATTTGGGAAGCAGTAATCTTTAGACATTTGTAAAATTGGCATTGAAGCTTTGGAGATTAGACATTAGGTATGTGGTCCCATACTTGTAAGATCACTGTGGCTGTTGTACCCTTGGTGGTACCCCCAAGTAGGATCTAAAGTTACCAGTGGTCTGACTTGGGGTTGTCCACTGCTAGCCTGTAGAAAATGAACTTTTCTGGGACTTAGTTCAGAGTTACTGCTCAGGACTACTTGCAGACTACTATCTCCTTCCACCACAGATCTGGAAGTGAACACTTGCTCCAGCATTTAGTGTCATTTAGAGGTGAACCTGCCAGGCATGGTTCTGGTTTGGCTGCTGGTGCCATCTTCCCACCTTTGATACAAAAATACTCCCATGAAGGCACACTTGCCCAGGGAGCTGAAAACTTGGAGAGTGTCTTCTGTGCTTGAGGGGAGATGAACATTTATCTCTTCTGAGGCCACCCTCAACTTGAGGTTGAAGGGCTCTGCCTGCTCCTCCTGTCAGTAGTTTGCTTGGAGAAGGTACAAGAAACCCTGCCAGACACATGCTATAGAATAGCCCAGTGCCCACGTTAGATATGTATCCTCCTTCAATCAAGTGTAAATGGTCTTAAAGCAGAAAGGCCTCCTGTCAGTGATCTCAAAAGAGAGTAGATGCTTAAACAGGTCACTCAGGTCTGTTCATGCTTCTGCTCTGATTCAGTCTGTTCTCAGTTTTTAGGCCAAGTTACAGCTGCAGTTGTAGCCAGAATTATTTCTTCTGTCCTAAAATGAATGAATCCTCAACTGCTTTTGGGTTGCAATTTTATAGTAGGTTTCTGGAACAAACTGGTATTGAGCACTCACAGTAGTGGTTTTGTGTTACCTGGGAAATGCTAATTAATCCACACATACCATTTCCAGGAAAAGCAAATGCTGAGTCATTTATTAACTTTTTGTCTGAGGGAGATGGAGAAGAAAATTTAGGCATTGCCATTATTCCACCCTCCCAGAGAGATGGGCAGGGAAGAGGTGCAATTTTAGAGTTTATTATTTCTCCCCAGTAAGAGTGCCAGAGTCATATACAGGGTTTATTATCAACTTCTGCCCACAGGGAAGTAGGAGAACGGAAAAAATCTAAAGAAGGTGTTAGTGTCTGCTTAGCAGTAGTGATGTCAGGAGCCAGAGCTGTTTTTATTCATCTCTCAGTGCCTGGGCAGGGAGCAGGCAGGTGGGCGAAGGGCAGGGGGAGGCCAGGGAGGGTGGACGGGCACACCCCGGGCGCCTGCAGGTGCTGGAGTTCCCTTGCAGGCACTTCTCAGGTTACATTTAATAAAAAATATTCAAGCCCTACCGGTTTGCTTCCTCTAAGAAAGAGGAGTGGTGAAAGCATCGATTTGGTCTGGAACAAAAGACTGGGAGGTGCTAAATTAGCTTTAGGCATGAGTGCTGTCCTCTGCAGGTGTAGAAATACTTCGGGGTTTTTTTTTAATTTGCATTTATTTTGTTCATTCTACTTCTGTGACAACTTTGTAAGAAGTTATCTAGGAACAGTGAAAGCAGAAAAATCTTTTTTTTTTTCACTTCTTCCAATCTGTAACTAATTTTTTTGATGTAAGATGATGGGACTAAACTGGTTTTAAACTTTTGTGTGACCTGCTCACCAAACCCAAAAATTTCGATTTTTCATTCTAGAAAATGTGCTTTTTAAATATGTCCATTTGTAATGTAAACAAGTCGGATAACTTAATTTACATGGCACTAACTCACAGGATTTGAAGAGGTGTGTATTTGGTTGAATTTCAGTCTCTTCCCTGCTCCCCGCCCTCCCCCCCCCCAAGGTCCAACAGAAATAAGAGTAAGATTTGATACTCATTTAATTTTAAAAAAGTACTTCTTTACCCTTTTCTATATAAGAAAAGAGAAAGAATGTAAAAATATCCATTGAAATATCCATGAGGTAGATAGATCTGCAAATTGACAAATGGAAGTGCAAATTCGGTTTAAAATCAATGTTTATCGATATGTGTTGTTAGCAATCACTGAATTATCATTTCTTTTATAAAAAATACAGATGAAAATAAAGTTAAATTGATTCTCTAAGTTTCTTTCTGACAATTTAAATAATTGAACTTTGATTTAATCAGCAATTTAAGTGATTCTAAACAGTTTGATTTACATTCGTCCTTTCTGTTTCCAGAGGTATGGATGGCACTGGCTCTGCATGCTACCCATTCTTTGCTTATGCAGTTATTTCTTGGGTTAGTGTTTAATTATTTTCATTGCATCAACAGGCTTCTCATCCTCCAGTATATAAAAAAGCACAAACGATACTGTGTATTGTGCATAGGAGAGCTGTGGGGCAAGGAAACCAAAGACTTCTTTGAGCAGTTAGTTAGGGTTTTCACCTACATGAACCTGTAGAGCACAAGAGCTTCTGTCCCTCCTGGGAGTCTGAGGCATCTCTCTCAGACAATCCTGTCTCACCACTTGCTAAGGAATTCTTGAGTAATGCTTGTCACCAGAAGGGATCTCTTTTATCTCGGTTGCTGCCAATGGACCTTGCTGGAGGAGTTCTGTTTTCCTGTCAAGTGCCCTTGGGAATTTGCTAAGCACCGTGGAAGTGACCTAAATATCTGCTTTTATCATGCAGTTAACATAATAAGTTATGCTCAGAACATGCCTCATTGTTTGGCGGTTATCTTGAATTAACCTTTTAACACCAAAAGCTAAAAAAGTCTAGGGAATGTACTTACCAGTAGACCACAGATTTACAGTAGGGAAATAAAAGGAAAACACTGCTTGTATCTACCAGTAACTTAGATAAACTCCTAGAGGTTTCTTTTATCTGTCTCTGGATAATGGGTTCTTGTGCAGCCCCCAAGTCTGGACATCAGTCTTGCACACAGATGCTCAGTCCTAAGGTTTCCCTTCGTGGAAGAAGACCTGTATTTAAGGATTGGGAGTCAGACTGGGGGATGCTATTCATATTTACATTCCCTTCCCCTCTCCAGATTTCTGTGAGTGTAACTTAATTAGTAAGTTGATCTTAACCTTTTCCTGCTGCTGCTTAATTTTTAGAAATGCTAACAACCTTTGGGAATGGTTAGGTGGAGCTATTCCTGTCTAGACAGTAAATACAGCTTAATGACTGCCCTGGTCTTTAAGCAATCTTTTAACTCATTGTGAAGTACAGGCTTCCTTATGCTTAGTAGCTCAGGGGACCGTCTTCAGCATCCTGACCACTTTTCACATAGAATAATCCTAATTGTATAAACAAATATGTGTATTTATTAGCAACAAAACCTTGCTCAAATCTTTAAATGTGATGTCAGTTTGGACCCGCATGTCAGTTTTCAGTAGTGCTCAACTGAGGCCAGACAGGGTAGTAAACACAGCGTCTGAAATTGCAATGGATTTGTGGTGACTGACCCCACCTTTGGCTTTCAGTGATACCCATACAGTGTACAATGCTTTCTTCACCTGCTGACCAAAATATGGGAGCTAATTTAGCATAATCTGCAGAGTCTGTCAAGTTATTACCGACCTGTGTGTTTCAAAAGGCACTGCTCTTTATGGAAGTTTGAAGCCAGACATCAAAGCATTAATATTGGTGGACAATGAATTTTACACGAATTCTGAGGGAGTTGTCAAAATGTGAAGGCAAACATCACAGAGGAAAAGCAACCAAATTATGGTTTTAGTTACTTGAATCCATTCTGGTTTTGTGTAACACATTTGTGATGTTGCTTACTGCTGGCTGTGTACTCTTTTGGGCATGAAGATGTCCTTGATTCCTGTCTCAGGCAGTGTTTCTTCTCACTTCATCAGAAATTGGTTCTGATTGACAACAGACATTTGTGTTTTTAAACTGACTGTTAGAAATAGTCACAATGCCACACAGAAAAATAGGAGACATATGTCCCTAGAAATGTGTAGTGAACGTAATCTATTCAGAGGAGTAGTTCCCAGTGGGCTAGCAGCAGGGAAACTTAAACACATGCATTGAAGGATTCAAGAGTCAGCCTTCATCTGTTTATCCTAAAAATGTGTGCTTTAAAAAAAGGAAAAAGAGCCATCCATAAAAGTATCTCATAATCTGTTGCGGATTTTACTCAAACCTTTGCAAATAAACTTCTGTAACTTGCTTTGCTGAGATCATAGATGGTTGTGTCTGCTACTGTCTGGTAATGCTCGAGATTAATGTACCTAGATTTATGTGTGAAACTTACTTTTTAATGTAGATTAAAATGTGAACAAAGTGCATGCTGTACTTATTCATGTTCTATTACAGCCCACACAAAGAAAACAGGAAAGTTAAGATCGAGGTCTGTTCTATAATTCAGGGTTTTTACTGAAATTTGAAGGCAATTTAAACCACCTACTTATTTCAAAGGTAGTATCGATAGACCACCTGCTGTTGACATGCACTAAGAAAGATGGAAGGATGTAAATGAGTTTTAGTGATTTGCCTGCCTTTGAATACAAATGAGACTAACAACCTCCCGTCCTGCACTCTGGCAGTCAACTACCAGAGTGTTTTCAGCATGCTTTATTGGAAAGTGAGTGTTGTCATCATGAATTATCATTAGACTTTGTTGTTGTTGATGACTGCTTGTTAGCAGTGGATAATTCAAGTGTAATTCAGTTAGAGTGTTTCAGGTATGCCACTAACTATGTATCTTGCAACCTGCATTTGACAAGGAAAACTACTTCCAGCTGAAACTTCGGAAGACTTCTCTTAACTGCACATTGATAGATTTGTAGTGGAGAGTGAGATTTAAGCTGAATTAGCTGAAAGAGAGAAGAGAGTAGAAGGCTGTCTATCCCAATCCTATTGTCATAAATCTAATCTTCCAAGCTCAGTCAGAGTTTTCATTGAGTCCAGGGAAGATGTGTAAACTTGTTGAACAGTGATCTGTGCTCTTCTGTTAAGAACACCAGGACTCTCGGAAGTTAAATCAAAGATCACAGAAATGTCTGTAAGTTTTTATTTTAATGCAGATGCAGAGGCCTTTGTGATGAAGGCATTTCTTCCAGTGGCCTAACAAAAAACTAGGAAGCAGACGATTCAGAGCAGGAAGAGCTCAGTCACTTTTCGGGCCAATGAGATAAAAATCTGAACAATTCGGACTGTCCCTTCGGAATAGCACAGATGGCTGCTGGGGGAGGTTTTTGGACTGATTTCCATTAATTGTTTCCAGTGGCCCTCCTTGAAGAGTCTGAAAGACGTTTTTAAACCTCTTCTTTCTTCACTTGTAAGTTTTGAAAGCACTTCGTTGTGATTCATCTGTGTTTGCAGACTGCCAGTGGCTGTCTCCTCCCATAGCATCAGTCATGCCTTTGAATATTTGCTACCTATTCCTTGTTTATGCGTGACTTCAAAAGCAACAGTTGTCACAAAGAAACAGGCTATCCTAAATGACAGCTTTCACTGCCTTTAAGACCATAGGTCAAATTGCACAGTGAAGGTTTAGGGATGATTTGATAGTACCAGATACTATCCTAATGTCTTTGTAAACTGATCTTACAGTTTAATTCAACACTGTAAAACCTCCTAGCCAAGGAAATGTCTGCTTGTCCTTAAATGGGCAGCCATCATAGCAGTAATTTGCTTATGAGATGCTTTTCTTTCTGGAACACTAACGTGTCTCGGTTACTATCAAAAATAAATCAATTTCCTGTGGAAACTGGCCTAAATCAGATTGTTTCTTCATGTTTGTGCAGTGTTTGTCAGAGTTGCTGCTAGCTGTGGCTCGGCATTGTCTCCTGATGAATTGTAGCAGCGGATGAACAAAACAATATTAATCTGTTTTTGTTAATCCTGTTTTGTAATTAAATACATCTTTGATATAAATCCTGTTAAGATTTGAATGAAAGGGGATTTATGGAAACATGACTTGCTTTTTATAAGATAGTTTTAGGATTATGAAATGAACACTAAGAAAAAGAAAAGTTTGACATGCTCACAGAGTAAAAGATTTTCTCTTTGTTATTTTTGCTTTGCTGGTGCTATGAAAAAAATATAATAAGAGCATTCAAGCTGGGTTGCCTGTGGTTTGACTCTAATTCTATAGGCTGCACACTCTTTCTCCCCAAAATCCCCACAGCAAGTGACCTTGTCAAACAAAAGTGTGGAATAATGGGAGGCAGCCCAGGGACTGTGGCTCATTTACAAGCAGCTGTTTGCTACTGTCAGAACAAAGGCAAATCAAAGTTGCATTAACGGGGTATGACAGGCACAGTGAGCAACTCCCCAACAATGTTCATCCTCTTGTGTTGTTCTGGTTATAATATTGGTTTGCCTGAAGGAGAAAGTAGTCATAAGGTCAAGTCAGACATCTATGTTTTCAAAGCCTTTCAAAATTGCACACATTATTCAGCTGATCAACTATTGATGTTTTTTAACAAAATTAGCATAGCAGCAAATAGATACATATTTATGTGCATGCTTGACTTTTTGTATGAGAATTAGAGCCACATAGAGAATTAATAATTGTATCTTCACAGGAAGGTAAGTTTGCAGTCTTGTCTGGCCTTCTCCTCTTATCTGATTCAGCCAATCCAAGAATTAAGGCAATTGTACCTAATGTGGCCTTTGAATGTCTGCATGGCATCCTAGCAAGTTTAGAGGATCACTCAGTCTTCTGAATAGCTTTTGTAGTTTACTGCTTGACTGGAACGTTTCTCTGTAGCTTGCAAAATATCACCAAATTGCCTGACCCTGTGGTAGACAAATTACATAAATGACGTATAACCTTTCTTGAATTTCTATTGAAAGTGTACCCTGAATCCTGAGAAACATCCTGAGCAAGGTCTGTTTGACTTATATGAAGCCTGGTAATGTGTAGTTGCTGGAAAAACTCCACACCACTAAAGAGCACAAGCAACTTCTTATGGAATAGTGGGATTTTTTAAGCAAAAAGGGCCAGAAGCTAGCATATGAGTGAGCAGTACTCCCCAGCCATAACTGAATGGAGTACACAGGAGGTAAGGTTTTAGCCGTGTGAATGAGCGGGTTGCATAACTTGAGCCTGTACTGCTCAACCCAGTCTGTCACCCAAAATTATGATGAATCAGTTAGACTTGCTAAGAACATGTCTAGGAAAGGCTTAAGAAAGGAAATTCAAACAGAAGGTACAGGAGAATTGCTGGACGTGAACTTCATAACAAGGCACACAATAGGCAGCACATTTCTCACTGTTTATTGTACCTCACATAGGGTGATAAAGGCTGAAAGCAAAGTGACTTTAACAGTCCCCAAAGTGCAGTATTCCCTGAGAAAAACACAGTTTAAAGTGCCTTACTGCCTTTATGAAATTTATAAATAAAAATAAGGAAAGTGGTAAGACTTACACATTTATTGGGCAAATGGATATGACTACTATGCCATTAATAGCTGATCAAAAAGATCTATTTATTCCATAAAACAGCAAGAAACTGCTTTTTATATTTAGGAAGTATTTTGCTATCATTGTAAATTCCTAAATTACTTGATTGGTTTTTTTTATAAGGAGAGAGAGACTAGGAAGAGAGAAAAATGGTTTTAAAGTAAAAGATACTGCAGATTTAAGGCAACTGTGGAATACATTTTGGTAAGGGCGTTTGACATCTGCTATATTTCACAATTCAGATATGATAAACTCTTTTAGAACTTAAGGAGTTGAAGTGCAGTTACTTCATTTTCAGCCTAATTTGCAGTTTAGTTAGGCATGTTGAGAAGGTACAAATATGAATAATGTGGATAAAGGCCGACTAAGATACGGCCAGTGTATCTCCTAACCTTTTGAGACAGCATGCTTGAATTCTAAACATTTAGGGTAAAACTTTCAAAAGTGCAGTGGCTTGCATGCATACAAAGTTGTACTGACAACATCTTTTAAAGTGCGAACATGAATGTGAATTTAATTTAATTTATTCTCACAAACTTGCAGTTCTAGCTGTATGTGTTATAGTATCATGTACAGGTGCCAGCCAAGATTACGGCTCCATTGAGCTCTACTCATCCAAAAACTTCTATATTTATCAGCATGGAGAGCTTGTCGAGTTTCCTCTTTCACTGCCGTTATCAACTGTTTTGAAATATTCAAAACCTTAAGTGATACTGAAAACTTACCCAGTGTCCAAAGTACATTGTGTATTTTGAAGTGAGAAGTAGAGCTGTAGTTGTAAAAGTGTGCTTGCATTTAACTTAGCACTCCAAATAGGAGAACACAATTTGCATAGGAAATTTGATAATACTGATTTATTTCTTGAAATGTTCAAAGTTCTTGTACTGCGCTAGAATGTCACATAATGCGCAGCAGTCGTATATCATTACCTTATAGTCGGTATATATAACAGTAATTAAAGAAACGGAGATTTTATTTTGTTGTGAATCAATCTGTTAAAGTTACATGACAATATCCTAAATTCCTTTCAGTTAATGGTCCTATTCTTGCTGGGAAAGGAGGACATTTTGTGCATTGCTTTGCTTGAATAGTGCTAAGAGACTACCAGATGGTCACTTTCCAACTGGTTTGCCTTGAAAAAAAGAAATTAAAATATTATAGTGCCGGAGAGAGATGTTGTAATGTGTCCCTTTCAAATTAACAGGTCGTTTTTTCTACTATTTTATGATTGTAAAATAGCTCAATGTCACATAAAAGGTTAAAAGCTGGAGTAAATGGCATCATGGGAAATTTGAAATAAATAGGGTCTCATATGGTTTATGGCTCTATACTTGAACACACAAGGAATATTTTTCTTTCCTTGAAAAGACATTCTGTAAGAGCTTATCATGTTATTATGAGTTGTGCTAACACCAGATTCTATTTAAAGTACCTAAAATTCGCAAGTTAATTTTTTTGGTTGTTTACTGTATTATTTCTTTCTAAGGCTACTTGTTTAAACTGTTGGCAAGCCTAAGAAAAATGGAATATTTTCAGAAAAAAAAAAAAAAAAAGGAAGCCACAGATTCCAGTTCATTGAATTATTCTGTTGGTGTCTTAGTGGTTGCTTTCCATAAAGTACAAACCTTCAGAACTTGATTAAGTTTTAGACTCCAAACTGTCAGGTATTTCATATTAGTGCCAAATTTGTTTTTTCATGGTAAAAGTGCCTCCACTATGATGTTCTGCAGTGTCCCAGTTCCAGCAGCCCTACTGAGCAAGGCTTGAACAAATTTAGCTCCTTTGTCTGTTCCACTGGCTGGATTATTGTTATGCAGGGGAAGAAAAAAGATGGGAAAGCCCTCATAAAGCTTCTCACTATCTGCCTAGGTGAGACAAGACCCTTGTTTGTCTTCTGCTGTGCCGTCACCTGTGGCAGTTACAGAGTTAGTATCCAATACTGGGAGGAAATGATTAAAATTCAACTTTAAAAATTGAAGCATTTCTGATTTATAAGTCTGTAAAATGGTCATGACAAAAAGAAATGCTTTATCTTTCAAAATCATTAGCGGTGGTAACCTTAAAAGTTATCACTCCTGTGCAGCTAGGATGTTTTTATGTTGAATCTGATACCAATACAATTTTCATTTTTGTTTTGAACTGGGGATTGTGAACTACATCTAATCCTATCAGGGTTGTGGAAGGAGAGCAGGGAAAGAAAGAAAAGAGCCACTGGAACATTGCCCTACATCCAGAGCTTGTTCCTCAACATAAAATTTGGGTAATTTTCACAAGGGAGAATACTGTGGTTTGCTATTTTGGAATTTCAGGCTTGTCCTACTGTCCCATAAAGAGACCTGTAGATAAGTTGCCTGTAAATGATCATCACAGCCAGTTTGTTTCAGAGTACCTTTAATTTTTTATTTCTGTTTTGCTTTCACTCCTCTTTGCTTAATATAGTTAGTAATATGTGAGGAAGTACACAACACAATGCCAGTATTTCTTAATAGAAGGAATATCAGTGGTAACAGCAAAAAGAGTCTATTCAGATAGGTGATGAAGCCTGAAGATAAAATTTCCCTAAAAGCTAGATTAGGCCAATTAAAATTAATAACCATTTGTCATAACTACAGCAGGAGAGGGTTGTGGATATTTCTGCATGATACTGTACAGGGATATATTAAAATTGCACTTGAGCTCAGAACTGTTAGGAAACTGCCTACGTACAGCTTAGCGGTACCATGCCCAACCTAATCAGCCAGGCTTTGGCAGCGCTCAGTGGGCAGCTCGTCACTGCCCTGCAGCACAGCTTTTGACCAGTTTGAAGCGCAGTGAGCTGAAGTTTGCAGCAGCACAGGAGGCAGCAACCCCACTGCTGCCCTGCACAGGCTGGCACAGGCAGGAGGTGGGATGCCCTTGGCTCCCACAGGTATGGGACAAACGGGCTCTGCTTCAGTTCATACCATATGAGTAGCAAGTTGGTTTCAGATAAAGAGTCAATAATGCTTGTGCAAAGACTCTCCACAAAGTAGCAAAGTTTATTGTAAAGTCCAAAGTTTAGTGTTGTAGAGAATAAGAGGTTTGAAGGCTTTTGTTCAAAATTGTGTATTTTGTTCAAATAAGCAAAAAGTTGAAGACAAAAGATGATGGATAGATACTGCTCAGAGGACATAAAATTCTAAAGAATTGACAAATCAAATTGACCACCTGGAAAATTGTTCAGAGGAGAAATACCGGGTTGTTATGGCTTCCTACCAACAGAAGAGACTGAGGTATTTTTTTCACAGTGGATTATGATGGAGCAGGTTATGGGTATTATTGAACTCCTTCTCCAGCATGTTGTGCCACTGGGAAAGCCAGTGACACCATTCTTTAAATCTTGAAGAATGTGAAACTCTTGGATGATAAAAACAGATTGTCACAGGGATGTTTAGCCCTAAAGGTTCAAGAACACTGAAATTTAGCAAGAGACATAAAAATAAACTGGTTTCTGTCATTGTGCTCAGGAATCCAGACTAATTTTTCAAATAAGAACAAAATAGTGGTAGGAGTGTGCCATAGTAAGTTATCTATAAATCAGCTAAAGGCCTTTTTATTTCTGAGGGATATCCATGTGTGTTTTGCAAATGAATGTGTTTATACACAAATGGCACAATCATTTGCTTGTGTGTTATCTTTCATAGGAAACCTTTTTTTTTTTTTGCATAAGGTGATTGAGTTTTAGAGGCATATACAGTGATAGAGATAGTAATGTGCGCTATTGTCATTGGTTGTAATTAATCCATAATTGTACCTTTTTAACTGAGATGACAACTACAAGGGGCTATTTAGGAATAATTCTTCCTATATGTGATTTAAGTTTTATAGCTGTAAGAAGTATTTGGATTAAAGAATATTTTGAGCATATAGATAGGAAGGGCTGGAATCCGTTTCAGCCAGCATTCTCTCATGATGCTCTGCTCCTGTGAATTGTTTTGAAACAAAGGTCAAAGTTGAATTTGCCCAAGCTCTTTTAGCTACCAAACACCTGCACTGTACTCTCGGAAGAGGAATAAGAAAGGCATTTGGGTTGGGTTTGGAGTAGGGTTTATTTTGCTTTGACTGAGCCTGCTCTGGAACAAGAATTTGTTGGTTTTTATGCAATGCATGTCTACAGATCTGTTGAACAAAGGATTTTACCAATGTCCTTAGTTTATGTTAGAATAGTTAAATATTACAGCAGTAAAACTGTGTCTCACCATATGTTTTCTTGAGATGTTTGGTTTATCTCCCAACTGGAAAAAAAAAAAAGATGACAGTTGCTAGAGTCAATAAAACTAAATAGCTTTCTCTGAACAGACAGAAGAAAGTGCTGTTAGCAACCTATACCTCTGAGTAATGGATAAAAATAAATTTGTAAATTACATTTACCCAAATGTGGGGTCATGCTAAAGTTTAGGAATTACATAGTGTGTATCCAGAGTGTCTCACTGAAACCTGGATCCTGAGCTGAATCCTTTTCATTCTTTAAGTGTTGAAAGAAACAAAGATCATTAGAATGGCATAAAGCAAAAAAATTAAAATCACAAGGACTTACTAGTCCAGTTACTTTTGACATATTTTGTTAACATTGAAGTTATAAAAATGTATTAAAGAAAATGGTTTTGGTGGTTGTTGCTTGTAATAAATTAGGAATGAAAAGAAGATTTATCCATTGGTAAAATAGCAAGGAACCAGTCAACCAGTTGAAGGAGTTTCAAACAAGAATCTTCTGTGAGAAATCTTTCTGGTAGCCTTTTTCTCTCTGTAGTTTCTAAAGGGAGTTTTTATAGTTTTTTTCTTTTCACAATTTTCCCCTGTGTCTCTGGATTTTCTTTTGCTTAAAGTCAGCTGGGAACATACTGTACTTGCCCGTTGTTCCTCCTATTTCCTTACTTTGAAGATACTTCCTTTAAAACCTGCTTCAGGATTTCTTGAAGGATGAGATAGAGGTACTAATACAGGTTTTTTCCCATTTTGGCCTTCCTGCTGTTGAAGTACTGAGAATTGCTTATGCTTAAAGTTTGGTGTGTGTCCAGCCGCGATGTGTGATTACACCAGAAAGAGAAGGAAAAAACAAGTTTGGATATGTTTATAGAAGGTAATTATCCTCGCAGAGGAAAAAAACAGTGATGCATTGAGCTATCTGAATGACTTGGCATGGAGTCAATTTTTAATCTATTTTGTTGTGCTTTTGAAAGCTTTTATTTTGTCTTGTACTTCCCTTTCCCTGTTCATCTCTTTCATAAGCAACTTAAATGTCCACAAGTGAAATGAATGGCCGATTCCTGCTTCCAGGAGGACATGCTTAGGGGAGTAGGAGCACAGGGGAGCTAGAAATGCCTGGGACTTGTGACGGCTGAGATAACCAGGCTCAAGATGTTAGCACCAGTAAGTCAGGAATGCCTTTCTAGTAAACACAGCTGCTGTGGCATTGCAATGCCACATGAAGCTGGCTGTCCCTTTTCTAAGCGTGCAGTCGATGGTGCTGTGCTGGAGCTCAGTGGCCCATCACAGTCTGCAGACAGGGGACGGATGGCGCCGAGTGCTGCCACGCACGGCCCCGCTCGAGCGAGCCTGAGCTCCCTTCCTGAGAGGAATAGAAAAGCCACTTTCTCAGTCTCTGACCAGAATGCATGATAAGGCTTGATGTCAAAAAGGGCAAGATTGGGCTCACAGCAATTATGGCAGAGGCATACTGGTTTCCTTGACAACCAGATTGAGGATTCTTTGTGATTTATTATTTACCACTTCAAACTCATCCTCTGATTTAATTAGGGAGAGGGATTTCCATAAGTCCCCACCCTTCCAAATTTGAATACCCCCCACATTATTGCTGTGACCAGATACATGCCTATCCCACATTGATGTGGCTCTAAACCAGCTACAAATTAGGCTTACTGTTTAGTGTTTGGAATTTTAGGCAGGTTGCTCAGACAGCAGATAACTGAAATTCAATGGATATTATGTTGGGTAGTGACTTGTTAATCTGCACTTACTAGCAGGGATAATAGACCTCCTAACCTTCTCTGCCCCCTCCTTCCAGGTTTTTCAGAGGCAAGGGACTGCAACAAGTGATACTTTTCAATTGTCCTTAGAGCCGTGGGAAAGATAAAATAGTATCTGCAAGTTCCAGTTTCCCTTGCTTGGGCAATTCACATTATTTTCTTCTTGAAGGCTTTATTAGCAATACATCAGTGACTGTTGTGTAAACAAAGAGTGTATTTTGATACTTGGAAGATTTTTACTACTACCAGTTGGATAGCTATTTGAAACAGAAAACCTATCCTAAAATGTGACTAAAGATGGGGAGTACAACTAGTCCGTTCTAACTTCACATGTATTTCAAATATGTATTTCCCATGTTTATAAAGCATTTACTGAATTGTGATCTACAACACCTGTTCTAAATTTAGTAATTCAGAATAGAATTTTAAACTCAGCAATATATAATAGAGATTTTTATTCAAATGTCACTGACGAATTTGAATCATTATATATCAAGACTGAAATTGGGTCCTCCAAAGGGCATTTTTTCTTAAAGTACTTTCCTGGGTTGCATATTTTTATTTCGTATTCAGCATGAGGAGTCTGCTGCATTTAATAAAATAAAATGAAGGTCATAGAAGATCACTGGTTTTCCCATAATGTATCCCAGTAGATGACTGGAAAAAGAAGTAGTGTTTGAAATGAGCTGAGGATCTTCATTGCAGACTCTATAGAAAATCTGTGTCATTTTTTTAATTACAGGGAGGAATTCTTTTTTTAATTGTGTTTATTTCACTACATATAGTCTCTTAGCTATACCACCTCAGTTTTAATTTCAAAAGTGTATACACATTTTGTCATCTTCACCTCAGGGAGTTCCTGAAGTGAGTCAAAAGGTGTTGCTCTTCCCATGGTGGGCCAAACGTGAAGCTCATTGAGTCAATAAAAAGACTTACAATAACCTAAACACTCTTGTGTCAAGTCCTGGCTCACTCATACACCAGTGCCCCATTAGGCTGTTGAGGGAAGCTGGCTGCTGAAGACGCTTCTTTAAAATGGAGTAGTGTAATGAAGCTCATTAATTCATTTTTCATTAGAACAAGAATATTGAGTGTCCAGGTTAAATTCTGAAAAATCTGTCCTGCACTCATTGAGGTTAATGACAAAGCTCCCAATGATACTAGTGATGCAGGATGAGAACTTAATTGAGGTAATTAAGATTCTGCTTACCTAAAATTCCCTATTATTCTCAAGTAGATAAAATATTACAAAATTGCTACTGTGAAGAGTTGTATAATGTTGGATCTCAACACATCCTTCAGAGATAACAGCAATTCAGTGGGAGATAGCACTCTTTCTGTATTTTGCTTTTGATTCATACAGTACCCTTGTAATCTTCTAGAGGCTTGTGTACGTGAGCGCCATTGTGGGGAATAGGGTTCTTTTTGGTTTTGGAGCTCAAACATTGCCTTTGTTTTGTATTTAGGGATAACATGGGCCATACATTGCTGAATTCCAGTAAGGACCTGGAGTTCAAATCTGGCAGTGGCACAGATGACACTGCAGTAGTACCATGGTATTGTGTATTGTGTATGTTGCAGAGAATAGTTTCATTAAATGCAGCTTGTTCTGTGGTATTGCAGACTTATTAAAGTCATTGTTTGGACTGAAAAGAAATGCAGTTTGCTTACTGAGTAGAACAGACAGGATACCCAGTTTAGTGCCTTCCAGGGAGTCTAAAGCCTCTGTTATAAATGATTATGTCAGGATGCCTAATTTAAATAGTTACCCTAACACCTGCTCATTCCTGCCTTCTTTGGACACCCCTAACCTTCTCCTTCCCTCCTTGGCATCCCCAGCAGATTAACAACTCCCTCCTCAATTACGTTGCCATAATGGCTGCTTTGATCATGCTCTGAGCTCGATCTGGAAATTACCTTGATTAAGAAGCCTCACCGCTGTAGAAGCAGCAGCAGTGCAAGTGGATGGCCAGGCAGAGGGACCCGTGGGTGTGAGCACAGCCCGGCTGTGGGCTGGGCAGGGCTGGCATGGCAGCTCCTGGGCAGCCCAGGTTCTCCCTGCCGGCCGGGCGCTGAGCTCAGGAGCCCTCCCCTCTGACTTGCAGAAGCCATCCGCCTGTTTGTACACCTAAATAATGTATCAGGAGAACACGGTGCTTTCGGCAGGAAAGTGTCGTTTTAGGTGGTGTGGAAAAAAGTGGAGCAATCAGATCTTTTATACTCCACAGCTGTCTCCTCCTGAAATACTTGCTTTGAATACTGATATAAAGACTTTTTTAAAAGATAACTATGACCTGGGACAGTGAGGCACCGTGCAAAATACATTAATACTGAGGAAATTACCTTCCACATCTGTAGTAATGATGCAGCACTTCTATCTTGCTGGTTATTGAGTTTATACTTGAGTACCTAACAATGATTATTTTCCCCTGGTTTGGTGCAGAGCTTTTCTAGCCCTTGCCTTTATTATGGTTTGCATTAGGATCAATGAACAACTTTAAAAACAAACTCTTTCAGCTATTAGATGTGTGCTTCTAAATTGAAGTAATCAGCAAATGCAGAGTTTTCCTTTCTGTGTTGTGTTAGTGTTTATTCATGCCTTTTGTTACTTTCTAATGTAAATAGTATTAAATATGGAACTCTTATCACATAATTATGGAAAATTCTTTACTTTCTATTCTGGTACTCAGAGAGAGATTTCAGGGATTCTGATTTTTCATTTATTTCATTTGTGCATTAATTAGCTGGTTCTCAAAAGCTGAGAGCCTTCTTGCCATACACATTGTGACAGTTGGTGAGGGAGACAGACAAATTCCAGGACTGAAGACCAGAATTCAAACTCAGAAGCCCTGAATTTGAGTCCATGTGGAATTTAATTATCCTGTCCCTTTATCTCCCTTGACTTTCATGTTTGCAATGAGGCATATGGATACTCAGCTCCTTTATAGGTGATGAACAGCAGTTTGACAGGGTAGAAAAGGTGCAGGCTTCTTTTATTTACTCTGGAAATGGTACCTGTGTTGCCATTCTTACTCCCTGCTGCCCAGAGAGTGTGTTAGAACTGCATGTATTCCTTATATATTTATAAAATATGCAATAATTTTCCCTTCTTCACCCAGTTGATTTTTCAGAGGATGCTCTCAAGTTTCTATGTTAGGATTATTCCATGATTCACAGAACGTTCCAGAACCTTAAGTATGTTGTTAAAACCATGTGTGGTATATCCCTCTCCTCTCTGTAATAGTCTTTCAGAAATCCACACATATTTCGCAGAAGGTATGGTCAGGAAGAAAGCCTTTCACTCTGACAGGTATTTTCCAAGATTGCTTGCTCCTCTTGTCTCATATTTATTTATGGGAACTTTTAAAGTAACAGCACATTTACCTTAAAGTACATTCATCACATGGCTCTTCTTGTTTTCAAAAGGTATGACTGTGTGTTTTGATTTAGCAGTTTCATCTGCAGGATCTTGAGCCTTTACGTTTCCACGGGTTCTTCTTTCTACTTCTGAGTCCTGTGAAATGTTTCAGAAGCTATACTGAATGAGAAGGGGTTTGCTGTGCTATTTGCATACTCATAAGCACTCTTTAAGCAGCTTGCCGTCATTAAAATTAACCACATAATTTTTCCACTGTAAATTATACTGTGACAATTGACTCCACCCCATGATTTTATTGAAACAAAAGAGAGTATATGAACTCTTATATTATTTCTTGATTCCATTTCTAATGCATATATAATTCTGTTTGTAAACAAGAAAATGGCCCCTTTGTAATTTTACAGCTGTGATCTCAAATATTGCCATATGATAGCAATTGTACAATAAAATCTGTGATAATTTTTTAGCACTAGGGCAGTATTTGGTATTTTAAACTCTGGTGCTCACAGGATAACATTTTCTTTAAAATGAGCCAGAATTATCAGGTATTTTAATGAGATGAAACCTTTTACTTCCTTACATAGGTTAGGCTATAGCCAATTTAAGAAGGCAATGTACACAGAACACCAGGGATTATTATTGGCACCCAACATGTCACCTGCTGGGATGATTTGACTTCTACCAATGCACATATTCCCAAGGAAACGATACATCTCTGCATGGCTTCTATCAGCCTCTGAGGTGACAAGGCTTTGGGTTTCTTAACGATGGGAATAAAAGCATATTTCTTTTGTCTGCTGCTCGCTCTGAATACTGCTGATGGAAGTTCCCCTTTCTTCCTCTTCCTCTGCCCCTCCTCGACACATGATTTCCATTCAAAAATGATTGAGATAACTGGAAATATAATTTGTTGTCAAAATACATTTTTGTAGAAAATAAAAGAATATTTATTTTTATTCTGCTACCAGTATCCTGTGCAGCGGAAATAATTCGATGGGAAATCCTGTTGACACAACATTTCTGACACATCAGCCTTTGTGTGCCTTACCTCCCTTTTTTGGAGATTGTTTCTAATTCAGAAGCTTCTCCTTCCTGACAGGTGGTGTGCTCGGAGAGTTCACAGTTGGTAGACTGGAGATAACCTCCAGCAGGAGGGTTTACAAAGACCATGGGGCTTAACTTGCCTTGAGAAATTTTGAAGATGCAATGTATTTAATGGCAAGAAAGAAAAGGGTAGAGTGCTTTTTGTGAGCTGGCACAGGATCAAGTGTGTACGATGTGAAGGAAAAAAGGAAGGAGATTCTTGCAGCCTGAGAACAGACATCTGGCTGGCAAAAGAAAAGAAATATCATTGACAGATGAATACTGTTTTAAACTGGGATAATTTTAGATCAAGAGGGCAAAGTTTTGCTCTCATGCATACAGCTCCCACTGAAGGGGATGGGAAAGGTGCATGCATATGAGAATAAAATGTGATTTTAAGTGAGAACTGAAGCACACATTTTTATGTTAGATACTTAGACTTTCGTGTTTAGATCACATGTTTTCCATCTGCCATATGTAGGCATTGCTAAAATGCTGCCAGGAACGAGGCTCTGGTTTGGTGACTTTCATTAAAGGAATTAGTGGTTTCTATCCAGTTTCAGTGTGGCTGGATTCAAAGTGCAGAAGCCCATTTTCACGGTTTAGCATTAATTAGCACTCTAATGGCAGCCTCAGCAGGCAGGTGAAGGATTAAATGGGCATGAAGACCAAACTGTCTCTTTTCCCCTAGTGGAGATTCCTTCATAATAGGGTTGGGACATAATGTGGGCTGATGTGGGGATGTGTACATGGCTGCTGTCTGGGCTGTTCTTGTTCCAGGTGATGGAAAGACTGTGATCTACAGGTCTGTCCGTGTAGCACTCTTCTCTATCCTCTTCCTTGCTATTGAAGTGAACACACACACACACACACACAAACCCTAACAAAAACAATCCAAAAAAAACCCCCTTAATTCTGCAGCCTCAGAAAGACACATTCTTGCCCTTCTGAATGAGGGGTGAGAGCTGTTCAGGAGAATTTACATGAGATCCTTGCCAGCCGTACACAGAAGGATCGGTGTTGTTAGATTAAAAGGCTGAGTGCTGCTGCTCACTTCAGGTTTTGCTGAATCATTCAACAAGGTGCAGAAAGTAGGTAAGCCTGGACTCTTTTTTTTGCTGAAGGGAGCCTCATAGGGTTATTTTTGAGAATTGCATGGAGACTGGAAAACACAGAAGGAAAATTGTAATAAGCTTCAGTGAACCTGGAAGGCAGGACCCATCCTGGTGTGAGTCAGAGGGTGTAACTCTGGCTTCTCTCCTGAATTTCATTAAGCAGACATACGTACTTTATGTGTAAGTATACTGAATATTAAGTATATAATTACAGAAAATTACTTGCAGTTGTAATTCTGCTGCTTGAACTGAACCTTGAAAAACATTAACATTTGACAAATATTTTTAATTTTTAAAAAATTCTAAATTATGTTCAAATAAAATGTAAAAATTATTTCTAAAAAGCCTTCTTTGGTTCCTTGATATTTCTAAAAACTTTCATTGGTAGCAATTCATATTTCTATTTTATGAGAGGCTCCCAGATTTTAGTCAAGTAAATAAAATATGAAATGTCTAAGAAACTGAATTCTAGAAACCAGTGTTAAGAATCACCCCTCACAGCTCATTTTTTCAGTGAAGAAGTTGCTTTGGCTCAGTGTGATTTAAATGGGCAAGTCTCTTCCTTCGGACTCTGTGCCTCTTTGTTAAAGTTCAAATGATGGGATACTTTCATGTACCTTGTTTTGAGTTAATCCCATTTTTATGAATGAGTTTTTAAAAAAAATGAGGAAGATGTCTCTTCCTAGAAAATAGATTTCCTTTGCTAAATAATCCCTTTTCTCTCGATATACCCTCCCTCCAGCATCTTAATTGACAAGAATGAGTATATACGTAAGATGGCAGAGAATACAGCTGTAGGAGAATATTTTTTAAATGATCGCTTCCTGCCTAATTTGACCCCAACTGAACAGTGGGGTTTTGTCTGCCGGGCTGCAGCGCGGGCTGGCTGTGCACGGCTGCTGGGTTTCCCTGAAAGAGGAGCTGAGTGCTGTGAACTCCAGACCTCTGTGCAGTGTCAGAAGCTCTTACTGTGCCAATATAATCTTTTAATAGGCATGCTTGCCAGAATGACTTTTTTTCTTCAAAGATAGAATGAGAAAGCACAGTTGTCATTTAAATTGCCTCTGTCTTTTTAGTAGTTGGTAGTGATCTGTTGACCAGGATTGGATAATTTAAAAGCTGTTTAACAAAATAACATGCTTGTCTGTGTGAAATACATACAGTGCTGAGAGACGAGGAGAAAAGTCTCCTTTGAAAGAGTTCATGGGATTCTTTAGAAGCTGCAGGATGCTGAGGCTTGTCTGTGGAATTATAAAAGCTTTGCAAAGCCCATGTTGAGCATTTGCATGATTTTCAGATGGCGAAGTATGTTCAGCTGTCTCCGTGCACCTTCCCGTGTGGTCACGTATGCACTTCGCTGTAGAGGGAGTGAATTCTCAGCACAGTTTTCATTGGCTTTGCATTTGTTAAATATATATTATTGAAATGCTGCCCAGGACACATCACTTTATCTTGTGTAGAACTTAAATCATCATGTTGCATGATATGGTAAAATAAAAGAAGATTGTGAAAGAGACAACTGTAAACATTCTGTTTGAAAAGATGTGCTCTTTTCAAAAGACCTTTCTGTTACAGCCAAATAACACAAGAAGAAATATTTCCTTGCTCACAGACACATATATTTATTTCTGCAGAGATTTGTTTTGGTTTCTCAGTTCTTCCAGTATCTGCATTTTTGAAATAATTTTGTATTTCCATGTTGACTTTCTCTGTGCTTTAAGTTTTAATCAAAGGTTCCTTGCTTCTGATGTTGAGTACTGATGGTAACCTGTTTACATTCCACTGTTTTTCCTCTGTATGGGGTGAACATTCAAATGTGGTGGTGCCTTTTTGCTTTTATCTACCAAACTTAGCACACTCCTATTATTGACAGCTTGGAAAGATGGTATGCTAGTGGGCAGGACGCTGTGAATTCTTAACTTTTCTTTGCGCTTTGACAAATTTAGGTTATCCTTGTAAAGACAAATAGTTTCTCTGAAGGAACCAAGACAGTAGAATGGTAAATAAGACATTGCAAACTTAAATTAGAAACTTTTAGCCAAATGTGAATTTGATTCTGAGTTACATTCCTTTCATAGGACTTGTTTTTCATTTCATAACCTAAAGTATCAGAAGCAAAACTTTCGGTTTTGGTGTTTCCTTTTTTTTTCCTACATAGATTGATCAATAAAGCATTAAAGAATGTATATTAGCATTAAAAATCCCCTCTACCTTTTTTTCTTAGAAATGCGATTTTGCAGAAGTAGTGTATTTTCTTCTTTCAAGAAAGAGCCTGCACTCAACTGATTTGTATGCAGATATGAAGTGCAGGAAACATGTTTGCCAGGAAGCTTTTCTATAATCAAAATGGTCAGCAGGACAGAAACAGCTCTTTTGCCTATTAGGTATTAATCTTCTTCCATTTTTGAAAAAAAAAAAAAAATAAAATCACATACAACACTGATTAATATACACAAACACAAGTGAATCAGAGACAGCATATGGTGCATTTAGTAATAGCCACTTACTTGAGTTAATGTTTAGGTTGTGCTGGAAGTCCTAGCCCAAGCACCAGAAAGGTCTTTGCAACTGGGAAGCACTTTGTGTTTCTGGGTGGCAGACAGCAGGAGTGGTGTCATCCAGGGCACAGTTTGCCTTGAAGGAATTAGCAGGAAGAGGAGAAGTGTTGATTTCAGCTGCCAGAGGACAGCGAAACAAATAGGTTTGTGCAAGGTGTACAGTAAGGCAAGCAGCTGGTCAAATACACGTAGATGGTTAGAAAATACAGTATTGAGAATACTGGTGCAGAATTGCATTGGAGATACAAAGTTACTGGTGACAACATTAATTATTGACAGAGCCACATACTTACATCTAAAAAACTCTGGAATGATGCTGAAGCATTGAGATGCCGGTTGCTTAGACTTCCCTCCCGTGGCAGTGCATCTGTTTATCGGGAATTATCTCCTGAATGTAAATGAATTTCAGTCCTAAGTCATTGCACCTGTTGCCAAGAGGTATTTATTCCAATCACACAGGGAGTTATTGCTTGACGTTTTATAGCTCGAAAAGAAGCTGTCGTTTCAAAATCATTTGTTCAGAGAGGAGAAAATGGAGCAAAACAGTTCATTTTACCCTAAGCACTGCTATTTGGCAGTATTCACATTTGCACGGCACAAAGCTGCAATATTGATTTTTTGCTCACAGGGCCTCCCACAAGTTCTTTCTTCGATTGTCAGGATTGCAAGATGGATTGAATTACACTTTGCTTGTTGATACACTTATTTTTTCTTTGGCGATAGGAAAAAATTATAAATAAAGCTTCAGCATAAAGATCACAGCAGCTCTGCTAGCGGACTTTAAATTCATTTATTTCATTTAGTTAAAATTCTTTCTGCACTGTAGAGATTCCTTAGAGCAGCATTCCCACCAAACACACGCTGCACTGTTTTGCTTTATTGCTTGCTGCCTTTGCAGTATAACACCTACATTACAATCTCAGGTGTGTCCTCTGTTGCCTGTGAAGTGATCTAACCTTGCTCTAGTGTTTTTAATGTTTGTCCTGATACAGAACTTCTCATGGATGCCTGCAGGGGGGAAAATTGCAGAATAAAACACATTCGTAGTCCTTATAGTGGTGGCCATAGATGATGAAATAAGATTTGCAGGCAGCTGATTTCTTTGTAGCAAACTGCAGAGGTCTTGTACTTGAATTCAGGATATTTCCTAGCAGAAGTGGAGACTATGCTGCAGGATCCACAGTAAGGATTGCCATTACAGGGAGCTCGGTGTGGGTTTGGCAGCCCTGGCCCCATAGCTATCCACGTGCCTGAACTGCTGCTGCATACACACTGCAGCTGTACCCAGTGCACCCTCCCCCTCCCCTCCTGCCCTGATGCGAACACCTCTTTGGACAGCTGTAGGTTCTGTTCCCTTCCTTGCTGATTGAAAACCAACAGTTTGGGAGGGGCAGACTCCCCAAGCCAGGTGATGGTGGTGCCACACATGGAGGAAGCCCTGCTAAGTGCAGGAAATACTGGCACCACTGCTGCCAGCTGGAGCGGTGAGTTTTCTGTGGACAGCATTAGATTTGACAGGAGCGGTGGCATGTAGGAATGGCAGTGACTAGCAGCATTATATTTGGTCCCACCACGGCTGTCATGGTGGTAATTAATCAAAGGAGCTGCTGTATGCACGTATGGTGGGGGCTCTGCATGTACCCCGCTCTGTGCCCGTTTCACGCCCTCACTGAGCCATGAGCAGCTTCTGTCTTCGTTGTATTAATTTGCTGCATGGGAGGAACATGTAGGGTGTTAATGTGATGGATTCGTGTTCCAGCTTTCAGCTCATGACACTTGAGCAAGCCTCTAATAATAGTGTTTGTTGTTGCTCATGGTACGAGCAGCTAAGGAGTGAATTTGAGACGGCAAGGAGTGAATTTGAGATGGAACTTGGTGCATTCCACCAATATGTCTTCTTCCCTTATTAACAAATACTGAAACATCCTGGCAGACTAACAGTGTGGGTTTCATGTAGGATATGGTTCCACAAAATAAAGACAGACGTGGTCACTGCACTCTGGCCTTCTGCTTCCTCTTGTGCTGGGGTGAATCCATGCCCAGTCAAAGGGCTGGTCCTTCTGGACCTTATGTGTTCTGAAGTAAGGTCAGACCAGCCCCTTACATGAGTTCACAGCATAGGTTGTATGAAGGCTGGTGCCTGTGCAAGGGGAAGGCAGGGGCTTGTAGGTGAAGGAAGGGTGGATGGGAAGATCAGCTCTGCCTGCCAGGAGGCCACATCCTGATGCTTGCATGATGGTTACAAAAACCTCTTTTTTGCAGTCCTAACCGATAATCGTCTTCATACAGTACGAGTTTTAATCCAAAGATCATTAATTCAATAGAAGAAGTGGCAGCCTCTGGTTCATGTGAAAATTTGCTATCAAGGGGCTATCTCAAGTTGGTTTTGGTTTTTTTAGATCTTTACTTCCGCACCTCTTCTAACACGTCATACGTTTTAAGAAAAGTTTATTTTCTTTGCCTCCAAAACACCATACAGCTTTCCATGCATAGGAGGTATTTCTCTTTGCTGTCACGACTTGTCTCCAACAGCCTGTACTGAAATATTAATGGTCTTTTGCTACTGTATTACGAAGATATTTTTAAAAAATAGGAAATATCGATAATTCTGTTGAAAATTTAGGAGGGATTTGCTGTTTTAAAGAAATAGGATTTTGACACTAACACGTTACCCAGCTTGTCTTCCAAAAGGCAGTAATGCACACAGATTTCTAAGAAACAGAAATACTCCATTTAAAAATAATCCATCAGTAACTGTGTAAAAGAAATTGTAGTATACAGGTAGGTTTTTTCCTGATGTAATATGTTTTTTGCATAAAGAAATTTATCTAAAAGACTAAACATGTCAGTGAATCGCCGAACTTTGTTTTGTTTCTAAAGTATTTTATATTGCTTCATTGGAGAAGTTCCTTATTTTTAGTTCTCTTACGTAGAAAAAAACATTTTAAAAATGAGAACTCTGTGAAACACATGTATCATTTTGGGGAGGGATGGGGAGATTTTATGCAGTACACATTTGCAATTTGTGGTACTAATTATTTCTATATTTGTTCAAAATCCTATCTATATGTGCTTTAATTTATGTAAAAGACACAGTAAGGAGCACTGAAGTTCAACCAGGTAAAGTATCAGCGTGTATATTGGATTAGGTCCATGCTGAGGTCACAAAATAGCTAAGCAAAAGTAACCAACTCTTCCTGGAGAGAGAGAGAGACACAAATTAAGAAGACTAATGAAGTTGGAACTATGGCTTTAGGGGTTTTTTTGTGGTTGTTTTATTTTCTTTTTTGTAAATGGCTTCTGCAAATCCTGCCTGCTCTGCTGCTTCCTGCTTTCAGACACAGCCTGTCTGGCTGTGCCCAAGGAATGGAGACAAAAGCAGAGAGAAAAGAGGTGGGAACTGGAACATGCAGTGTATCCATGCAGACAGGCACCACTGTCTGCTCGGACCAGGATTAGAAGCAGTGACAAGGAATTTCCTCCTTTCCCAGATTAAGGACACAGTAGCAATGGTATAGGGATGTGACAGTTCTGTGAAAGATGCTTCACTTAACATGGTACCACGTCAAACTGTGTAAAGGTGCACTTCCTTTAGGACACTGATGAGAGTCAGTGCTTGTGTGACAGAAAAAGACTAGTTCAATGCAATTTATCCTTTAGGTTCAATCCCATTTTTTCTTTTCTTTTAAGGTTTCAGCCGAGCAGCACTACCATTTGGTTTGGTTAGGAGGGAGCTCTCCTGCGAAGGCTACTCCATTGACCTCCGGTGTCCAGGAAGTGATGTTATTATGATAGAAAGTGCTAACTATGGACGGACAGATGACAAGATTTGTGATGCTGACCCTTTCCAGATGGAGAACACAGAATGCTTCCTTCCAGATGCCTACAAAATCATGACACAAAGGTAAAAATATACATACCGTGTTCAGGACTAAAGAGGCAAAATGCCTGAATTAATACAGAGAGAATTATATACTGTATAACTACTGTATACTGTAGGAAATGTTGAGTTGTAGTTGCCACTTTGCTATTCAGGGAGTATTATTTCTATTTCATAATCTTAAAAGGAAATAAAAACTACCAGTTGCAATTAGAGTTTTGGGGGTTTTTTTCTAATTCTGTGAGCAAAGGTTGAAAGGCAGGAAGAAAACTGCAAGGAGAGTGAAGCAACTCACTTATTTGGAGATGCCCTATTTCCGTGTCTTTCCGGTGGTCAAACAACCCTCAGATTGTTACCAAAGGACTGCAGCATTTTTCAGTAAATGCAGCAAATCACAGCTGTAGTTCCCACCTGTAAAATGTGACCAATAGAAAATGTCAGAATGATTATATATCATTGTACATGTGTGTATAAGCATATATGTGCATATAAGCACAAGTTACATTCTCCCAGTGACAGCTGCTGTCATTCAAAGAAGACAAAAGAACAAACAGAATCATAAAATCGTTTAGGTAGGAAAAGACTTTTAAGATCATCGAATCCAACCACTAGCCTAGTGCTGCCAAGTCCACCTATAAATCATGTCCCCAGGTGCCAGTAAAAGTATTTTTGATACAAAAGGTGCATCAGAGCTCAGATTCACAGAAAGTCCCGTGCTAAAGGCCATGTACAGGCAGCAGTCACCTAGTACTGACAGTTGTGGAAATGTCAGCATAGATCAGTCACTGGAGTGCTACTGGCTTAAACTACAAGCCTGAATAAGTTCAGGATTGGTGGGAAGTTTTCCTCCCAGTGCATTTTTCCTAGGGTGAGGAATCTGAACAAAAAGGGGGTGGGAATAAACTGGGAGCTTTCTGGTCGGTGTACACAGATCTGTCAAATGAAATATGCAAGTTGTCCTGCATGCTGTGCCGCATTTCCTCTATTCTGTTTGAACATCATAACAGTAACATAGTCACCTCTTAAAAGTAATCTTCCATTTTGATTTACCAATTCACTTGAGTTTTCATGAGTGGGACTCTTACAATTTTTTATCATTTTTATGTGAATATGTGGATGTTTTCTAGTTCTGTAGTCAAATATTTGGGCTGGATCTCAGACCTTGCTGAAAGTAAATTATGGGTATCAGCACTTTTGTTCTTCTTCTGTGTTGAACCTGTGACTTGTTCTGTGATCAGTAGGGAAAGGCTTCATTGCTACACTAGTAAAAAGGTAATATAACTTCTTTAAGTCATGTTTGAATTATCTTCTTGTGGTTCTAGTTCATAGTTGTTAATTAGATCAAGCCAGATTTCCATTGAGACTGCAGCAGCAGTGTCATCATCCTCTAATCTGTCAACTCCCTTTGAAACCACCTTCAATTGCTTTTGTAAATGTAGTGCCTCTCTGTAGACTTCCTTGTTGTGTAAAATGCATGTTGTGTTTTGATCAAAGTCTTCCTTATGTTCACTGCAAATATACAGATTAAGGTAGTCAGAGACAAATATAGAGGCACAGTCTTGCTTGAAGTGACATCAGCCTGTTACTGGAAAGCTGAAATTTCAATCTTCCCCTTTCAGTTAATCAGCCGTAAGGCTATGATAGCAGAGAGTATTTTTGAACTTCCCACATCTTCTACTCTTATGCTTTATTCAACATTAAAATGAAGATGTGATGACATGTAGGACATTGGTTCAGATTATCTGTGCTTGAGAGTTTTTCATCTTTGTTCTCTTTTTTTTGTCTGAACAAATGGCAAAGATCATTTGACACTTTGCTTTCTATTTTTGTCTGTCATTTATAGCAATTTGCAAGTTTGCTTTCATAGTTTTCTTTCTTAGATCCTGTCATTAAGTAGAAAAGCTGCTTCTTGTCTTGCTTAATATTTTCCAAAATTGCTCAATTTGTGCTGTATTGCAAGCATAGAAGAATGTTGCAAATTTCTGATGAAATATTAAAAGTTCTTGTATCTCATTTATTTATAACTACATTGGTGATCATAATTTTTTGTTGTCTAAGCAAACTGTTGTTTGGTACTCAGCACATGTCCTTCCTTGATCTGGTGTATAAAAGTAACACATCAGCTGTATTTTGATGGCAGCAATTGCATAGAAAAATCTCACCTGAAGGACTAGCAGATTCATTGATTTTCCTTTTTTTTTTTTTTAACTGATAGGGAAAAAAAAAGAACATTAAGTGAGAGGGAAAGCTTTTCTTCCTTACCTTTATAAATAAGCAGCAGTAGTTTCTATATTGCTACTTAAAATCTTAGAGTGTTTACTTCTAAGGACTAACAGCATATTTTTATCATTCAGTCAGCCATGTTACCACTGCATTTGACCACTCAGTTCAGTTTAGACGTACAGTTAAATGGAGTTGCACAGCAATTATTAAATACTCATCATTCTCTTGCAACATTACTCCAATGCTTTTGCACAGCAACTCCATTTACTTCAATTACAAGGTGAAAACAGTAGCTTAATGAGATCAATACTGTGAAATTTGAAGATTGAAAAATAAGATGAGATTTCCAGGTTACCACAAAGCCATGTAGTCACGTGCCCTGCTCCCCTTCCAGAGAATTTGAGATACTAGCACACACTTTGCCAGTGTCCACTGATGCATCAACTCCTCTTTCTCAGAACAAGCTGCTACTTAATCTTTTCTCCTTCACCCTTTTCTTTCTTTTCAGCAGTTCTCAAAAGATTTTTAACTTAATGCTTTCCTAGGAAGCCTGACTAGAACACTAATGATTTCATTGCTTTTCTTTTACCTTTGTAAAGTAGTTATTAAATTTTTAGTCCCTGATTGAAATTACATCCCAATTATTGCCGAATAAAGTCTTTCAGATGTATTTAGATTCTATGTAAACTTCAGGCTGGCATGGTTAAAATTAAAGCTTTGAAGAAAGAGACTAGACCTTTAGAAGATCCTTATCCTCTTTCACACTTCTCTGATAATTAACCCCAGTGTTTGCATACCGTCAAGTTTGAGAGATCCTACCACGTGCTGAAGTTCAGTACAGAAATAAGCTTATTTCTAGAATATTCGGTGAGCAAGTAGCATAAGTGAATGGCAGAGGACCCACGTTCAGGCAGTTAGATCTTAAAACAGGCAAACTGCTCAGTGCTCCACTGTCCTTTGGCAGGGACAAATCTCCTCTGTTTCCTTTTCATTTCAAAAGAAATTAAATGAACAGGAAAGCAGAAGATGCAAAGCAGCCCGAGGAAATTTCTCTAGCTGCTTGCTCATAAAGTGCATTTGTGTGGCTGTAGCAGAAACTGTCACGAAACTTTGAAGTTGATAAGTCTAACCAGTACTGCTCTTTATAGGCACGACAGAGATTTGAAAATCAACAGAATAAACCTTACTTATGACCTAGTGTTAATATCCACTCCGTTGTAAGCAGGTTGCACAAGGGTAGCATGAATTAGACACAAACTGCCTGGGTGTTCATGAAGATTTTCTGCCTCCAGTGTCAGCTTCAAAGGACCATACAGGTTTTTGTTAGGACAGGCATTAAGGGTTACACAGATACCACACAGTGTTTGGGTTTCTGTTTTGTTAGCTTGAGATAATGACAGATATTTAAAAGTACTTGTAAATACATACTTAAAATACATTTCAAATCAAAGGTCTATAGGGTATGGTATTTTCTAGTGGAGTAATAAGATGGCTAAGATGGATTTTTGCATGCTGCCACCTTTCTTTTTGAATTAAAAATGGTGATTGTGAAGTACAAATAATTTTTCCTAGTCTTAAATTTTTTGTTTAGGAAAAGTTCATGATTATTTACTATTATTATTTATTGTCATGATTGAACACTATAACTATTTTTGTGGTTCCAGGACAGTGCACTTGGATTTCCCCCCCCCCCCCCCCCGTGTATTTAAATAAATACCTTAAATTTTTCAATAGGAATGTATGCTCTGTCATCTGTTACCGAAAGTATAGTTGTAAACATTAAAAAGAAGAAAATTCAAAGTGTTTAAACTTCCATTCCACACCATATAAACATGCACGTTAGAAAAAAATAGTCTCACAGTTGGTATATTCAGTTTATTTTTAATCTGCAACAGAAAGGCAGTTGCATCAATTCTGTGCTGAAATGTCCTTTAAATTCTATTTTCATCTACAATTTATACTGTAATTGTAGCTTTAGGTGAATGTCACATTTTTACTAAACATTTAACTAGTATCATTTCGCTTTTAAAATATACACAACAAAGCAAACTTCGTTTTCATAAGTAAGTTTAAATATAAAAATACGTCAGGTATAATAGATGAAATTAGAGAACTGTTTTTTTAACTACCCTTCCTTTTTAAAACATTGCTACAGAAAAGTAGAAGGATTAAAAGAGGACTAACTCCTCTTCTGCAGTGTTTAGTTTTTCTGTTGCATGTATCCTGTCCTATCTATAGCACATCCAACACGTGTACCTTCAATTAACATGTCCATCATGACACCAGTGAAGAGTTCACGTTTGGGTTTTTGTTACCATGAACTTTTCTCACGTGGCAATGCTCTTAACCTGTTACGTCCATCATCTCCCTGCAAGACAGCTGCACTGAACCGGAGGGTCTTCAGAATGTAAGCGACATGCCCCTGCCCCACAGAGAGATCAAGGGAAGGTTGAAGGAAGCAACAGATCCATTCCTTCTCCCAAGACTGAGTTTTTCTGAAGCCATCCCATGGCAGATTGGGAGAATGGAGATGTTAATTCTTTTCCACCTATTCACATATCCAAGAAATACATGATTTTGAAAAATCCTATATGCAAATGAGTCAGACATTTTTGAAAGAAAACTAGTTGTCTTCTGAAGAAGACCCATCTTTCAAGCCCTCTTTTCCTGTTCCTGCTTGTCAGGTCCACAGAGGAAACACTGTCACACTGTATTAGTGTCCTTTCAAGTGAAAACAAGTTTGACCTATTCCATAATATGAGTGAATAAATAAAATCTTCCACAGTACTCCAGTCCCGAGTGGACAGTGGGAAAGATATCCTAGTAAGAATCTTGTCAGAGCAAAAAGGTATAGCCAAAAGCAAACTTGGCACAAGGTACTTCCCAGGCAAAACCTGCTGTGAGGTCACTTGAATCCCAGCTTTTGCAAGACTTCCACAAAAAGCATTTCAATACCTCTTTTAAAAACAGTTTCCTCAGCCAAGGCCCAGGCTTGATTCAGTGTTTAAACTGCAGCACACGTCAGACTTGATTTTTTAATGTGACTTACAACCATTTTCACGAGCCAGATTTTATCCTCTGCCATTCAGAACAGCCTGAGCTTGCGGTAATGGCACACTGCACTTCGGGGTCTGCTGGGCTTAGGCAAGGGCTCTGCTGACCCCTGCTGCTATCCTTGCTTTTTCCCTTGCTTCTCCTTCTGCAGCCGAAGGTTGCCTCTCTTTGCTAAAGATACTGTGTGGTGATAAATGTCTCCACATAAAAAGTACACCTTGTCTTTTCCTGCTTTCTGATGATTAAGAGCTTGCATGTCCGTTCTTTTTGTGTCAGAGAAATCCCAGTGTTGATGACAGGGTAGCACAGGCTGTTGTGGATCCAGTACGTTCTTGGAATTCACACACATCAGAGTTGCTGTGGTAGTGATGCTGATCTCGCGTATGAGGTCCTTTTTTGCTTTGGCATGCCAGCGCTTTCTGTTTCAGCTGGCTGACAACTGCTTCACAAATCATTTGCCATACAAGTTTATCAAGATTAGATGTCTTTTTCTAAGCACACTTTTAAATTGAAGACTTCTATTAATGTGAAACAGACATAGGTCTTAGTGCAGCAGTCAGCCCTGTGAGTATTTTGATGCAGCAGAAGCTTAAAATACTCTTTATTTTGAAACTAAGCTTTCACAATACCGAGCCATGACCAGATTGATTTTTGTCTTGTTTTGTTTTCTCTGTGTTAGTCACGAGACTTTGTTATGACTCAAATATAAAGAAAAAGGCAGAAATACGTGTAGCCGATTTCCATGAACAAGGCATAATCACAGAGCCTAGAATTTTCATGAAGCATACCGTAGTCCTTGACGTTATTACAGCAGAAAACAGTAATACCCGTGACTGAGAAGAACCTTATATGGCATTGTGCATTTTCACTATCATTAATTCTTAATATGAAAGTAGTAGGTCTAGTTTTACTCATTAAAAATAGGGGGGTTTATTAATGGGGTTGTTCTATCATGGCATTACTTAGTAAATTAAAGACAAATCCTCATAATATGAGGTTCTGAGCAGTCAGGTGAGGGGAAATAGCTCTCAGTGATACTTGATCATCTTTTTGCAGTGTGTTCTATTTTAATTTTCTGCAGAAGAAATCATATTACACACGTGCAAGCTCATAACACATAGGCATGTGGATGTAGTCATGACATTGGACAAGCTACAAAGGAAACAACAAAAGGATCATTGATACCAACTAATGACATTTAAAATTTAGATTTAGTTTACTTCAAAAAAGATGGGATTCATTATTTTATTAAGGTGCAGCTTGATAGTCTAGGTAGTGTTTTCATATCATATATTCAAGTTGTTTTCTTCCTTTGTTTTTGGCAAAACCACCATCAAATTCTTCTTAAGTCAGCATGTATCTTATCTGGTAGGATCGTATATACATACTCATCAGCCTTTCCTTGCTATTCATGGGCAAAAATAAATGTAACTAACTATACATATGTATACATAACATTTTAAGTATTATATGCTCTTGCTTGTATATTTGAGCATCATATAAAATACATCAGCCTCTTTTTTTTCTGCTTACTAAAATGGGCTCTACTAGGTATGCATACTGTTTAGCCTTCAGTTAATCTTGTACTTTATGTTTTGGGTGTGTAATAATATAACATTTTTGATAACTTTACTGGGACCACATTACTTAACCTTCAGCACCTTTCAGTTGATTTTTGTGTCCTGTTGTACGAATTTTACATAGTTTTCATGTTTCTAGTCTAGCCAATATAAGTTCCTGGTTCAGTTGCATTCAGAACTTTATTATTGACAAATTCTGATTTACTTATATGTTGTTGTGCCAAATTTAGTTCATATAGAATAATAATGTAATAGTTGAAGCCTATTAATTCCTCCCACCACAATATATCCGCTATAATACTTAGCCAAAACAGCTACATTATCTGATAAGTTGATTTAGGACTTTATACATGTGTTCATATAGCCATTTATCTCAACCCTTGCTGAGGAGACCTTTATTAAGCTGTGATGACTGCTGAATATGAAATGTAACCAAGATTATTTTTTTATTCAAATATAATTTAAATATTCATCAAAGAGGAGTTATGCTTGAAACTGACAGAGACTATTAACATCAAAAAATATAATTAACTGCACTGGGTATCATGAAGCAGAGTTAGCCAAATAGCCGAGAGGTCTAATTGCTCTAGAGTCTGAGAAGCAATAGTTTTATTTTATACTGTTGCTGTGGAATTAATAGTGATGTGGTTTCCATGCGAGGCAATTAAAAGCCGCCTGTTAAGATTCATTGCACTATAGGAAATCTGTTGAATATCACTTAGTAAACAGAACTGACATGGAAAAGGTACATGAAGATGGGCAGAGCAGGGTATAGATCATAAATTAGGACAGATTAATATGAATTAAATATGTGTAAGTAAATTATGAGTACTTTTTCGTGTTAAAACTAAGCAGTAGCCATGAAAGTGAAAAGTTTTCATTAGTAACACAAATGAAATAGAATTTAAAGATTATTGCAGTGGAGATGTTTAATTCAGAGGAAAGGAATGGAAGAGTAATATGGGTTTAAAAATTGAAAACTAGCTACAGAGTAGTATAGAAATGAGCAGATCTCATATTCTGTAAATTTCCTTCTGCCACAGAATAATCTACTTAAAATAAAAAGAACCTTCTGACCTTTGTGGCTCAATTAAGCTTTTAGTTGAATTTAACAAGAAAATATTCTTTATTGAATTCCAGAGATTCTGCCTGTGCCCAGGGTATACATTCTGAAAAGGGGTGGCCATGTTCATGGCATTTTGACACTAATGAGGTTGCTGAAATGGAAGAGTTTAAGGATCAAAGCTACAAGCAGTAATGGTATTTTACAGCTTTTCTATTTTTTCGCTCTAATAATAAAATTGCAATCTAATTGCTTAATAAATGGGCCATGATTACTGAAAAACATGGATAATTTCCCTCTTTGCGTTTTATCTTCATATTGCAGAACAATAATTAGCAAAAATACTAGGGCCACAAATATTTCTTTCAAATAATAACTGAATGAAAAGAGTTTTGTTTATGCCCCTTAGTTTAGTGTGATAGTCAACTTCTGTGTTTTTTAAAGAGAAGCAGTCTCAAAAACTAACGTCAGACTGATAAAATAAAACAAAGAATTCAGCTAGAATTCTTGTTTCATATAAAGATTGGCTGCCTGTTTCATACATTATTTAGCATGCTTACCCTGTTTATATCAGTGACATAAGAGTGCGTGCTACTTTCTCAGAAGAGTACGGTCTTTGCCGCTTCACAGCACAGTGCCTTGTACTCCCAGGCTTGCACATGGTGTTAGCAGATATTTAAAGCACTTCAGCTTAACATTTTATAGGTCATGATGAACTGAGCCTATAAAACAAGTTACTGCAATGAAGTTAATGCAGTCTTAAGAGTGTTACATAGACTGAATACTCAGTATTCAGGATATTTTTAGCCTGCTGTAGACACATCAATGGGAAGGAAAAATTCTTACCATGACGAATTTTTTCCATGTCAAACCTGCTTTATAATACACTTGCAGTACAGAAGCTCTACTACAAATTTACCATTGAAAGCCTTTTTTTTTTCAGGTTTACCCTATGAAATGATAGCTGTAGTAACCTTTGCATTTCAGTTTCTTCTAGTACATATGCACACACACACAGACATACGCATGCAGAACAGAAGAAAAAAAAAAATAAATGAGGCAGCAAAATCATTGGGCAAGCTGTCCTGGCCAAAGTCATGTAGTTCAAACACCTTGAAGGAAGAAGTCTTACTCCTCCTTAACGACACCAAGCTGTATAATGTTTCATCTGGAAAGATGGGGATTTTTCTGTTTTAAGTGCAAAGGCATCTATATTCCTTTGTTAGTAGTAATCTGTGATCTTTAAGTTTACCTTGCTTCTTGATATATGATGAAGGAGCAATTTGAAATTGTATGTAATACACACCTTTTTGCAGCACTGTAAAATTGTTGTTTCACCATATCTCAAAGAGTTTGTGCTCTGTCTATTAAATATTTTCATTTAGGCTAAGTTGTAAGTGTAGCAATAGCGTGATAGTTCTGATCCCATAATCTTTCCCTGTTTACTGAGTTTCTTACCGGCATTGAGCTCAACTGTACTGTTACTCTCATGAAGCTGTAGGTGTTTTCTCATCTAGGATGTAGCAGCAGTGATATTACTTTCAGTATATTATTCTGGTGCCAGCATCACTGGTGGGTATGAAAAACATAATTTACTTTGTGTATTTAGCTTTCTTGGATAATTTTGCTTCCTTTGTGACAAAGATACAGCAAAAGAACACCTCCTGGAGTTGCATTTAAAGCAGGAGCACTTTGGGTAATGTACTGTGGACAGAACACATATGAGTTAGAGCTCAGTTATCATGAATGCCATCAGCAATGCCTTGTTGCTTTCTTATCAGCCACTTCCTGCTGTCAGCCCAGTGCTTATTTCAATAGTAAAGGATTTGCATCAAATGTAACACAGTATTATGTATGGCTGACATGCGGTTTTTAATTGTGCAGGCACATGAGACTGCTCCAGTGGTAGACAGTGTGATAAAAGGATTAGGTCATGAATATTTTTGACACAATTAAAAATTGTCTGTGCATTGACAGAGTCAAACCAGTGAATTTTCTGATCTATGTTTTACAGTGATGAATTTGCTTCACTTGCGTAAAAAACAACTGCAGAGCAGACAGGATTTTTGCAGATGTGGAAACAAGCAGTCCCCTAAACTTTGTTGGGCTTAAAACTGGAAGTTCCAGGAATGATGGAGTGCACAGCTCATGCCAGTAACTTAATCCCTTACCTTCAAATTGCAAAGAAGAAAGTGGGATTGTGCTTTCCAAGTTAGAACAGGATACTTTTGCAGGGGAAGTCCTATACCTGAAAGCCCTGCAAGCTTTCCAGATGATAATTAGATCCAGACATCACTGTGGGTAATGAATAACAGTGTTTTTGTGACAAGCATTCCTCTCAGAAGAAAAGAAAGTACTTAGAGTGAGGACTCTCAGACATATTTTAATAGGAAATGACACCACTGTTACAGAGTTGATTAAAGATCTACCAAGGGACAGCACTGCTGGAAAAAATCAGCAGATGAAATGAGAAAAGTTGTAATTTTATTAATAGTTATCAGTTAAATCTACGTAACTTTAAGGCCATGAAATCTGCATTAAAAATTATGAGAAAAAGGACTGTACCTTATTGCTAGCAGATTGCACCTTTAAAAATCTCCTAAAATAACCAAGTTGCCTTCTGCCTCTTGCTCAGCATTTTGCTTTGAGTTCTGTTGAGCTGTACAAATGAGTCACTCCGTAGCGCTGTGGAATTGGAGGATATGCAGCAGTGGGCACATGGCCTCTGTTGATGAAAATTATAACCCAAAAAGGGGATATTCCCCAAGGCAAGTTTACAAAAAACAATTTATTCCTTTTCACCCTGTAAAACTCTTCTTACATCCAGGATCTCTTGCATTATTACAAACTCTAATCCTCTGAGTGGGTAATTAACGGACCAGAAAAGCCATTTGTGGAAAGAGAGAACCATAAGGGTGAAAAATACTTCTCTGCTGAATGATCTTTAAGGAGTAAATAATTACAAGAGTGAGAGGTTTGGGATGACCAATCTAAATCTGAACATAATTAGGATGAACACAGTTTGAAAATCGAAGCAGTTGGCATGTGCAACAATTCTGATATGAGAAGGACTAATTAAATATTTAAAAGCCCAAACCCCCTCACTATTCACAGAAAAATAACCTGCCACAAAAGGGTCTGTAACTTTGCAGATAATTAGGAAGGGTTACAAGGGGAAAAAAATCAGATTGGCTCCAAGGTTCTGCAAGGTCATGTCTTATTATGGTGTATCTTTTATATGGTCTGATAACCAGTTCTTGCTAATTTAATCTAAGTAGGGCATCCCATAGCGATTTCCCATTTCCTTGTTAAAAATATGATCGTTTTTCCATATGCAAACTGCAATCAGTGAACATTTTTATAAATAATTTCTCCTAATTGATACAGGCTACAGTATTTTTAATTATTCAAAGTGAGTGCTTATGTTAAAGTTAGAGTTGCCCCCACTGCACACCCCATTTGAAATTGTCCCCATCCTGTTCATTGCACAGGGAACCTCTATGGAATCCAGTTGTCTGAGTGGCCAATTCTGTAAATGACCAAGTCTTAATTTCCTGTTAGAGGCAAGATATTTTTATGTTGAATATGCATTTCTGTAAGCAGAAGAGATGTGTTAAACTCAGGAGACCCATAGTGAATCAAGCTGAACTTGCGTTGCACAGACTTGGAGTCTGGTGGAAGTGTGAGCAGTGACAGTCTACCAGGGCTTCTGTGTTTCAGATGCTGCAGTAACAAATCACACCTGTCACTTAAAATACCTTATATTAGCAATTAAAGTGGGTGCTGTTAAAAATGTATTTCAGATCAGGGCAAATTAATATGAAGGATAAAGTTACATATTTCCAATATTTTCAATATTATAATTCTTCAAGTTACTCATTTAATAATGACTCAGAAGCTGCCTCAAGTTACATAACTTTAAAATATATTATGAATATACTGCATGCCAAGCCATGAGTAAAAAAGATCAACAGTGGTGCAACAAAAAAAAAAAAAAACTTAAATGGCTTTTACTCTTATCTTGTCCTCTTCACCTGGTAGTCTCTTTTTCTGTGGGTTTGTTGCAGTGTTATTCCTAAGGATCAGACACTGTGCTTCAGGATTTTCTATAGCTCTGCTCTAGCACTGTGCCTCAGAAATGAATGCCCCTTTGTAAAGCTCTGGGTTTATTACACAGCCCTACATTTCTCCCCTGAAACCTGCTCAAATGCACAAGACTTGATGCTGCACTTATGCTCATCCAGTGTGAATAAGCTGTGTAAATTGCTCAGATATGACGATGTTGCACTACTAAAGTTTTCATTAGTAAATAAGCATAGCTGCAGGCTATTTATTTTGTCTAAATGGTGAAACGTTTAATTGGATCTTTTGAACTGATTACTTTTCAGCAGTGCGGATCTGCTTGGCTTATTTGGTATACTAGGATATACACTGCCTGTAGTCCCATGCTGTAGCTTGTTTGCAAATATGCATGCACATAGTAACATGACAACATTATGAAAATTACTATATTTCCATTTCTTTTTCCTCATGCAGGGTTGCACTAGAAACATTTTCTCTAAAAAGCAGGTCTCTCTTCTGCTTCATACTGTTATGGGATTTGGGTTTGTACCTATGCAAACCTCACCAGGAGATTGTTCCCTGTACTTTGCACACCTCATTGCATCTTTCATATCTAGTTTTGCTGTCCTTGATTTACAGCCATCTCCTCACAAGCTCTGGTCGTTCTAGTAGGCCTTTCATATATGTGATAGAAAGTAGTGGGGATAGAGAGATGGGATTATAAAAGCACTTTAAAAATACCAAGAGAATGCAGGAGTTATATATTCCATTGGAATCCACATTTCCTTTTTCTTTTTTTTTTTACCTTTCCCTATTTTATCTGATGCTCGAGTTTCAGGTTAATGATAACCCCATAATGATAGCATTTATACCAATAAGCAAAGTACTAGAACAAAGATGAATTTTAACAAGAAAAACCTATTTCTGATAGCTCAGATATGAGTAAGTGAGAAGATTCATCATTTTAACACTGACTGCTTTGATCATAGAGACATGAATACTAAAAGGCAAATGGGTCATAACTAAATGTATTTCAGTTGTAAGAAGAGGTTGAAAGCAAGAAATAATGTTAAATTACTTTGCCATACAAGTCTGATATACATTCATAGATAGTGAATCAGACTGGGTAATCTTAAGAATAAGGCCTGTGGGAGTTGCATATTTTATGCTGTGTTTTATTGTCCATTTGGAGTTTTTATGCTTAATGTGTACCCTTAGACTCCCACAAGATTGCATTGTACAAAGAAAGTACAGTTAAATATTACTGCATTTTTATTGGGCAAACAGAAACAATGCTATGGTGCACGTTCTTCTACAATATTAATTATAAACTATTTTGCTTCCTTATCTATGTTTACTTGGTAATTAGGAAGATTCAGCAAATCAGCAATATCATATCTAAAAAAAAAAAAAAAACCCCCCAAAAAATTCTCTTCCCCCCTCCCCGCTCCCCGCCCCAGATATTTTTCATCTAAACCCACCAGGTTTATTGCTGTAATGGTTACGTTGCCAAGTGCATGGAAGTCCCAGGGCTGGTTCGTGGATTTTCGAACCAAGCTCTAGTATGCCTCACTGCTTTAGTGGTCACAGGAGGGTTGCAAGTATGTAGACACATCTCTTATGGCCACATTCTGCTATCATACCTGCTCATGTATCTCCCTTTTTTTCCCTTAGATTATGAAAACTACCAACCCCAGCACACTAAATCTGTTTTCTCTTTGAGCTAGGTAAAATTGCTGCTATTTTCCTTTTGCAGGCTCATTCCCCTATAATAGTTTTGGGGATTGTAACTTGAAAATAATTTTCAGAGAATCTTACACGTGGGTAAGCAGCATTGTCAGTGTGGCTTCATGGGTTTTTAAAAGGCCAGTTCCAGGATTATATGTCTGCCTTTAAGGAAGTGTGGCTCTGTAGAGATGTTTGTGCTCACTCTTCCTGCATGGGTCGGGTTGTGCCACTGCTGCTGTGGCTGCTGGATCACTCTGGAAATGGCAGTGCTGGTCAATACCACTTTAAATCCAGGCTTTAGAAGAAGGCTGGGTTTTCTTACCAGGTCCTTTCTTTGAGACTTCAGTTACGCTTAAATTGCTAACTCATTAGATTTCAGGATGTAATCTTGTATTGCTTGTGAGGTGAACTTGAAACTCGGAATTTAATTACATTCCTTTAAATAATTTTATCTTAACACCCCAAAAGTAAAATCTCTGTTCTTGGGCTATTTTATGTGTAAATTTTGTATTTACTTTCCAAGATCAGATTCATAAAACATATCATTGAAATAATAACTGACATGTTCATACATAGGTAACTTTGAGTTTAATGACAGGAGTGGAGGTTTAGTGAATATGCATACAAAAGCAAAAACACATCTCACATGGCAGTTGTAGACCAGTGGGAGTACATTTGTAAAGATAGCTACTTACTCTGGGTAAAGAGGTTCAGGAATTTTTGAATTCAAGTTAACACGTAAAGTGTATTCATCCCTCATTCCTATATCTTTTTACTCTGACTACGGCTCACCCAGGGTGAATAAGGAACAAGACGACCATATGGAGTATGTGGTGCTACAACTCAGAGTTTACGTGCCTCAAGTGGTGTTTAAGCAGGTTGCTGCAGGCGATATGCAGGAACATGCCATCATGCTAGCTTTTAAGTATTTAATCAATATGCTGAAAGAGAAATATTGTCAGATCTGACTTTAAAGTTTCAAAACATACCAAGATAGATTTTTTTAATGTATCAACAATATTATTAAAAATGAAATTTGTTTCTTAAATGTGGTTTTATACTTTTTTTTTTGATAGTGAAGTATTCGTGACTGTTTTCTGTGTTTGCATTTTACCCTACTTAATGAAATGCTGCATTCACAGAAATGAGGAATTCAGGAATACCCTAAATTATTGTGATAATTCTTTTCTGGCTAGACATTAATCCATATCCTTTTCAAAATAGCAGGATGTTTCTTTTATATTACTATCTTTGTCAAAGTTACATATGCAAAACAATAGCATTTGAAGGATAAATTGCAATGTGGACATTATTTCATATACACTTTATTTTTGCAAACTGCAAGAACCACTTGAAAAGGATCTGTATTTATCTTTCTGTGACAGGTGTGATTTGCCCATAAAGATAACCTCTTCCTTCACTCAGTTGCTTTGGTCCATGTAATGCTAGTGTCTTCCCGGAGTCTGCTGTTCAGATTCCAGTGCTTTACTTTCTGGTCCACTCATGATACACTGTGTTTTTCATTTTAATGTTGGAGTATTTATTCAAGTCCATAGATTGTGCGTTTTTAATCTTCCTTAGAACAATGGTGAATAATGGCCCTTGGCAGGAGATAATGAAATTTTCTTAATTTATATTTTCAAGCAGAAGCTTCAATTGAAAATGGCATCCTATGGCCTGCAGACATAGCTCTAGTGCAAGTTTCAGGGGAGCTGTAATAATAATGCAGTGCCAGCAGTGACGAGGAATGATAGGACAGTGAAGAAGTAATTTAAGAAAGAAAAGAGAATGTACCAAAGCTTTTTTGTAGCATATCTAAAGATCTGCTGAAGATTCCCAATAGCTTTTGGAGCATGACAGGAGAAACTAATGTTATCTTGCCAAAACAGAAGCCCCTGCTTAATCAGCAGAACAAGATTATTGATTAAAACACCTCACACAATAGATTGCACATGGAATCTCATCTCCATACATTGCACGTGGAAAAGTGCAATCATAAACATAATAATAATAATAAAAAAAAGGGAGAAGCAATTTGCTGGGAATTGTACAAGTCAAGATTAGAGCTGAAATGCAAACAAATTATCATGGAATATACAGCTCTCCTTAAAGCTGAGCAAAGAGGATGGATGCAGCAGGGACATGGCTACATCATGAGCAGAAGATACTTAATAACAGCCTTGCTGGAGCTGCTTTACTTTCCTTTTTCTTTCTGTATTCATCTGAAATGTGAAGGGGCCATTCCTCATTTGCACAGTCTTTTTCCTGAGGTGAAAGGAGTTCAGACATTATACTGTAACTGTTAATTAAACACTCCATTTGATTTTTAGATTACTCTAAGTGATGCATCTACATTATGAAGATGTAACCTTTTTTCATTCATACTAAAATACAGAAGAAACGAGTGTCAGAGTACACAATTGCTCCTTGCATTCATGAAAGTAGTGGTAATTCCTACATTTCCCCTTGCAAAACACTTGTTGCTGCTAAGCACAGGAATCTGAATCACCATTCTTTCACTGCTCCAGTAAGTCTTTTTCCAACTAGGGTTTCAAATTTAATTCATATATTACCTTGCCTAAATCAACTGTTATTGAGTTTATATAGAGTTCTTTGTAGACCTGCTTTATTTCCTTGTAAATGAGAAAGTCATTGTATCATAAATCTTCGTGAATATTGTGAATGTCTTAAGTGTGAAGACATTTCTCAGTGTGAGATCATATGAATTTTAAGAAAGTACATAAAAATTTGAGAATGTGCATATTTTAACATATGCTGGGGAAGTATGCAGCTATGTAGATTGCAGAATACTTAAATGGTACTTAAAACCTACAGAAAACTTAAACACTAGATTACAAACTGAAACATTCAAAGTATTTGTGATTTGACATCTTAAAATATGCAGAAATTACAGCTGGTTTGTATCATTCCTTCCTTGGAACAATTCTAGAAGAGTTTCAATAGATGGACCAAACTAACTATTGTGTAGAAAAAATAACTGGTTAAAATGAACAAGGGACTTCAAGTTACTTGCAAGTTAAGGTTTCTGTGGTTTGGATTTATTCTTTTTCCCTGATGCTGTCTAGGTCAATTTTGCAAATTGCCAGGAACTTTATTTCCACTGTAGTCTTCTCTTCGGAGAATCCTGTGACACAGAAAGTGCTTGCCCATTACGAAAAGGAACAAAAATGGGTCACCGCCATTGAAGGCTGTAACAGTACAATATCCTCTTTTTTGAGCACAATGTTTCTAAGTGTAAAGGTTTCTCAAAATCATGAAGTTTTGCTATGGCACTGATGAGGTACCTCTGATAATCTCTAGCCATGTAGAGTAATCTGCTGTTTAGTGCTATTTTATGGAGAGTGGAGTCTCTTTTGTCCAGTATATCACAGAATTCAGTCCTTCTTGTCTTAAGCTCAACTGAAACCTTTATCAGTTTGTAAAATGTTTTTTGCAGACAGCAGCAGAACTGTAGGCCAATAACTAACAGATCAGTTAGTATCCCTGGTTTTACAGAGAAAAACAATGTAGCAGACAGGTTTTATTTATCCAGAGAATAAACCACTGTAGTGTAAATTCCCTGAATTACTTGTCTCAGAACTACCTCTGCAAAGTCCGCTTACTCCTCATCTCTTCTCTGTAACCCATGAATTGAGATTGACAGCTGCTATAGTTGCTCATGGTTTTTCTTGAATGTCTCTCTGTAATGGAAATATGATCACTAACTATGTAACAATAGTTACTGGAATGTCAGCTTTTAAAAATGTGAATATCCTAGTCGAGTGTCTTTAATTTGAAATCTTAGAAGTGCATGAAAATTAGAACCCTGTATGGAAATTACTCAAGTTTTATAAAATGCAACCAACAATGCAGCAAAATCTGTGATTTTAATACGAAAAACTACAACTTAAAGCACAAATATTCTATTCATTTAGTTATTCAAGTAATTGCTCTTTTTGGCAAGATACTGGTGTGCTTGGTAGCGCTGCTGTGTATTGCAGCAGTGGGCACAGCCTGTTGTTTTGGAATTGGGGTCTCCTTTGTTTTGGCCAAAGGTGAGTTAAAGGTAACCATATGCACAGCAGGTGAAATCTTCTATTGAGAAATAGTCAGAAGTTTTCAGTGTCAGCAACTTCCTGTAAACACCACTCAATGCCTGAATTTTCACAATGACACTTAACTTACTGTACAAAGAAAGAAACCTGAATTTTCTCCTTTTGATAAAAGCTAGCATGAAGTTCTCATTTTTCTGGGTGATGGCAACATTATGAATCTTTCACTGGGGGAAAATGAGTCTCAAGAAAACACCTTTTCACAGAGAAACAAGAGTCCATCTTTTTCCCACCACTAAATATGACCTTCATTAGTTTCATTCTCAAGCAGTTTCTCCCAACGTCAACTCATTTTATTTGGTCTTAATTACCACTTGTTCACGTATAAACTAAAATTGTCATACAACTCAAAGCTGTGGAAACCATCATACTGAATGATGCACTATGAGAAGCCTTGTAGGATTTATTTTGGTTTCAGCATAAGGTTTTCACTAAAGAAATACAAAGGAATTTATAGAAATTTGTTACAAAATCTTACATCTGAGGTTTGCTCATGCTCATTAGTCTACCTGAGTATTTTTGATTTAACATCATACTATGTGGAGCGTAAAAACCCTGTATCAGGGATATTACAAAGAAGCCTGTGACTTTTGGGGCCATATTGCCTTCTCCTGCTTCTGCAGCCTCCATCTATGCAACACACACAACAGCAGCACTTTGTTCTTCATGTGAGCAGCTGGGTGTACATTTTCAGTGTTACAGATTGAGTACAGTGATTTTCTCTGCAAGCTGGATGCACATTTCACCACTTCAGCATGGGTCTGAAGCCATTGGATGTGTCATACTCTTTCCAGACTCTCATTTTTCATCACAAGCTGTTGCACTGGCAGATCATGCCAGTGGGAGTGGTGCGATGTTACCTGTGCAATACCGTACGGGGGACCTGCCTATGCTCTCTGGAAAATGTAGCAGGTGAACTCCTCGCCATCACTCTGTGTCCGTGGTTGTGCATATACACAGAAATCCTTGATTATTCCCAATTAGTTCAGCAATTACAAGTCTTATGATACTAGAAATAAGTTAAAAAAAAAAAAAAAAAAGGAAACAAAAAGAAGAATTAACTGATCAAGTCAGAAGAGTTGTTGTTCCCGAGTTTACTCAGGAAAGAGGCACAGCATGTCCTGTCCAGCTCTGGGCTAGTTTGATTGCTATATAAAAAGGGAAGTGATTCATATTAAGAGTTCTTCAAATGTTCTTGCTGTGCCTTTTATGAGGTAGCATGAATTAGTCCAATACCTGTTGGCACTGTACAGCTGTGGAAAGCCATTGGTATGAGACAGATTATTTTAGCTTGGGATGCAGCATTCAGGGATTGTGGGAAGTAGCAGGGCAATGGAGAAGTTGATGTACAGCTGGAGTCAAAGGCTAGTCTATTACTTAAGTTCAGACTTCTGTTATTCGGTTTGCTGACACACAAAACTAACCCCTGAGAAGATCAGCCAAGCTCTTTTTCTTTCAGTCACCAAAATCCCTGACCTTCTCCTTTTTTTCTTCACTTCCTTGTGACTTATTTTCGTATTACATTTTGACCATCTCTCTTCAGGGTTAGGTGATTGTTTTTTCACTTTAACCTCCAAGCTACAATTTCTTTGAATTTTTTTTATTCTGGAAAAATTAATACTAGTCTAAAAATCTCTTGATTATTATTGTTATTTAAAAAGACCTTAAAATGTTAAATTCAGTAGATTCTCATGGTTAGAGGCATTGTAATGAAGTTGTTCTTTGTATCAAAATACATTTGCTTTCATTGTTGAGCAAATCATTTACATGTTTCAGTACTTAGTCTCCTCTAAAATACATTTTAATTATTTTTCTTTCAGTTCTTCTTTTTAACTGTTTTTCTGATTTCCTTAGATGGTCAATCTTTACCTCTTCCTGTAGCCTAACAAAAGAGTCCTCCAATTGCTCCTAAAATTATTTAAATGGAAATGCTAATGTTTTTTGTTTACAATATCTCTTCCAACCAAAATAATTTCCTTGAATCACAACAAAAATCCCTCTGAGATGTAAAACCATTCAGCAGTATGTATATCTCTAAAGATGGAAGAAATTATTCAATGGTGTTATTATACACTATTCAGAACTGCACTTTTTGCAATTGTATCATCTTCACATTTTGTTTTCATTTTATTGAACAGTAGTATCAAATCAGTATATACTTGGTACAGCTATCTCTACCAGTGGGGACATTTAAGATAACATCAATCTCCAAATTTTAAGGTATAAAGCCTGAAGTAAAATATTGTCTTGAAGCCTTTTTTTGGACTTTGGCTAATTAGTATTAATTAACTTTGTTGTCTTATGGATTGGATTGCCCAAGTGTGAAGAGAGTTAGCACTGAATGTAGTACTTGAATATGAACTTGCAAATTAAATGTAATTTTAAATTAATTAGCTTGCTTTCTGTTACCATTACAGGTGCAACAACCGAACACAGTGTATAGTAGTTACTGGGTCAGATGTGTTTCCTGATCCTTGTCCTGGAACATATAAATATCTAGAAGTTCAGTATGAATGTGTTCCTTACAGTAAGTATAATCTTTTTATTCTTGCTCACTTCCACTGCCCCTCACAATTGAAGCTGGAGTGCTGTTACATGGAAAAGAAGCATATGTTTATGGCCCATGGACCCATTATGCATGCAAAGCACTTGCAGACTAGGGCCTCCAATTAGCTTCACAAAGTGTGGAAGGAAGCCATGGTGTGATGCTGGCCAAGTGTCTGTGTTCTTAAGTGTTTGGCTTTTAAGGCTACTGTTTTTCCAGAAAACAAACTCAAATTAGCTATTCAATAGGCCAGATAGAAATTTGTACTTTTGCCCGCTACCAGTTGCTGACAAATTGGCTTGGCTCACAGACTTGTAAAGCAGGAATTGACTTCAATTTTAATCATGATCTACTTGAAAGGCTACCTGCTGTTGTGGTGACTTTGGGTGCACAGCAAAACCCAGCACTGACACTCAGAGGCAAATGACCCAGTTGGGGGACACTGTAAGAGGACTTTGTGCTTCGTTATAAATGAACGGAGATTCAGAGTGAATAATTCATTAATAAGTTACTCAAACTGGCTACTTAAAAGCAAAGGGGAAAGAGCAAGAAAGAAATGTTCACTTCTAAAGACAAAACATGAATTGTGTCTTGCATCAGCTGCCAAAACAGAATTTTTCTTTGAAAAGAAAGTAAATACTGAAATCATATTGAGATAGAAAAATGTGACATTATGGCTACTTCAGCAGTTTTGTATGATATTCTTTCTAATGCCGAAGCTCTGTAGCTGTAGACATACTTCTTATTTCCTTGCAATAATTAATGCTTTTTTTTCATTGATATGTATGCATGTTCATACAAGTTCTGCAGATTTGACACTTTTAACTGGTTTTGCTTTCTTGTAAGATTATTCTTTGCAGTGACTTCTCCCTCGTCCCATAATTCAGCAGAGAAATAGCTGTGCTTGCAATGGAATTTGGGCAGTGCACTGATCATTCCCTTGAGTTATTATTTATTAAGCATGTGTTTCTTGATCTGCAGTAATCCTTAACCAAAGTCACATTTTCTGTTGGTACAGGAAACAGGCCAAGTCTGAGATGCAAAAACACTGTGGTGACAGTATATATCCAAAAAGGAAGGAAATGAGTTCTGGCATAAGCAAAGCTATGTCAAAACTGTCCATAGTGCTTCCTGCACAATTTTGAAATTTAGTCTTCCGAAACTGAAGTACTACTCTGTACTGCTTCACCACACTGATCCTTCACTGTTGTTAAAGGCCAAATGCAGATCATCTGTTTTTTCTTCATTTCTACTGTGTCATTGTGAAATGGTTGCTTGCTGATTTTTTTCCCTGTACCATTTGTAGGATTGGAAGCCTACAGCAAACAGTGATCCCTAGTACCATTCCTCCTGTGTGTAGTATCAGTGGCTTGTTGTAACTGTTCTTCTTGTGCCACTTTCAAGGAGTGATGTCTTACCCCAATCTAACCAAAGTTTTGTTCCACAAAGACCACTTCTACTTTAGCACTATTTTCATTCCCAAATTCTCAGAAAGAGGGCAGTGCATCTGATTCCAAACCATGAGCTCAGTCAAATGACAAGAAGTTACGTTTCCAGTTCCAGTAGGCTAGCTCATAGAGAAAAAGTGTAATGCAAATAATATTCAAACATAATTTTTTATGCTGTTTTAGGAAGAGAAGTGTGGATATGTTCTACCGATTGGGTATTGCTATCTACAGGAATCTTTTCTTTTCCAGTTTCAGAAGTATAATGCCACAGCGCGTCCTACCCTGTACTCTAACTTGTAGTTATTCTAATTTTAAAAAGTTTATTTTTCTTTACTGTCCATTGTTTTGGCCTGCCTTTTGAACTGTGTAATTCTGTGTCTATTATAACTCCGGATTCTGGATACTTCTTGTCTTTCAAAGTCTGTTACTTTTGGAGTTTGTCAACTGCAGCATGTACAGTGATGACACTGCCTAATTCCAGGACTGTAAGAGGCATCACCTGTCATTACCAGCAGTCGTCAAAAAGATTGCCAGTTACTGAAACCAGTTTTGAAGTTTGACTTCAAACCACATTGTTCTTCAGTAGCTATTTTGATTGTTGACCATCTTTCTGCCCTGTCCCACAAAGCCTATCTTGTTATTTTTCCAAGTCTTTTTTTGATGCCTGAGAAACTCCAGTTATCAAGTCTAAATTTTTATTTCCTTACTTGTTCCAGTGCTCTATATCTAAATGCACAGAATGACTGAAATCATTAGGTTTGCAAATTGCAGCTGTCTCAGCTTAAGAGACTTGCTAGGAAGGTAGGATAGACTTTTGTGGGCCTAGGAAGGGAGGAGTTTAGCGATCACAGCACTTCTAATCAACGCTCAGTTATGGTTCTTATGTTTTCTGAACTTCAGTTACTGCAAGACTGCAAAATTTGCTGTCTTATTGTGGTAGCTTTCAGTCCATGAGAGATGACAAATAGCAATCACAAAAATGTGGTGAGAGGTGGGAGTTCTTACACACTGGAGTTGCTGTCACCCTTGTACAAAATGCAGTTTATGAGCTCCTCTATGTCTTGCTGGCCTCCAGAAATACATAGCTGCATTGCTAATTTGAAAGTACTTAATTTTGCAAACTTAAATAAATTTGAAAGCACTTAATGAAAAGCTTCCTTCTTTTCATCTCAAAATGTAGACAAAAAAAACCAAAACAATTTTTAAGATACTCAGTTGGATCTCCAACAAAAAATCTAGCCAAATTTGATAGGCATTGCTTTGTCCTGAAATAAGAGTGTTATTGATTAAATTACAAAAAAATTTGAGAGTACTATACTTGACATTTCTCTCACTTATGCTGCACAATATATGTTGACACTCTGACTGACTAACAGAAGTCAGCCCTTTTATAAAGAAGAATATCAAAAAAGCCATTTTGTACATCTGTGCATTTTTATTTTAAGCGTATTTTGGACTCATGAATTCAATAGAAAACATTTTAAAGTGTTTTATTCCCTCTCTGTGTGTATTGATTTGACTTTCCAGCATTTGTTTGTTTCAATAAGCCCATCTGTCCCTGAAAAATGTACAGCTGTACACCAGTGCATGCAGAACAGACATGCCAGTAATGATTTTAGTTATCCCTGTCTTTTCCCCACCTCTTCTATTACTAATTCTAAGCAGGTACAAATATGTTATTATATTATATTATGCTCTTTGGCGAGGAATAAGCACATGCATAGAAGTTCACAAAGAGAATCGTCAGAAAGTCATTAGTACTAATGGTGAAACCCAGGAATTCACCTCAGAATACAACTTCTGTTTACTTGGGAAAATCCAGAATTACAAATTGCAGAAAAACAAGTATTTTACCTAAAGATGTATAACTGTCCAAAAGCTAGGAAAACTCCTGCTCATTTTGAAAATATTAACCCCCTTCAGCTCCCCCCTAAAGGTGTGAAATTGTTTGCTGAAGAAACACTAGATCAGATCAACCAATACCATTCTCTCAAAATAATCATATGCAATTTTGTTAAATGAAACTGAAAATCCAAAACTTTGTATGAAACATACAAAGGCATTCTTCAGGATAATACTATAATACTGAAAATGTAATAGCTGTGCAAATAGTTTTGATACACTTCCTTGGTATCAGCAGCTACTGTTACACAGATTGGTACATCTGTCATTTTCCAGGTCAATTTATGAAACCAAGAGAGCATACTTCAAAGGCCACAGAGTATATGAAATAGGTTTTATTGCAAATAAATATTGAAAAGCTATTTACTAGCTGGTCGTCAGCTATATATCTTTCTGTAACTTCCTTTAAACTTCCTCGGGGAAAAATTGCTATAGTAATATAACTTTGTTAATTGGGTTTGGTTTATGTCTTCCATGTATGGTGGCAGGATGGATGTTTGTTTTAAACACAGTATGGCTGTCCTTGCATACTAGCTTGGTGGTTCGGGCTTATTCGATGATGCTGAAGAATATCTGAATGAGCTAATTGTTACTTTTTTCTTCTCTTTTCCTTTTGCTTACTGTGCTTCTGCTTCCTTTTTCTAGATGTTTTTGCTTATTCCTTCTAGTCTGATTTTGCAGTTATAGACTAAGAAGTGGCAAAAGTTCTCAAGATTAACATTCAGGAAAACAAATAAAATAAAGCCTAAGGAGAGCTAAAGAAGGTGCAAGCTGCTTTCTTTAGAAGAAAGAAAAGCAGAGGGATGTCTGGGGCAAAGATGGGGGGTAGTTTAATAAGCACATATGCAAACCTATATAATTAATATACTGAATTTTGTATTTCTGATTATTTAATTAATATAATATATATATATGTGCACTTGCACATATATGATAAATTAATATGTCACTTAAAACTCAACTCGATAGCATTATACTTTTAGAAGAAAAAGAGTGTGTATAGCATGCATTGGTAAAGTCATTCATTATTTATTCAGGTCACTAAGTGAAACTACATGCCAACATATCTGTATTGCCTCCTTAATCTACTGAAATGATTGATCCATGTTTACTTGTGTAACCGTAGAATCTCTCTCCTGCTAGGTTATCCTGTTGTCTGTTTCTCTTTGTCCAATATAGTGCAGTTCTTACTCTCCCTATATTTAGCGTCTGTTACTAATTTAATCTTTTAGATTAATAGTCAATTTATGTTAATCTTCTTTCTTTTTTCCTTGCACTTTTTTATTTTTCTTCCGATGCTTAAAATAGAAGTGGAGCAAAAAGGTAAATAACGTATACAGTCCAAACCCCAGCTCCTTGTTATGTGCCTTATGGATGTTAACCTCTTCCCTTCCCCTCCCCACAACACTCTTATATTATGATAATCAGCAGGATCTCATAAGTACACCTCATAAAGAAGTCGACTGTTTGCAATAAAGTGACTTGGCTGCTTAAAGTAGGTGGCGGGGTATAGTGTCTGAAGTACTTGGGCTGGAGGGAAGACTCCCTTGCTTTTTTCTCTCCCTTTCTCTTTGTCTTTCTTTCCCTCTCTTTCTCTCACCCTTGGGTAAATTCTTGTTAATCGAGTGTCATCTTGCCTGGCTTCCAGAACCCTCTCCATAGCATGCCATGGTTACAGGGTTTCCTGGTCTGTTTCATTCATTGCTTTGGTTGTGTTTTGTTTTCTCTGCTCCTAATTGCTTTCTCTATATACCTGATGATTTGTTTTGTTCCTTTATTTTTAATCGAGGCACCTCCTTTTTCAGCCTCACCACTTCTTAAAGTTCTAAACAAGTTGATGTGATTTTTTTTGGACTGAAATGACCTAGCGCACTGCTGCACACCAGTTAAAAGCTCTGGAGCGTTAATACTTACTCACTAAAAGTCTGAAACAAAAATGCAAGAGTAGCTCTACATTTTCAGCTGTCTGTGTATGCCATTGAGCCTTGGTCTGTACTAGTGAAAACAGTTCCCATCCACTTTCTATACTGGTACAGCAAGAACATGGTAACTTTAAGAAAAGTGGATGATAAAGGGTGATAATTGCATTAATTATAACATAAGGTATAATCTAGTGCCAATTAAATGGATTTTTTTTTCTTCCTGACACAGTCATTATGATTTACCTACCTTTTTTTTTTTTTTAGTTTTTATTATAAGACAGTCTTAATTTGACATAATTCTTGTCTTACTTCTCTCTGTGATTGTTAGTTTTTGTTTGCCCGGGGACGTTGAAAGCAATTGTGGACTCACCGTATTTATATGAAGCTGAACAAAAAGCAGGTGCTTGGTGCAAAGACCCTCTCCAGGCTGCAGATAAAATATACTTCATGCCATGGACTCCGTATCGCACCGATACTTTGATAGAATATGCTTCTTTAGAGGACTTCCAAAACGGCCGCCAGCAGACGACGTATAAACTCCCAAATCGAGTGGATGGTACTGGATTTGTAGTGTATGATGGCGCTGTCTTTTTTAACAAGGAAAGAACTAGGAACATAGTAAAATTTGACTTGAGGACTAGAATTAAGAGTGGAGAGGCCATAATCAATTATGCTAATTACCATGACACATCTCCGTATCGATGGGGAGGAAAGACTGATATTGATTTGGCAGTTGATGAAAATGGCTTATGGGTAATTTATGCTACGGAGCAAAACAATGGGATGATAGTAATTAGCCAGCTGAACCCCTACACTCTGCGTTTCGAAGCCACCTGGGAAACAACATATGACAAGCGGGCAGCATCCAATGCTTTCATGATATGTGGTGTCCTGTATGTAGTGCGGTCGGTGTATCAGGACAATGAGAGTGAGACTGGCAGGAATGCCATCGATTACATCTACAACACCAGGTTGAGCAGAGGCGAGCACGTGGACATTCCTTTCCCCAACCAGTACCAGTACATCGCTGCAGTGGATTACAACCCCAGAGACAACCAGCTGTATGTGTGGAATAATAACTTCATTCTGCGATATTCTTTGGAGTTTGGCCCACCTGATCCTGCCCAAGGTAAGGATTTATTTTTTTTCCTTATTTTTAATCTGTTTGTGTTTCCATTCTGAGAATTATGTTACAATATTTTTGGTCTTAGACTTAGCTCTTGGCAGAAGGGCAAGGAGGGGTTGTTTGCATCGTGCCGAGCAGTGCAGCGAGTGGTGCAAGACAAATTTGCAGAACCTGTGAAGAGAAATAGAATTACTTTTCTGTGTTTGAGAATGAGTTGGGGAATCATTTACTTTATACCATCAATCAGTTTGACTTCTATAGCTAAACTGAGTTCAGGTTGGTTCACACTGAGCCAGAAGCCTGTTCCCATCCACTTGGTGTTACCTTCCTTCTGAATTGATTGCAGCATACACGTAGACCTCTTAACTTCTTGGCGCCAGCAGTGGAGAGCAGGGTGTGCTGGGAGGTCCCAGAGAAGATGTATGGGGTTAATGTACCATACCAAACATAAGTATTTTTCCACTACCTTATTTTCACAGTTTTTAGTGTCGGGTTAGACAAGATTATCTGATGTCTTTTTAGTGGGTTTCTCAGTAAGTCCATTGCATACACAATTGCATTTCAGCTCACTAGAAGTTAGGGGTACTACCCAAAAGGAAAGATACTGACTGCCAAAAGGGACAAGAAAAACCGAAGTCTTTAAGTCTCAGAAAGCCCTAAAAATGACATGAATAGGCGCAGCCCCATATTAACATCTACAGAGGAGAGTAAATACCAAGAGAAATGCTCTGTGGCAGAAGATGTATGCAGAAATGAACAGAATGTTGATAAGCTGCTTTAGCAATGAAGGTAATACTTCACTTCTCCCGTCTAACTGGTATGCATGTTTAGCAGCTGTTTTTTCTACTTCAAAAAAGTAGTAATAATGGCTTCTCCACATGAAAAGTAGCCATCCTGCTTCAGCACAGCTGATTCATGCACAGCAGTGCAAACTGTGTAATGTGCATACAATTATATCAACATAAATGCATCTTTTCCAGGCACAAAACTACATAAGAGGCAGCAGAGCAGGGCAGTTTAGAACCAATACATTAGTGATCTCCAGAGCCAAGTGTGATCTGTTCAGTCGGTCTCCTGCAGACCTCCCTGGTAATACACAGCCAGGCTCAGTGAAGTTCCAGATTTTTGGGGACTGAGCTGAGGCTGCGAGGGCAGCCATCCTGGCCAGCTTCACTCTCTGTATGTCAAGCTAGTCCATTCCTCAGAGAGGCTTTGGGACTGCTTTTAGTAGAGAGATAACCACCTATGTAATGAGAAAAAAACTAAAACTTTCATTTTCATACATTCTCATGCATGTCACTTTTTATTCAGTTTAACTGAGACGAAGATGCATTTTAAATTCTACAAAGCTTTAAGAGGAGAAAATGGAGGTGCAGGCTCTAAGTAGCTTTTGCAGTTCAGGCAGCTGCTGTGAATGTGACAAAAGCTAATCTTTAAATCATTGCATAGAAAGAAAAGTGTAAAGGAAGAGCAGGGAGAGAAAAGGCTTTGTGGAATCCTTCCTTTGCTTTAGTAAACCTCTAAAGGTCTCCAGTAAGACATTTCATAATGTTTTTATTATGAGAGAGTCTCCCAAGATCTTCAGTTACACTACATGTGCTGGCCACATCCCATCTAATATCAGAAACAGATTTCAGCATCCCCCAGCACCCTTTTCTATTCCTGGGTTCCTTGCTGACATGCAAGGCAAGAGGAGAAATGGTTTATTCCAGCCAGACCTAGGCAAGAAGGCGTCCAGGGCACACTGCAGGGTGCTTGCCTCTCGTCTGAGCTGTTTGCCCATTCACCGATGAAGACAAAGAAGGAATATTTGAGTAATATGAGTTTGGGTTTTAAATGCGTTAGGACATCAGTAAATATATTTTGATTTTGGCCTTTTTAAAATATAGAAACCATATGAAGACCCTGGGTTTGTTTGAGTATGTGATGCATATGTTCACAAATGGTATTTTTCCTTAGTTAAAGCCAATACCCAGTATTTTAATTTTTTGTGGGTCTGTACATAGCAAATCTAAGAATCTGTTTCAGTTCATTTTCTCTTTTGCCTAAGCCAATTGCCTGTAGTTAAAAATGACTAAATGAAAGGAAAAATTATCTAACATAATTGTCCTTGAGATGTACTGCTATAAAACCAAGAAGAAATTCTGTACGGTTTCTACTTCTGTATTTATTTTTATTATATCCCCAGTTCTTCTTTGTTTCAGGATAAAGTCTGTATAAATTGAAGATCAGTCCTTTGATTGATATACAAAGAATCTGTATGTGTAATACACATTTGGATTTCTTATCTCATATGTAATTAGATCAGCTTTTCAGCACATTTATGAAGGGCATTTTTGTGTTTCTTTTGTTCTGATTTGATTTGGGATTTTTGTGATCAACTGAGATTTCTTAATCATCTACTCAACAACATAGGTGTTAGGATAACATTCCTTAAGTCACCTAACACAAGAAACTTCTTTTAGTGTCTTTTGCAGCAGTACTTTAATATCAAGTATTTAATGATGTCGCAAGGTCAGTATCTCGAAATTGGAAGTCATGGCCTTTTCTTTTCAAATGGTTAACTTGGGACCATTGTGGGAAACTCAGTAATTTGTGTTCCCTCTGTTACCATGGGAGAAATGATGATAGATAAGACACACACTGATTTTAATTTTTTTCCCTATCTATCTGTCTTGGCTATCAGTTCTTTTCTACACCGTAATGTCCAGCTACAGAGCGCTTATAAAACAACAGTCTTTCTTCCGACATGAAATATGAATTTGTCATACTTGAGTTGCACATTTGATTTACATTTGCTCCCAGTGCCAAAACTTGGGTTCATCCATGTCCTCAAATCTGGCTTTCTTTCCTCTGTTACTTCTTTAATTTTTCAATCTCCCTGTTGAAACCTCTGAAATACCACTGAAATTAGCCTGATGTTGACTTTGCCCTTGCTGCAAACCTACACAATTTTCTCCTCTTGCAACTGTCCCTGTTACATGCTGCCCCTATCCTTATTTTCTTAATCTTCAGGAGAACTATTCAGATCTCTAAAACTGTCGAAACTGCAGCCAGGCTACTACTGTTTTAGTAGTCTGACAGTGGGTCTGCTGCCGTTAGAACTCCCTGCTTAAGCTGATTCTTTTTATGTTTTTTTTTCTTGCTTCTCATGAAAATTATAGAGCATATATGTATCATAGGATCATAGAAAAGACCCTTAAGCTCATTGAGTCCCATTGTAAACCTAACCCTGCTGAGTCTCCCACTGAACCATGTCCCTAAGCACCACATCTGCACATTGATGCTGAGCAAATGCCCCAGATGAGATTTTCTCCAAGGGATCCTCCTGTTTCTGCAGTACTTGTATCTGCTGGCATTTGCAAGGTGTCTGCCAAGACAATGCTACATGTAACACATGGAGTATCCAGCCGGTACATCTTTGGCATAGATGTAGAAATGGTTTTCAGGGCTGCAGCTGACAAGGACCACTCAGATGTTGCACAGGAGCACATTTTCTAAGGTTAAGTGTAGAAAGCATTTAAAAATCAATGCCCTAATTTAGAAATTAAATAAAATATATCAGGACCTGCAAAAAGCTGCAGTGGAAAATTTGAGACAGACCAGAGGTTTTATATCCTTGGTAAATTTGGCAGATATGTCCAGTTACATTCTTTCTATGGGAGGTACCAAGGGTCCAAATGAATACTTTCCTACTGAAATAGGAATTTGTAGAAGAATTCTAATATAAAAGACCAGGAAGAATGAAGGGAATTTTCCCTCTAAAACGTGGATATGTGCATTACATTGTAAGGTTTCCTTGGTAACAAAAGGAAGATAAATTCTTTTGTTTCTGTGTTAGTGCATTAGGGTGAGATTTCATCTACACTCATCCCAGTTTGTGCTAACTGTTCAAACTGAAGTTGTCTCCCCTTTTGTACCATGATACCCATCATTAAGTATTATTGGATCACTGCAGAAAAATACGGATGTTGTGACTATGGACAGAGCAGAAACTTGGAGACTAGTATCACCAAGGTTCTTGAAATAATAGAAAACTAGTGCAACACCAAGAATCTACTGCAAAGTCATGCAGCAAAATGTTAAGTAAATTACGCCTGTACTATTATATCAAGTCTGATAGACTACAGATTGATGAAAGAGTGGTAGTATGAGTAAAGACAATATAATGGGGACCAGACAGAACATTTCTTAACCATAGGTATTTTGCTAATTTTTGGTCATATTTGTTACCATTTTCAGGATATAAATTTATAAATGGCTGTGTAAACATTTAGCTTTCAACTAAATGGGATTTGGCAGGGTCAGTAGAGTACTGGCTAGCATAATAGCTGGAACCTATGGGTAATTAGGTGAGTCCTAGTGCCTTCCCTGCTATTCACTGAAGCATGAAAACAGGCATACAGCAGTAATAAACAGAAGGCAGGAAAATTGTGATTTGCACAGTTTCTGATCTCCGTTGCTTTACAGAGCAGTTCAGTTTATGACAACCTTCTGAAAATTAAGGTGTGCACATAGATTTTCATGTGTCCAAATACATGGGAATACCTGACCTGTAAGAGCGTACATTTAACTGCAAAATCCATACACCAGATTTCTAAAATTACCTGCATGCCAGAGATGAGAATGAAACCATTAGAATTTTAAGAAGTGGCACATCATCTGGGCATTTAAACACAATTTTAAATCTGAGATCAAAGTTGTATTTTGGGTGGGGATTTTTTTGATTTTACTTGTTTAGGTTTTTTTGAAACTTATTTTATGCCTGTCTAGAATAGAAACCTATTGGCAAGGAATACTAGATTGCTTGTGTGCCTTCTCTAAATCTACTCTTCACTGTCAGTTGGGGAAAGATAGTTACTATTTCCCTGCTGTCCTAGGCAATTGTGTTATGTTTTTTATAGACATCACACTGTTAAGCAGGTGTTAAGTTTTTCTCCAGTGGTGTCTTCATTTTTAGTAACAGATAGCATGCATAACTGTTTCAATCAGCTGTTAGGAACTGCATGAAACAAATGTAAATTAATTACCTTCAATTTGAATTTTGGATTTACTTCCTATTGGTCTTATGTTTTTTGTTTGGTTTGGTTTTTTAATTTTAAGAAGACTCACTTCATCTGATAGTGAAAGTACATATTCTTACCAAAAAAAAAAAAAAAAGGAGGAGGCAGAAGAGGTTTTTGTTCTCTCCTTGGCATGTCAAGCCTAGTCAAAAAGTTCCAAATAGAATCTCTCATTGTAAAAGTTGCTTTTTTGGAGTTGAACAAAAATTGCATGTCTTCAGCCTTGTAGAGACTCACCCCTGCTGCTTAGAAATGTAGGTTAATATTCTTGATATGGAGTTTGTTGTTCTTAGTTGTGGCATATTAATCATGACTGCCATTATCTTGTATTGGTAAAGTGCTCTGCAAGAGCCTGCAGATGCCACCACCCTCAGCTTTCAAAACGAGACACATCAGGTAGTGGCCCCTATCACGTGTCTTATTGCTGCTCAGGAGAATGGCCTTGCAGATTTAAGTTCCCACAGGTCATTACAAACAAAATTACCTGCCTTGTAAAAGCTAGGTATATTCCTTGAGGTGATGTGTTCAGTTGTTTCTTATTTTTCAACCACCAGTCTTTCCCAGGCTTCAAGCACTGTCTGAAGTTTCTTAAATATGCCAAGTTCTACTTTTTTTTAAATTTAATTCAAGAAAAAATCTCTTAGAAGTTATCTGTAATTTTTTCAGGGTTTTTTTTTGAGAGAGGTGGTTTAAAGTCTTCTCCTAAAATGTGAGATTAAAAACATACTTCTAAGTATGTAGTACTACTATGCTATGCAGGTCGGTTTGGAATCATAGGTGATAGGCTTTGAAATTGATTTTAATGAATAGCATGAAAATTGTTCTACCTGAAGTTGCATAATGACAGTGGGATTATTTTAACTCAGGGAACAAAACAAAATATGTTCTGAAAATTTTTACCTCACTACTGAACTTCAAAATACTGTTATGAATTCTGACAGTGATACTTTGCTCCTGAACAAAACCGTGCTAAACATTACAGGGTTTCAGTAATAATCACAATAATGCTAATACACATTTCAGTGACTAAATATGTACTAATTAGCACAATGTATTAGGGAGTGGATAGTAATAATTGGTTGTCCCTGCACTGTTCTCCATCCCCACCGTCTCCCCGCTCCCCAGGACCTGATGCAGCAGGCTTTGCCTGACACTTGCGGAAGTGATTGGAAATGCTTTTGACAAATGTTAATTGGGAAAGCACTAGAAGGCTGGATGTATTGTAATCAAAAAAGAAATAAGGAACTTTCACAAGATGTCAGGCAAGCACTTGCAGAACAGACCTGAGGATTTCAGTAGTAGCTGGCTACACCACAAGTTCGGCATAATTACACAGGCTGCGTTCAAGCAGCCAAGAACAAGACTGAAGAGAAGACAGGCTCTGGAGAAGTTTCTCATTTGTGAGCAGAAGAGGGATGAAAAGCGTATCTTTGCCTTTTGTCTTTAAAAACACATCATGATGATGTTCAAAAACTCCACTCTACATTAACGTGAAAATAAAAAGATAAATTAATATTTGAGACCTCTAATACGTTATAACTGAAACATAACTGAAACAGGGTTTTGAAAAAATTAAGTGCCAAACTACTGGAAGTTAATATTGTTCAAAACAATAACTTAAAAAATAACTGCTGAAAGAGAGACAGCTCTTCTTTTGTTTTTATTTTATGATTTAATTTAGAGAAGCTGCATTGTCCAGTAAATCAGGGCTCAAGGGCCTAGCAGAAGAAGAAAAAAAAAGAAAAAAGCCAAAAATTTTATATTACATTAGTTATTCTTAGCACAAGGATCTGTGCTTTTATGTGCCTATAAAGTGTTGTGAACACTAATGAAGATTTGAAAATAATTACTGATAACTATTTCAGTTACTTTGCTCACTTATATTTTCTCAATATACATATGAAGGTGTTGAACAGACATTCCAGACTGTTATCTCCACTAGCATTAGATAGTACTGTCTCTCCAAAACCTCAAAACCCTGGCATGGCTTGGGCTGGAGCTCCACATCTGTGATGATGAGTTCCAGCTGTGGGTCAGTGACAGGAGCAGCTGCACGTCCTGAGCAGAAGGGATTTGTCCTGAGCCAGTCCTGGTGTTTTGCAAAAGATGAAACTAGGTCCTTGCCACCAGCTTGTATGAGTTGTGTCTTCATACCTGCTTTATCAAAACAGGATGTTAATGTCCACAGTGTTCAAACAGGAGAAGACCATGTACATGCTGGGCACTCTTTCTGTTTGGAGCTAATCGGGCGTGCTGCAGCTCTCTCAAGCAGAACGATTGCTGGGTGGGAAGATGTTATCATAGTTATTGCCCTGGAAGGTGTGTACTGGATGACTTGAAGTTTTGGGGTCTGTTTTTTTAAAAATGGTCTCCTTAGTTACAGCCTGCTGCCTTTGTTGTTAAAAGTGGACTACATTGTTTATGGCACAGTGATTCAAATGCTTCTATCTATCGAGTTGTTCCTGCTGCAAAAGTGATTAAGTAATCTTTAATTGCTTTGAGCATGTTTGTTATGTACTGATAACTTACTAGTACTGCCTTTCAGCCTTTAGAAATGTAACTATCAATTTTTATTACGGAAGAGATTATTTGGAGAATGTGCTGAAACGTCATACCAGTATGAGTTGGGAGTAAAAAAAAAATAAAAAAATCAATCAGTTGTATCTTAAGCACCCAGAATAGCAGTAAGAGTAATATTAAGATAAAGGAAAGGAGACACCAGAGAATCCTTTAAAGCTACATAAATAACTTTTAAATAACTTTTTTTTAATATATAATTCTAAGTAATTTACTTTATTATTACTCTAATTTTCCCTGTGCAGTGCCTACTACAGCAGTGACAATAACTTCTTCAGCAGAGCTTTACAAAACCACAGTGTCAACCACTAGCACTACATCACAGAAAGGTCCCATAAGCACAACATTAGCTGGAGGAACAAAGGAAGGAAGCAAAGGACCCAGACCACCGCCACCCGTTTCCACAACCAAAATTCCTCCCGTGACAAGTTTTTTCCCTTTGCCAGAGAGATTCTGTGAACCGACTGAGGCCAGGGGGATTAGCTGGCCTCAGACACAAAGAGGAATGATGGTTGAACGCCCTTGTCCCAAAGGAACACGAGGTATTGCCTTTAAAAATATATCTTGATTTCAAACAGACATTTCAAAAGTGATGTGCAGCTCTCTCATGATGAATATTTTTTTAATCTCAGGTTGTTTGTCACATGATTTGTTTGTTACTTGGAGAGTGCAGTATCTACTGGCAGTGGTCAAGTTACAGTCTGCAAACATCATTTGAGCGTGGCCACAGAATTACCTTGTGCTTGCACTTTTGAGAATCCAGGTCAAATTTTAGGGCATTGCTTGAGGACTATTGTGAAATATGCTTACAGCTGCCTTTCTCATTATGAGCTCCCTTCTGGATGAGCTCCAGGAAAAATCAAGGGCTTTTTGTTTGTTTGCAGAAAATGTCTGGTACTTTTCACTGACTTTTTTTATTGCTCTTTGTAAACTCCATTATTTCCTTTTGGTTTTGTCAGTTATTGTCAACTGCTAGCATTAGCAGCATTCAGAATTTAACATTGTTTAGGAGCACAGTGTGGCCAGTTTCCCGAGTATAGGCAGAAAAATGGTTTCCATTTCACTGTAGTTTTCTACATCTGTTGTAGGAACTGCCTCGTATCTCTGCGTGGTCTTAACGGGAATGTGGAACCCCAAAGGCCCTGATCTTAGCAACTGTACCTCACACTGGGTAAATCAGCTGGCTCAGAAGGTTGGTTGAAACCTTTTAATCTGGTGTACACTGGTGATTAACAATTTTAACTCTGAGCATTAATAGTTCAGTTTGTTGAAACTGTCTTTATTACTCTGTGTTCATTTAAAGTAGAAGGAGTTATGTGTACTTCACATGCAAAGCATTGGCCAACAGTTAGGTTCATCTGAGTGTTTTCGTATCGCCTCTCTCTAAGTTCTTTCATTGAATCTGTGATTACATGTTCTCATCGCTATTTAAAACAAAGTAGCTTTGCTAATGTTCAAAAAACAAAAGCAGTATTTGCTTAATAAATCAAATACTATGAATCAAACAGCAAAACCTGTGGTATGCAGCAAGGCTTTTTGTTCAGTAAAAATTACGCTGCAATAAATAGATTTTCCTCTGAGTGCATTGATAACAGTATGATTAGAGCACACAACCACTTTCTCTGTTTTCCCTCCCTACTGAGATTTACAAAGTTATGAAAACTGGATAATTTGTTGTCAGTACCAGGCTACTTGACTTTCAAATACCTCAAGCACTGGTATGAACAAATAGATTGCTTACTGTCTGATAATGCCAGTAAAATAAAAGTGAGAATGAATAGAAGATCTAGCCCAAAAGTCCCAGTCAGATTTCCGGTTTTGATGGCTGTTAAGAACTGCTTTTGTGTGTCACGGATCTAAGAACCTTTAATCTTCTGAGATAAAGAGCACGTTATTGGTCTCAATTAGTTACAGATTTCAATGTATGTGCAAATGGTTATTTCACCACAACAAAGGTACACAGGGAATTGGAATTAGGAGCCGCAAGCGGAACAAGGGACCCTGCTGAGATAATACAAATTGTCATTTCAGATCAGAAGTGGGGAAAATGCTGCTAGTCTGGCCAATGAACTGGCTAAACACACCAAAGGACCAGTCTTTGCTGGCGATGTTAGTTCATCAGTGAGGCTGATGGAACAGCTCGTGGACATTTTGGATGCTCAACTTCAGGAACTACGGCCCAGTGAAAAAGACTCTGCTGGAAGGAGTTATAACAAGGTACACACATCCCATCACCTCCTCCTGCTGGGATAACCATTGTCCTTGGGTTTTGTGGTTTTTTCCTTTCAGAAATATTAATCTATACTTTGTTCCTGCCTGCATATAGTTCTGGAGTAAGCATAGTGGAGAAAACAGCAGTAAATACACCGCAGAAAGTTGCAATTACCTTCTTTAGGGAATACAATATAATTCACAATAGCTGACTGGTCCTAAAATACATAGCTGTGTCCCATATTAAAATCTGGAATGCATTATAACTCCTGTGAGGGAAATGAGTACTAGCTCTCAAAAATTCTGTAACAAATCAGCCTGTTTATCCAGTGATCCTTTTAACCCTGAACATGTAATAAAATCAGTGGGATTCTGCATAGGTGCAGGGTTTTATTTTAATCCAACTTCCTGCAGAATAATAGCACTTTCTTAGCCTTTTAGAGACACTGACATGACTTATAATTGATCCTTATAAAAATGCCCTAATACACATATCTAAAACACAAATTAATGTTTTCTCTGGAATGATGTTCCGAGAAACATTTCAGAGAAAATTTATGTCTTTGTGGTTTAAATCCAAATTACAAGTGTTACTACCTTGCCTCTATTTCTCAGAGGAAATGCAGTATTTCTCAGCCTCTTTTCTTGCATCAGTCTAGTCAGCAAGCCACAAACAAAATGGTTTTTCATCCTCCTTTAGAGAGAGAGATCCATGCACTTCTCTGTTATTTTGGCAATAGTTTTATTTACAGTCCCTAGCTACCCTTAAAATAGTGTTCCCAGAGGCAGATCAAGTGCCCAGACAGGGATTTTCTCCTTTGACCTTTTCATACAAATCCCACTCTTCAGGCAAAAGATACCTAGAAACCTCTATAAAAAGTTGCTGTGCTGGTTTTGGCTGGGATAGAGTTAATGTTCTTCACAGTGGCTAGTAGGGGGCTGTGTTTTGGATTTGTGGTGGACACAGTGTTGATAATATAGAGATATTTTTGTTATTGCTGAACTTGCACGGTGTCAAGGTC